>CM066984.1:7905000-8505000 GCA_033977485.1 Hydrangea macrophylla | reverse complement strand
CACAGTAGCCGTCGCTACTAAATTCTCAAACATCGAGAAGCTTACCCCGGCATGAATTTGTATAAGGCTCCCCTTTGACCCACATAGACAACTCAACGTGCTCGCGTAAATTTAGACATGCTTTTCATAATTTAGCGCGTGCATAATTAACGGGCCTAAAATTAATAGATGGATTTTGCCCGGATCTCAATTCCGTCGTCGAAATATAAAACATGTATTTCTCTATATTTCACAAGTTAGAACTTCATACCTCGTGCGATTTTCCCCAAACTTTGAAGGATCGACTAGGAGGCTAAATAATCGTCGGATTTCGAATTTGAGAAAATTCCTACAAATTTATACCTGTTTTTCCCAAAAGTCTAAAATTAAGATTTTTACAAAACTTGGCCAAACACGGCCTAAGTAGTATCAAAACGAAGATCTTACCTCCATGAGTTCAAATACGAAATCTGGAGAAAAACGGACGGACGGAAGGTCGTCGTATGTCGCCGGCAAGTTCGGCAACCAAATCTCCCTTCTCTCTCCTCTCTCTAGATATTTATGAAATGTTTGGATGAGATTGAAATCTCATCCTCATCTCTATATATATAGGCAACTTTCTGGGAATTACGTTTACCTCCCCACGAGTTCCTCAAAACTTCTAATTAACCCATGAAACGTCGCACACGTTCATTTTATGCCTTTACGAGTGAAAATTATAAATTCCAAAAGTTTTCGACTAGGTTTCGTTTGGGTCCAAAATAACGTCCGAAAACTATATTCTGTGGAATCTCTACACAACCTACCTTTTTAATTAACGTATCACCTCACGTTCTCACCACAGTTCTCATAATGATATACTAAAATATCCAAATACCAGAATTATACTATACAGCTATAATTACTATTCACAGGAATATCAGATAAAGTCAAATAACATTTAAATCATATAAATGTCATTTAGTCATGCTCATGCAATATGAATTGCCATGTTCCCGTGTCCTCACTGACACTTTACCGTTGACTCACAGTCAACCTCAACTCAAATTATTAATAACATTAATAATTTCACAATCTCAAATGATGCATTTTCAAAAATCATAAATTTCTGGAACAGGTGTGACACTTTATTTATTTATTTTTTTAACCGTTCCCTGGCAACGGCGCCAAAAACTTGACGACATCCTATTGACGCGTTTTCTTATCAACACCCAAGTGTAGGTGACCGTACAAGTAATAAAGTTCTGGAAGTCCATATCGAACCCACAGGGAACGGAAAACAAAGATAGGCAGTAACTATTTTGTCACTGAAAAGAAAATAAAAGATGATGGATTTTTGTGTGGTTTTACTAAACTACTAGTTTTTATATTTTTGCAATAAAACTAATTAAAATCTATTTTTTTCTAAGTAGTTTGCGGTAAAGATTTTAACAGTGCAAAATAAATTAACTAAGATACTAGTAAGAAAATGAAGAAA
This sequence comes from Hydrangea macrophylla, assembly GCA_033977485.1. NCBI lineage: Eukaryota > Viridiplantae > Streptophyta > Magnoliopsida > Cornales > Hydrangeaceae > Hydrangea > Hydrangea macrophylla. Next base: position 8,503,544 of record CM066984.1, on the reverse strand, counting down.
AATAAATAAAAGCTAAATTTATAAGAAATGAACTTTTTTGGACTTTATTACAGCGAAAGATGGAAATAATACAAATATTTAAGCAAAGTTATTAAAAAAAATTATTAATTAACTTGGAAGAAATGATTTAAAGGAATTGAGAATATGCAAAGCAACATTAGATCCCACAACTTTTGTGCATTTGAAAAGGATTTGGCATTTAAGACCGCAGAGTAATTCTTTATTTGAAAATAAACTTTCACTAGTCGGGGTCATATCAAGTGTGTCATGTTTGATATGAAACGACGTCGTTTGGTTTAAAGAAAAATAAAAAGACAATTGGGCAGTAGCCAGGTTCGAACTGTGACCCGCCGCGGACGTGGGTTATTCGGCGCCCAGTCCCCACCACTCTGCTACTACACAATTGCCTGTCCATTAGTGGATAGAAAAATATATTAACACATACTTGAAATATAAATTTTGTCAAATGAGTTATTTGAGTATGCTAGGTGTTTTTTCCGACAAAAGACATAGTTTGACAATCCACATATTTATATTCTTATTTCAAATCTGTAATCTTTTGACGTTCAATATAGCCATAGTATATAAACATGTTAAATGGTCATAAACTATAGATACATAGATATTTTTGGCCATTAATGGAAAAACAGCCCATCTAGATAAATTTGCCCATTTAAGACTAGTGCAGAGAAGCTGTTGTTTCTAAGTTTTTATTGCATATCCCCAATTAAAGTTTTAGCCTACCATTTTGGAATTGAAAGTGTCTTCCAAATAACATTTTAAAGAAAGATTAAATAGATGTACACAATGATTGCCCAATTAAAATTTAAGTTATAAAACTAAAGTAAGGGTGAAATATAATATTAATATATTTTTTCTTCACTTAACATGAGTTGGGGTTGAATTTGTGGAATCTGCAAAATAACAAAGTTTAGTACAACTAGGCTAATAAAACATAAATAAATGAAAATGCTGAACCAAAAATAAAATACTAAACCTTTGACTTTGACTTCTTGTGGGGTCACAGTGGTTGAACTCCAAGAACACAAGCAAGGCCAAACCAAATCTTAATCTAATTTGGGAGTGAGATATGGATATGGTGTGGTAGGTGATTATAACAACTACGTGGCTAATAAATCTGGCATTTACTTGCAAAATCTGTTAGGGTTTCAAACTATTTTAGGGGACAACTACAACTACTGCTAGACTAAAAATATTAAATCTAAATTTTACTAGGAATATTTTACTACTATAAATTGACAAAGGTCCTACGAGAAAACAAATATTTTAATTTAAGAAATACAGTAAACAAAGTTTTGTTACATATTTTTTAACATGAAATCATCAATTACATAAAAGTAAATTTTTACAACTACTAGAACTAGAAAAGGCAGAGAAAAACTAAAGTTTTCTATTTTTAGGGACAATATGAAGTGCTCACATGATAACCTCCGTAAACTATTCTGTCTATGATTGTGCGTAGTGAAGCTGTTGCTGCTTGTTGGTTGTGTGTGTCTTTTTTCTTTGGCTTCTGCTCGTCTATTTTTATAGGCGAAGTTTTTGACGAATTTCGCCACTTCGCTCATCACTTTGGCACGCGATTGGCAATATTTCTTCGCTTCATCCCAATTGTCTTCGTGCCTCTGACAGTTCCTGCAGGAGAGAGAGAGAGAGGGAGAGAGAGAGACAAGGACAGAGAGAGAGAGAGAGAGAGAGAGAGAGAGAGAGAGAGAGAAAGCAAAGAAAATAATATATATATGTACAAAAGTTGTCAGTTTGACAATTTTTGTCTTCAATTTTTTTTTTCTTTGGCTAAGTTTACAGATTTTTCACTATTCATATTTTGACAACAATATACGAGAAATGCTACGGTGTGGTTGCTACTTCTTTCCTTCCCTTTATTTCACTTCATTTTTACCTTAACATATAAAATATGTAAAAACACATAATTACACGCATTTGAGTGACATCACCATTAAATTATATTACTTCAAATATGCATGTAAAACTAGGGATTTGGGGGATGAAATGATAACTATATCTATTTATTGGCACATGAATGTGCAATATTCAGTGTTTGTCATTTGACATCAAAAATAAAATTACCTTGACCGAATTCTTCAAATAATGCTTCAATAATTGTACGTCCCGATAAGATTTCCTAAGTGATGTTACCCCTTACATTATACAATGTGCTTGCTACTGCTTTCAAATTTGGATTACTTTGTCGAAGCGAAGAAAGTATTTGTCGTGGTGCTATGCCAGCCATACTCATTTCTTTGATACGTGAAATCTCTTCTTTAGAAAAACGACGACAAGAGGGATGTCCGACATATCACTTGAAGGGTCATAATTATGGGATACATTTTTTGTCTCTACTTTCCAAATTCCATTGACCTTTTTTTTTACCCAAATTTCAAAAGGACAATTTATAAGGCGAGATGTCGTTGCCCTTTTTCGTTGATCTATTGGAACACCATTACCACGATATTTTCCACCTCTATCACAACCAGTAATAACATAACAATCTCTTTTAGATTTTCTAATAGTTATGGCATAACCTTGCATAACCACCACATTACGAACACTACCAAGGAGCTCTTCTCGATTTGAAAATTTTTCTATTGATAATGAAAGTAATTTGTTAGACCCAACAATATCTGCATCATCCTTTTACCCATTTCTTTAAACAATTATCACCTGCTACGATGACAATAGAGCTATTAGTGAGGATGGAGTCTGAAATTTTTGTTTTGTATTTGGTTCCTTAGTGATATATTTATAGCTTTAGAGTACATGTACAGGGTTTCCAAAAGAAAAATAAAATTTCTCAAACTCATTCTCATTAAAAAAAAGAACCCTAAATCTTTAATCCAAAGTAAGTAATATCAACAACAAAGTACTTATGAAAAAGAAAAAACAAAGTAGAATAAATACCTAAATCATTGGTATTAGAGTTGAAAGACTTATATAGATTTGAGATTTGTTCAATATCACTTGTGATTAATGCCAGATCAAATACTTGATTCAACTCAGAAAAATCTTCATGGGTAAGCTCCGTCTTGGATTGCCTATCATAAATTTCTTCACTGAGACCCATCATTAGGAGAGAGAGGGGGAACGATTGAGGGAGATGAGAAGAAGAGGGTCGAAATGGGTATTTGAAGGGATGAAGCTGCTAAACGAAATGGGTATTTGGGTATTTGAGGGGATGAAGCTGCTGAACAATGTGTGAATTGCAAGGGGAAATGAGTTTGTTATAGTCTAAGGGTAGAAAAGGAGTCTAAGGGTAGAAAAGAAAATAAATAAAATGTTATTACAATGATTTAAAAAATGGGGCTCATTTTGACTTTTGGCAACAAATCTCACGTTTAGAGCGCAAGAGTGAAGTTTTTGAGCGCAAATAGCAGCGCCCTTATTGTAATATAAAGAAATCACAGAGATAAAGAAATACTCATCTATCTCACATCCCTAACATTGTGAATGACCCTCACAGAAAACCCCAGTAATTAATGTCACCGTGCCCCCGAAGGGGACACACTCTCACAACTTTTTCCTCTCTCTCATACCCCAATGTAACATCTCCATATATATATATATATCGAAAATTCTCTAGAGAGGGCGTCCTCTCTTTATTAAAGAGAGGGCGTCTGTTTTGACCGTCGGATCATATTTAAAAACTGGATCTGACGGTCAAAATAAAGGTCGCTCTCTCTAAACACTGACTCACAGGCAAAAAAACAAGAGGAAAGGATTGATCTTGCTTAGCGCAAAAAAAAAAAAAAAAAAAAAAAAAAAAAAAAAAAAGCCCCTGTTCTTTACTGGGTTCACTTTACTGAAATGGGAATATGGGTTAGTATGAGAGAGAGAGAGAGAGACTATTGGGTTTGCTGGCGTTCTCTATTTTGTCGAATTGGGCTTTGTGAGCCCACAACTTAGCCAATAAATGACTAAATGTATACTATTGTAGAGAGAGGCTGAGATACGGCCTGTACAGAGAGAGAGAAAGCTAAGAGAGGTTTTCATTTCAACAATGCTACACTAATCACACCTTAAATCACATTCTTGTTTTAAATGCAAATACTTTGTGTTATGTAAGTGATGCACAAAAAGTGTAAAAAATTCACATAGCACAGGGTACATGTATTTAAAACATAGAATGTGATTTGAGTGTGGTTGGAGGAGTGAGTATAGCATTGTTCTTTCCATTTTCCAAGTTAGTCAAATAGGTGGGTCCACCCTGTCCGTAAGTTTAAATTGGTGGACGTCTGTTTAAGAGCCCTTGTGATATATACATAGCAGTTATGGTAAATATTCCAAAATTATAGCAGTCCAAAATTAATTATAATATAATTTTTAAAATAATTTCTAATATCATCAATATCTAATTTATTTAATATGTTTTAAAATATATATATACATTTCTAAATATACACATACATGATATAAACTAAACTAATATAACTACATTATTTATAAAAACATAGCAATACTAATAAATTTACGTACATAAAATTTACATAGCAAAAAAATTCATGCATAAATTTGGAATATTTTTCTGTGCATCCACGGGTACTAATTCTAATTAAACTGGTAATGAAGTCATTAGTGACGTTTAATTTAAAGGAGCCGCCCCCACTAATTCTAATTAAACTGGTAATGAAGTCATTAGTGACGTTTAATTTAAAGGAGCCGCCTGTGAAGTCATTAGTGACGTTTAATTTAAAATTCATGAATGACCTTTCCACCTCTTAGCTCAATCACTACGTCATTCCAATCCTATTATTGCTATATATATATATATATATATATATACATGAACCCATATAAATTTTTCCATCAACATTAAACATCCCTCTCTCTCTCTCTCTCTCTCTCTCTAGGTATTGAAAGTGTTGAAAGAGAAATATGGGATCATCACCAGAGGAAGAACACCAAGTGAAAGCTTTCGGATGGGCTGCTAGAGATCCATCTGGAGTCCTCTCTCCGTTCAAATTCTCCAGAAGGCAATTAATTATTATTATTTTTTTCTTTTTCTTTTTTCGTTCAAACGTTCACTATATAATTTTGGCATAGGCATTTCAATGATTTTTTATGTGTGCTATATATATGTTTGTGAATATTGCTATACAGTTATAGAGGGTATTTGAATTAAAAAAGGGGCAGTATAGTGCACGAGAGTTCGGCCGTTGCGGAGTCTGGGGAGGGTGAGATGTACGCAGCCTTACCCCTACAAGCAGAGAGATACTGTTTCAGATTCGAACCCGTGACATCCAGATCACAATGGAGCAAGCTTACCATTGCGCCAAGACTCCTATAGAGGGTATTTGAATCCCAAACTAAATTCTCAGATGTTAAGCGAATTGTACCACATGTAGCGATATGTTGTACCATCGACCGTTGCCAGCTTGCCACTGTATGTGGTAGAACCATAAAAACATTTGCGAACCCAATTTGGAAGACGTATCATCACTGTATATATTTTGGTTGAGTAATGCTATGTTTCCCAAATTAATGTTGAACATGTGGTAACAGGGCAACAGGGGAGCATGATGTGAGGTTGAAAGTTTTGTATTGTGGGATTTGTCACACTGACCTTCACTTCATCAACAACGATTTTGGCATGTCCAAGTATCCTCTCGTCCCTGGGTATCTCTCTCTCTCTCTCTCTCTCTCTCTCTCTCTCTCTATATATATATATATATATATATATACAGAGTCCTAATGATGAGGCATCCCTCGTTTTAAAAAAGTGAGAAATTTTGTTCTTAGCCGTTGGATTATGTTTTCATTAAGCGTACTTCTGTAATGAAGATCCAACAACCGCAATAGAAATCCTAACTTTTTTAATATTTATATATATATATATATATATAGGGGCTGCTAATTGACAACATGATGGTTGTAAGGTAGCAGCATACAATAGCCCTTTTAGTGACGAAAAACAGGTTTTTAGCGAACCTTTAGCACTAAAATCTTATTTTTCGTCGTTAAGAGTCTCCTATGCTGTAAATTACCAAATCCGATATATATATTAGTAATATATGTATACACACATCTATTTATCTGTATATTGCGCAGTTGCAATATACTCGTGGAAGTACTTCACAGTAGTAGCTAGGACATGGTCCTTATTAGACAAGCATAACACACACACACACACAAAAAAAAAAAAGAGACCTAACGAACATTTGGGAAGCCAGAAAGAATGACTGTGGGCCATTGATTATCAGTTGCAATATTTTAGTTCTTGTAATTTTAAATTTTTTACAATGTACGTCCTGCCTCTAACTCCATCAATGCAACTTGATGGAATACTCACATACCTTGCACGAGTCCACTTATTAGAGACATTTTGGTATGTATCCTATAGTTTGGACAAAGTTTCACTTTGGACCCTGAATTATTAATTACAACACTTTTACCCAGACTATAGGGTACCAAAATTTCACCCAATTAAACTAAACTGAAACCGATCGGTTCATCTAACCGTTTACACCCCTATGAATTTATTCCTTTACTTATCTATTTTACTTCAAATCGTTGTGAAATTTTCATGCTTATCCCACAACGTGTGTATGATTTACCAGTTAATTAGTTCAAATATAAAATGAAAGAACCGTTGTTTAAATATGCACTAGAATCGAATTATGAGGATAGGCTTTTAAAATCTTCTACAATTTCTCCCCTTTTTTTCTTCTTTAAATCTTTTTTTTTTTTTTTTTTTTGGGAGGGGGGTCCAAAATTAGATATGCAACCTTTGTAATTTCAGTAGCTGAGAATGAAACAACTAATGCCATGACACTTAGGCTCTGTTTGATTTGCGGATTTAAAGATAAAAAGTTAAACTGAAGGAAAATAATTATAGAAACCATTTTTCAGTATTTAGTCTTTCACCGCATGCTTAAAAACATTTAAAGTTAAAAACTTTTAAAACATTATAGAAACTAAAGAACATATTTTAACAAGTGACTCAATTTTTCAAAAGTTTTAATTTTGTTTTCTCCCTATACTATTTTCACTATCTATTAATTTGTATTAAATAAACAAAGAAAGCATAATCCTCCGTGTTTCTTTTCCTTTTGTGTGAAAGGACCACCATGATATAAAAATCGACTATCGTACAGTGTGACACTCACATACATCTAAATCTGGAAATAGTGATTTTTTTTTTTTTTTTGGTAAGGAAATTAAATCTAAGAAATATACTCAATTATGATATTAGAATTTGTTGAGTTGAACATCAATGCAGGCACGAGATCGTAGGCATAGTGATAGAGGTAGGCAGCAAGGTACAAAAGTTGAAAGTTGGGGACAAAGCCGGTATAGGAGGCCTTATTGGAAGGTGCAATTCCTGCAATAACTGTAAAAACAATCTCGAAAACTATTGTCGAAAAATGATAAACATACTCTCCGACACGTACCACGACGGAACCACCACGTACGGTGGTTACTCGGACAGCATGGTGGCCGATGAACACTTTGTGGTTCACATACCAAACAACTTGCCTCTTGATGCTGCTGCACCACTTCTATGTGCTGGGAACACAGTTTATAGCCCCTTAAAAAAGCTAAAACTTGAAAAAATTGGTGGTGGACATGTTGGAGTGGTGGGTCTTGGTGGTTTGGGCCATGTAGCTGTGAAGTTTGCCAAGGCCTTGGGCTTTAAAGTGACTGTGATTAGTACCTCCCCTGGCAAGAAAAAGGAAGCAATTGAGCAACTTGGGGCTGATTCATTTTTGGTTAGCAGTGACCCGGTTCAAATGGAGGTGGGTAACCATAATTTTGAAGGTTAAATTAATATTATTCATATTTACTAGTTGATAAGTTTGATAAATTTTTCCTGAAAGTTAAAATTTGTGTTTCAATATTTAATGTCTTCACTTAAACAACTACCAAGGAAAATGATTGTTTACGCTGACATCTAACTATTAATCTTTTTAAATACCATAATTCTCCTTTCATGAATATGTAGAGATTTGAAAAGACAGATTTGCCCCGAAGTCATGAGACTAGCTTATCAAAAATCAAATGATACAGATATAATATCATAATAATCATGCCTTTTACTATTTATAAATTGAAATTTGTATAATCTACTGGGGGCATTTGTACTCAATTTCACTATTTGAGTATTTTCATTTAGCTTAGGGTAAAGCTTTTGTGAGAAACTTCTCATATGAGAAAGCAACTTATGACCCTTGGATGAGAAAACATCTATTAAATTTTGGAGAATCTCGAGATGTATTTGTGACTACTGGCTCATCCAATGGCTAAAGAGTACTTTCTCATATGAGAAAGTTGCTTATTATAACCTTACCCTTTAGGCTTATTCAAGTGGAGGGTCATAAATACAAATTTCAAGGTAGTTGACTGACGTTTTGTTATACATGTGTTATATATTTCATTTTGTTCTATTCTCATGATTTTGTTCTTGTGTAGGGTGCAACGGACACAATGGATGGTATCATTGATACAGTTTCTGCAATTCATCCTCTCTTACCATTGATTGAACTTCTCAATACACATGGAAAGCTCATTATGTTTGGTGCACCAAATAAACCACTGGAGTTGCCAATTGTGCCTTTGCTTATGGGTAAGAATTGAAATTGACCACTAAATAATTTGGATAACAGGCTAATCTTCGTTAACAAGCTCACAATGTCAGGAATGTTTGGGCCACATCCCACATGGTAACATATTTAGTTTTCTAAATTCTGAAAACGGAAACTAGTTTTTATTTTCTTTTTCATAAGAACAAAAACTTGAAAACCTTTTCTTTTCTTTTCTTTTTTCTCTGGTTTGGTTTTCATTTGGTGGCCAATTTCATTGTCGTTTTAAAAAAAAAAAAAAAAAAAAAAACCTATTACCAAACAAGTTTTCATAAAAAGAAAAACGTTTTTAAAAAAAAAAAAATTTCAAAAAAAACCTAAACACTGAAAATCACAATGTTACGGAATGGGCCCTTTGCTGTTACCTGATCAAATAGACAAGATGGAGTAGAATCTGGAAAAAGGATCGAAAAGTATAATAGAAAATGAATCTAGTTTTAGTTGAAAAGATAGAAGGGTCCTAAAACAATCTTGTACCATGTCATACCAAATACTGGTGTAGCTTTGGGGATATACCTGCAGGCTCAAGTAATAATCAAAGTGTCGAACTTTTCAAAATCATGAAACTAAGGATGGTAGGAAATCTATATTTTTCTTTTATTTCTGAGAGAAGATAGTGTCGTTGTGTAATGGTAAGACTTTAATATCAGACGTTTTGAAAGGAGTTTGTTGCACAAGCTAGATCTGTAATAATTTACTTTAATATGCTCCTCAGATGTGTATCCAAGAGTACTAAGTGTCAGTCACATATCCCATATCCATGTTAGGGTGTCAAGAGTTTGACACACACATATGACGGGGGCCTACGTCAAACCAATAAAATAAAATAAAAACATTTTCAAGTCCAATGTATGCATATATATACATATATATATATATATACACACACTTGTATGTTTGCGTGTATATGACTTGATGTACAATACTTACAATGAATGAAAAATGACAGGTGGGAAGTCTATAACTGGAAGTATTGGTGGAAGTATGAAGGAAACGCAAGAAATGATTGAATTTGCAGCAACTCACAACATAATGGCAGATATTGAAGTCATTCCAATGAACTATGTGAACACTGCCATGGAGCGTCTTGCAAAAGGCGATGTTAGGTATAGATTCGTCATCGACATAGCCAACACAATCTTCCCTTAAGACAACATACTTTGGAGGCAACTTAAGAATTTTGGAATTCTAATAAATACGGAAATAAATAAGCAATCTTGCAACAACCAATAAATAAGTATTGCAACAAAGTAGTTTGTTAACTTTGGGATGTATGGTTTCTCATAAGTTTTGTTCATTTGAAATAAAATAAAAGAAGCTTTAGCTTTCAACTATACTGTAATGTTGGTATTTAGTTCAGAACAAGCAACTAGACTTGAACAAGATTGTCAATATAAGGATAAGCACAATGAATAATTGTACAGTTTTTGAATGGCTAGCTCTATTACCAGAGCAGTAATTACTAATGCCAGAGTAAAAAGTGTTACTAAAAACTTTAGCAACAAAAAAAGACAAAAAAAAATATTTTGACAACACTTTTTACTATGTCATTAACTACTGCTACTCTGGCAGTAACATTACCCTTTTGAATTTATTCCTAAATTTAGATCGCAGAGATATGACAATAGGGTCCAATTCAACTATAGTCTAGGCACCATAATTTCGTAATGGGTTGCTGTGGCTAGTGTCACTAAGTAAAATTTGGAAACTATAAAATTACTCAAGTGCAATTATCTGTCAAAAGTGATTCAGATATTCAATGGACTTGACACCGATTGACGCATAATATAGTATTAAATAAAATATCCAAGATAATGAGAAAGAAAAATAAGAAAAAAAAAAAGACGAGGCATCTTTATGGTTATGACCTGACCTAATAATATTCGATTATTAGGTCAATGACCTAAGATCTACTAGCTTCGCGTGTGACAAAGGATTAATATATACAGATGGGCCTAAGATCTACTAGCTTAAGCTTCAATGACCCTTGATAAGATCTGCGGTCGTTTGTGAACAAATCATTAGGTAGGAGTTTCACCCAACAAAGGTAGTGAACAAGTCATTAAGCAATTGTAAACTTTAGAATTAGACCAAAAATTTGCCTTATTTTGCAGGTAAAATGCAGTATCCTCCCAAAAAATATATTGCCTTCAAAATCTATCTAAACGTTTATTCATGACCGTCATAGCTATTTTTATTTTCTCAAACAACAATGGCCACGACTTTAATTGACCTATAGGTTAGTAAAACAAATACCAAATCTTTTTCGGTATGCACGAAAACACAGTCTAAAAATAATATTGCACTGTTTTATTCCGTGGTTAGTTATGTCAGGATAACTAACTACACTTTATACACACTACAAGAAAATTTACATTTTTCGGCATTTAAAATGTGCCGGTACAAGTAGCATAAGTGTCGGCATAGGTAAAGCCGTGTTTTGTCCGGCGTTTTGGTAAATGTTGTCTATGCGGATGTCGTAAATTGACATCACTTGATAAAAATGCCGGCAAAACATAAAATGGCGTTTTCCGCGGCGTCTGTATTGTGCCGCCAATTGCCTACACTCTTACCGTGTATATCGCAAAATTACCGGGATTTTCCACCAACATTCCTGGCATTTTTTTTAGTAAGAGCTTTCACCGGCATTTACTATAAACGTCGTCTTTTTCTTTTCTTTTTTTTTCCTTGACACTGCTTTACAAGCATACTGATTATCCCTTTCTTTTCTCGTTCCTATAGCAGCCATGTGAATTACTGTTCATATTTTATTTGTACAGTTGAAATATCTGTCAGTAAAATTGCATAAATCTTTCACTCCAATATCACTCTACCCAAACTGTAAGTCCATATGCCAACACAATACTCCATATTTGACGTCAAGTGTAAACAAAAATAAAAATTATAAAAAGAACAAGAAGAAGGAGATCAAAAGAACGCTCCTCCTGACACGACTAAAAACTTGTGCGCTCTTGTGCAATTAACACCAAAGTATAGGTGATCGTGCAAGTAATACTGGATAAGTCCAGGTCGATCCCACAGGGAAGGAATAGGAAGAATATATACTAAGTTACAACCTAAAGAAAAAGAAAATAAGAATGTTGGGAGTGGATGTTCTAACGAATCCTAATTAATTTAATTAAACTAAATAATAAACTAAAACTTATAGAAGCATAAATAATTTAAAGATGTTGGAAATACGAGAATCTACATTGATCCTAACCATCTAGCATGCATACTCATTAACGTTCTATGGAGTTCATTCCTCTTCAGCATTCCGTATTTTTCTAAAGATATAGAATCAATAGCCCTTTCATGACCGGGACTATATCATCACAAGTGATTTAAAATACTTAGAAGATGGTTTAAAACAATGGTTATTACTTGCACTCTAAATGGTGTTAGCATTCAAAGTGGTTTTCAAAAGTCATTGAAGAAAATAGCCTTAAGGCTTTAAGTTCTAAAAACTGTTGTGACACACTGAGCTTATAGAGACAATTTGATGACAGATTTCTTGAATAGAAAGTCATGGAATACTTAAAAGAATCATCTCAAGAATCAACAGTTTCGATCGATCGAAGCGCTCTCGATCGATCGGACAGCATCATCCTTCAATCGATTGAAATGTCTTCGATCGCTTGACTATGGCTCTGGTTCGATCAATCGAAATACCTTCAATCGATCGAGCCCAGGTTTTCTATATCGTACAATGCAGAGGCTAAGAATCAATATTTCATCACATATTTTCAACGTCTAAACTATGGAAACATGATAAATCTAATGCAGAACTAGTAACCTAGAGTAATCATAACATATAAACTACTAAACAATGAAATAAAGAAAAGGAAAAGAAAAACCTGGAATAATCTGAATATAACTTGTAATAAACATCAAACTAACTTGAATCTTCAATAATCTTCAATATAACAATGGAAAAGAGGAAGAAAAACAAGAATCTAACATAATCTACTCCTAATCTAACCCTAAAACTACCCTAAACTGCTGTTTTTGCGTTCTGGAGCGTTCTCCCTTCGTCTGATGTCAAAACGACTTATTTATAGGGTTCCTGTAGAGTTTACGCAACTTTTGGGTGAAAATAGAGCTCAAGCGGTCGAGCTTAGCTCGATCGATCGAAGTCTCAAGGGCTTGAACTCTCTGATGATCGAGCCCAGGTTTTCTATATCATACAATGCAGAGGCTAAGAATCAATATTTCATCACATATTTCCAACGTCTAAACTACAGAAACATGATAAAACTAATGCAGAAGTAGTAACGTAGAGTAATCATAACATATAAACTACTAAACAATGAAATAGAGAAAAGGAAAAGAAAAACCTGAAATAATCTGAATACAACTTGTAATTAATAAACATAAAAATAACTTGAATCTTCAATAATCTTCAATATAACAATGGAAAAGAGGAAGAAAAACAAGAATCTAACCTAATCTACTCCTAATCTAACCCTAAAACTACCATAAACTGTTATTTTTTGCGTTCTGGAGCGTTCTCCCTTCGTCTGATGTCATAACGACTTATTTATAGGGTTCCTGTAGAGTTTACGCAACTTTTGGGGTAAAAATAGAGCTCAAGCGATCGAGCTTAGCTCGATCGATCGAAGTCTCAAGGGCTTGAACTCTCTTCAAGGGCTTGAACTCTCTGATTTTGACAGCTCTGCACACCGATGGAAGAATGGCCATAACGTTTCACTCGGACCTCGAATTGACCTCCCGTTTGCGGCCACACGACCGTAACTCAAAGATCTACATTTCAGATTTCTGGGAAAATTTTCCAAATCTGAAGTTTTCATTGTAAAAACCTATGTTTTCTCAGCTGCTTCTGTTGTTCTCTTCACCAGAATCACTTTCTTTAGCTCCACTTAATTGATTTGCATTCTAATACCTATAAAATAACGCATAAACATATGTTTTAGCATTAACACAATAAAAAGAACATTATTATTAGAATGCACCTAAATGTAGAGACTTTGGGGATAAAAGTATGCATAAAATACCATGTAATACACTATAAATATGCATTTTTCTCCTCGAATCACACTCCCCAACTAGCTCGTTGCTAGTCCCTAGCAATGAAGCGAACTACAGCAATGCTTATTTAAAATCTAAGAATTGAAAACAAAATAAAGTAAAAATCCTAAATCACTTTCGCAGGAATCACGATTGCATTTAGCGTATGCAACAAGCCTTTAAACCCCTAAGTTCCCCCTAGTGGATGAGTGTTGTCTCGTGAGGGTTTGCAGTGAATCTACCCACAAAATTCATATTTATGGTAATGGTTCTAGTTTAAATGTTTTCAAAAAAAATTTCCTCTCATTTAGCAATATAGTTAAGCTCAACAGTCTTATGAAACTTTCTAGTATGCCATGGTCATGCCACACACACACTACAGTTAATCTACTATCAAAGTCATTAGAGTATTCAATACCTATTAATCTTCAAGTGTGTGTGTGAATGGACAACCAAAATACAAAACTTTAATTTCAAAGCTGGCATAACCTAAGACGCTATCAAGACGTTCATTTTGACTCGACTCTCACCGGAATTACACTCAAAAGATGAAATCACTCCGAACTAGGTGTAATAATTATTACTCATGATATGGAAGCTATAAAGAGTAAATGTAAATGGAATCAAATACTTCTCATATCTAAATTGAAAACGAACATTTTAGTGCACAAAGTCTCATGAAAGGATACTTTTCACTAGAAGAGCAAGATACCGTGGAAAACTCTCTCGTTACCTTAATTTCAAATCCAATTTACCTAGAATCATTAAGACTTTGAAAAAGAGGTGTTAAGTGAAAGAAGAAAGAGGTTCGTGATATTCAACTGGGTTAAAGGATGTGATTGGAATGTCTATTACAACTTTTCAAACTTTCCCACATCTCCAATCTCTCTCTTCTTTTTATTGTTATGTTTTCTTTTTCTTTTGTAACAACCATTGGCATATTTTTTCTTTTTTTCTTTTTTTTTTCATGCTTTTCTTTTTGTTTTTTTTTTCTTTTTGTCTTTCTTTTTTTTCTTTTCCAACTTTCCCTTATTCACACTAACCAAACTTATTGTCAACGCAACACATCCAAATTACACCCAAATAAAGAACTAAGGCTTGAACTCCTAATTTGGAGTTAGGTATAGACTTTAAGGATTGTGAAGACAAAGCGATTATGATAAGGCTCAAAAGGTGAAATAAAGGAATATCATTGAGGTAGGTCCAGGCTTTATTATGCGTGTATGGTCAAAAGATGGCCTAAATCATTTTCTAAGTTAATAGGATAATTCATTTTAGTAAATTCAAGAGCTCTAAAGTTGGTAAATCATGAACGGTCTCTTCTAGTGATCAGTCAAGAAAATTGAGACTTTCAACGAATTATTACGCTTTTCAAAAAGTAAGAGTAATTTTATAAAACCCTCAAAAACAAAAGAATGACTCAAAAGCTCACTTGGGTTATTAGTCTCCACTACAGTCTCTGAAGACACCTAAGCTATGCTTGCTAATCCATTTTAGCTAAGTACAAGGTTGTCACAACGTGCTCAAAGTTGTTTGAAGATTAAAAGGCACAAAATATACTATAGCTAGGATAGTAAACAAACTATCATATTGTATCACATACTAATAACATACTGAAAATAACACTACTGCATCATAACTAACTACATTACTAAGAGAGAAATACAAGAACCATTTTAATATCTTTAAATAAAATTAAAATTTTTGCAATTTTTAATTTACTGAGTCATGTTGCTAAGCATGTATATTGACATTAAAACACCACAAAAAGATGTGAGGTATGCAATGGCTCACTCCCCCCAACTAAAACTAAACATTGTCCTCAATGTTCTATACTAAGCACATAGACATGTAAAGTAAAGCGAGAGAAGGAAGGATGTCACCTCGAGGCGTTAATATCCAAATTTTTTTTTTAAAGTTACCTGCAAAATCATTAGTTGCAACAAGGAAAAATAGAGAATATAATACAACTACTCAGTAGATAAATTCGGTTAATCAAGATTTTTATCATACAGTAATAACCGAAATTTTTGAGGATCTTCCCAGTGAAATAATTTAATAATGAGAAGACTTTTGAGATCCTCATAAAAATGCAACTCCCCCCAACTAATGTCAGGCTCAAGGTCAGAGGAGATGATGCAAAACCTATGGCTACCAAATTTGTTGGGGATAGTTATAAGAGATATACCACACTTTGTAGGAATTATACTCGAGGAAAGATCTTTGATGTTGGTATTTTCTATAACAGCCTCTACTTTTTTATTATCAAAAACAGGCAGAGGCCATGGTTCAATAAAAGGGGCAGGGTCTAAGTGATGTTCTAATGAAGCTTTACTACATTCTTCTTGTTCTAGAACAGAATCTATGGAGATGTGATCATATGAATTGGATTTCTGTTTTATGTACGTTGATTTGGACTGGACTTGGATAAAGCTATCTATTTGGGCCTCAATGTCATTATTATTCAAGAAGGTCAAGCAGTCTAGGAGATTACTAGCTTCTTGCTGAAGTTTAAGATCATCTAATGTGGGCCCAATATTTTCCAAGTCCTCTCTCAAAGAATTTTGAATATTAAAATTCTATGAAGAACATGTTCTAGAATCTTTACCATCCTCTTCCACAACACATTCATTTTGTTCAATATTGGGGTACACATAACTTTCAAGCTCGGGATGAGAGCTTTGATTAATAGAGAGGATAGGTGATTAGCAACTTGGTGACACCACCTCTTTGGCCGAAAGAGGTGAGGGTTCATGAATATCACATGAATCTAAATCGAATTTAGAATTTTCAATAACGTCCTCCCTAGAGTCACTATCAAAGGTAGGGGTAGAGTCAACAGGTGACTAATCATTTCCTAATTGCGTGCAGTCACCTAAACTCTCATTATCTGTAAAACCTCATTCTCATCCGTGTAACTCTCCTCACTATATATGTCATCTATTGAGGTTTTCTGGACAAATAAATTGTGCAACTTTATCTAGGCAGTGAAGGAGTTGATATCTGGGGTTGTATATTGAGGAGAAGATGGTTCAACAACTTCATGCTCAATGGTTTGGTTTTGGAGTTCTTGTTGGGTTATCACTTTCTCGAGTGAGTTCTTGACCTCATTCGGTATAAACCGTCATTGTCCTCTAATTCCATTCCATTATTAGTGTCTTGAAATTTGGGTTGTAGTGTTGAAGGACTGGTGTAGTCTTCTAAAGGTTGGCTAGCATCTGCTTGTTGATGTCTAGTTTCTAATTTATCAAGTGCACTATCTAGCCTTTTTCATTTCACTAAGCAATAATTTTAACATACCATTATCCTCAACTTGGTTATTCTCCTCATTATTACTGTATGAAGTTTCGCCCCATTGTGGTTTATGATAGCCCCCTTCCCATTGTGTTTGTGGACAAAACTCCCCAGAGGGAAAATCTTGGTGCGTTTGGTAATCGTGGGAACTATTACTATATCCTACATTATTATTTTGGTTATATCCCCATTGCGATTGATAGAACTCTCCATGTGGAGGTTCTTGATACGTTTGATAATATGGGGGACTATAACTATTGTTTTCCCATTGTGGTGATTGGTAGCACTCAGGTTGATAATGCGCATCATAAGTGGGTGCTTGCCAACTTGGGGGACAATTTTTATTACCTAATGTGTACATATTTATGGTGTTTGTGTTATATGGAGGGTAATATGGAGAAGACATATTCACTCAAAAAAATAGGAATTTTTTTTTTTTTCTTGTGAGAGAAAAAGTCCAAAAGTTTTTTTTTTTTTTTTTAAAGTAAGAAAAATTAGAAATAACTTAGTAAAATTCTAGCATGTTTGCCTTCCCCGGCAACGGCGCCAAAAACTTGACACGACTAAAAAGTTGTGCGCTCTTGTGCAACACCCAAGTATAGGTGATCGTGCAAGTAATACTGGATAAGTTCAGGTCAATCCCACAGGGAAGGAATAGGAAGAATATATACTAAATTACAACCTAAAGAAAAAGAAAATAAGAATGTTCGGAGTGGATGTTCTAACGAATCCTAATTAATTAAATAAACTAAATAATAAACTAAAACTTATAGAAACATAACTAATGAAATAAATAATTTAAAGGTATTGGAAATACGAGAATCCACATTGATCCTAACCATCTACCATGCATACTCATTAACGTTTCGTATTTTTCTAAAGATATAGAATCAATAGTCCTTTCATGACCGGGACTATATCATCACAAGTGATTTAAAATACTTAGAAGACGGTTTAAAATAATGGTTATTACTTGCACTCTAAATGGTGTTAGCATTCAAAGAGGTTTTCAAAAGTCATGGAAGAAAATTGCCTTAAGGCTTTAAGTTCTAAAAACTGTTGTGACAAACTGAGCTTATAGAGACAATTTGATGACAGATTTCTTCAACAAAAAGTCATGGAATACTTAAAAGAATCATCTCAAGAATCAACAGTTTCGATCGATCGAAGCGCTCTCGATCGATCGGACAGCATCGTCCTTCAATCGATCGAAATGTCTTCGATCGCTTGACTATGGCTCTGGTTTGATCGATCGAAATGCCTTTAATCGATCGAGCCCAGGCTTTCTATATCATACATGGCAGAGGCTAAGAATCAATATTTCATCACATATTTCCAACGTCTAAACTACGAAAACATGATAAAACTAATGCAGAAGTAGTAACTTAGAGTAATCATAACATATAAACTAATAAATAATAAAATAGAGAAAAGGAAAAGAAAAACCTGGAATAATCTAAATATAACTTGTAATAAACATAAAACTAACTTGAATCTTCAATAATCTTCAATATAACAATGGAAAAGAGGAAGAAAAACAAGAATCTAACCTAATCTACTCCTAATCTAACCCTAAAACTACCTTAAACTGCTATTTTTTGCGTTCTGGAGCGTTCTCCCTTCGTCTGATGTCAAAACGACTTATTTATAGGGTTTATGCAGAGTTTACGCAACTTTTGGGTGAAAATAGAGCTCAAACGATCGAGCTTAGCTCGATCGATCGAAGTCTCAAGGGCTTGAACTCTCTTCAAGGGCTTGAATTCTCTGATTTTGACAGCTCTGCACACCGATGGGAGAATGGCCATAACTTTTCACTCGGACCACGGATTGACCTCCCGTTTGCGGCCACGCGACCGTAACTCAAAGATCTACATTTCATATTTCTGGAAAAATCTTCCAAATCTGAAGTCTTCAGTGTAAAAACCTATGTTTTCTCAACTGCTTCTGTTGTTCTCTTCACCAGAATCACTTTCTTTAACTCCACTTCATTGATTTGCATTCTAATACCTATAAAATAATGCATAAACATATGTTTTAGTATTAACACAATAAAAAGAACATTGTTATTAGAATACACTTAAATGTAGGGACTTTAGGGATAAAAGTATGCATAAAATACCATGTAATACACTATAAATATGCATTTTTCTCCTCGAATCACACTACACCATATGGATCAATTTCTAACGGACATGTTTCAAGCTTTCTAACGGATATATCCGTTGCTAATTTCTAACGGATATATCCGTTAGAAATGAGGAAAATCCGTTAGTAATGACCCTTTATATAGAATTATAATTTTTCTAACGGCTTGAAAAACAATACTAACGGAAATATCCGTTAGAATATTTTATTCCGACAATAAATGTAATAATATAAAAAAGAAGAAAAAAAGAAAAAGAAAAGTAGAAAGATGTTTTTTGAAAAGTATTTATTTTTGACTACTTATTTGGGAAGAAATTTTATTTATTTTAGAATACTTACTTTTGCTAGAATTTATTAACGAATTTTTTTCCTGTCAGTACACTAAGTGATCATTTCACTCCATGCCACATAAGGTAAAATTCCATATTAGTTGATGGAGTGCAATTTTACTCACTCAAAATTGTTCACTGTTTGCTAACTCTCCTCTCCCATTGGCTAATGCAGTGGGGTCTAGTATCAAAATAAAAATTAATTAATGCTGTAAAGTATTGGACCTCACTGTATTAGCCAATGGGAGAGGAGAGTGAGCAAAAATATTTTCTAAATTTCTAATTGATGGTGTTAGTCACCATACTCTATGTCACATGAGATAAAATCTCATATTAGTGACTGATGTTAGTCACGTGGGTGACTTAAACTAAAAGCTAGGCTATAAGGCTTCTTTTGTTGTCTTTTCCGTTTTTGTCAAAAAAAAAAAAAAGAGGCTTTAAGCCTTTTGAAGCATCAGGTCACAAAAAAAAAAAAAAAAAAAAAAAAAAATGAGAGGGCTTTAAGCCTTTTGAAGCATCAGGTCACAAATACAACAAAAGAAAGAAAAAAGATAGGCGGGAAGCTTCCCGCTAAGGGTCCGGATCTCTAATAAAAACAATGAAGGGTCCCATTTATTTTAAATCACTAAACCCTATTATTTCCTTCTCTACAATCACACTCTCTTACTTACTTGCCGCCCCAAGTCAAAATGGGGGTTTTCTTCTCTCTCTTTTTATGGCAGCAATGTTGGCGATTTAGGCGTGGATGGTGGGATTTTCTCTAGAAGAGTTCAAGTGGTGGAAATCCGGTTTGGTGGAGGTGGCGATTCAGGTGCCGTCTGTATCTATCACCACCTTATGCACTGCTGGAAGCCCTCGCCGTCAACTGCGCTACGCCGCTCGCCGTAGTCAACTGTGCTACTCCAATCGTGCCCTAAGTCCGCAGGTATGTTTCCCTCTTTCTCTTTTCTTGTCCATTCTCTTGGCTCTTACCCTCAGACACGTGTATGTGTGTGTGTATATACACATATATAAATACACATGAGTAGATTTACACATATAAATATACACACATATATGTATATGTGTCCATGAGGCCTTTGTTTTATTTTTCATTTATTCATTTTTTTTCAATTGTACAATGAGGTTCCCTAGAGATGCTTTTATTTGGCTTCCAAGGTTTGAAGTCGATTTCTTTATTGAACTCCAAGGACTTGAGTATCGATGGCCACCATTCCAGGAGCAGGAGATTCTCCATTGGCTGGGATTGAAGCATCTAGGTGGTGAGGCCTTTGATTGTTCATGCCCTAGAAGACCCTGGTAAGATTTTACTGCAAATTTTTTGTACTGTCCCCCAATACATTTATGATTTGTAATTGTACTAAGACGAAAAAAGTCTAGTTTTTGAATCCTCTATTTTGTATAACTATCTTTTAGCTAATGCCTCTATTTTGTTCAAGTCTTTAGAATGTTAACATCAATTGCTCTTGATTATAAAAATAATGAAGAGCAATTGATGTTAGTTTTATTGGGTTCAATAGAGGGACTTCTGTATGAAAAAAGGCTATTTCTCGGTTACCTCCCTCTTTCACCCATCCTCTCTATCAGGTCAAAAATATGTTTGCCCTTTCTCACTTTGTTTGAAGTCCCTAATTTTAGGGTTTAAAGGATCTATATATCACTCTATTTATTTGTATCTAATGTACTATTATTAATGACTGTGTATGATTGGACTGAATTTGGAAATTTTGGAAATTTAAAACTTTCTCCTTGGATTGTGAGGATTTAGGTTCATTGTTGCCTTTTGATCTAAATGTCGTATAGTAGTGCCTTTGCTGCTGTTTAAAATTGTTTAGTTGTGCCTTTCCCCCCTTCTATATCTAATTTCTGTTGGAGAAGTTTTCAAACTTCTTGTATTTTGTCAATGCTACTAGTAGCGTGAGAATGTGAATTCTGTTGGGTTGTTAGTTGATTGAGTCAATTCTCTAGACTTGGTGTAATATCCTATATAAACTCCTATGGATGATGACAACCACTATTATTCTTTATCAAAACACTTGAGAGTTATTGTCTTGTGAGAGATGATACACATATACAACTAGGACAATAAATTAAGTTTACAAAAGGTCTACAACTAGGGAAATATCAAATTAATAACCCTCTAATACGGAGACATACATGTATAGCTATTTTCACTACTCACTTACAATCAATTGAGATGAATCTTTACTTATTGTTCCTTTTCCTTTTCCTTTTCTTTTTAAAATGACTAAAATAAAAATGTGCATGATGTAGTCATCTTTGTCTTTGCTAAGAGCCTAAGAAATTTAGTCTAATATTGAGCTCTCTTCCCTTGCATAAACTTTCTAAGGCTTAACTTTATGTGTCCATAAACATATGGCATCAAGAGGTAATTAGTAGAGTTATGTGCATTGGACATGCAAACTTCTTGCCAATATTAATTAAAGAACCGTTTTAGTTGATCTTTTCTTTTCATCTTATCTGAAATAATGTTCCTCACCTACCACTTAATGTTTGTCATCAATTTTTTTTTTCGAATAGTGGTAACTATGAAGTTGCAGTTTCTCAAGACATATTACTGTATTTAATTTTTAAAAAAATGGGGTTATTCAAATGATTTTTCGCATGTAAACACCACAATATATCTAATTCGCTATTTCTTTATCTCTGTTTTTTTTTTTGATTTATAGTTCTTTTTGTTTTCCCATGTCTTAACTTCTTGACTGAAGGAACAGAAAGCTAGCTCTTTTGGTTGTCAACTATTGCTCCTATTTCGGTCTTCTAGCTACGGCAACAATCTTCCGTTTCTTTTTGGCTTAGAAGTTTAGTCACATATATAATCCATTATATACTGAGAAGTATTGCTTATTTGCTTTCAATTTCAAAGTTCTGTATCGTCTCTAGGTTTATTATGTCAGTAGAAGAATTCTATGCGACCAGTCCCTACTCTCTCTCTCTCTCTCTCTCACTCCCTCTCTCTCATTGTCGTCGATGACCTCTCTCTGTCATGATACTACTTGGACAATAGCCATGTGCACAGCACACAGCCCATGTGCACAATAGCTCGCTGGACATCACACATGCACAGCTGCATGCACACAACAATGCATGTACACAGCAGCCTACGTGCACAGTCGCTCATGTGCATAGCAGAACGTGCGCAGCACAGTACAACACATGCACAGCACAGTAGCACGTGCACAGCACAGCAGCCCTTTCGGTTAGTGATGCCCAACAAATGTTGCTGTTCTCTTCTGACCAAGAACTTCTTGAAAATATTAAGGAGGTAATTCATCTCTCTCATGGGCTCTGAGGCATGTGATCAACAAGGCTTGCATCCAGTGGTTAAATTTATTTTCATCACTCCGAGGTTACTTTCTTTACTTCTGATTATGCATTGCCAATCAAACAATTTTCATGTATACCATTGTATAAGTAAAAGTCAATGGTTTGTACTACACTTTCAGTTAGGGGTAAACAGAGAATCAAATAAAGGAAACAAGTTTCAGTATCCCTTTCTAGCTTATGATTAGTTTTGTTTAGAACTCATGTTTTAGGATTTACTCTCATGGCAGCCATGTGCACATCAAATTGCTTCATGGAATGCATACACGTGCACACAGTCAATGTGCACAACAGCCCGCGTGCACAGTACACAACACGCGTGCATAGCACAGTAGCCCACGTGTACTATTAATATTAACTATCGCTTTGGCAAGCATTTGGTTAGAACCATCGCTTCAAAAAGAACTAATAAGCATTTTCATAATGAGTTTCCTTCTAATATTATGATTTGATTATCTTTGGCAATCTATACCCTCTTTTCTTTTGCTCAATTGTCTTAGATTGTTCTAACTTATCTACCATACTAGAATGTTAGTTAGCAATTTGCTAGCGTTCGTCTACAACCTTCACGTCATTTACAATTGATTATAGAGGTGCTAGATATTGACAAGGATCGTGTTTCTTGCATTAAATTCTTGAAGAACTCATAACTGCTCATGTTTTGCAAGTGCTTTTCATCGATCACATCAATTTCTTTTTGTGTAGATATGTTTATTTTGCACGGTTATGCTTTTATTAATTGCGAACGAACAATCCACTTGATGTAACAGTTCCCTAATGAAAAGCTTATTTGTTTCTGAACTATAGTTTGTCGTTTGCTTTTATTCTAGCTATTGATCATTCGTTTTTCCTTTTCTCTTGTGAACAAAGCCATGGACTCTTTTGCTTGTTAAACTACTTCATTAATGTATGAAAAACTTACAATCTAAACAACTCAGCCTGTAGAGGAGGTTGTCACTCCTATGACTTGGACCAAAGCAATCAAGACATATACGTAGTCATGGAGCTGGTCCAATTATAGTATGCTTTTTCTACTTATTCTTAATTATTTGCTTATTTTCATTTATTTACAGATTTCTGGAGCTTCATCATCATTTAGTGTTCGACTAGCGCTACACTGTCGTATTCAAACAGTCTCGTTGATATGTAAGTTATTAATTTTGGTTCCTTTTGACCATGAATTTTGACATCAATTAGTTTTTCACATGAAGAACTTCATCGTGTTTCTTTCTATATGTTCCTTCCTACGTTTTCTTGATCTTAAGCATTTCTTTTTGTAACTGCAATTTTTCTTAACAGATTTAGTCTAGAGTACGAATTTTTAGATAGAAATGTGTAAGGATTTCAGCTGGAATGAACTAAAATTCTTACCAATTCACACACAATTCTTACCAATTCTTACAATTTTACAGTTTTATGTAGCAGTTGTGGCAACCTATACTTCTATCTCGTATACTATTTATCTTACTGCAATTTATTACCATTCTGAATCTATGTGATATCTAAACTACACCCTATTTTCCATCTATGTGAAGTACATATCTTAGTAAGCAATGGAATATGAATATCCTCATTTTTGTTCTCTGAAGTTTCTCTTTACATTTTCCATAAAAGACATGGGTTATTAGGACAAGGTATTCTTTCTGAAGTACAGATCAATATGATAACACAAACCTAATCTCTGCTCAGTGTAACTATAGGATTACACTTCTTGTAAGCTTTCCATAGAAGAAAAAGATCCTATTAACATAATAAGAATTACCTTATTTTGTTGAACTGCCTGACATACATGATACAACTATTGGGTATACATCTCTTTTATAATATGCTTGTTATGACTTGACAAATGGGTGCGACCAAGAATCTATCTTTATTCGGGTTTAAGTTATAATTTTGAGGATTCATGGATCAGAGATATACGTAAGTGTTGACGATATAGGATTCAAGAAATCCACTTTGTACCCTCCTCCCGAGGAAAAGAAGGTAACCACAGAATTACAAGAAATCCACTTTGTACCCTATTCTCTTAGAAATGATAGATTTTTTGTTGATTTATAATTTATTTTCCTATTTTGTGATTTTGATTTTACAGGAAGAACCCAAGGAGGAGAGTGATGACGATATGGGATTCAGCTTGTTCGATTAGAGGAGCTCTTATGTTTTGTCGTCTTTCTATGGAGAGGTTAATTTCACTTCCAGTAGTCATAGGAGATGTTTCCTTTTATTTATTATTTCGCTCTGTTGCCTACAAGTATATTTACTGTTTTCTGGAAGAAGTATCTTGAAATCTCTTGGATAAGTATTTTAAAGCAATTTTGGTTTCTGGTTTCACTATCCTTACATTGAAGTTAGTTGACATGACACTAATTACCAACGACTAAGCCATCACACTATCACAGTATCTGCACAGAAATGATCAGAACTCCATTTATTTATTCTCCAGTTTAAAGGAGTGGCAACACTTGAGACTGATTTTTTAGTGTCTTTATATGCTAGTTTTTGCATGTGAACTACTCCTTGTGGTTGGAAACTGGAAAGCCGATTATTATTATTTGCTGCTGTTGTTTTTTTTTTTTGGGTGATCATTCTTTGTGGGCTTCAAATACTTCTACATAGGTTCTAGTTTATCTTGATTACATTTTCAATCTGTTAAAAATTTTAATGAATAGTGGTATGTTTATTCCAAACTTAGCTCTTGATGAGAATGGCTGTGGTGCCATATTTAATTAGTCCAAGTTTGCAACTAATATTTGTCAACTACTTTACATTTAGAACTGTACCTTCAGATCTTTGGATATATTTGAACCCCCTTGAACTTTCAGCAGAATCAATAAATAGTTTGCTCTGCTTGATTGCATTCAGTTTATCTTGAATTGTCTATTGCAGGCACAAACTAATGACCTTTTCTGTTAAGTCACCTGTTGCTAAAAAAAGCTTAAGTTGTTAGAGAATGGGCCGAACAATGTATATAAAGAGGATTTTGATTATCTATGTGTGAAATCCACAGGTTATCTAACTAGCAACTTTGTTCTTTTGTAAGAGTAATCTCTGTAAAGTTCTGAAAGAAATATTTGAATTGGGAAAGATGACAAATTCTTGTTTACCAAATCTAATTTTTTCTTGATTCTTATAAAAATTTGTCTGAACAAAGGGTCTTAAGTTAGTCATACTGCTAGTCTGTTCTACTTGTTCTGTTTAGAAGTAGTCTGATGAACCTGAGGAGGAACTGGTCCTTGTGGCCCTTGGATTCTGACTCATCTCATGAAACATAAATTCAGTTTCATAAATAATAGGATTCTTGCTAAGAATAAATCTACTTAAAATATCTGCTAAGGCATTATCTTTACCTTTGATATGTTCAAAATTGACTTTGTATCTATTATTATGACTCTATCCACAAAATTCAACCATCTTCTATGGTTGCATCTGCTGATGTTTTGGAGCATTCCTTGTGATTTTGTATTCAGATTCTGGAAGGTGTAATTAAGTACAGGTGGAATGCATGGCCCGTTGAACAGCGAGATGGGATGAAAAACTATATTTCGGATGTCATTGTAAAGGTATCTAATAGCTACTTTTTCTACAGATTATGTACATTGATCTATTTGTTCCCGTCCATCTTCAATTCCAACTTAACTGAAATCCCTGTTGATCTTTATTTCTCAGCTACTTTAAGAAGATTGTCCTTCGATGAGCAATCTTAACAATAGTCAAGACTACCTAGACGTTTTAAGAAAGATATCCCATTATATAGGAGATACTTCAGGAGGTTTCTCAGCTCAGAATCCCCCTAGTGCAGCTGACAAAGTATTTACAGCTCAGAGCAATACTATTATAGGTTTATTAATTACTCTTTACCAGAAAGTTAATAGATTAGAAGAAAAAATTGATAGGCTAGAAAAACAGAAACAACCACAAGTTGTTAACACTCCAGATCCTAATATAGAAGTTCTACTGTATTCTCTTTAATGTAGAGTATATATCAAGAGGTAGGAGACAACCTTTAGAACAACCTATAAAATTCCAGAGTCCTAATACATGACAGATTTTAAATTTAACAGCTCATGATATACAGAACTGGAACCAGACTATAGATGTTTGGAAGAACACTGTAATTGCCCAAGTAATACAGAACAATCGTTTTGATGATAGTTCAGTAGAAGAAATGTATAGGTACTTAGAAACATTCCTTGGAACAAATGAGAGAGAGAGAGAGAGAGAGAGAGAGAGAGAGAGAGAGAGAGAATTTGAAATATGCGATTACAAATTCAATTTATGAGAGAGAGAGAGAGAGAGAGAGAGAGAGAGGGAGAATTCAATATCTGGAAAGTTGCTTTCTTGTGGAGCAACATCCCTTGCACTCTAAGCGAGTCCTAATACATGACAGATTTTAAATTTAACAGCTCATGATATACAGAACTGGAACCAGACTATAGATGTTTGGAAGAACACTGTAATTGCCCAAGTAATACAGAACAATCGTTTTGATGATAGTTCAATAGAAGAAATGTGTAGGTACTTAGAAACATTCCTTGGAACAAGTGAGAGAGAGAGAGAGAGAGAGAGAGAGAGAGAGAGAGAGAGAGAGAGAATTTGAAACACGTGGTTACAAATTCAATTTATGAGAGAGAGAGAGAGAGAGAGAGAGAGAGAGAGAGAGAGAAGGAGAATTCAATATCTGGAAAGTTGCTTCTTGTGGAGAAACATCCCTTGCACTCTAAGCGAGTAGTTGTAATTGTTATTGCTCCATTGGCTGGGTTTAGTGCAAGTTTTTCAACTGGTATACGTTTTTTTCTATACTATTATCTACTTGATTCATGGATTTTGTTATCCGCCTTCTTTCTTGCCATTGAAATATTGTGTTTACTTTTTTCTATGCAGGATATGATATGAGAGATTGGAATTTCAGAATCATGTGAACCTTGGTTTTAATTTGCTACATCAAAGGGATGAAGTGCAGTCAGAGGGCAGGAGTGTAACGTATATCCTTGTTATTTGTATGTCGATGTTTTATTTAGTAGGATTCGTAGAGAATTATTGTAAAATATATGTTTGTAATTTACATATAGTGATGTTTTATTTTTAAGATTCATAGAGAATATTCTCAATGATATGGTAGGTTATCTATGACTAGACTTCTTTTGATTTCTATGTATGGATTTTTTTTGTTGTATTGGGTGCATATTGAGCTTGTTATTTTGTATTTGGTATGGATTATTATGTTTGTTAATTAGGTGCAAATAAAAATTGGGAAGCATATAAATAATTTTTTAAATTTTTTTTTTTTAATTTATACATATTTCTAACGGATATACCCGTTAGGAAATCCGTTAGTATATTTTTTGTTTTTTTTAGAAATTACTAACGGATATATCCGTTAGAAATTGTTGACGAATCCGTTAGTATTCAATATAAATCTTTTAAATTTGGATGAAAAAACCGTTAGTAGGCAACTTTCTAACGGATATATCCGTTAGAAATCCTTTGATTTACTAACGGATTTACTAACAGATATATCCGTTAGAAAAATTAATTTTACTAACGGATATATCCGTTAGTAAATCCGTTAGTAATATTACTAACGCTAAAATACTAACGGATATATCCGTTAGAAATTGTTGACGAATCTGTTAGTATTCAATATAAATCTTTTAAATTTGGATGAAAAAACCGTTAGTAGGCAACTTTCTAACGGATATATCCGTTAGAAATTCTTTGATTTACTAACGGATTTACTAACAGATATATCCGTTAGAAAAATTAATTTTACTAACGGATATATCCGTTAGTAATATTACTAACGCTAAAATACTAATGGATATATCCGTTAGTAACATTTATTCTAACGGATATATCCGTTAGTAATGAGGCCATATGGTGTAGTGTCACCTCCAAATATTAAAATTACCAAATATTTTAGCAACACGTATACATTCAGACTTTAATTCTATCCATGGCTTCAAAAACAATATTCATCACAGAACCAAGTAAGCTCTTATCATTTGACATAGATCTCCCTCCATGTACTACAATTTATTTAATAGGTGCAAGAATAAAAAGAAGGTATCAAAATATAGAAAATTTAGATAATCCAAGTTAAAAAATCATTGGTTCAAACATTTTCGTTTCCATTAAGTCTCTATTTGGTTCATGAATTCGTAGAAGTAAAATGTTTTCTTCCATGCTCAAATAACATCAGTATTAAAAAGTTTTTGAAATTGCAAGTGTTTTATAGACTAAATATTCCAAGTGTTTTATAGACGTGATGATGGACAAAATAAAAGATGATGGATTTTTATGTGGTTTTACTAAACTACTAGTTTTTATATTTTTGCAATAAAACTAATTAAAAGCTATTTTTTTTCTAAGTAGTTTGCAGTAAAGATTTTAACAGTGCAAAATAAATTAACTAAGATACCAGTAAGAAAATGAAGAAAAATAAATAAAAGCTAAATTTACAAGAAATGAACTTTTTTGGACTTTATTACAGCGAAAGATGGAAATAATACAAACATTTAAGCAAAGTTATTAAAAAAAAAATTATTAATTAACTTGGAAGAAATGATTTAAAGGAATTGAGAATATGCAAAGCAACACTAGATCCCACAACTTTTGTGCATTTGAAAAGGATTTGGCATTTAAGACCGCAGAGTAATTCTTTAATTGAAAATAACTTTCACTAGTCGGGGTCATATCAAGTGTGTCATGTTTGATATGAAACGACGTCGTTTGGTTTAAAGAAAAATAAAAAGACAATTGGGCAGTAGCCAGGTTCGAACCGTGACCCGCCGCGGACGTGGGTTATTCGGCGCCCAGTCCCCACCACTCTGCTACTACACAATTGCCTGTCCATTAGTGGATAGAAAAATATATTAACACATACTTGAAATATAAATTTTGTCAAATGAGTTATTTGAGTATGCTAGGTGTTTTTTCAGACAAAAGACATAGTTTGACAATCCACATATTTAGATTCTTATTTCAAATCTGTAATCTTTTGACGTTCAATATAGCCATAGTATATAAACATGTTAAATGGTCATAAACTATAGATACATAGATATTTTTGGCCATTAATGGAAAAACAACCCATCTAGATAAATTTGTCCATTTAAGACTAGTGCACAGAAGCTGTTGTTTCTAAGTTTTTATTGCATATCCCTAATTAAAGTTTTAGCCTACCATTTTGGAATTGAAAGTGTCTTCCAAATAACATTTTAAAGAAAGATTAAATAGTTGTACACAGTGATTGCCCAATTAAAATTTAAGTTATAAAACTAAAGTAAGGGTGAAATGTAATATTAATATATTTTTTCTTCACTTAACATGAGTTGGGGTTGAATTTGTGGAATCTGCAAAATAACAAAGTTTAGTACAACTAGGCTAATAAAACATAAATAAATGGAAATATTGAACCAAAAATAAAATACTAAACCTTTGACTTTGACTTCTTGTGGGGTCACAGTGGTTGAACTCCAAGAACACAAGCAAGGCCAAACCAAATCTTAATCTAATTTGGGAGTGAGATATGGATATGGTGTGGTAGGTGATTATAACAACTACGTGGCTAATAAATATGGCATTTACTTGCAAAATCTGTTAGGGTTTCAAACTATTTTAGGGGACAACTACAACTACTGCTAGACTAAAAATATTAAATCTAAATTTTACTAGGAATATTTTACTACTATAAATTGACAAAGGTCCTACGAGAAAACAAATATTTTAATTTAAGAAATACAGTAAACAAAGTTTTGTTACATATTTTTTAACATGAAATCATCAATTACATAAAAGTAAATTTTTACAACTACTAGAACTAGAAAAGGCAGAGAAAAACTAAAGTTTTCTATTTTTAGGGACAATATGAAGTGCTCACATGATAACCTCCCTAAACTATTCTGTCTATGATTGTGCGTAGTGAAGCTGTTGCTGCTTGTTGGTTGTGTGTGTCTTTTTTCTTTGGCTTCTGCTCGTCTATTTTTATAGGCAAAGTTTTTGACGAATTTCGCCACTTCGCTCATCACTTTGGCACGCGATTGGCAATATTTCTTCGCTTCGTCCCAATTGTCTTCGTGCCTCTGACAGTTCCTGCAGGAGAGAGAGAGAGGGAGAAAGAGAGAAAGAGAGATAAGGAGAGAGAGAGAGAGAGAGAGAGAGAGAGAGAGAGAGAGAGAGAAAGCAAAGAAAATAATATGTATATATATATATATATATGTACAAAAGTTGTTAGTTTGACAATTTTTGTCTTCAATTTTTTTTTTTTGGCTAAGTTTACAGATTTTTCACTATTCATATTTTGACAACAATATACGAGAAATGCTACGGTGTGGTTGCTACTTCTTTCCTTCCCTTTATTTCACTTCATTTTTACTTTAACATATAAAATATGTAAAAACACATAATTACACGCATTTGAGTGACATCACCATTAAATTATATTACTTCAAATTTGCATGTAAAACTAGGGATTTGGGGGATGAAATGATCACTATATCTATTTATTGGCACATGAATGTGCAATATTCAGTGTTTGTCATTTGACATAAAAAATAATTTATCATCCTTTTTACCCATTTCTTTAAACAATTTATCACCTGCTACGATGACAATAGAGCTATTAGTGAGGATGGAGTCTGAAATTTTTGTTTTGTATTTGGTTCCTTAGTGATATATTTATAGTTTTAGAGTACATGTACAGGGTTTCCAAAAGAAAAATAAAATTTCTCAAACTCATTCTCATTAAAAAAAGAACCCTAAATCTTTAATCCAAAGTAAGTAATATCAACAACAAAGTACTTATGAAAAAGAAAAAACAAAGTAGAACAAATACCTAAATCATTGGTATTAGAGTTGAAAGACTTATATAGATTTGAGATTTGTTCAATATCACTTGTGATTAATGCCAGATCAAATACTTGATTCAACTCAGAAAAATCTTCATGGGTAAGCTCCGTCTTGGATTGCCTATCATAAATTTCTTCACTGAGACCCATCATTAGGAGAGAGAGGGGGAACGATTGAGGGAGATGAGAAGAAGAGGGTCGAAATGAGTATTTGAAGGGATGAAGCTGCTAAACAAAATGGGTATTTGCATATTTGAGGGGATGAAGCTGCTGAACAATGTGTGAATTGCAAGGGGAAATGAGTTTGTCATAGTCTAAGGGTAGAAAAGGAAGTCTAAGGGTAGAAAAGAAAATAAATAAAATGTTATTACAATGATTTAAAAAATGGGGCTCATTTTGACTTTTGGCAACAAATCTCACGTTTAGAGCGCAAGAGTGAAGTTTTTTAGCGCAAAGAACAGCGCCCTTATTGTAATATAAAGAAATCACAGAGATAAAAAAATACTCATCTATCTCACATCCCTAACATTGTGAATGACCCTCACAGAAAACCCCAGTAATTAATGTCACCGTGCCCCCAAAGGGGACACACTCTCACAACTTTTTCCTCTCTCTCATACCCCAATGTAACATCTCCATATATATATATATATATCGAAAATTCTCTAGAGAGGGCGTCCTCTCTTTATTAAAGAGAGGGCGTCTGTTTTGACCGTCGAATCATATTTAAAAACTGGATCTGACGGTCAAAATAAAGGTCGCTCTCTCTAAAGACTGACTCACAGGCAAAAAAACAAGAGGAAAGGATTGATCTTGCTTAGCGCAAAAAAAAAAAAAAAAAAAGCCCCTGTTCTTTACTGGGTTCACTTTACTGAAATGGGAATATGGGTTAATATGAGAGAGAGAGAGAGAGAGACTATTGGGTTTGCTGGCGTTCTCTATTTTGTCGAATTGGGCTTTGTGAGCCCACAACTTAGCCAATAAATGAGTAAATGTATACTATTGTAGAGAGAGAGAGAGAGAGAGAGCTAAGAGAGGTTTTTATTTCAACAATGCTACACTAACTCCTTCAATCACACCTCAAATCACATTATTGTTTTAAATGCAAATACTTTGTGTTATGTAAGTGATGCACAAAAAAGTGTAAAAAATTCACATAGCACAGGGTACATGTATTTAAAACATAGAATGTGATTTGAGTGTGGTTGGAGGAGTGGGTATAGCATTGTTCTTTCCATTTTCCAAGTTAGTCAAATACGTGGGTCCACCCTGTCCGTAAGTTTAAATTGGTGGACGTCTGTTTAAGAGCCCTTGTGATATATACATAGCAGTTATGGTAAATATTCCAAAATTATAGCAGTCCAAAATTAATTATAATTTACTTTTTAAAATAATTTCTAATATCATTAATATCTAATTTATTTAATATGTTTTAAAATATATATATATATATACATTTCTAAATATACACATACATGATATAAACTAAACTAATATAACTACATTATTTATAAAAACATAGCAATACTAATAAATTTACGTACATAAAATTTACATAACAAAAAAATTCATGCATAAATTTGGAATATTTTTCTGTGCATCCACGGGTACTAATTCTAATTAAACTGGTAATGAAGTCATTAGTGACGTTTAATTTAAAGGAGCCCCCCCCACCAAGAAAACAGGTTGAAAATTCATGAATGACCTTTCCACCTCTTAGCTCATTCACTACGTCATTCCAATCCTATTATTGCTATATATTATTACCATATTATAACATCCCCATCACAATCCGTTGTGAGTATATACATATATATATATATATGTATACATACTATTATATCCAAATTAAATGATAAAGGCCGGTTACAGTTTATATATCATAATTAAATGACTAACTCAATAATGTAAATAAAATCACAAGGGTATAAAAGTCCAAAAAATATGGTTGAAATCTGCTGGAAGGACTAATTCATATTTTATCTCATTGATTAAGGATGAATTTCAAGGTTTACAAAGTCAAAGTGACTAACCATTTATTGACTGGATTTTGAGGGATGAAAATGTATATTTCTATATATATATACATGAACCCATATACATTTTTCCATCAACATTAAACATCCCTCTCTCTCTCTCTCTCTCTCTCTCTAGGTATTGAAAGTGTTGAAAGAGAAATATGGGATCATCACCAGAGGAAGAACACCAAGTGAAAGCTTTCGGATGGGCTGCTAGAGATCCATCTGGAGTCCTCTCTCCGTTCAAATTCTCCAGAAGGCAATTAATTATTATTATTTTTTTCTTTTTCTTTTTTCGTTCAAACGTTCACTATATAATTTAGTATAGGCATTTCAATGATTTGTATGTGTGCTATATGTTTGTGAATATTGCTATACAATTATAGAGGGTATTTGAATTAAAAAAAGGGCAGTCTAGTGTACGAGACTCCGGCCGTTGCGGAGTCTGGGGAGGGTGAGATGTACGCAGCCTTACCCCTGCAAGCAGAGAGATACTGTTTCAGATTCGAACCCGTGACATCCAGGTCACAATGGAGCAAGCTTACCATTGCGCCAAGACTCCTATAGAGGGTATTTGAATCCCAAACTAAATTCTCAGATGTTAAGCGAATTGTACCACATGTAGCGATATGTTGTACCATCGACCGTTGCCAGCTTGCCACTGTATGTGGTAGAACCATAAAAACATTTGCGAGCCCAATTTGGAAGACGTATCATCACTGTATATATTTTGGTTGAGTAATGCTATGTTTCCCAAATTTAAATTTCAAATTCTATTTCTAACCATTGTAGCACATGTTGTAGCAATGGTCAATTGTATATGGCACATCTCTCAAACCATTTAAGAATTAAATTTCTTTATTTACAAAGGTGTTTATATTGAATAAAGAAAAAAAAATGATAGCATAAAAGGTGTTAATTAATGTTGAACATGTGGTAACAGGGCAACAGGGGAGCATGATGTGAGGTTGAAAGTTTTGTATTGTGGGATTTGTCACTCTGACCTTCACTTCATCAACAACGATTTTGGCATGTCCAAGTATCCTCTCGTCCCTGGGTATCTCTCTCTCTCTCTCTCTATATATATATATACTAGGCTGTATCCCGCGCTATGCGCGGATACACTGTACTTCTAATACATCAAAAATACTAGTGAGTAATATTGGTATCATCGGATGTTCAATTAAAATGCATACTTGTAATTGTCTTTGTATAAAGTTTCGCATAGCATATACAAAATTTTACTCATAATAGATCCATTTATACAAATTAATAGTGTTTTTCTTAAAATTGTAAGTACTTTCGTCTCACGAAAATTTAGAAATCAACATATAAGTATAAATAAATAAAAAAATTTGTTGCAGGCTTATACAAACCGTGGAAGAAGTAATACAAATTCATGAGATGGGTTGGAAAAAAAAAAAAGAAAGAAAGAAAGAAAGAAAAGCCTTTCAAAATGATCATAATAAAATATTGAATTGAATTGAACACTACACGATTTAAATATAGGAAGAGTCCTTCATGTACCAATTAAATGGTAGTATGTGCCCATTAACACCAACTACTATATAATGGTGTAAAAAAAGTCCGGTCCGATGGGCGGCCCGAAGCCTAGCTAAAAAAAATGGACCTTAAGCATGGCCCAAGCCCGAGGTAGGGCTAGCCCGGTCCTACCATACTGGTAGGGCATGCGCCTATCTCTTGAAGCCCAAGCCCGGCCCGAGGTTTGACCCGACCAAAGCCCGGCCCAATGCCCGCATAAAAGCCCGATTAGTAGCTTCTCAATAATAAAAATATTGATCGTTTTCAAGTATGAAAATATAAAATTTGCAAGTTGCTATATTGAAAGTTATTTTCAACCTATAAGAAAATGGTTACATATATAATAGTATTTATACTATTTTAGGATGAATTTAAAGCGGTCACTTAAGCTCTACTTTAGGGCTTAGGGCAGAGCCTGAATTGTGAACTCTTAAGCTGACCCAAGCATGATCCGGCCCGTAAAGAGATGAGACCGTGGGCCAAATCCCAAACCCGCCCAAGCCCAATCAATGTCGGGCCAGGACGGGAACAACGGTCCATAAGTGTGGAGAGAATGATTAAGGGTTGGTGAAATGGCTAAAGAGTCAACATAAATGAGTAGTGAGTCACTCTCAGATTATTTCTGGCCTACACTTTCAGCTTTTATATATAGTAATAGATAGATGCACGGGTACATTGTTTGTCTAATAAATCATAAATATTGGTGATGAATATTATTATTATCAAAGGTTCAATTAAAAATCACACACCTGTAATTGTCCTTGTGGAAAATTTCGTGTAGCATATACAAAATTTCATCCTCTAGAATCGATCCATTTATACAAATTAATAGTATTTTTTCTTAAAATTGTGAGTACTTTCATCTCACAAAAACTTAGAAATCATCATATAGGTTTAAAAAAATGATGTTTCTCATTTTTGTTAAAATGATAATGTCATTTAAGATAAGAAATTTATTGGTGACTCAACAACTTATACTAACCGTGGAAGAAGTAATACAAATTCATGGGATGAGCTGAAAAAAAAAAGAAAAAGAAAAAGAAATGAAAGAAACACCCTTTCAAAATGATCATAATAATATATTGACTTGATTAATTGAAATAATCTACACACCGTAGTAAAAGATTAAACATGCGAAGAGTGAGAGGTAGTTGAGTGAGATAGTTAGTGGGTTATGAAATGAGGCTCCAAGCATTAAAGAGAAAGGACACAGATATGAATACAAAGAGTCCTTCATATACCAATTATATGGTAGTATCTTCCCATTAACACCCACTGCTATAGAAGTCCTTTGGTGTGGAGAGAGTAATTAAAGGTTGGTGAAATGGGATAAAGCTAGGGTTCGACATAAATGAATAGTGACACGTGTCGCTCTCAGATTGATTTTGGGCTACACTCTTAGCTTTCATATATAGTAATAGATATATATATATACAGAGTCCTAATGATGAGGCATCCCTCGTTTTAAAAAAAGTGAGAAATTTTGTTCTTAGCCGTTGGATTATGTTTTCATTAAGTAGACTTCTGTAATGAAGATCCAACAACCGCAGTAGAAATCCGAACTTTTTTAATATTTCGTCGACGAAAAATTTCGTCACTAAAACCTTATTTTTCGTCGCTAAAAGTCTCCTATGCTGTAAATTAGCAAATCCGATATATATATATATTAGTAATATATGTATACACACATCTATTTATCTGTATATTGCACAGTTGCAATATACTCGTGGAAGTACTTCACAGTACTCTCATACCTTGCATGAGCATAACACACACAAAAAAAAAAAGTTTATGGCTAAAAGATATTTTGGTACCTTGGGTGAAGTTTCGCTGTGGGCCATTGATTATCAATTGCAATATTTTAGTTCTTGTAATTTTAAATTTTTTACAATGTACGTCCTGCCTCTAACTCCATCAATGCAACTTGATGGAATACTCACATACCTTGCACGAGTCCACTTATTAGAGACATTTTGGTATGTATCCTATAGTTTGGACAAAGTTTCACTTTGGACCCTGAATTATTAATTACAACACTTTTGCCCAGACTATAGGGTACCAAAATTTCACCCAATTAAACTGAACTGAAACCTATCGGTTCATCTAATCGTTTACACCCCTATGAATTTATTCCTTTATTTATTTATCTATTTTACTTCAAATCGTTGTGAAATTTTCATGCTTATCCCACAACGTGTGTATGATTTACCAGTTAATTAGTTCAACTATAAAATGAAAGAACCGTTGTTTAAATATGCACTAGAATCGAATTATGAGGATAGGCTTTTAAAATCTTCTACATTTTCTCCCCTTTTTTCTTTTTTAAATCTTTTTTTTTTTTTTTGGGAGGGGGGGTCCAAAATTAGATATGCAACCTTTGTAATTTCAGTAGCTGAGAAGGAAACAACTAATGCCATGACACTTAGGCTCTGTTTGATTTGCGGATTTAAAGATAAAAAGTTAAACTGAAGGAAAATAATTATAGAAACCATTTTTCAGTATTTAGTCTTTCACCGCATGCTTAAAAACATTTAAAGTTAAAAACTTTTAAAACATTATAGAAACTAAAGAACATATTTTAACTAGTGACTGAATTTTTCAAAAGTTTTAATTTTGTTTTCTCCCTATACTATTTTCACTCTCTATTTATTTGTATTAAATAAACAAAGAAAGCATAATCCTCGGTGTTTCTTTTCCTTTTGTGTGAGGGGACCACCATGATATAAAAATCGACTATCGCACAATGCGACACTCACATATATCTAAATTTGGAAATAGTGATTTTTTTATTTTTGTAACGAAATTAAATCTAAGAAATATACTCAAGTATGATATTTGAATTTATAGAGTTGAACATCAATGCAGGCACGAGATCGTAGGCGTAGTGACTGAGGTAGGCAGCAAGGTACAAAAGTTGAAAGTTGGGGACAAAGCCGGTATAGGAGGCCTTATTGGAAGGTGCAATTCCTGCAATAACTGTAAAAGCAATCTCGAAAACTATTGTCGAAAAATGATAGTCACATTCTCCGACACGTACCACGACGGAACCACCACGTACGGTGGTTACTCGGACATCATGGTGGCCAATGAGCACTTTGTGGTTCACATACCAAACAACTTGCCTCTTGATGCTGCTGCACCACTTCTATGTGCTGGGATCACAGTTTATAGCCCCTTAAAAAAGCTAAAACTTGAAAAAAATGGTGGTGGACATGTTGGAGTGGTGGGTCTTGGTGGTTTGGGCCATGTAGCTGTGAAGTTTGCCAAGGCCTTGGGCTTTAAAGTGACTGTGATTAGTACCTCCCCTGGCAAGAAAAAGGAAGCAATTGAGCAGCTTGGGGCTGATTCATTTTTGGTTAGCAGTGACCCGGTTCAAATGGAGGTGGGTAACCATAATTTTGAAGGTTAAATTAATATTATTCATATTTACTGGAGTAGTTGATAAGTTTGATAAATTTTTCCTTAAAGTTAAAATTTGTGTTTCAATATTTAATGTCCTCACTGAAACAACTACCAAGGAAAATAATTGTTTACACTGACATCTAACTAGTATTAATCTTTTCATGATATGTTGACCCCTTTTGATATGTTGTGTGCGGTAGTGCAATACCAATAAGCCCTTAGGGAGTGTATCATGTTTTTCAAATGGAGTGTATCATGAATTCTGGTGTGCATCTTCAGAATGTTTTGGCTACTGCTTGGTTCAGTAGTTTGGGCGTAGGGTGCTTTTATTTGGGTTTGGCATCTTTTATGGATTGCCTTAGGTGTAATGCCTTTGGACTTTTGTCCATTTTAATAACATTGAAGCTGAGGAAAAAAAAAAACTAGAGTGGACACCATATTTAATCGGAAAAGTAAAATTTAGTGTGGATGGCTCATCTTTGGGGAAAACTGGCCTAGCTGGGATTGGTGTTGTTTTGAGAAACTCCAAAAGGAATATTTAGTTTTATTCTCAAGTAGGGTGTTTGGAGAAATGTGGGCAGTGAACTCTATTGTGGCGGAATTGCTGGTTATTAAGGAAGCTTTGTGTATGGTGCATCCTTTTATCATTCACGCTAGTGATTCCATATCAAAAACTACAACTGAAAGTGATTCATAGCAGTCCATTGAGGGTCTGAGGCCGTGGAGATTCAAAAGCATCTTTAATGACGTTCTAAATCTAGCTCTTCTGATTCGGAACAACTCACTTTGGAATTTATATCGGTTGGGAGAAAGCTTATTTCCGGTTTGGTTCTTATGTGGCCTTTACTTTCTCGGAATGTTGGGCTTGATTTGCGGATCGGTGGTGTGAAATGGAGCATTGCTTTGGTGTTTCCTTGGCTGCGTAAATGGGTGCCTCTATATGCACATAAGCTGAGTGTGAAGATTCTGGTTTGTGCAAGAATATGGTATTACAGGTGCATTTGTTTAGGTGGATTTTAATGTCAAAAGTTGAAAATCTCACTTCTGTAGAAATTTAGACAGCTTTCATAGGGAGTGAAAGCTTCCAAGGTAGGTGGACTGATAATTCCCTTGTAATTGCTGTTATGGTAGTTTTTGTGGTGGTTGATCTTTGTTTGGAAATTTCTTGGCTATTGCCAATCTGTACCCTCTTTGGACTTTTTGTCCGATTATATAAAATTGTCTTGCTGAGCAAAAAAAAAAAAAAAATCTTTTCATGAATTTGTAGAAGTTTGAAAAGACAGATTTGCCCCGAAGTCATGGGACTAGCATATTAAAAATCAAATGATATAGATATAATAGTATCAGAATAATCATGCCTTTTGCTATTTATAAATTGAAATTTGTATAATCTGTTGTGGGCATTTATACTCAATTTCACTATTTGAGTATTTTCATTTAGCTTATTCAAGTGAAGGGATTAAGTACTGAAACATAAATACAAATTTCAAGGTAGTTAAGACTGACGTTTTTATATGTTCTATTCTCATGATTTTGTTCTTTGTGCATGTAGAGTGCAACGGACACAATGGATGGTATCATTGACACAGTTTCTGCAATTCATCCTCTCTTACCATTGATTGAACTTCTCAATACACATGGAAAGCTCATTATGGTTGGTATACCAAATAAACCACTTGAGTTGCCAATTGTGCCTTTGCTTATGGGTAAGAATTGAAATTGATCACTAATTAATTTGGATAACGCACAGGCTAATCTTTGTTAACGAGCTCACAACGACAAGAAGGCTTGGGTCACATCCCACATGGTAACATGTTTAGTTTTCTAAATTCTGAAAACCTTTCTTTTTTTTTTTTTTTTTTTCCGGGAATACTTTGGTTTTCATTTGGTGGCCCAATTTCATTGTTGTTTAAAAAAAAATTCTATTACCAAACAAGGTTACATAAAAGAAAAATGTTTTTAATTTTTTTTTTTTTCAAAAAAATCTGAACACTGAAAATTACAATGTTACAGAATGGGCTCTTCGCTTTTACC
This sequence comes from Hydrangea macrophylla, assembly GCA_033977485.1. Classification (NCBI taxonomy): domain Eukaryota; kingdom Viridiplantae; phylum Streptophyta; class Magnoliopsida; order Cornales; family Hydrangeaceae; genus Hydrangea; species Hydrangea macrophylla. The sequence continues at coordinate 8,462,949 of CM066984.1, read as the reverse complement.
TGATCTAATAGACAAGATGGAGTAGAATCTGGAAATTTGAAAAAAAAAAATGAACACTTAAATCACAATGTTATGGAATGTGCCCTTTGTTTTTATATGATCTAATAGACAAGATGGAGTCGACTCTGGAAAAGGACCAAAAAATATAATAAAAAATGAATCTAGTTTTAGTTGAAAAGATAGAAGGGACCTAAAACAATCTTGTACCATGTCATACTAAATTTATGTAGCTTTGGGGATATACCTACAGGGTCAAGTAACAATCTAAGGGTGCGTTTGATAAAATTGAAAATTAAGTGCTGAATTTTAAGTAATGAAAATTTTAAGCGATTGAATTTATAGTACTAAAAACAGCTTTTCAAGTACTGAAATAGATTGCATTCAGTGATTATTTTCAGTAGAAATTTTTCACTTAAAGTTTTTAGTGGTTTTTTGGTTACTTTTTCAATTATGTGATAAGTTATCAAACGCACTGAAATAAAATAAGTGCTGAATGTCTTCATTTTTACCACTTAATTGAATTATCAAACACACCCTAAGTGTCGAACTTTTCAAAATCCTGAAACTAAGGATGGTAAGAAATCTATATTTTTCTTATATTTCTTAGAGAAGATAGTGTCTCTGTGTAATGTTAAGACTTTAATATCAGACATTTTGAAAGATGTTTGTTGCCAAGCTAGGTCTGTAATAATAATATATTTTAATATGCTCCTCGAAGTGTATACATGAGTACTGTGCGTTTGATAAAACTGAAAATTAAGTGCTGAAAATTAAGTGCTGGATTTTAAGTACTAAAAATTTTAAGTGATTGAATTTGTAATACTGAAAATAGTGCTTCAACTACTAAAATAGAATGCATTCAGTGATTATTTTCAGTAGAAAATTTTCACTTAAAGTTTTCAGTGATTTTTGGGCTGCTTTTTCAATTAAGTGGTACGTTATCAAACACACTGAAAAAGAATAAGTACTGAATCTTTTCATTTTTAGCACTTAATACCCTATAAGTGTCAATCACATATCCCATATCCATGTTAGGGTGTCTAAGTGTTTGACACATGACGAGGGGCTAAATACGTCAAACCAATAAAAATAAATAAATAAATAAATATATATTAAAAAAAACACATTTTTAAGTCTACTGTATGCATATACATATATATATATATATATACTTGTATGTTTGTGTGTACATGACTTCAGAGACGGAGTCACATGGAGGTCAGTGGGGGCCTGGCCCCTCCAAAATTTTTAACAATTCTGATTTTGTCTCTAAATTTTTAGATATTATATATTTTGTCCTTGGCAAATAAAATTAATTTATATATTCACTCCTCAAATTTTTATTTTTATTGTAATGGTCTATGTAAATGCATATATTGCACCACTAATTCTAATCCAACTCACCCAAAAATTTCAAGAATTCTAATTTTGCCTCTAAATTTTTGGATAATATACATCTTGGCCCCTGCAAATGAAATTAATTTACATTTTCACTCCTCTAATTTTTAGATTTTTTGCAATGGTCTATGAAAAGGTGCGTATTGCACTACTAATTTTATGCAAAAATGTAATTATTTTGACATAAAAATCCTACCAAAAATATGGATAAATACTAAATAGACCCAAAAAAAAATTTCTCGGGGGCCACCCCCGTAAGACAAACTCGGCCCTCCAAGTGTACATTCAGGGCCGGTCCCGAGTATTTGGAGGCCCGGGAGGCCGGGACGAACTACTAATAGGGAGGCCCTTATACCGGGGTTCGCTGCCCCCGAGGTGATTTTTTTGGAGTCTACTTATACATAATTGACAATTTTTTTGGGGTCTACTTATAATATGAGTTTTTTTGTGAAACTTAAACATTGTATGGTATCTTTAAAATTCTAAAGGGGCCAATTTCTAAAACTCAAAAAATTCTTACACTAAACGTGTAATTTTTAAAACTCTAGGGGCCTTTGTTTTTGAGTTTTATATACATGATCGGGATGGTTGCCCCTTTTGCCCCCACCTTTGGGCCGGCTATGTATACATTCCTGACTCCACCACTGTATGACTTGATATACATTACTTACAATGAATGAAAAATGACAGGTGGGAAGTCTGTAACTGGAAGTGCGGGTGGAAGTATGAAGGAAACGCAAGAAATGATTGAATTTGCGGCAACTCACAACATAACGGCAGATATTGAAGTCATTCCAATGAACTATGTGAATACTGCCATGGAGCGTCTTGCAAAAGTCGATGTTAGATATAGATTCGTCATCGACATAGCCAACACAATCTTCCCTTAAGACAACATACTTTGGAGGCTACTTAAGAATTTTGGAATTCTAATAAATACGGAAATATATAAGCAATCTTGCAACAACCAATAAATAAGTATTGCAATAAAGTAGTTTGTTAACTTTGGGATGTATGGTTTTTCATAAGTTTGGTTAATTTGAAATAAAATAAAAGAAGCTTTAGCTTTCAACTATACTGTAATGTTGGTGTTTAGTTCAGAACAAGCAACTAGACTTGAACAAGATTGTAAATATAAGGATAAGCACAATGAATAGTTGTATAGTTTTTGAATGGCTAGCTCTATTATCAGAGCAGTATGAATACTGCCAGAGTAAAAAGTGTCACTAAAAATTTAGCGACAAAAATGGACAAAAAAAGTGTTTTGACAACACTTTTTACTCTGTCATTAACTACTGCTACTCTGACAGTAACATTACCCGTGTTGAATTTATTCCTAAATTTATATAGATCGCAGTGATGTGACAATAGGGTCCAATTTAGGCACCATAATTTCGTAATGGGTTGCTATGGTTAGTGTCACTAAGATATCACATGAAATCTAAACTCGGATTGTAAAATTTGGGAAGGTACTATAAAATTACTCAAGTGCAATTATCTGTAAAAAGTGATTCAGATATTCAATGGACTTAGACACCGATTGACCCATAATATAGTATCAAATAAAAAATCCAAGATAATGAGAAAGAAAAAAATAAAAGACGAGGCTTTATGGTTTATGACCTAATAATATTCGATTATTAGGTCAATGACCTAAGATCTACTAGCTTCGCGTGTGACAAAGGATTAATATATACAGTTGGGCCTAAGATCTACTAGCTTAAGCTTCAATGACCCTTGATAAGATCTACTACCAAGGAAAATAATTGTTTACACTAACATCTAACTATTAATCTTTTTAAATACCGTAATTCTCCTTTCATGAATTTGTAGAAGTTTGAAAAGACAGATTTATCCCGAAGTCATGGGACTAGCGTATTAAAAATCAAATGATATAGATATAATATCATAATAATCATGCCTTTTGCTATTTATAAATTGAAATTTGTATAATCTGTTGGGTCATTTATGCTCAATTTCACTATTTGAGTATTTTCATTTGGCTTATTCAAGTGAAGGGATTAACTGAAACATAAATACAAATTTCAAGGTAGTTAAGACTGACGTTTTTATATGTTCTATTCTCATGATTTTGTTCTTGTGCATGTAGAGTGCAACGTACACAATGGATGGTATCATTGACACAGTTTCTGCAATTCATCCTCTCTTACCATTGATTGAACTTCTCAATACACATGGAAAGCTCATTATGGTTGGTGTACCAAATAAACCACTTGAGTTGCCAATTGTGCCTTTGCTTATGGGTGTTTGGTTGGAAAATTTATAAGTGTGTGCGAGCGTGCCAGGCAAGCAAATTGCCAATGTGTAAATGTGATAATCCAAACTGCGCCTCACCAAGCAAATTGTGGTGACGTTCGATGCCTTGAACATGACTTTAATTGTGTAAAGATGTAACAAACTGAAGGACTTCGAACTGACTAAATTAATATCTACTCCTAAATAAAAACAGTAAATTGACTAAAAGTAATTGAACTACTTTATTAAATTAAAGAAACTACAATCTAACCTTGAAGATGACTTCGAAGGTATTCTACTCCTAATTCTAAGTATCTAGATAACAATACAGTAGATGTATTGAGAGATATATATTGATGTTTGATCGAAGGATCCCTTTCGAATACGCAATCCTTCTATTTATAGACGTCGAAGCCTCAGTAACTTGATTTGAATGTTCCCTCCTCTTTTCAAACTGATAACTGCCCTTATTTGTGGCATTTTCTCATGTTGACAACTGTCCTTTAATTACTCCATAACGATCAACACGTGTATTCCATCAGTTAATTGTGTGAACAAAATGAATCAATCTTCAACTGCTTATAACGGTTCCAAAGTCCATCAGTATTTATCAATTACTCTGCCACATCACATCTTGCGTGTCGAACCTGTATTGGCTGAATATTTTCATCACAAACATTACCCCCCGCGCCATTTTCCTTTTGAGTTTAAAAAGATAATGGCGATCGTGGTCAAACCATACTGAGCAGTTATTAACTTATGCAATCTTTGAATGTTCTTAAATTGCATGATCATCTCTTCAATTCATTCTTAACCATTGCATTTGCTTGACCCTTGAACGCTCGTTACTTTGAATTCATTCTCTTGATCATGTCTTCTTCTCAATCTTCATTCAACATTAGCAATAGCTTTCCTATTGATCTTCCCGAAGAAGTGATGCTGTTAACCAAACGTCCTGACATTCCTCTTCGAACCAATTGGGATACTCCTGACATTACTCCCGAACCTTTTACCTACTCGAAATGGGGAAAATGGCATAAGATGTTAAACAAACCAAGTGTTTCTTCATCAAAGCAGCATTCATCCTCGAGCTCTTCTGAATCAATTTACAATAATCAAACGTTTCCTTCTTCTTGGGAACAACATATTTCCCATGGTGAAGGAGTAGGATATTACAAGGGAATGAAGCTCGAAACCCCGATCACAGTACCTTCAGTTATTCATCCAAGCTTCGAGTATCCTGAAACTAAGGGTGTTATTCGAAGTAGGACTATAAAACCATACTATCCATTTTCAAATCAACTTTCTCGAGAGCAAAATCTGTTGAATGCCTGGCTAATCTCTTCGACCAGTCCTCCTGGTGAGAGATTTCAAAGAGGTAATGTCTTAGTTCCTCAAGGCAGACCTCCTATCCATACATATGTAAGGACATCCCATGAAATTTTTTCCAATGAACATTACTCCTCAGCTTTCCTTTCAAAATGCAAACTTTTTGAAAAAGATTATGAAGAGAGGGTACTTCTCTTTGATCATTCTATATTAGGCTTTCTTGATACCAAAGTTCAGGTAATAGATCCTACTGAAGACATTAGTGATCCTTTTTTAAAACTAGACCAATTGTGTAGACAAGGTCCTACATTCGAGCATACTCCATCTATTACATCACCTTCCCCATGCTTGATTATTCAAGCTCAAAGGCTATTAGTTGCATTTTCTCATCTCCCATTCTCTATTCTGCAAAATTCTAGGGCTCGAATCAATTTCGAATGGAGCTGTCATATCTTATGTCATGAATGGAATATTTCAACGCTTGTTCGAACTCAAATGGATTTTACCCTTTGAACTTTGGCTTCCCACATGAGATGGTATTCTCATCATCAAGAAAGTATTCATCATCTAAATTATCTTTTAGATCTCTATGAAAGGCTCAAAGAAACCCCTAAAGCACTTCTTGATGAAGTCCTAGAATTCAAAGAGAAGTATATTTATGGTTGTGGCAGCTCTGATGAGGAAAGCACCATTTCTCATTATTCGAAGCCCGATCTCGAAAGTCGAATTGCATATCTCAAAGATGAAGCCAAAACTGTTGGTGTTTCCCTTCGAGGCAAGACTCTATTGGCCAAAGAACTTCGAAGTCTCTGCAGAGCTCTATTCAAGATTAATTCTCAGTTAAGCCAATATGAAGAACAACTTAAGGAAGCTTACCTCACCCTTCGAAGTGAGGATAAACTGGCATTAGAAACCAGAAACCTATGTTTTGAGATAGAACTAGAGGCAGAGTATTTTGCCTATTATTGGGCTATGTTTCATAATTTAGTTACTTATGGGTTTCCCCACTTTTATCAATTATGTCTTTGAATTGTAACTGCACTTCCTTCTTAATGTAATAAATAATGGAACATTCACATTCCTTCAAATAGATTAGTTCATTCTGAACCAATATGTCTTTTATTTTTGAAACAACGGTCCAAAAAGGTTAACCGAATCTAACGGCTATTTTTTAATAAATGCAACTCTTTCCAAACGTCACCAAGGGATCATCAAAGGTTATAAATAGATAAACACAAAGAGAAATAAACCTTCTGACTTCACCAACTTGCTTTGCCCTAACTCGTTTATTTTGCACTTTGCTTTTCTTTCCTGTTTATCTCTTCGCAATCCAAAATGACAAAATCTGATGACAATACCCAACTTCAAAAGATTTGTGATGATTTTGAAAAGATCATAAAAGATGAGCAAGATCGCTATTCGAGTGGGCAAAAGACTTCTCTGGTTCACGAAATTCTTGTTCCCATTACTCTTCCTAACCAAGAATCTTCAATTGCTGTAGGTCCTTGCCTAAGCATTCCAAATTTGAGACTCCATGTCTATTACCCTAGATTAGGGGAACAACGATTGACTTACCAACGAGAACTCCCAAATTCCAAATATGACTGGAAATTCAGACACTGGCCTAAACCTGCAAAGGATTGGCCTGAATGGGTAGATAGAATTTTGGAGAATAGGAGAGAAATTTTGATCACTACAGGGGTTTATCATGCTATCAATCTTTCGAAATTTCCCATCGAATCCAGTCCTAACTTAATAGCAGCAGCTCTCTGTTTTTGGAATCCTATTTTCAATCACTTCCAACTTCGATTTGGTCCAATAGGTCCAACTGTTCTAGATATTTGTCATTTATTAGGGTTTTTATCTCATGGGGAAGATGTTCATCCCTATATGGCTGAGTCTGATAGTCCTTCAATTAACACTGACTCGAAATCATTAGGGTACACCAACTTCTTAATTGCCCACAGAAAAACATCAGGAGTAGTGACTGACAAAGAATATTACTGCTTCCTTCTGTATTGGCTTTCGAAGCATCTATTTTGTACTTCTTCTCAGAGGGTTGTCCTCGAATATTCTAACATTGCCAAAGCCCTGGCTGCCGGTCGAAGGTTAGCTTTAGCACCTTTTGTTCTAGGATCTCTCTATAGATCTTTTTCTGATTTATGCTTCGATCCCTTCATTCTCACCCAAGGTGGTCCTTTTTGGATTTTACAATTATGGTTGTATGCTTATTTCCCAGAAATTCATAACCTAGGACCCCTATCTAATACTGTGGCCCATGGGATCTTTTTTGCTTTATTGCCAAGTGTTGATAAAACTTTCAAAGAATGCCTCTTTCTCTTTTTCAATCTTCCTGAAATAAGATCAAATAAACTATTCCAACCATTCGAAATTCTTTACAATTCTAAAAACAAAACTCCTCTTTCTCCTCATTGGCTTTGTCAAATTTTGGACAGAGCAGCAAATGCTCTTGAACTAAAAGCTGCATGGGGAAGTTTCCTAATTAGTAGGGACTTATTCTTTGGGAACATCCTTAGTTTCAAATCTCAGGGTGAACTTTACCTTCCCAATCAGTTTTCGAGGCAATTTGGACTTACTCAGTCAATTCCTTTCCCAATCAGAAGTCAAGCCAATATACTCATGGCCTATAAAACTCATTCGAAGGTGCCAGAACTGCTGTATTGGCAGTTTATCAGAATAAAGTCAGCAACTTGGAGTTCACTTCTCTACCAGTGTATACCACTTGCACCCCTGCCTTCTCAAGTTGGTGGGAAAATTTAATGTCAGTGGAGATGGACAAATGCCATCTTTTGAGATACATTGATTCGATGAATCAATCAGGTAATCATAATTCTTATCGAATCCTTTCCTCAAAATGATGAAAGGAAGTTTGACTGATGATTGTTTGGATTTCAAAACACAGGGATAAAAACTGGAGAAAGCTCTTCACCAATAAACCGAGCTTCGAAAGCTAAACCAAGCACTCAAGCCTCCTCGAAAGCTTCAAAGACTCCTGCTCCATCATCTCCTAAACCAAAGAGGAAACTCATCCTATCACCAGAGAGCTCTCCTGTAGCTTCTGGACATGCTGATTCTGAAGAAGAAAAAGACACCAGTCCAATCTCTTCACTTGTTTACAAGAAAAAGAAAGCCAAAAAAGCCAATGATCCTCCTGCTGGCACAGAGATCATAAAAACAGTACCTATTTTAGCAGTCCCTATTTCGAAGGTAGCACCTCACTCTGAACATGAAACAGTGCCAATTATTCCATCAACAAAAAACCAGAGTCCTGAAATCCCAGAGGTCTCTAAACCTCCTCCCTTGAATACTCCTGCTACATTACTAGAGTACCAGCCAATGGTAAGACATTAAAAATCCTTTCCAAAGTCCTTTGACTCCTGATTTCCTTTCATAAATAAATTCTGAACTAAATTTCTAACTTTTTGCTGAACAGGTTGAATCTGTTCCTGAGACTGGGGTTAGCTCTTCGAAGCCAAGTGCAAGTTCTGATCCTAAAGCTGCTCCTACTTCCACTTCATTTAAACCTCAAGCTACCTCGGGTGTCTCAAGTTCTGAAGAATTTCATCTACCTCTTCCTCCTAACTTGACTCCTGAAGAAGTCAAAGATTTTAAAAAAAGTTTGAAATTTGTTCTGAAGATGGAAGATGTCACTTCGACCAATGTTCAAGAATTCTTTCAGCGAATGACAGGTCGAAGCAAACCAAAATCACCTTCAATAGATCCAGTGGCTGCTCTTGCTACCTTGAGGCTTTTTAGTCAAATTTCTTTCGAGGTTTTTGAAGACAAGGAAGTACAAAGAGCTATGAAAGTCTTATGCCAATTTCTGTTAGAAAGTCCTAATATTTCTGTTCCAGACAAAGAAACAATTTCTGCAATCATGTCAACTTTTGATTTCAATTGCTTTTTGTTGGAAAAAGTTATCGAAGAAAGAGAAAAATTAGAAGTTGACATGGAGTATACAGCAGAGAAAACTCTTGAGATGGATCGAACTTTGACAGAATTTGAAGGAAACAACATATCTATTGAAAAAGCATCTGCCAGAGTGAATCAACTAAAAAAGGATCTTGCACTTGCAGAAACTGAATTGGCAAGTCTGAAGATCAAACAACAAGGTGTTGAGGCAAAACTTCTAGTTTTGAAGACAGAGTTTGAATCGAAGCCTTTAAAGACTCAAGAATCTATCTCAAGGCAGAAGTTCATCCTTAGTCAATCAAAACTGTATACCAGATCTTGGGACAACTTTAGGTTAAAAGCCCAATTCATAACAAAGTTGGTATAAATAATCTATACCAATGTAGACCTTGTAATTTACCAATAGCTGGTTTTGTACTTATCTTTCTATGGAATACAAGTTCTTGCTTCGAATGCTTTATTCTAAATTTCTTGCCTCCCAAATGGTGGGATAATATTGCTTGAGAAATTTACCATTGATTTTCCTTAAATGGACATATCCATTCATATTTTTCAAATGATAAAATCCACCTTTAAAAACCTTATTAACTTGGAAAGGGCCTTCCCATTTAGGTGACCATTTCCCAAACTTTGGGTCCTTGGATCCAATAGGTAATATTGTCTTCCAAACCAAATCCCCTTCATTAAAGGTTCTTGGTTGTACTTTTTTATTATATGCCTTCGATGCTATTCTCTTTTGTATCAAAATATTATTGAGAGCTTTAATTCTCTCTTCATCAATATTTTCTAACTCAATAGCTATGGATGTTTGATAATCATCCATAGATAACTGATTCTGCTTCATCACTCGAAGAGAATTAATCTTTATTTCAATAGGCAAAACTGCCTCATGTCCAAAAGTTAAGGCATAAGGAGATACACCTGTACTTGTTCGTTTTGAAGTCCTATATGCCCATAAAATTTCTGGCAAAATCTCATGCCAAATTCTTGGATTATTTTTTATGACCTTAGCCATATTTTCTTTTATGATTTTGGTGGTGGCTTCAGCCTGTCCATTCGATTGAGCATAATATGGGGTTGATTTTGACATTGTAATTCCCAACTTATTTGCAAATGCAATCACATCTCCTTCGAATATAGAGGCATTGTCAGATACAATGGTTTGAGGAACACCAAATCTGTAAATTATGTTTTCTAAGAATTTTACAACCATTGTTTGAGTTACAGTCTGCATTGATTCTGCTTCTACCCATTAAGTAAAATAATCTGTGGCTAAAATAATGAACCCATGACCCTTCGAAGAGGGAGGACTGATTTTTCCTATTACATCTATGGCCCATCCTCTAAAAGGCCAAGGTTTTACCACATACTGAAGATCAACAGTTGGTAAATGCTTTAAAGGACCATGTTTCTGACACTCTTGACATCTTTTGGCAAACTCAATACAATCTTTCAAAATTGTTGGCCAATAAATGTTGTATCTTCGAAGCAACCATCTCATCTTAATTCCAGATTGATGAGCTCCACATAATCCCTCATGAATTTGAGCTATAGCTTCTAATCCTTCGAGGTTGCTTAAACACTCCAGTAATAACCCATCACTTCCTCTTTTAAATAATTTCTCACTATACAAGATATAATTGACAGATTTAAGCCTTATACTTCGATCAGGCTTTTCATTATATCCTGAGAGATACTCTATGATTGGTTTTCTCCAATCATCATGAACCTCTATATTTAGGATACTAACAAAAGATAATCTATTTACCAATATTGGTAATAATTTCCTATAAGTCACCTGCTCGATTTCAATATCCTTATTATTTGTTTTAAATCCAGATGCTCTCTGAGCTACATCATTAGCTTCTTCATTAAAACTTCTAGGAACATGCAACAAGTTCACATTATCGAATTTGGATAATAAATCCATTGTAGTGTCATAATATATTTTCAATGTACTACTCATACATTTATAGGTCCCATTCATATGATTTATGACCAACTGGGAATCTCCAAACACATCTACAAATGTAGCTTTAAGATTTATCAAAGTTTCAAGACCCATGATAAGAGCTTCATATTCAACTTGATTGTTGGTACATTGATTTGAATCTAGTTTGAAACCATATTTGGTCTTAATTTTCTCAGGTGATTCAATGACAAAACCAATACCTGCAGCAAATTCAGTTTTTGAACCATCGAACCATAATTTCCATGGACTGATATTTATTTGTCCAATTTCATAATTCCCTTCTGTTTCAAGACAATTTGGATGATCAGCCAAAAAATCTGCCAAAGCCTGACCTTTTACTGCTTTTTGTGGCACATAAAATAAACAAAATTCTGACAAGGCCAGAATCCATTTACCAATTCGATTTCTCAGAATAGGTCGAGTCAACATATACTTAATCAAATCAAACTTAGCAATCACATACACTTCAGTGGGAAGAAGATAATATCTTAATTTCATAACTACAAAGTACAAAGACAAACATAACTTTTCTATAAAGGAATATTTGCATTCAACAGAATTTAAAAACCTACTAAGGTAATACACAGCTTGTTCTTTCTTATCATCACTATCCTGGGCTAACAAAACCCCAATCGATGCTTCTGATGCTGAGATATATAACTTTATAGGCCTATCTTTTCTTGGAGGCATTAACACTGGTGGCTTCACCAAATAATCCTTCAAGGCTTGAAAGGCAATCTGATGTTTATCTTCCCACTTCAATTCTTCATGATCCTTCAATTTCAAAAAGGGAGAAAAAATCAAAGTTTTTCCAGCAGTATTGGAAATAAATCTTCGAATAAAATTGACTTGTCCTAAGAATCTTTGCAATTCTTTTTTGGTTGAAGGAGGTTTACTTCGAATGATTGCTTGTGCCTTATTCTTATCCACTTGAATTCCCTTTTCATGTACCAAATATCCCAGAAAATTTCCAGTACTGACTCCAAAGGCACATTTTAATGGATTTAACTTAAGTTTGAAAAATCTCATTCTCTCAAATGTTGATTTCATGTGAATAAGATGATCATCGAATGTTTTTGATTTAACAATTATATCATCTATATAACATTCTAAGAATGTTCCAATCATGTCATGGAAAATGACATTCATGGCTCTTTGATAAGTAGCCCCTGTATTTTTTAAACCAAAAGGCATTTGTACCCACTCGAAGGTACCTATACTACCTGGACATCTAAATGCAGTTTTATGAATGTCTTCCTCAGCAATAGATATTTGATTATATCCTGAGTGACCATCCATCATGGACATTATAGTATTTCCAGCAGATCTATCAATTAATAAATCAACTATTGGCATAGGATATTCATCCTTAGGTGTGGCTAAATTAAGATTTCTATAATCAATACAAACTCTTAATTTACCATTTTTCTTCATTACTGGAACAACATTCGATAACCATTCAACATACCTGGCAGTTCTAATGAATCCTGCCTTAAGCAATCTTTCAATCTCTTCTTTAATCTTCAGAGTGACTTCTGGAGTCATCCTTCGAGGTTGTTGTTTCACTGGTTTGTAGCCAGCTTTGATAGGCAATTTATGCTCTACTAAACTTCTTTCGAGTCCTGGTAATTCATCATAATCCCAAGCGAAACAATCTTGAAATTCTTTTAACAATTCGACCAATTTATATTGGTCATACTTTCCAAGTTTGGAACTTAAGTAAGTAACTCTCTTTTGTTGATCTGATCCTAAATTAACTTCTAAAAGAGGATCCTGTGATACTTCCTGTATTGAATTCTCTGGCAATACAGATAATTCTTCTTTGCCACCATTTTTTAATTCTTGTGAATCTTCTTCAAAAACATAATCTGACCAATTTATGGTCGAATCTTTTTCAATTTTTGACTCTAAATCTGTTATCATTAACTTTTGCAAGACCAGTCGAATGGTCTCTTCCACATCTTTCATTGCCATGGATGTATGAGTCATCAAATTATCTTGTCATCACCCAATGGTTCCAAAGAATCAAATGGCATTTCAGCCAAAATATCCCAATTTTCTTCTGGGATTCGTCTTCTGATTCTTTTAGGTCAATTGGCTTGACATCCTCTTGATACAATTGAGCTTCGACACAATTAGAACTTGCATGAAAAGGCTGGACATCAGCCTTTACTGTTTCAATTTCACAGTTTTCCTTCACTAGCAACAATTTCTGATGCATTGAAGAAGGAACACATTTATTAGCATGAATCCAGTCTCTTCCTAATAAGGCATGATAACTAGGATTAGCATCTACCACAAAGAAAGCAGTTTTGGATTTATTCGAACCTACTATGGTTTCAATAGGTATTACCCCTTTGGTGTTTTTCTTATCACCAGTAAATCCTGAAATCATAATATGGGTTTTTATCAATTTTGCATTTTGTTTATTGATCTTTTTTAAAGTATTCTGGGGAATAATGTTGACAGCAGCACCATTATCAACCAATATCTTGTTTAAAAGAACACCATTTAAACAAGCCTTTATGTATAATGGTTTAAGATGTCTAGTCATTTCTGCGGATGGTTCTTCGAATGAATAAACAAAATTACAATCATTAAAAATAAACTCAGGAAGATTTACCTCAGAAACATCCTCAGTAAATGCTTCCACTTCCATTTCTTCAACTAACTGTTGATCTTCTGCTGCCTCGAAAATTTTTGGCAACATAAATGTAGCAGTGTTAACTTCCATTTGTTCAGGAAATGTACCAAATTGAATGAGCATATTCTCATTATTTACCACCTCATTTTCCAGTTTCATTTCAGCATTTCCCAAATCCTGAGATTTCACTACTGTCATTGCTTCATCTTCATCATCAATACTCATTGCCTTTTCTAATTCCAATACTTTGGCTTTAATGATACTTTCCTCAGACATAGTGTCAGTATCACCCTTTGGATTTCGATCGAACCTAGGATTAGGCTTCGAATCATCACTAAAATCTTTCTTCATTTCACTTCCTAACTCTTGGTTTCTATCTTGCATATTAGAAAATTCTTTCCACATGGTAAACTTCCTCTGCAATCTTCTCTGTTGAGTCCTATTTATCATAGGAACCATGTTCTGGTTTTTTTCCTTAGGATGTTGAAGTACATGCCATGTATTTTTTCCAACATGAGGAGGTTTAATCATCGTATTTTTGTTTTGAGTGCCTTGCTGTTCGATCATATTTTTTACCTTATCATCTTGCAAAACAAACCAATTTGGCACTCCTGGTACCAATATAGACTCACCTGATTGTGATGTTTCACCAATTTTTGGTAATTCCTTAAATACTTTCATATTTTTCTCAGCCTGCACCACATGTGCTGGTACCACTCTCGATGATATGAACTGAATCTGCCTTTCTCTCTGCTCCCCATAATGTTTCTTTGGTGTATGAGAAAACCCTGGCCTCACATATTGCATGTTCCTTGATGGTCGAACATGGCTACCAAGATGAAAGTTTCTTGAAAAATTAGCTTTAAAAGGAACCACTGGTTTTGAGGCATACCTTGCTGTCATAGGTCCGGTATATGTTGAAGCTTGATAAATTGGTCCTCTGAATTGTCCTCTCCCAACATTCATGATTGGTTGGAAAGGAGGTCCACCAGAAGTGTTTAATTTCCTTTGTTCGAACAAAGGCTGCTTGTTTTTCCTTCCTGCTTTGATTCCAACCCTTTCATCATAGATTTCAGCATATCTTTTTCCACAACCAATGCATAGATTCTTTGCATATTCATGGTTGAAAACCGATACATCAGGTTTTTTTTTCTGTTATTTCTTCGAGTCTTTTCATATGGTCTTCTGACTTTGCACTTTCTCTTTCTTTGACCAGATCTTCGAAGGAAATGTCATGAACATTGATTGACACCTCCTGTACTGCTGGGAATGGATCTTCATCAACCCCCATTTGTTTTTCAGGGAATTTCAATTTTCCTTTCTTGATCAGATCTTGAATCCTGTCTCGAAAAACAGTACAATTATTAGTCGAATGGGTCCCAGAACTATGCCATTTGCAATATTTCCTACCCTTTAATTCATCATTTGAAGGTAATTTTGTCCCATCAGACAATTTAATAATTTTTCCTTCTAATAAATGATCAAATATTTCATCCAATCTATAAACATCGAATGAATATTTCTTAAAAGATCCTTTTGATTTATATACTTCAGCAGAAACATTTTTCTTTACAAGACTCTTGCATGTAAAAGGCTCTTTGTCTATTATTTCTGCAGCATCTATCTCATAATTAGGATCTTTATAATATGTTTTTATTGAAGAAGCATTTCTTTCATTTTCTTCTTCCAATAAAGCTTCATATCTAGAGACTCGAGCAGTCAATTCAACAAGATCTCTAAATTCCAAAGCATCGAATTTCTTTCTAAGTCTAAATTCGAGGCCATTTTGAGCCAACTTAACAAATTCAGATTCAGGTAACATGATTTTACATTTTGTTCTAGCCCTTTTAAACCTATTTATGAATTGAGTAGCCTTTTCATCAGGCTTTTGACATAATCTGGCTAAATCAGCCATTGATACTTTTGGTTCTGTCTGGAAAAACTGAGTATGGAAAGATTCTTCCATCTGAGCCCAACTATAAATCGAATTAGGGGTTAAATTAGTAAACCAAGCAAATGCAGTATCTGTTAATGAACTAGGAAACAAACGAAGTCTAAGATATTCATTATTTCCTGCATCAGCACACTGACTGATGAATTTTGCTATATGTTCAACTGTGGATTGACTCCCATCCCCTGCAAACATAGCAAAAGTAGGGAATTTAAATCCTCTGGGGAATTCGATCCTATCAACCCAATCAGGATAAGGCTTCCTATAAACTGGAGTTTGTACCCCCCGAGCCATAGGTCCACAAACCTCATGGATTAAATTAATCATGTCATTCCTATCAACCATATTAAATGGTTGTTGATGACCTGGTTGGCCAAAAAGATAGTTTATTGGTGGTACTGGTGGTGGTTGAAGATTATAATCCATTCTTCTAGGATTTTCATTCCTTCGACCCACTCCTATCCCAGTAGGGTCTGGTTCGAACATAGGATTATTATTTATTCTCCTATTTTGACCTATCATGTTTTCTCTAGGCCTTGGTTCTTCGATATTTATGTTTCTATAACCATGGTCTTGACCATTCACATGGTTTCCTTGGATCCCTTCGAATACCGGAAATGTATTATTAGGGACAGACACATAAAAACTTTCTTGTGAATTAGGCCTAATGGGAGGCCCATTTGTATGATTCATAGAATTTGGCTGAAACAAGCCATGTCTATGACCTCTTTCATTCTGTCGAATCATAGAAGGATTTCCACTTGACACCATTGTTGGTGCAAATTGTGGTAAACTGTTGTTAAGGGAAGTAATCAGAACATTAACATTCTGAAGCATATTTCCCAAATGATCAAATATTGGTGTCAATTGACTTACCAAATCATGTTGATTTTCTGAATCAACATTTCCATTATTTTGAATCGAATTCAAATTTTCAACTCCCACTTCTGGGTTTTCATTGGTTGTATGATTTCCAGTATTGCTATTCTGAGGATCTTGGTGTGAAGAACCACCAATTTCAGCAATATTAACACCAACATTGGCATTATCAACAGACCTATTACTTCGAAGGTTTCTGTTTGCCATCCTTTGACACTAGTGTCCCACCGGGCGTGCCAAAAATGTTTGGTTGGAAAATTTATAAGTGTGTGCGAGCGTGCCAGGCAAGCAAATTGCCAATGTGTAAATGTGATAATCCAAACTGCGCCTCACCAAGCAAATTGTGGTGACGTTCGATGCCTTGAACAGGACTTTAATTGTGTAAAGATGTAACTAACTAAAGGACTTCGAACTGACTAAATTAATATCTACTCCTAAATAAAAACAGTAAATTGACTAAAAGTAATTGAACTACTTTATTAAATTAAAGAAACTACAATCTAACCTTGAAGATGACTTCGAAGGTATTCTACTCCTAATTCTAAGTATCTAGATAACAATACAGTAGATGTATTGAGAGATATATATTGATGTTTGATCGAAGGATCCCTTTCGAATACACAATCCTTCTATTTATAGACGTCGAAGCCTCAGTAACTTGATTTGAATGTTCCCTCCTCTTTTCAAACTGATAACTGCCCTTATTCGTGGCATTTTCTCATGTTGACAACTGTCCTTTAATTACTCCATAACGATCAACACGTGTATTCCATCAGTTAATTGTGTGAACAAAATGAATCAATCTTCAACCGCTTATAACGGTTCCAAAGTCCATCAGTATTTATCAATTACTCTGCCACATCACATCTTGCGTGTCGAACCTGTATTGGCTGAATATTTTCATCACAAACAATGGGTAAGAATTGAAATTGATCACTAATTAATTTGGATAACAGGCTAATCTTTGTTAACGAGCTCACAACGACAGGAAGGTTTGGGTCACATCCCACATGGTAACATATTTAGTTTTCTAAATTTTGAAAACGGAAGCTTGATTTTATTTTCTTTTTATATAAACAAAAACTTGAAAACCTTTCTTTTTTTTTTTTTTTTTTCCCGGGTTTACTTTGGTTTTCATTTGGTGGCCCAATTTCATTGTCGTTTAAAAAAAAATTCTATTACCAAACAAGTTTACATAAAAAGAAAAATGTTTTTAAATTTTTTGTTTTTTTTTTTTCAAAAAAATCTTGTGACGCCCCGCCCCGAGTCCCGGCGACAGGGTGTCGGTCACTAGCGGAAGTACAACAATAACTAATAACAGTAGGCTTTGACACGAAACGGTAACTCTCCGACTCCTAGACTCCGAGGGTTACCAGAAATATTATGTTCATCATTTGGAAAACATTTATAAATCAGAAATCTGGTATTCATTTGAAATATTCTTTCTTGAAACAAACGTTCAATATAAGCAGCAAAAAAATCAGAGTTAAGCTATCTCTTTATTTAAAAGCGGGTAGACTAGGATTTGTCCAATTGAAACATAACATGTTCCTTGAAACCAAATTTATTACATCATTTAAATGATAATCCCCACACACGGGGTCTTTAAACTATAGCGGAAGCATTGTCACATCTCGGGGCCTTGCCCTTATCTATATCACCTGAAAGAAAGGTTTAATAGTTCATAAGCCAAAAGGCTCGTATAGTCATATAACCACACAATAACATCCGTTATATAACATGTGTGAATGCAATGAATGCCATTGTCATGCATGAAAATCATTTTCATGCCCTTTTCAAACACTCACCCTCAATCGTCAATATCATTACCCGGACCATGGACTTCCCGTCCACGTAGGCCTAGCCTCAAACGTGCGGGACTTTGGGCCTTACGAATTATACGGAGGCCTAGCCTTTACCGTTACGGGAGTTTCTTGCAGCACATCCCGCAATTCGAGTTCCTAGTGGTACCCATCTCACACGCCTACCCACAAATCCGGGATTTCTAACTTTTCAAAACAAAATCCCTCCTAGAGGGTTTTATGCATGGAAGCCGCTAAGGTCTCCCTTTTTTTAAAATCTGGAAGTCTCTAAGATCTTCCTTTTTTTTTTTTCAAAAATCGAAAGCCTCTAAGGTCTTTCATCCCAAAATCATTTTCGTGATTTTCGTGTTCATGCTTATGCTTATGAAATGTTATGACATATGCGAGCTCTAAGCATCCAGACAAATTCAATATTTCATAAAACGGATTATCAAGGCATGCTATCAATTTAAAGCAACACAATAGACATGCTGAAATTATCCAGGTAAACACATAAGGCATAACAACTCAAGTAACCACTTAAGGCATAGCAGCTCAAGTAAACATGTAAGTACACTGTTGACATGTTATACAACTTTATTGAGGGTTATACGGAACTACCCTTCACCGAGGATAGACTGAATAATTAATCAGAATAGAAACCGAAACTGCTCAATCTGTTATAAATCTGAATATACAATAATGCACGTATATCAGTGAGGTACAACACCTCTAAGCATAAGTACAACTACTATTAAAGTAAAGTACAACCCTTAAAGCTTAGGGTACAAGGTCCCTTAGCTCGGTTCTGGATTTAAGTGTAAGAAAATAAGTGATTTCATCAAACTGCCTCGGGTCGCGCGCGCGGGCCACTCGCGCAGGACATCACTCGCGCGGGTCGCTAGAGCGGGTCGCTCGAGCGGAATGTGGTCAGTAAGGCCACGTGGTTATTTTAAAATAGTTTTTCAGAAAACAGGCTGGTCGCGCGCGCGGGCTGCTTTCGCGACCCCTCGCTCGCGCGCGTCGCGCGCGCGAGATGTCACAGAATCGTCTTCTTTCGCTTTTCTTCCCCTGTTTTGAAATCAAAGGCTAATTTTTACCCATTTTGAAAACTTAATCAAAATAGACTTTCCTATATATGAATTTCTTCCTTTTTCCGCGTAGATTATAAATATGGAATCGAATTTTATGAATCAAACCACAGCTCTTGATTTTATTGAAAAACCGAACGACGACAAAACTTTGTATCGACCGTTCGTCGCGACCGTTGCGAATTAGCTTCTAAAATTCGAAAGGGAGCCTCGTGGGATCGAGACCTTTCATTTGGTTTAAAGAAATCGAATTTCTATCACAGTTTTTCTGCTCGCTATTTTCGGACCCTTAACGATTTATATGTAAATCTATATATATCTATATATACAATTACAGTCTAAATAAACTAAAATTAAAAACAGAATTAAAAGAATGGAATTTCAATATGAGGTTTTCCCAAATCTAGAGCTTGAATTTCAATCTCCTTGAAATTGTATACATGAATCTGACTATCTATATATATATATATACCTACACTTAACAGTTTAACTAAACTGAAATTAACATTAGTAGCGGTACATAAGTTTACCAATTTTGAATATGCAGAGAGAGACAGAGAAATCAAGACAAATGAGCCAAGCTTGCTTGTTCTATTACTCACTGGAATGAGTAAGAATCATGTATAAGAATTCGAGAGAGAGAGAGAGAGAGAGAGAGAGAGAGAGAGAGAAAAGAGAGACATTAGAGTCTCTTGAGAAAATTGAGAGAATTAAAGGTTAGTGTATGTATATATAACTATAAGGTGGTTGGGGACCAAGCATATAAATACATCCAGTACACACGCACACACTATGCACTAAAATTTTGCTTGGGCTCCAAGCTCAACAATTCTTGTGTGTGTTGAGCTCACGCGATGATACACACACACAGGTACAAACTATACTGCCAACAAAACCCAAAACTGGTATTATTTCGATTAAAACGCAAAAATTTAAATACGGGGTATTACATCCTACCCACCATAAAAGAAATTTCGTCCGCAAAATTCCCACATAGATAATAATCACACAGAGAAACAAATAACTCAAGAAGAAAACAAATGCGGATATCGATCACGCATCTCCTTCTCATTCTCCCAAGTAGTCTCCTTAGTACCTTGGTGTCACCACAATACTCGAACCAAACGAATAGTTCTACCACGAAGCACATGTTCTTTAGCTTCCAGAATCTATACTGGTTGTTCCTCGTAGGACGCATCTTGCTCCAACGGTAAATTAGTCCAATCTAAAACTTGAGACGGATCAGGTTCATACTTCCGAAGCATTGAGATATGAAATGCATTATGAACTTTTGCCAACTGCGGAGGCAAAGCCAACCGATAGGCGACTTCACCCACACGTTCTAAAATTTGGAAAGGTCCAATGAAACGAGGTGAAAGCTTCTTATCCTGCCAAAAACGAAGCACACCACGACGATGTGAAACTTTGAGAAACACATGATCTCCAACTTCAAAGGGCAACGGTCTCCTCTTCTTATCAGCATAACTTTTCTGTCGGCTCTAAGCCATAAGTATCCTCGCACGAATCAGTTTTATCTTTTCAGTAGTTTCCCTTACTAGATCAGGTCCCAACAGAGACGCTTCTCCAACTTCTGTCCAACATACAGGAGAATGACACGGTCGTCCATATAGGGCCTCAAACGGTGCCATCTGAATACTTGCTTGATAACTATTGTTATACGCAAACTCGATCAATGGTAGGTGGTCTTCCCAACTATCTTTGAAGTCCATAACACAAGCTCGTAACATATCTTCCAAGGTCAGTATAGTACGTTCTGACTGACCATCCGTCTGAGGATGAAAAGCCGTACTCAATCTCAATTCTGTCCCCAAAGCTTTCTGGAGACCTTCCCAAAACAAGGAAGTAAATCGCGTATCTCGATCCGACACAATCGAAATAGGGACTCTATGTAATCGAATGATCTCTCGAATATACAAGCGACTAAGAACATCAACTGAATCGGTCAAACACATTCCCAGAAAATGTGCAGACTTTGTCAAACGATCCACAATGACCCAAATGGCATCATGACCATGTGGTGACCTAGGAAGTGCTGTTACAAAATCCATTATCACGTGTGACACGAGAAAAATCTTGTGCGCTCTTGTGCAATACCCAAGTGTAGGTAGACGTGCAAGTAATATCTGGTAAGACCAGGTCGATCCCACAGGGAAGGTGTTGACCTATTGAATTAGACTATCCTCTAAAAGAAAGCAAAATAAAATGAATAAATTAGAACGATGGTGCGGAACACAAAGTTCCACAAACTAGGATTACTAATGAAAATGATTAAGATTAACTAAACAATCTAACTAGCTAATTAAAACAGTACTTAAAATTAGGATGTTTAACTTTAAAAGAAAGTGTTGGGATTACACGAATCCGCAGTAACCTAGCCATCTACCATGCATTTGCCTTGAAGCACAATGGAGTACATTACCCACAGTTCTCCGTATTCCTCTAAAAATAAAGAATCCATGGCCCTTTCATGACCGGGACCATATCATCACAGTTAAATTAAAATACGTAAAAGCGGTTTAATTCAATAGTTAAGACTTGCATCCTCAATGGTGTTAGCATTGAAGATGGTTTGCGAAATGTATTGAAAGAAAATGCCTTAGGGCCTTAGTTTTAAAAGCTGTTTTGACAAACTGAGCATTTATTTGGGACAGAATGATAACAAATCTTAAAACAAAAGGTCCTGGAATACTGCAGGGAACATCCTCAAGAATCAGGGAGTTCGATCGATCGACGCGCTTTCGATCGATCGAAGACCTTCATCCCTCAACCGATCGAACTGACTTCGATCGCTTGACTGTCTCTAGTTCGATCGATCGAACTAACTTCGATCGATCGAACACAGCGATTATTCTGCTGCATGGCAGAGGCTGGAGATCACTGTTTCATCGTGTTCTCCCAACCTGGGACTACTCAGACATCGTCTGGAGTGTCAAAGATTGATTTTTAACGTAAGAAAACATTAATACCCTGTTTGGTTGCGAGTTTTTCATTAAAAATCTAAAAACTATGGTTTTGACAATCTTTAACATGTAATACCACGAGATGAGCGATTAAACTACGCCTACAAAATGCAGAAAGTAAACGAGTGATATATAGATAACCTGGAATGAAGAATACTAGTATTAACTCAGAGAAATCCAGTCCACAATGTAAAGATTCAATGAAAACCTACAAAACACAAGCAAACTCTCTATCTCTCTCTCTAAACTGTAAAAATGTAAAGTGTGCGTCCCCCTGGACGTGTACAATACTCCTATATATAAGAAAACCTAAGAAACTAGGGTTAAAACCCGCATTCTGCTGCGCACGCAAATGTTACTGGAAATACCCCGTTCGATTGATCGAACTGCTTTCGATCGATCGAACCCTTACTCTTCAAGCGCTTCAACACTCTTCAAGCGATTGAACGCTCGATCGATCGAACCTTCTTAGATCGATCGAACTCCACATTTCAGCTTTGACTTCTTTTGTTTTCATTCCAGCATTCCATTTATTCTGATGTTCATCTGTTTAGTCCGCACAGCAGTAATCTGCACAAACAACAGCTAAAACAATACAACTTATCATAGATTAATCATATTGTATAAAAATTAGCCTTGCAATGCAAATTGCGGATAACACGGGAAGTTGTGATAAAAACTAATACAATTCTTCCTTTTAGCGCGGTCGTATTTTACAAATACCCCCGCTTTGCACAACCCCCAACTAGCTTATTGCTAGTCCCTAGCGATAAAGCGAAAATAAAATAAAATAAAAACTCCTAAACTAATACTACCACGACTAAGAACAGAGAAAAACTAAAAACAACCTAAACTAAAATAGAGAGAAAAATCCTAACTCACTTTCGCAGGAATCGCGGTTGCATTTAGCGAATGCAACGAGCCGTTAAACCCCTAGGTTCCCCCTAGTGGACGAGTGTTGTCTCGTGAGGGTTTGCAGTGAATATACCCACAAAATTCCAATTTTAAGCTCAAAAAGATTTAGAATAACTTGTAGAATTTCCCCTTCCATTAAACTGTTAATTCAACTCTACAATAATATAATATCCTCTATCAACCCATGAAAGAGATCCACATGCTCCCCTATATCACTAATTAAAATATAACAAATGTATTACCATCATGCACCCGTGTGTGTGTGAGATTAACAACCATGCGTCCAACCCTTATTAAGAGTTATCTAGACTATTGTACTTTGGAAACTTGCAGTTTTAGCTCAATTCTCACATTGGTCACACTCAAAAAGAACGTCTCTCAGAAACTTGCTTTACAATGATCGCACATCGTATGAAAGCTTTAATAAGGATGGTATTCTAAGTGCTAATGCTTTCATACTTGACTCTATGAAAAACGGACATTTCAGAGTGTATAGTCTCATGAATAGAACACTACTTACTAGAGGAGCGAAATACCGTGGACAACTCAACTCACACTTTCATGTTCAAACCAATTGTTGAGAATCTTCAAGACTTTGAATTATGGCTTTTATTTAGTAGGTGGGGGTGTTGTAGAGAAGAGTGTGCTTTTTAGTATGTGATGGAATTTCCACTTCTCTTTTTATTCTTTATTCTTTTCTCCACCCAATCTCCCATTCATTTCATATACTCTTTTCTTTTTTTTTTTTTTTTTTTTTTTTTTTTTTTTTTTTTTTTACTCCTTCCTTCATCATCATTTTTTTTTTTTTTTTTTTTTTAGAATAAAACCTGGAATATCCCACAACAACTTCCTTCCATTTCACATACTTTGATGACTCATTCTCAATAAATTTATCAAACGGTTCAATGAGGTCAAGGTATAGATCAAGGATTTAGATTCTTGTGATTTCATTGGAAATATTTATTTGAGGTGGGATCAGGGGTGAAACGATTCAATGAATGAAGGTGAGCTATATTAGGTAAAGGAATGGGTAAACGATGGCTTGAATCATTTTCTCAACTTTCAATTTTTAGCACTTAAGTGTTCATCGAGTGTAATTGGTAAATCCTGAACGTTCTCCTCTAACAAGCAGTCAAAATTTTTAACGAAGACTGAGACTTAACAACGAATTCACAAGTATACGCAAGAAAAACCATTCGACACTGTATGAGAATCCCCTCAGAAATGACGATTGGCTCAATAGCTCACAAAGGGTTATTAGCTTCCACTACTTGTTCTTTTCGCACAATATTCATTTTAACTCAATTTTCAGGTTTTCTACATGGCTGCTAATTAGTGTGCACAAGTGTTGGGTACATAATAGCTTTACAAATGCAATTCATTTCAGTGATACAGAAAAACGCGTGGATTGAATCCATAAAAAGATAAGAATACGACAAATGTATCATTGTCTAATTAACAAGCAGGAGAGGTTATTCAGAGTTATTCTATCAATACGATTCAATAAAAATTTTTCAAATTTTAACAGACTGTGTTCTCATTAAATTTAAAACATTACCAAGTGCAAAACCTGATCATTACGAGTGTATACCTATCTATTATCTCCTACCCCCAACTGAAAACAACAAAGTCCCCAGAAGTTGATTTTCAATAAATAAAATAGATGGGTATCACCTGTATGGAGCAAATTGATGATCTCAAGCGAGCAACCTAGCATAGAAAAGTAGAACACAATCTCCAAAACAGACAGGATCAATAGATAAAAATAATACGATAAAACCATGATCCAAACAAACTAAACCACTGGAATATGAACAGAATAAAATAAAATAAAAGCAGTGATAAATACTGTCCATACAAAACGAACTAACTAACTAATCCAACCCAAAACCACCAACATATACAACCAACCAAAACCAAACCCAAAATCAGTACAATAACTAACCAAAATACATAAATACCACCTCCCCAACTAAAACTAATCGACCCCAGACGGCGTATCATCTGCTACATCAGAAGGGATGTCGATGGGAGCAGGCGGCAATACGGTAGTAGTAGGAGCAGTAGTGGATAGTGGATCGGCAACGGTGGAAACAGGATCAGCAGCCTCAGAATCTGGGGCAGCAGATGATGGATCAGTAAGTGGTGGATCTGTAAGAGTAGCAACATGCGATGGATCAGCAACAGGCGGAGCAGAAGGGGTGGCTGTGGGATGGTGAGCAGAGTGAACAGCCTGATCAACCCCTATCTGAATCAATATAGACTCCAACAAGGTCTGTATCTGATCCATCCGACCCTCGAGTCTAATCCTGGCCTCTCTCTCCTCCAATAGTAGCTCGTGAACTGTCGGGAGAGGCACAGAAGAAGAAGACTCTCCCTGGGCCTGAGGTTGCGACCGCTGTCGCAGCTCAAACTGCCGAACCGCAGCAACTGGATCATCCTCATCATCATCCGAATCAAGCTCCTCCACCTCGATGGGTGTCCCTGAAGCTCCCGCCTCCGTGTCTGTACCACCACGCCTCTTCTTCCTCCCCCGCACCCTCGCTTTCCCTTTCCCCTTTCGCTTCCTCTTTTGAGCGTCGGAGCGGCGAGCAGCCGCCTCGCTAAATCGGCGGGGAGAAGGGCGAACCTCGTCACCAGCAAGCTCGGGGAAACCGCCGTCAGCCATAACCCTCTGAATAGCCCAAGCACCCTTCAGGTGCTTCCTGGACGAGATATAACGGGTGGGATGGACCATAAAGTCAATATATAGGTGTGGTATACAAACTGGCTGACCCGTCCCCACTGCATATAAGACTCGCGCATACCAAGCCGCGATCTTCTCTCGATAGGAAGTCACTAGGAGGCAGTTGCTAAGGACCAAATGAAGCATGTGGTAGTCATCAGTGAGAAAGTGGTCCTCGATCAAAGCATCGCCATCCCAAGACGGAACGGCGCCTCCAGTGAGCTCACGGATAATAGTGGATGGTGGGGTCACTGGTGCATCAGGACGGTGGGGGCAAACATAATCAGCTACCTCTGGTACCCCCAACGCGGCTGAAACGGTAGCGGGACTGATGATGAATGGGCGACTTCGGAAGAAGGCATGGTAGGTGAATGGTGTATACGGGTCGCTGATCATAGTCGCACACGCACCTCGAATCCAGGATAGATTGACAAGCTTGGCCAACGACAGGAGATGGAACCAGTGAGGCATAGAGCGGATCCGTGTAAGGAACCATGGGCTCTCCAACCAGGTGTGCTCAATAGGGCGCTCGACCATCACCATCCGTGTCTAAAAATGCCACTCAAACCATAGCCTGTCCTCGTCATTCCGGAACCCGTGTGCGGGTACCGGATCTGGTATAATACGGCTGAGGGGCTTAGACTTATGGTAACCCGTCACTGGATTCATCTGGCAGTCCTGAAAATAAGACCACACAAGATACAGATAAGAACAGGGAGAAGAAGAAACAAAACTGCCACTGCTGGAGTTCGATCGATTGAACTGGGTTCGATCGATTGAACTGAAGTAGACTTCGATCGCTTGAACTTTGTTCGATCGATCGAACATCTCCCCTTAGATCGCTCGAATTCAGTTCGAGCGATCGCAGAAACGAAAAGGAAACAAAAGTTACGCTAACAAAAGAAGATCCTAAGACCAAGGGGACACCCCCTTGGGATTTTCTAACACGAACATTAAGGAAAAGGAAGACACAAACAAGTGGGGCCTACCTCGGTGTAGAACACGCAGTGGAGATGGAGGTGATGATGATATGACGATGAGACTGATCAGAGGGTTAATCAGGGCGTCTTTTTGGATGCCAGAAATCGGAAATTGCCGAGTCGCCCCCCCCTCTGTCTTCGAGCGATTGAAAGTGAGAGTGAGGGAAATGAAGAGGTGTCCTGAAGACGCCTCGTTTAAATGCTTCGTTCGATCGATCGATCGAACACAAATCCCTCAATCGATTGAACATAAACTACAAGCGCTTGAACATCCAGGTTTCGATCGATCGAACTGGGTTCGATCGATCGAACACAAAAATTTCAGAATTCAATGGGATATGAACCACATCACTCCCAACTATCAAAAACAAATCTGGACATGCAGAGAGACTGAAAGAACAGTTGAAGAACAAGCATGTAGGACAGAAATTCATCCCCAGAATAGAAAATCGCAATTTATATAAAAATAAAACTTTATAATTGCATCCAAATTGCAACATTATCATCCCCAACTGTGGTTAAAACCTTATTTAACTAAAGAAAACCAAAAATAAAACTAAAACTAAAACCAATAACATTTTGTCAAGGATTACACTCCAGTTGATAAACAAAAGATGAAATTGAACAGAAGCAACTGAAATGCAGCACTAGTCTTCGAGTATAAAGATTTCCTCTTCCACAATCTCTTCATATCCCGCCGAATCTTCAGAAGTGAAGTCCAAACTCGATGATTCCCTTTCCCAGAACAATCAAAAAGCAGCAAGGACATCATCAAACAAGTCTGGAGTCTCCAAGGAATTGAAAGCCCATGCAAGAGGTGATCCGGATGGAGACAAGGATAACGGAGTGTGATTGCGCAACGGACTGTCCTCTCGCGGCGGAGTGAGTGGGGGCCTTATGTAGGGCCCAAGACCATGAATCAGTTGATGTGGAAGGAATACCGGGATGCCATTTAGGAACATAGTGACAATCCTGGACAAAAGACAACAAACTGAAATTAAAACAACAGAACACAAGAAACACGAATTAACACAAAAAGAAAAAGAAAAAAAACAAAGAATAGAAACAAAAATACAAAGAACTGTGACAAATTCCAACCTCACTATTGGCATAGGTTCCCAAAATGCACTGGCTGGTAAGGGGCATTGGAGCCTGAATAGCAAGTAGCTCAGGTGCACATAGCGGTATGGGACCAACTCAGGAACAAGGAAGTCATCCACAAAAACAAAGACGGCATTGTGGCGATCTGGGACGACATCCTGAAGGACATGATCCTCCCATGGCTCCCACATATCATCATTTTCCCACTGTGCCATGAGTGCATCATCCACCATTCGTCCCATGTACAGGTCTTCTTCCTCATCCACCTCTTCGTAATCCTAAAATCCCATATTTTCGTATGGATTGATGTCCAGGAGAGCTGGTGGATATGGAATGTACCCTTGAGCAGCATCAATGAGAGAATGAGCTTCAGGATCTTGATGAAGCAAGGGGCCAGGTGTGAGTTCACCCTCAGTCCAGGTGCCACAACAACATTCTGAATCAGCCCAAGAACCGACAGAATGAACATCATCACCTCGCATATTCACCTGCAGCAGAGTGGTTTAAAGTATAATGGATTAGAACTAGATCACAAACACGAAAGAATGAACAAAAACATAAAAACAAAAGAGAGAACTAAAATGCAGGGAAAGAAAAGAAATACAACAAATTGAAACTCCACTTTGGATTTTTAAGTGTGAGAATAGTTGGGCTCATCCAGCTGGATGTGCTCAACTTCAGTGCGGAAATTCTCCAAGAACGGTTTCAATCTTTGGCCATTGACCTTGAAACACTCATCGTTCTTTGGATTGACAATCTCAACCGCCCCATGTGGAAAAACAGTTTTTACGATGAACGGGCCTGTCCAACGGGAACGGAACTTTCCTGGGAAAAGGTGGAGGCGAGAGTCATACAGCAACACTTTCTGCCCCGGCTCAAATGATTTACGAAAAATAGTACGATCGTGTCGAGCCTTCAACTTTTCCTTGTGCAACTTTGCAGAGTCATACGCGTCTCGTCGTATTTCCTCTAGCTCTGCAAGTTGGAGCTTGCGTAGCTGACCTCCCTCTTGAATGTCAAAGTTCAATGAGCGTGTCGCCCAATAAGCTTTATGTTCAATTTCAACAGGAAGGTGGCAAGCTTTCCCGTAAACCAGTCTATACGGGGACATACCAAGATTCGTCTTATAGGCAGTACGGTATGCCCATAACGCGTCAGTCAATTTGTATGCCCAGTCTTTTCGATTGGAGCTAACCGTCTTTTCGAGAATATGCTTGATTTCTCGGTTAGCCAATTCTGCTTGCCCATTCGACTGTGGATGATAGGCAAGAGCGATTTTATGATGGACTCCGTATTTCTTGAGAAGTGACTCCAAGGGCCTATTGCAGAAATGCTTGCCTTGGTCACTTAGTAGAGCTTTCGGAGTACCAAAACGAGACAAAATATGCTCTCTTAGAAATGACATGACCGTTCTGTGGTCATTTCGTCTCGTTGGTATCGCTTCTACCCATTTCGATACATACTCCACAGCAAGGAGTATGTATTCACAGTTATTCGACTGGGGAAATGGGCCCATAAAATCTATGCCCCAACAATCAAATATCTCAATTGTGATGATAGGGGTTAAAG
Organism: Hydrangea macrophylla; assembly: GCA_033977485.1. Classification (NCBI taxonomy): domain Eukaryota; kingdom Viridiplantae; phylum Streptophyta; class Magnoliopsida; order Cornales; family Hydrangeaceae; genus Hydrangea; species Hydrangea macrophylla. Next base: position 8,433,423 of record CM066984.1, on the reverse strand, counting down.
GCATAGAATTCCTTTTAGAAATGGTTCCAAGCTTTTGACAGCGTTGGCATGTCTTACAAAAGGAATAAGCATCTTTGAAGACTGTGGGCCAGTAAAAACCGCTTTGTAACACTTTTTGTGCGGTCTTCTGTGACGCGAAGTGGCCACCGCATGCCTCAGAATGGCATGACGCTAATATTACGGTTATATCCTCATTGGGGACGCAACGCCTGATGACCTGATCAGCACAGTATTTGAAAAGGTATGGGTCATCAAAGAAGAAATGGCGCGCGAACGAGAGGAACCGTTTCCTATCTTGATTCGACCAATGAGTCGGTGTCTCACCCGTGACAAGGTAGTTTACCACATCAGCATACCAAGGCAGACTACTTACTGCCAGTAGCTGTTCGTCTGGGAACTCATCTTTAATGGATTGGGATTCAGTGTTGTCGATAAAAGTCAACCGGGATAAATGATCCGCAACCACATTCTCTACTCCTTTCTTATCTTTGATTGTTAAATCAAACTCTTGGAGTAAGAGTATCCAGCGAATAAGCCGTTGTTTAGCGTCTTTCTTTGACAAAAGATACTTGAGAGCCGAATGATCTGTAAAACAGATGATTGGCAACCCTATCAGGTAAGACCTAAACTTGTCCAGAGCGAATACTACGGCCAGCAGCTCCTTTTCAGTAGTAGTGTAATTCATCTGAGCTTCACTTAAAGTGCGGCTGGCATAGTAAATCACATATGGCTTATTGTCCTTCCTCTGGCCTAGGACTGCGCCAATGGCGTAATCACTAGCATCGCACATTAATTCGAAAGGCAAACTCCAGTCGGGTGCCTGTATTATAGGTGCGGAGGTGAGGAGATCTTTTAGATCCTCAAAGGACTTTTGGCAACTCTCTGACCACTCGAAAGGTGCATCTTTGACAAGAAGTTGACAAAGGGGTCGAGAGATTGCACTGAAGTTCTGGATAAATCGACGATAAAAACCTGCATGCCCCAAGAATGAACGGATGTCTCTTACTGTACGGGGGACAGGTAGATTTGAGATTATGTCGATCTTAGCCTTATCCACTTGGATTCCTTCATTGGATATTATGTGGCCGAGAACTATTCCCTTGGTCACCATAAAGTGACACTTCTCCCAATTCAAGACTAGGTGTTTGTCCTCACACCTCATTAAAACCTGCTCGAGATTGCTGAGGCAATCCTCGAAGCTATGGCCGAATACTGAAAAGTCATCCATGAAAACTTCAAGGATGTTTTCGACCATGTCACTAAAGATGCTTAGCATGCACCGCTGAAAGGTAGCCGGTGCATTACATAAGCCAAACGACATTCGTCGGTAGGCAAAAGTACCGAATGGACACGTGAACGTGGTTTTCTCCTGATCTTCAGGAGCAATCTCAATTTGATTATATCCACTGTATCCATCCAGAAAACAGTAATACTTGTGACCCGCCACACGTTCTAGCATTTGATCCATGAATGGAAAAGGAAAATGGTCCTTTCGGGTCACAGTATTTAACTTCCTGTAGTCAATGCACATCCTCCATCCAGTGGGGACACGTGTCGGTACTAATTCACCCTCTTTGTTTGGGATGACCGTTATGCCTGCTTTTTTTGGAACTACTTGGGTAGGACTAACCCAAGGACTATCAGATATTGGATATATCATCCCAACATCAAGTAGTTTAAGCACTTCCTTTTTAACTACTTCTTGCATATTGGGATTCAGACGCCTTTGCATTTGCCTTGAGGGTTTAGCGTCTTCCTCCAGATATATCTTATGCGTGCATATGGATGGGCTTATGCCTTTGAGGTCAGCAATTGTCCATCCCATAGCATCCTTATGCTTAGTCAGCATTTCCACTAGCTTACTTTCCTGTTCATGAGTTAAAGCCGATGAAATAATTACAGGATAAGTTTTTCCAGTCCCTAGGAATGCATATTTCAGCTCTTTTGGAAGCTCCTTCAATTCTAACTCCGGGAACTGGAAACTAGAGGGCATTACCAACTTGGTTTTAGGAGGCAGTTGTTCATATGGCATTACCCACATGCAATCGGCTCTATCCTCCTCTATCGTATCCATCATAAGACACGTCTGGTTCAGGTCAGCATCCAATGGAGTTGACTCTGCAGGCTGATAGATATCGCCAAATTGAGTCATCACAACTTCCAAAGGATCTTTGTAGTCGACCAAGTCAACTTCATCTTCAATGACCGTGTCTATATAATGGATTTCCTCCTCATCATCGTATTCTTCAGGTCGGGGATTAGAAAAGATCTTGACATTCAATGTCATGTTCCCGAATACGATTGTCATGATACCACTTCTAATCTTGATTGTGGCATCAATGGTGTTGAGGAACGGCCGTCCAAATATAACCGGGATATGTGCACCAGGATTAGACACAGGTTCTGTGTCCAATATCACGAAATCAACCGGAAAGACAAAAGAGTCTATTTGGACCAGGACGTCCTCTAATACCCCTCTAGGGTACTTCACAGATCTGTCTGCCAATTGCAAAGCAACTCGAGTGGGTTTGAGTTCACCCAACCCTAGCTGTTTATAGACTGAATATGGCAGCAGGTTCACGCTTGCTCCTAAATCGAGGAGTGCGTTGTCTATCTTTTGATTCCCAATTCTGCATGAGACAGTAGGTGTACCGGGATCTTTGAGTTTTGGAGGCAACTCATTTTGAATGATCGCGCTTGCTTGGCACGCGACATCAGCATGTTTCTTCACGCTTTGCTTCCTCTTGACCGTGCATAGATCTTTGAGATACTTAGCATAGGCCGGCACTTGCTTGATAGCATCTAGGAGTAGAAGGTTAATTTTAACCTGCTTAAACAATTCCAGAAACTCCTAATTCTTTGTCTCATTCTTGGGTTTCTTCAACCGTTGAGGATAAGGTGCAGGAAAGGGGCATTTTGGTGGTTCCTCCTTAACAGATTCCTTTCCAGGCCTTCGCTCAACTTCTTCTTCTACTCTAGGAGCTTCAATGTTTGCCTTTATTGGTTCGTCATTAGTAGACGGCTCCTCCTCTTGAGTAGATGGTAGCTCAACTTCTTCATCCAACACTTCCCCCTCTTTGTACACTTCGGGAGTGGACAGAGGCATGCTTTTCTCTATGATTTTTCCACTTCTCAGTGTGGTCACAGCTTTAGCATGTTCTTGATTGTTAGGACCATTGTTATGTCCCTTGGGGTTCTGAAGTGGTTGGGCAGGGAATGTTCCTCCTGAACTCTCTTGCCGTGCATCTATCCTCTCTAACGTGGCAGACATTTTACTCATCATTTGGATGAGTTGCTGCGTTAGATTGGCATTAGCAAGTGGCTCCTCTTCTTGTACCTTCTTGTGCGGTGGCACATAGGCATTGGTTTGTGGTACATTGGAGGGTTGAGCTTGATTGTAATGATTGGTTCTGTTTTGATTGTAATGCTGGGCTGGCCTATTGTTTTGCCCTTGATATTGATTGTTGTTGTAGGGCTGCTGTTGATATTGATTTTGGGTCCCAGCATTATTTCTCCAATCAAAACCGGGGTGATTCCATCTATTGTTACTTTGAAAGTTATTGTTGGAATTCCCCGCCCCTCGAAAACCTTGCATGGCATTCATCTCTACAGGGGCTTGCTCTTGAAAATATGGCACATTAGGACAATATTGAGTTGTATGTCCCAACATGTTGCATGTGCCACAAGGTTCTTCAGGCATAACTTGCCTAGAGCTCTCTCCTTTCATGCTTAACTCCTCTACCTTCTTCGCTAGCTCTGCATACTTAGTCATGAGGTGATCTTCATTGGTTAGCTGATATAGGCTTTTCTCCTCTACACAGGATATCTGTGAGCGTGAGATATTGTCAGAATTTGACCATTCATGAGCGTATTCAGCTAACCATTCGAAATGGGCTTCGGCCTCTTCAGTGTTTTTACGCAGAAATGGTCCAGAGCTCATTGTTTCCACCAACTTCTTTGTTTCACCATTCAATCCCTGATAAAAGAAACTGATAGTTCGCCATTTCTCAAACCCATGGTGTGGGCATGAGAGAAGCAAATCTTTGAAACGCTCCCACGCTTGTGTGAAGGTTTCATTGCTCTTTTGTTTATAGGAATTAATTTGACACTGAAGGTCTGTGGTCATGCGAGTAGGATAGAATTTCTTCAGAAACGCGGTGCTCATCGCATGCCAGGTGAAAATTGAATTAGGCTTTAGGGAGTGAAGCCACGCCTTCGCTTTATCTTTCAAAGTGAAGGGGAATAGCATTAGATGCGTCACCTCCCTAGGACAATTTTGCGAGAATGTTTTGCAAACATCCTCGAAATCGGTGACATGTAAATACGCCTTCTCACTTTCCATCCCATGAAAAGTGGGAAGCAGTTGAATCATCCCATTGCGAAACTGAAATTCGCCATTATGCGGTGGGATTTGAATGCAAGAGGGCGTAGGTGCATGTTCTGGTTGCATGAGATCGCAAAGAGGACGGAGTGCCTCATCAATTGGTACCACAACATTGTCACCATTTTCACTCTGATGATCATCCATTGATGCAGTTGGAGTGGCTATTGGGTTGATGGAGCTATCAGAGTCAGACAGGTAGAAAGGATTTCCAAAAATTCCTTCAATAGAATTATTGGACATGAACTAGGAGGGTTCCTAAGGTGAGAACTTACCCAAAAAAACTGAAAAGAAGAGAAAACAAAAACAGAAATAGATGAAGAGAGACTGAGGTAATCTAAGAAAATGATCGTCGCCTTCCCCGGCAACGGCGCCAAAAACTTGACACGAGAAAAATCTTGTGCGCTCTTGTGCAATACCCAAGTGTAGGTAGACGTGCAAGTAATATCTGGTAAGACCAGGTCGATCCTACAGGGAAGGTGTTGACCTATTGAATTAGACTATCCTCTAAAAGAAAGCAAAATAAAATGAATAAATTAGAACGATGGTGCGGAACACAAAGTTTCACAAACTAGGATTACTAATGAAAATGATTAAGATTAACTAAACAATCTAACTAGCTAATTAAAACAGTACTTAAAATTAGGATGTTTAACTTTAAAAGAAAGTGTTGGGATTACACGAATCCGCAGTAACCTAGCCATCTACCATGCATTTGCCTTGAAGCACAATGGAGTACATTACCCACAGTTCTCCGTATTCCTCTAAAAATAAAGAATCCATGGCCCTTTCATGACCGGGACCATATCATCACAGTTAAATTAAAATACGTAAAAGCGGTTTAATTCAATAGTTAAGACTTGCATCCTCAATGGTGTTAGCATTGAAGATGGTTTGCGAAATGTATTGAAAGAAAATGCCTTAGGGCCTTAGTTTTAAAAGCTGTTTTGACAAACTGAGCATTTATTTGGGACAGAATGATAACAAATCTTAAAACAAAAGGTCCTGGAATACTCCAGGGAACATCCTCAAGAATCAGGGAGTTCGATCGATCGACGCGCTTTCGATCGATCGAAGACCTTCATCCCTCAACCGATCGAACTGACTTCGATCGCTTGACTGTCTCTGGTTCGATCGATCGAACTAACTTCGATCGATCGAACACAGCGATTATTCTGCTGCATGGCAGAGGCTGGAGATCACTGTTTCATCGTGTTCTCCCAACCTGGGACTACTCAGACATCGTCTGGAGTGTCAAAGATTGATTTTTAACGTAAGAAAACATTAATACCCTGTTTGGTTGCGAGTTTTTCATTAAAAATCTAAAAACTATGGTTTTGACAATCTTTAACATGTAATACCACGAGATGAGCGATTAAACTACGCCTACAAAATGCAGAAAGTAAACGAGTGATATATAGATAACCTGGAATGAAGAATACTAGTATTAACTCAGAGAAATCCAGTCCACAATGTAAAGATTCAATGAAAACCTACAAAACACAAGCAAACTCTCTATCTCTCTCTCTAAACTGTAAAAATGTAAAGTGTGCGTCCCCCTGGACGTGTACAATACTCCTATATATAAGAAAACCTAAGAAACTAGGGTTAAAACCCGCATTCTGCTGCGCACGCAAATGTTACTGGAAATACCCCGTTCGATCGATCGAACTGCTTTCGATCGATCGAACCCTTACTCTTCAAGCGCTTCAACACTCTTCAAGCGATCGAACGCTCGATCGATCGAACCTTCTTAGATCGATCGAACTCCACATTTCAGCTTTGACTTCTTTTGTTTTCATTCCAGCATTCCATTTATTCTGATGTTCATCTGTTTAGTCCGCACAGCAGTAATCTGCACAAACAACAGCTAAAACAATACAACTTATCATAGATTAATGATATTGTATAAAAATTAGCCTTGCAATGCAAATTGCGGATAACACGGGAAGTTGTGATAAAAACTAATACAATTCTTCCTTTTAGCGCGGTCGTATTTTACAAATACCCCCGCTTTGCAACGTGCTCCCATTTCTACTCTGAAACTGGTAATGGTTGCAATAACCCTGCAGGTCTCTGATGTTCGGCTTTCACTTACTAACAAGTCAAACACTGAGATACAAATTTAGCGACATCGCGCTTCATACCCTTCCACCAAAACTGACGTCGTAAGTTATGGTACATCTTGTTGCCTCCCGGATGCACTGCTAATCGTGAATGATGAAATTCTTTAATTACTTGTTCACGAACTGCCAAAGGCACAAACAAATGGTCTTTGAACTTCAACCCACGCTCGGAGTCAAAAGTCTAACCTTCTATAACATCACCACGAAGAATTCGCATACGAAAAGTAGATACCACCGGATCAGATTGTTGCTCATCTTTCACTTGTTGAATGATCGACGGTTGAGCCATAACGAAATATAATGAAGCACGATCCTTAGAGTCGTCAGGCTCTACCTCAAACTCCCCAATCTGATCGAGTATGTTCCATTCTTGAATGGCCAGACAAGCCAACAAACCTCGTGACTTGCGACTCAGCGCATCTGCCACTACATTTGCCTTTCCTGGATGATACTGTAGTTCGAAGTCATAATCTTTTAAGTATTCCATCCATCGACGTTGTCGAAGATTCAGATCACGTTGAGTAAAGATATACTTCAAGCTCTTATGGTCTAAAAAGACATCAAATCGTTCCCCATACAAGTAATGACGCCATGACTTTAAAGCAAACACAACGGCGGCAAGCTCTAAATCATGAGTCGGATAATTCTGCTCATGAGGCTTCAATTGGCGAGAACCGTAGGCAAAAACTTTGCCTTCTTGCATAAGCACACACCCCAAACCAAGAAGTGAAGTGTCACAATAAATTGCGTAGTCAACACCACACTCCGGAATAATCAAAACTGGTGCTGAAGTCAATCGAGTCTTTAAAAGCTGAAAAGCTTTCTCACACTCCTTAGTCCAAATGAATTTCACCCCTTTATGCGTAAGCTTAGTCAAAGGTGAAGCAATATGAGAAAAGTCCTTCACAAAGCGACGGTAATAGCCTGCTAAACCCAAGAAACTACGTATCTCAAATACGTTCTTAGGTGGCTGCCAATCCATAACAGATTCAATCTTTGATGATCAACTGACACTCCATCTCTCGAGACAATGTGTCTAAATTTCACTTCTGTCAACCAAAAATCACATTTAGATAATTTACCAAACAGTCGGTGAGTACGCAATACTTGTAGGACAATCCTCAAGTGTTCCTCATGAAGTTCCTTAGAGGAAGAGTAGATAAGAATATCATCAATGAATACAATCACGAACTTGTCCAAATAATCTGAAATACTCGCTGTATAAGATCCATAAATGATGCTGGAGCATTGGTCAATCCAAATGGCATAACCACAAACTCGAAATGTCCATATCGAGACCTAAAAGTTGTCTTCGAGATGTCTGACTCTCGAATACGAAGTTAATGATAACCCGATCTTAGATCAATCTTGGAAAAACAAGTGGAACCTTTGAGTTGATCAAACAAATCATTGATTCTTAGAAGTGGATACTTATTCTTGATTGTCACATGATTGAGTTTTCGATAATCAATACACAATCTCAATGTTCCATCCTTCTTCTTAACAAAGAGAACAGGAGCTCCCCACAGGGATACACTCGGGCGAATAAAACCCTTACTCTGGAGATCTTCCAACTAAAGTTTCAAGTCCTTCAATTCTGCTGGTGCCATATGATATGGTGGAATGGAAATAGGCGAAGTGCCTGGCACAAGATCTATTGCAAAATCGATAACACGAACAGGTTGAAATTCCGATAAGTCTTCTGGAAAGACGTCAGGAAATTCACAAACAACGGGTGGCAATTCCACAAGAGAAGTGCCCCTCTTCATGGCCAATAAACTAGCCAGAGTTCCAAGAAAAGAGTACAAACTACTCCGTGAAAACAATGAGGGTATCGGTATATCTAACTGATCGCCCTCGAATCTACAACTGTCTCCCTCAGGAGTGAAAAGAGTAACCTGACGCTTAAAATAATCTATAAAAGCTCGGTACTCGACCAACCAGTCCATCCCAAGGACGACATCAAATCCTAGATTCGGCATAACAATCAAATCAATGCTTAACTGCCGGTTTGCTATCAAAAGCATACAACTACGACAAACATGATTCAAATGAATAATACCTCCAACTGGAGTATCAACAGATAAGACATGCTCTAAGCATTCTATCTCTAACCCCAATACTGATGCAAATGCTGATGAGATGAATGAATGTGATGCACCAGTGTCAAACAATATAGATGCCCAAGAGTTAAATAATGGGATGATACCTCGGATCACAGAAGGTCTGACATTTCCAGAAACATGATAAGCAGATGACATAGGCAAAGCAAAATTCCTTCCCTTGGGTTCTTGGTGTTGTTGTGGCTGAAAACCACCATGGCTTTCTGTCCTCTGATAATTACCTTGATTACCTCTGTTCTGGTAGGGTTTCACGCTCTGAGCGGAAACTGCCTGAGATGGTGGATAATACGGTGTCGAATCAATTGACTGAGTTTTCTTGGGTGGTGGTTGAGGACAAAACTTGATGAAATGGTTCGGATCACCACATCGGAGATAAACTTTCTACCAGTGGCATTCACACCTCGCTGTAACCCTAATTGTTGAGAACTTCGATAAGAAGATCTCTGTTATGAATAGGATCATTGTTGTTGCTGTTGAGGAGGTTGGGACTGGAATTGAGACCTAGTCTCTGTCTTGGCTTTCTTAGCCTGACTGGTGCTCTTGGCTGGAGTACTTATCTCTCTGGCCCTTTTTAGATCCAAATCCACACTTTCAACACCCAACGCTCTTGTCAAAGTATTAGCATAAGTGGTGATAGGCGTGCTAGCCAGACTTTTCGAATATAGGGTCGAAGACCAAAAGCAAAGCGTGTAGACTTGAAATGATCACTGACCAACTGCTCTTGCGCAAAACAAACCAAGGTGGAAAACATAGTAGCATATTCTGTCACTGACATATCCCCCCTGCTGAAGGGTAAAGAACTCAACCCTCTTTGCGTCTCTCTGTACTTCTAGGAAGTAGTTATCGAGGAAAAGACTCTTAAATGATTTCCACATCATGCCAGCAAGTGGATGAACACTCACTGTGCAATCCCACCAATGGGTAGCTTCTCTAGAAAATAAGTATGTAGCCAACTTGATACGGAGAACATCCTCATAAAGATCAATGAATTCAAATATTTTCGTGATATGCTGAAGCCAATCCTCTGCATCCATAGGGTCAGAGCTACCAGAGAATTGTGGCGGCTTCCTAGCATCGAAATCTTTGGTAATCAGCCGCTCCCGAGCTCTAGTGGGATTTGTCTCACCTCTCGGAGCACGAGGGGGAGGAGGCGGCATAGCATCTCTGACTGCTCTTGCAATTACATCGGCAATGTTCTGTAACCCTTGCGGTCCATCAGGAACATCAACCGGTCCTGTGGAGGCTTCAGATTCAATTACAACATCATGCGCGTGACCTCGACCACGACCACGACCTCGACCACGGCCTTGACCTTGACCACGGCCTCTACCTGGACCACGTCCTTGAGCACGACCTCGACCTCGGCCTCTAACTGGGATCGAAGCAGTCGATATCTGCTCATCAGCCTCGAGCTCAATACTTGGATTTTCACGATGCGGCGGCATAGCTATAGCAAGATAAAATCGAATAAACGAATCACACAACATGATCTAATCACGAAGTGTATACAACAGCACATGCGTATATCTAGCATAACAAGTAAACAATTAACATCTCAAGTTACCAAGTAACATGTTAACACATATCAAAACATATGTTGTTTACTAACTAACATGTCTAACATGTCAACAAAACTAAATATGTGAGCACATAACCCGGCGTCCAAAGTATTCGACCCGGTTACGCTCTGATACCATTCTGTAATGCCCCGCCCCGCCACGAGTCCCGGCGACGGGGTGTCAGTCACTAGCGGAAGTACAATAATAACTAATAACAGTAGGCTTTGACACCAAACGGTAACTCTCCGAGTCCTAGACTCTGAGGGTTACCAGAAATATTATGTTCATCATTTGGAAAACATTTATAAATCAAAAATCTGGTTTTCATTTGAAATATTCTTTCTTGAAACAAAACGTTCAGTATAAGCAGCAAAAAAAATCAGAGTTAAGCTATCTCTTTATTTAAAAGCGGGTGGACTAGGATTTGTCCAATTGAAACATAACATGTTCCTTGAAACCAAATTTATTACATCATTTAAATGATAATCCCCCACACACGGGGTCTTCAAACTATAGCGGAAGCATTGTCACATCTCGGGGCCTTGCCCTTATCTATATCACCTCAAAGAAAGGTTTAATAGTCCATAAGCCAAAAGGCTCGTATAGTCATATAACCACACAATAACATCTGTTATATAACATGTGTGAATGCAATGAATGCCATTGTCATGCATGAAAAACACTCACCCTCAATCGTCAATATCATTACCCGGACCATGGGCTTCCCCTCCACGTAGGCCTAGCCTCAAACGTGCAGGACTTTGGGCCTTACGAATTACACAGAGGCCTAGCCTTTACCGTTACGGGGGTTTCTTGCAGCACATCCCGCAATTCGAGTTCCTAGTGGTACCCATCTCACACGCCTACCCACAAATTCGGGATTTCTAACTTTTCAAAACAAAATCCTTCCTAGAGGGTTTTATGCATGGAAGCCGCTAAGGTCTCCCTTTTTTTAAAATTTGGAAGTCTCAAAGATCTTCCTTTTTTGTTTTCAAAAATTGAAAGCCTCTAAGGTCTTTCATCCCAAAATCATTTTTGTGATTTTCGTGTTTATGCTTATGCTTATGAAATGTTATGACATATGCGAGCTCTAAGCATCCAGACATATTCAATATTTCATAAGATGGATTATCAAGGCATGCTATCAATTTAAAGCAACACAATAGACATGCTGAAATTATCCAGGTAAACACATAAGGCATAGCAACTCAAGTAGCCACTTAAGGCATAGCAGCTCAAGTAAACATGTAAGTACACTATTGACATGTTATATAACTTTATTGAGGGTTATACAGAACTACCGTTCACCGAGGATAGACTGAATAATTAATCAGAATAGAAACCGGAACTGCTCAATCTGTTACAAATCTCAATATACAATAATGCGCGTATATCAGTGAGGTACAACACCTCTAAGCATAAGTACAACACCTTAAAGCTTAGGGTACAAGGTCCCTTAGCTCGGTTCTGGATTTAAATATAAGAAAACAAGAGATTTCATCAAACTGCCTCATATCGCTCGCGCGGAACCTCGCTCGCGCGGGCTGCTAGTGCGGGTCGCTCGCGCGGAATGTGGTCAGTAAGGCAACGTGGTTATTTTAAAATGGTTTTTTAGAAAGTAGCCTGGTCGCATGCGCGGGCCGCTCGCGCGACCCCTCACTCGCGCAGGTCGTGCGCGCAAGATGTCACAGAATCGTCTTCTTCCTCTTTTCTTCCCCTGTTTTGAAATCAAAGGCTAATTTTTACCCATTTTGAAAACTTAATCAAAATAGACTTTCCCATATATGAATTTCTTCCTTTTTCCGCATAGATTTTCAAGTATGGAATCGGATTTTTATGAATCAAACCACAGCTCTTGATTTTATTGAAAAACCGAACGACGACAAAACTTTAAATCGACCGTTCGTCGCGACCGTTGTGAATTAGCTTCTAAAATTTGAAAGGGAGCCTCGTGGGATCGAGACCTTTCATTTGGTATAAAGAAATCGAATTTCTTTTACAGTTTTTCTGCTCGCTATTTTTGGACCCTTTTGACGATATATATGTAAATCTATATATATCTATATCTACACTTACAGTCTAAATAAACTGAAATTAAAAAACAGAATTAAAAGAATGGAATTTCAATATGAGGTTTTCCCAAATCTAGAGCTTGAATTCAAAGTTTGAATTTCAATCTCCTTGAAATTGTATACATGAATCTGGCTATCTATATATATATATACCTACACTTAATAGTTTGACTAAACTGAAATTAACACTAGTAGAGGTACATAAGCTTACCAATTTTGAATATGCAGAGAGAGACAGAGAAATCAAGACAAATGAGCCAAGCTTGCTTGTTCAATTACTCACTGGAATGAGTAAGAATCATGTATGTATATAAGTAGTTGCATGTGTGTGTGTGTGTATAAGAATTCAAGAGAGAGAGAGAGAGAGAGAGAGAGAGAGAGAGAGAGAGAGAGAGAGAGAAAAGAGAGACAGTAGAGTCTCTTGAGAGAATTAAAGGTTAGTGTATGTATATATAACTATAAGGTACTTGGGTACCAAGCATATAAATACATCCAGTATACACGCACACACTGTGCACTAAAATTTTGCTTGGGCTCCAAGCTCAACAATTCTTGTGTGTGTTGAGCTCACGCGATGATACACACACACAGGTACAAACTATACTGCCAACAAAACCCGAAACTGGTATTATTTCGATTATAATGCGAAAATTTAAACACGGGGTATTACAAATCTGAACACTGAAAATTACAATGTTACGGAATAGGCACTTCGCTTTTACCTGATCTAATAGACAAGATGGAGTAGAATCTGGAAATTAAAAAAAAAAAAAAAACGTGAACACTGAAAATCACAATGTTATGGAATGGACCCTTTGTTTTTACATGATCTAATAGACAAGATGTAGTAGACTCTGGAAAAGGACCAAAAAGTATAATCGAAAATGAATCTAGTTTTAGTTGAAAAGATAGAAGGGACCTAAAACAATCTTGTACCATGTCATACTAAATACTGGTGTAGCTTTGGGGATATACATACAGGGTCAAGTAACAATCCAAGGGTGCGTTTGGTAAAACTGAAAATTAAGTGCTGAATTTTAAGTAATAAAAATTTTAAGCGATTGAATTTATAGTACTAAAAACAGTTTTTCAAGTATTGAAATAGATTGCATTCAGTGATTATTTTCAGTAGAAATTTTTCACTTAAAGTTTTCAGTGGTTTTTTGGCTACTTTTTCAATTAAGTGATAAGTTATCAAACGCACTGAAACAAAATATGTGCTGAATATCTTTATTTTCATCACTTAATTGAGTTATCAAACGCACCTAAGTGTCAAATTTTCAAAATGTTGAAACTAAGGATGGTAGGAAATCTATATTTTTCTTACATTTCTGAGAGAAGATAGTGTCTTTGTGTAATGGTAAGACTTTAATATCAGACGTTTTGAAAGATGTTTGTTGCCAAGCTAGGTCAGTAATAATAATATATTTTGATATGCTCCTCGAAGTGTATACATGAGTACTAAGTGTCAGTCACATATACCATATCCATATTAGGGTGTCAAGTGTTTGACACATGACGAGGGCCTATATACATCAAACCAATAAAAATAAATAAATAAATTTAAAAAAAAAAACACATTTTCAAGTCTACTGTATGCATATATATATACACATGTATGCTTGTGTGTACATGACTTCAGAGGCGAAGTCACATGGAGGTCAATGGGGGCCCTGGCCCCTCCAAAATTTTTAATAATTCTGATTTTGTCTCTAAATGTTTAGATATTATATATTTTGTACTCTGCAAATGAAATTAATTATATATTCACTCCTCAAATTTTTCTTTTTTTTATGTAATGGTCTATGTAAATGTATATATTGCACCACTAATTCTAATCCAACTCACCCAAAGATTTCAAGAATTCTAATTTTGCCTCTAAATTTTTGGATAATATACATCTTGGCCCCTACAAATGAAAATAATTTACATATTCACCCCTCTAATTTTTAGATTTTTTACAATGGTCTATGAAAAGGTGCATATTGCACAACTAATTCTATGCAAATGTGTTACTGTTTTGACATAAAAATCCTACCAAAAATATGGATAAATACTAAATAGACCCAAAAAAAAAATTCTCGGGGGCCACCCCCGTAAGACAAACTCGGCCCCCCAAGTGTACATTTAGGGCCGGTCCCGAGTATTTGGAGGCCCGGGACGAACTACTAATAGGGAAGCCCTTATACCGGGGTTCGCTACCCCCGAGGTGATTTTTTTGGAGTCTACTTATACATAATTGACAATTTTTTTGGGGTCTACTTATAATATGAGTTTGTTTGTGAAACTTAAACATTGTATGGTGTCTTTTAAAATTCTAAAGGGGGCCAATTTCTAAAACTCAAAAAATTCTTACACTAAACGTGTAATTTTTAAAACTCTAGGGGCCTTTGTTTTTGAGTTTTATATACATCTATATCAATATATATGTAGTTGATGGCACTAAATTGGGCAATGGAGGAGGTCTAAATGTAAAATACTAAAAAATCTCAAGATAAAAATGTAATTGTGAAAATTTCATGAAGGCCCTCAAAATTTTTGAAACTTTGGTGGATTGGGGCGGTTGCCCCTTTTGCCCCCCCCCCCTTTGGGCCGGCTATGTATACATTCCTGGCTCCACCACTGTATGACTTGACATACATTATTTACAATGAATGAAAAATGACACCGTAATTGGAAGTGCGGGTGGAAGTATGAAGGAAATGCAAGAAATGATTGAATTTGCGGCAACTCACAACATAACGGCAGATATTGAAGTCATTCCAATGAACTGTGTGAATACTGCCATTGAGTTTCTTGCAAAAGCCGATGTTAGATATAGATTTGTCATCGACATATCCAACACAATCTTCCCTTAAGACAACATACTTTGGAGGCAACTTAAGAATTTTGGAATTCTAATAAATACGGAAATATATAAGCATTCTTGCAACAACCAATAAATAAGTATTGCAACAAAGTAGTTTGTTAACTTTGGTTTTTCATAAGTTTGGTTCATTTGGAATAAAATAAAAGAAGCTTTAGCTTTCAACTACTGTAATGTTGGTATTTAGTTTAGAACAAGCAACTAGACTTGAACAAGATTGTCAATATAAAGGTAAGCACAATGAATAGTTGTATAGTTTTTGAATGGCTAGCTTTATTACTAGAGCAGCAATGGCTAATACGAGAGCAAAAAGTGTTGCTAAAACACTTTTTTTGGTCGCTAAAACTTTTAGCAACACCTTTTGTTCTGGCATTAGCCATTGTTACTCTGGCAATAACATTACCCTTTTTGAAATTATTTCCTAAATTTAGATCGCAGTGATGTGGTAGTGGGGTCTAATTCAACTATAATCGAGGCACCATAATTTTGTAATGGGCTGCTATGACTAGTGTTACTAAGATATCACATGAAATATAAACTCGGATTGTAAAATTTGGGAACTATAAAATTACTCAAGTGAAAGATATCCAATGGACTTGACACCGATTGACCCATACTATAGTGTCATGTTCCAGAGTAGCTAAAATAGGAAAAATTTTAAAACATTTTCTCGTGGACACGTGGCAAGTTGAGGATTGTATGATTGTCCAAACATGAAAGAACTGAGACAGTAAATAATAAGCAGTAAATGGAAGCAATAATTATCAACATGGTGGTTCTAGGCATACTAAATATTAAACATCAACATCTGGGTCATATATTTCATTATTCCATCACTTAGAACTTTAAAAGGGTATTTTGGTAATTTTAGATCTATGCGGGTCTTGATTTGGGATAGTGTATTTTAATTTGATACATGTTGGCATCATTTATGTGTTATTGGAAACACATGTGTGTAAAGATACTTGTGTGTGAGTGTCTGTGTGTTACACCAAAGACCACCCCACACCTACCCCTATCACATCACCCCCTTTTTTAGACAACTTTTCAAAAAGTCGTCAACTCTTTCTCTCTCCTCCCTTCCTTCTTTGGTCGGCCATTCTCCTCTTCCTCTCTCTCTCTCTCTATATATATATATATATATATATCTTCTCTCTCTCTCTCTCTCTCTCTCTCTCTCTCTTTGTATTTGGATGTCAAAAACCCCCATGAAACCATAAGCTTCAAGCTTCATTTTGAAGACCTAAGACTCATTGTTGGAGTTGGGCTACTTGTAGCAAAGTTGATCATCTATACTTGGGCTTCTTATTGGTGCTTCCATCTTTCATGTTGGAATTCCCTAGCTCAAACCATGGCCTAGAGGAAGAAGAGGGTATTCTAATTACTTGTTCTTGGAAGCTCTATACTTGGGCTCTTTTATTTCTCTCCCTTGGGCTCTCTATTTCTCTGGTTTTTCATTCTCAAGCACAAGGTAGATTTCATTATCTAAGTGCACTCCTCTTTCTAACCTCATGATTTTCTATGTGTAGGATTAGAGACATTACATACTAATCTTGTTTTATGACTTTTCCTACACGATTAGCTTTAAGGGTTAGTTGTTCATTATGTGCTTAGTTGACTTAAATGCTTAAACCTAAGTGCTAAATGAGTTATAATTTAAATTACTCCTTGTTGCTAGTAATTTCTCTAATGCCTTACATGTTATCTATTCCGTACAAGAATTTCTTGATTGCTTAATTAGTCATTATGATATATCATGTTTACTTCATTATATTGAAATCATAGAAATGAAATTGTCAAGGCATAATCATTAGAAGCATTACATGTTAGCCAAGTTGGCAACTTACGCATCACTTGGGCTTGGGACTTGCCAAGTCATTGAAATCCCCATTGTTGGGGGATGTTTATTTGTTGGAAATTCCAGAGGTGGGTGTGAAGTGAGAAATGGTTGTTTGAGCCTTAAAACATTCGAAAATGCCAATCACATTCGACTAACTATCGAAGATTGATATGCTACATTCACGTGAGAATGGCTTATCACCTGGTGTTGAGAGTGAGTGGTTAGTGGGACTCGTGTTGTCATCATCTCGGCCTTTCGACTAATTGCATTGCCACGGTGGCAAATCATTGCACTGCATGTCTTAGCATGATTTTAAAAGTAGCAGTACATTTCTATATTGTTTTCTACTGAGCCTTCATGCTTAATGAATCTATGAAAACCACTTTGTTTCAGGTGATGTCGACCAAGGTAAGGCCCACGAGTAGTCAACTAGATGTTCTCTTTTGAAGACTTCCCTTGGGGAGTCTTGTATTGAAGTCAACTTCTTGTGTCATAGATGGATAAAAAGGATTTGTAATAGCTGTAATCTAATGCCTAGAAACTGATAGATTACTAAGCTTATATGTTTCCTTCCTTTTATTTTGTATCCGTTATTGATTCATGTAAATGGTAATCATAGAAGTTGTAATTGGGCATATGTTTAGCCCTTGCTTTAGAACTACTTCTTTTGGACTTAGTTAATCTTGTATATCATTGGGGATCCTAGCTATCCCGCTTTTGGATTCTTGTTAAGTTATTTTCTTACTAATTGTTAGCCTTTCCTTGCTTTTGTCACTTATGAGTTTTTAGGTATTCTTAAGCTTAGTTTATTCAAGGTACCCTTTCGATTGGTCGAATCGGGACCATTGGACCGGTCGAAAGGTACACTATGAGCAAATCTAAGGTAACCCTCGAACCGTTCGATAGGCCCTCTGATGTGAGTAGTATCTTTTCAAAAACTTCAAAATTTTTGAAAACTAATTTGGTTTATACATAGCCCATGGTTACCCTATTATGGGAAAAATACAACTTTTGATTTCTTAAGGACTATTTGGTCGTAAACTTTCCAAAACCTCTATCATTAGAGACTTTCAAAGCAAACTTTGGGGTTCCTTTTTTTTATATTTTCTTATAAACTCCTTAAAATCGAAACTATGTTGTTTGAACCTATTTGACCTGTTTGGTCCTCGAGGGTCAATCCTCGACTTATTGACTTTTCTTCAGAATCCACGTAAGATTCCTCGTTTGCTCCCACCTTGTTGGATTGGTCCACGTAGGCCTATTCCTTGTTTTCCTTTATATTGTTTGACTTGTTGACCTCGTCCATGTGGCTTTGTTTTTAGGGTGTTACATAATGGCATCAGAGCTAACCATGTTCGAATACCTTAGAACTTTGGGAGTTAATTGGGTCCATGTGTGACCGTGGCACTCTGGTTATAATATCAACCATGCTTAGTTAAATGAATTGTTTATTTTGTTTAAATGATGAGTTGATCATGATAACATGTTTATTTGCCTATGGGATTACATGATAACATGCTTATGTGCTTATATGATCACATGTCTAAATTGCTAGCACTTATGTGATTTATATGTTAGTTCATGGTTATTAAACTTTCCTTACATGTTTTCTAGCTATGTCGTCTAGAGTTAGAGGGCATGTTGGTCATTCTAGAGGCCGCAGTGGCCGAGCTGGAGGCCGAGGAGATGATGACTTGACTGAGTCTTCTTCCATGCAATCATGGGGTAGAGGACGAAGGGGACGTACTAGAGGTCGAGGCCAGGTGGCGAGAGTTTCATCCTCGTCGTCTACGGATCATAACGAGCTTCCTGGAAGACCTCAAGTCTATAAAGCAATGGCCGATTCTATGAGAGATATTGCGAGGGCTCTTCACGATGAGATTTTGCCACCCACTATGCCTGCTCCTTCACAGAGAGCAGCAACCCAAGATTCACACCTATCGAAGAGTCGAATCTTGATGAGAGAGTTCGAGAAGCGTGATCCTCCGAGATTTTTGGGAGACGCCGGTCCCTTGGTAGCCGAGGATTGGCTCCAAAGGATCAACCGCATATTCACATACACTTGCATGACTGATGATTCCTCCCGTATCAATGCCACTTCCTTTCAGTTCACCAATGAGGCTCTGAATTGGTGGAACTGCACTCTAAAAGTTCACCCTCTTGCGAGGATGAATTGGAAAGTGTTTGAACGTCTCTTCTTAGACAAGTACTTCCTGAACAATGTCCAGAATGTGATGCATTCCAATTTCTTCAACCTTAATCAAGGAGACATGATAGTCACAGAGTACGAAGAGAAACATGCTTTGCCTCCGCCCAACTCACCAATGACAACTTCAAGGGTACAATATTCGAAGAAAGGTTAAGGGCCGGTATTCAGATCAAGTTGGCACCTCTCCGTTTGAAGGGTTATGCGAACATCTTGACTGCTTCCTTGTCCATCGAGAACAAGGATCTACACTTGAAGAAATCTTGTGAGGTGAATCCTCCACTGAAGAATCATCCTACGGGATCGCTCATCATTAATCCAAAAGGCAAAGGACCAAAACCTCATCAGCTACAACCCAGTTTCAACCCAACAACAATAATAATCATTTTCGCACTCCCACTCAAGGGTTCTCGCCGTTCTGATCCTACCCGAGGTGGATCTCACCAAGGACCTAGACTTTACTACTACAAGTGTGGTCATCCCAGACATATCCAATGTGATTGCCCATCACTTCATAGCCAAGCTTCCTTAGCTGGATAGATACCACCCTCGCTACCTTCTTCTGGACCACCTCAAGTGGGCTTTAGACCTTCTTTCTTGCCACTCCCAGCTCCATCAGCTAATTGTATTTGGCCCAATGTACGTATAGGCCAACACCACAACCCGAGAAATCGTGGAGGAGGACAGTAGGGACAGGGAGTCCAAGGACGTGCTTATGTGCTCTCCTTTACTAATCCACAAGAGCAAGGTGAAACTTCCATGATCCGAGGTACATTTTTGGTATTTAACTATTGGGATTCAGTCTTGATAGACGGCAGAGCCACTCATTCAGTCATCTCATCATCATTGGCATCTATGTTGGGTTTGGGGTTGAGCGACTTGTCACGCCCCAGAACGGCAAAAATAGAAAAAAAACAAATTTCCTTTTTGGGTCCAAAGTCAGCGACTGGTGAAGTCACATGATTGTCCACACCACGCAGTACTAAGCAATAATAAGTAAGGATGAAATCTAAGTTCTAGTTAACACATAACTTAATATCAAAAGAGGTTACAAGCTATTACATATCAGAGTCTCAAATCAAAATAAAACACAGCGGAAGTACAATTGTCAAGGCAACATATGCCTGATTACAAAAGGTCTGGAAACCAATAAAGATAATTAAACTACAGTCTAGCCTAATCTTCAGTTAACGTAGAGGTAGTCCTCAGCGTAGTAGTCCTCTTCTGCCTGACCTCCCTCGGGGTAGTCCTCCGCAGGGACATCGTCACAAGCATAGTAGTCATCGCTAGCAGGTCTGTCACCTGTACAATCACAACCAGGGTATGCTGGAACATGGAAATGTCCAGCGGCATAAACGCCGTCAGCTTAATGAAAGCTGAGTGAATTAGATACTGACAAGGTATCAAGTATTGAAGTTATAAACAATAACCATTAAAATTCAGGAAGGGTAACTCCTTTAATCAATCTGATGATCCGATTACTAACGTCTTACTCATTTAAGATCGATAATACATTATGATAGGGAACAGACTCGATAATAGTTCACTCTTAGGGATACACCATTGCTCCGTCCACGGCTTTTAAGAACATATGCACAGTCTACCGTAGTCATGGATACCACGTCAGTCCATCCCCAGCTTTTAAGAACATATGCACAGTCCACCGCACTGCAGGGATTTAACGCTTTAAGCAACAGTACATCATTCTATAGCCACGACTTAGCGATGTCTACCAATGGTCACGGTCCACCGCAATCGTAGACACCTTGTCTGTCTACCGCTTTTAAGAACATATGATTAGATCATCTGGCTATCTTAGGGCAAATGGTCCGGTCCACCGCAGTCGTAGACACCTTCGTTTGTCTACCGCTTTTAAGAACATATGATCGACCAAAGCCCGCCCAGGTAAGATTCCCGAATCTTAACAAACCTACTTAAGTCCAACTCTAACATCAATACATGACAATCCCAATTGTGGCCTGACTACTCTGAATGAAATGAACGTTAACTCCAAAGGAATCGCAACTATTACGTTATCTAACGTCACAACCATTATCCGTTAATCTCGTCGTTACTACGATCCTACGTCGCATTATCTCATTTTCATGTCTGTATTAAATCAATAAAGCATGCTGGAAATACTGAATAGTAAATAAATAACTAAACAATTATAATATAAACTAAACAAGATTATCAACATTCTGCATCTGCCAATCGATTGGGACAAGGGTCCAATCAATTGGTAAAAAAATAGTGTCAATCGATTGGTAAAAAGTCCAATCGATTGGATCGCATGCCAATCTATCGCAAAAACTGGCAATCAATTGGGATGTCAATCGATTAGGAAAAATGTCAATCGATTGGGATTCAAATGATGGCAATCGATTGGGAAAAGTCCAAATGATTGGGGATTTTGTCTTCTTCACAGTGAAGACTGTCCAGTAACATAAAATGGTTAATATATGATTTCAGCTTCTTTTATCCATTCAAACATGTCTTAACATCAATGTTAAGCTACCAGGTGAGTTTAGAACTCACCTTAGGGGTCTATAGTGTGTTTGGGAATGTATTTGAAGCTTTGAGCTTCAATGGCTTCTCTCTCTCTCTCTCATCTATCTTCTCTGCCTGTCACTCTCTTCTTCTTCTCTTTTCTTCTTTCTCTTTTCTTCTTTCTTTCTTCTTCTTGTCTTCTCTGGGTGTGTGTGAGTGTATGAATATATATATGTGTGTATATATATATGAGTGTATATATATAAACACACAAACACTCCCTCTCACTCTCTATATTTTTTGTAAACAGAATTATGCCCAAAATGGGCTAATATATATAGGGGTTTGAGTGTTCACGTTGCCTTTCCCCAGCCAAGGCAAGGGAATCTGCCCAGCTGCTGCCAATCGATTGGTATAAATGGCAATCAATTGGTATTAGGTATAAATGGTCCAATCGATTGGAAAAGTGACAATCGATTGGTATTCTTGCTAATCGATTGGTATTCAAATTATACCAAAGGTAAGGAAAAACTTATACGAGTATTACAAGAAACATTACAGGGTCCTATTTATATAGTATATTATAAAAATACAAGGTATTACATCATCCACCACTTATTAAAGATTTCATCCCCGAAATCCAAAGTAAGCAGGGTTAAAACAAAAACGGAATCTTCTCTCGCATTTCTTACTCCAGTTCCCATGAAGCTACTCCCTCGTCGTGGTGCTTCTATTGAATCTTCACTAGCAGAATCTCCTTGTTTCTGAGTTTCTTCACTCCTCGGTCTAGAATATGCACGGGTCCTTCATTGAATGTCGCGTTCTCGTTCACCTCAATATCTTTAAAACTGATCTCGTGTGCTGGATTGTGGGCACACTTCCTCAACATGCTGATGTGGAAAACATTGTGCACTCCTGACAACTTTGGTGGCAACGCAAGTCGATCAGCAACCTTTTCAACACGTTCTAGAATCTCGAACGGTCCAATGAATCACGGCGATAGCTTGCCTTTCTTCTATCTAAATCTGACGATACCTCGAACTAGTGAAACTTTGAGTAGTACATGATCTCCAACTGCGAACTCCAGATCCTTCGTCATTTGTCAGCATAGCTCTTGTGTCTGGATTGCGCCGTCTTTATCTTTTCTCGTATAATTTGGATCTTCTCGTTGGTTTCTCGAATCATCTCAGGTCCAAGTAGTTGACTATCTCTGACTTCGGCCCAACATAGCGGTGATCGACAAGGTCTTCCGTATAAAGCTTCGAACGGTGCCATCCCTATACTCGTGTGATAGTTGTTGTTGTAGGTGAACTCGAGCAAAGGTAGGTGTGTCTTCCATGAATTATCGAACTCAATGACACAAGCTCATAGCATATCCTCCATCACTTGATTGACTTATTCCGTTTGACCGTCTATCTGTGGATGAAAGGCTGAACTCAAGTTCAGCGAAGTTCCCATTGCTATCTGAAGGCTTTTCCAGAATTCTATGGTAAAGCGTGAATCCCAATCCAAAACTATTGAGATAGGTACACCGTGCAGTCATACAACTTGCTGTAGATACATCCAGCTCAATCTTTCAACTGGGTACGTCATGCAGTAGGCGATGAAATGCGCTTACTCGGTGAGTCGATCCACTATTACCCAAATAGCGTCGTGTTTTGTTGAGACTTTGGCAATCCAACCACAAAATCTATGGTGATGTGTTCCCATTTTCACTGGGGAATCGATAGCGGTTGTAGAAGTCTAGACGGTCTCTGATGTTCTGCCTTCACTTGTTTGCAAACAAGACATTGCGACACGTACTCGACCACTTCTCGTTTCATTCCTTCCCACCAGAAGTTCCTCTTTAAGTCCTTATACATCTTGTTTCCTCCGGGGTGGATAGTCATCCTCGACTTGTATGCTTCATCCAAAATATCCTTTCTGAGACTATCGTCATTTGGCACACAAAGTTTACCTTGGCGCCTCAATGCTCCATTCGTACTAATACTCCATACTTCTGGTTCCTTCACGGACATCTTAGTAAACCATAGCTTCAAATCTTCATTTGACTGTTGAGCGTCCATGATATGGCTGATGAGAGTCGGTTATATGACAAGACATCCAAAGTGTTGTCCTTTTCCCGATCCCACTGGTTGAAGGTTGAATCTGGCTAACGTCTCCAATGCTCTCCATTCTCTAATCAAAATCGAAGCGATCAAAAGGCAGGGTCTTCGGCTCAAAGCATCAACTACAATGTTTGCTTTACCCAGATGGTATTGCAAAGAGAAATCATAGTCTTTGAGTAGCTCCATCCATCTTCACTGTTGCATGTTCAACTCCTTCTGAGAGAACAGATACCGTAAACTCTTGTGATCCGAGAATAAGTCAAACTTTTCTCCATATAAGTAGTGTCTCCAAATCTTTAGGGCAAACACAATCGCAGCTAGTTCCAAGTCATGCGTCGGATAATTCTTCTCATACGGCTTCAATTGTCTTGATCCGTACGCAATAATGTTTCCATCTTGCATTAACACACAACCAAGCCCTTGGTGCGATGTGTCACTGTAGATTATGAATCGTTCACCACTCTTGGGTATCGCAAGTACAGGTGCTGAGGTTAGTCTCTCTTTTAATTCTTGAAACACATCCTCATGCTTATTAGTCCATTCATACTTTGTCTCCTTCCTTGTTAAACTAGTCAATGGTCCTGCGATCTTGGAGAATCCCTCTACGAATCTCCGATAATATCCAGCTAATCCAAGAAAACTCCTAACTTCGTTTGCGTCAGCTCAAGACTGCATCGATCTTAGATGAGTCTACAGAAATTCCATCCTGGGATATCACATGTCCTAAGAATTTGATTTCCTGAAGCCATAATTCACACTTGCTGAATTTTACATACAGACTATTGTCTCTAAGAGTCTGTAGAGCAATCTATAGATGCTTCCTGTGCTCTTCTTTTGTCTTCAAGTAAATCAGAATGTCGTCGATGAATACTATAATGAATTGATCCAGATAAGGTCTGAATACTCTATTCATTAGGTCCATAAATACTTTCGGGGCATTGGTCAGTCCAAAGGACATCACTAAGAACTCATAGTGTCCATACCTTGTCTTGAAGGCAGTCTTCGGTATGTCTTCCGATCGAACTAGTAACTGATGATATCCTGAACGCAAATCAATCTTCGAGAATATCCTTGATCCTTGTAATTGATCGAATAGGCCGTCTATCTGGGAAAGTGGATATCTATTCTTGATCGTGACCTTATTCAGCTCTCTGTAATCGATATAGAGTCGTAGCTCTCCGCCTTTCTTCTTCACGAATGGGACTGGCGCTCCCCAAGGTGACATACTCGGTCGAACGAAACCTAAGTCTTCAAGTTCCTGAACTTGCTTCTTCCATTCCAACATTTCTGTCGGCGCCATCCGGTACGGGGTCTTGGAAATCGGTAATGTTTTGGGTGCTAGCTCAATGCAGAAGTCTATCTCTCTCTTTGGCGGAAGTCTAGAGATACTTCGGAATACATCTTCAAAAACTTGAATAACGGGGATCTGGTTGATAGTAAGCTCCATGCTTGAAGTCTTGATCACAGCTAAGCAGCTTGTAATGAACATATCGCTCAAAGGTTGGCATTGGAATCTGATCTGCAGGAAACCAAGTGTCGAAAAGACAATGGTCTGGCTAACACAATCTAGAACGGCTCCATACTTGGTAAGCCAATCCATTCCTAGGATCACGTTGAACTTAGACATGCATTGACAAAACTATCAAGTCTGTTGGCAGATTTCTATCTTCTAGAGTTGAGGGACAATTCTCGCATACCTTACCCAACGTAACAGTTACTCCCAAGGGCAAAACGACATTAAGAGTTGGTTTAAGTGTTAGGGGTACCAAACCTAAATCACGCACAACCTTAATAGCTATGAAAGAACGGGCGGCACCGGTATCAAACAAAGCTCTAACTTGACTGTGAAATAAATTGAGTGTACCTTCCAAGTTCTGCTATTCCTCAACCTCATATCCTGCATTGCTGGGGATGATGGCATTCACCTTGATCTGTCCTTGCTATCCTTGAGCAGGCGCTCCATAGTAGCCTCCACGAGGTGCTCAGCAATCCTTGCTCATATGACCAGGCTTGTTATAATTGCGACAAACGAGGTCATTACGGCGGTTAGTCTTGAAAGCTGTGCAATACCTTGCAATATGTCTGGGCACTCCACAGTTGAAACATCCATCAGTGTTCTGTCGCAGGGCGGTGGGCTGTGCCTGAGGTGGTCCTTGCTGTCGGTTCTGCTATCAAGGAAAGTTAGCTTGGGGCTTTCTCGTACCATCCCAAGTGCGCTTGTTTCCTTGATAGTTATTAATCTGGGGTTTCCATCCCTGATTGCTCCTTGATGGCTGCGCTGGATAGTTCCTCGGTTGGAAGGTCCTGGGTGGACGTTGATTTGCTTGTGGTCCTTCCACAAGATAAGCAACCTTCTCCAAACTTGAAGCGAGACGGACAATCCCTTCAAACGACTGGCCAGATGGCCTATCATCATGTGCCAGAGGTGTGGGTTGAGTCCTTGGTGGAATCTCTTGACCTTCTTGACAGGGGTATCTATCGTGTGTGGAGCGAAGCGGGAAAGTCACTCGAATTGTGTGGTATACTCCCTGACCTTCCAGTTCCCTTCAGTCAGACTCAGGAAATTCCACTTTTGTTGGTCTCTTTCGTCCTCGGGGAAATACTTCTCGAGAAATCGAGTCTTGAATGTTTCCCAAGGCATTCTCCTTGTAGTGTCGATCCCAATTGTGCCTCTCTCGGCCTCCCACCAGTCCGCGGCAGAGTAAGTCAATTGGAACGGGCTAGACGTCTCTTGTCAAGCTCGCTGCACTCTAGGGCTTCGAAGATCAGCTCTAACTCTCGTATCCATTTCTCACCTTTCCACGATTTTGCCATGCCGTCGAACTTCTCGGGTCGCAGGCCACGAAATTGTTCCAATAGTTTATCGCCTGTCTGCCTCGGAGGAACAACGTGGTTGTTGCAGATATTGTAGGTGTCACCGATGTGTTCCATCCGTTGCATGAATGCATCGAAGATTTCGGTCGGGTCCATACCCTGAGGAATGGGTGCTCCTATTCTCTCTTGATATCTCGTGGGTCCAACCATGGTGATTCGTGTGAGGTGTACCAATGAAAGGTCTAATGATTAGCTGACAATCTTCTCGGGGAAACAAACACAATAAAAACAATAAGAAGCATAGCACCTATCTAAATCACAACATAATATAGGTAACGAGACGATAACATAAATAACTAAAGAAACAATTTGCTATATATATATATACCCAAAAGATGTACAGCGGAGTACACAACAGATCATCTGTGTACCGCGTAGTACATGATCCTATACAAGATCTAGCAAAAGAAATATAAACAAACCACCACCGGTGGCTACCTATACAAAAGGCTATAGTCAATAGCTGTCTATGTAAGCGTCAAAAGTAAGTGGACAACATGTCCTGAAGTCAAAAGCAAAAGTCTAAGTCCTAAAGGTACTGGACTCAAAAGTTGTCCACATCCAATCCATAGATGGAAGCCTCGTCCTCTGGGGCAACCTCAGACAACACATCGTCCTTATCCATATCCTCGTCCTCCATCATGTCCTCATCCTCTACCACAACATCCTCAACCAGCTCGGGTCCATCATGCTCCACAATAACTCCCAAGTCTCCATGTCAACCTGGGCTGCTTCAAATGTAGCTGCGAGTGCTTCAGCCTATGCCATAGCCTGTGCTAACTCTGGTGCACCTATCTCAAATCCATGGGGGTGTGCAGCCATCTCTATAGCCCACTCTGCTGCGAGCTGTGCTATAACTCCGCCTGGTAAGACTGGTACCACGGCGTCATCACCTGCATCGTCATCTACTATAGCCTCATTCTCTATCGGATAACCCTCTGCTACTATAATATTTATGCCAACTGGCACATCCATACCAGTTGGGTCCTTGGGGTCCTCTGGATCCTCCTCTGGATCATGCTCTGGCTTATCATCATTAGTGTCCTCGTCTTCCTCATCCTCTATGTCCTCATCGTCATCTCTTGGCTCATCATCCTCGTTGTTGTTGCCCTCGTTTGAATCATCGTCCTCTGGGTCCTCATCTGCTGGGGGTGCATCAACCATGTCCTCCTTTGGTGGGGGTGGAGGTATCTGGGGTGGTGGCTCTGTCGGGGGAGGTGGAGGCTCTGTTCTAACCTCTAAAAGTAGAACTTGATAAGAGAAACGGTCTCGTAACATCAGCAGTGAATCCTCCTCAATGAGTCTGAAGGTCTCCTTACGGTAGATCATCTCGTGACGTATCACCTCTGGATCTTGGGTCCCAAATCTCTGCTCCTCAATTTGCATGTCTCGTACTATTTTGGTGAGGGCTCTTTGCCTAACCTTCCAGGCATAGTACTGTGGATCTGCCGATGCAATACTGCCCTCATACACATAGTGTCCTCAAAACTCGTCTGGAACGAACAGCGGTGGTGCCATGCTACCTGAAAAGAGGCTACCTTAAGTCAGAACTAATCTTAATACTCATCTATGAAATCTCAAGGTTCTAGGACCAGATGGTGTGGAACAACCTCTGAGCGAAAAAAGTATAAAACCTAGGCTCTGATACAAAAATCCTATCATGCCCTGGAACGGCAAAAATGGAGAAAAATAAATTTCCTTTTTGGGTCCAAAGGCAGCGATTGGTGAAGTCACATGATTGTCCACATCATGCAGTACTAAGCAACAATAAGTAAGGATGAAATCTAAGTTCTGGTTAACACATAACTTAATATCAAAAGAGATTACTAACTATTACATATCAAAGTCTCGAATCAAAATAAAACACAGCTGGAGTACAATTGTCAAGGCAACATATGCCTGATTACAAAAGGTCTAGAAAGCAGTAAAGATAATTAAACTACAGTCTAGCCTAATCTTCAGTTAGTGTAGAGGTAGTCCTCAGCGTAGTAGTCCTCTTCTGCCTGACCTCCCTCGGGGTAGTCCTCCGTAAGGACATCACCACTGGCATAGTAGTCCTCGCCAGCTGGTCCGTCACCTGTACAGTCATAACCAGGGTGCGCTGGAACATGGAAATGTCCAGCGGCATAAACGCCGTCAGCTTAATGAAAACTGAGTGAATTAGATACTGACAAGGTATCAAGTATTGAAGTCATAACAAGTTATAAACGATAACCATTAAGATTCAGTGAGGGTAACTCCTTTAATCAATCTGATGATCCGTTTACTAACGTCTTACTCATTTAAGACTGACAATACATTATGATAGGGAACAGACTCGACAATAGTTCACTCTTAGGGATACACCATTGCTCCGTCCACCGCTTTTAAGAACATATGCACAGTCTACCGCAGTCATGGATACCACATTAGTCCATCCCCAACTTTTAAGAACATATGCTCAATCCACCGCACTGCAGGGATTTAACGCTTTAAGCAACAGTACATCATTCTATAGCCAAGACTTAGCTATGTCTACCAGTGATCGCGGTCCACCGCAATTGTAGACACCTTCGTCTGTCTACCGCTTTTAAGAACATATGATTAGATCATCTGGCTATCTTAGGGCAAATGGTCTGGTCCACCCCAGTCGTAAACACCTTTATCTGTCTACCGCTCTTAAGAACATATGATCGACCAAAGCCCGCCCACGTAAGATTCTCGAATCTTAATAAACCTACTTAAGTCCAACTCTAACATCAATACATGACAATCCCAATTGTGGCCTGACTACTCTGAATGAAATGAACGTTAACTCCAAAGGATTCACAACTATTACGTTATCTAACGTCACAACCATTATCCGTTAATCTCGTCGTTACTACGATCCTATGTCTCATTATCTCATTTTCACGTCTATATTAAATCAATAAAGCATGCTGGAAATACTGAACAGTAAATAAATAACTAAACAATTATAATATAAACTAAACAATACTATCAACATTCTGCATCTGCCAATCGATTGGGACAAGGGTCCAATCGATTGGTATAAAAATAGTGTCAATCGATTGGTAAAAAGTCCAATCGATTGGATCGCATGCCAATCGATTGCTAAAAATGACAATCGATTGGGATGTCAATCGATTTAGAAAAATGTCAATCGATTGGGTTTCAAATGATGGCAATCGATTGGGAAAAGTCCAATCGATTGGGATTTCGTCTTCTTCACAATGAAGATTGTCCAGCAACATAAAATGGTTAATATATGATTTCAGCTTCTTTTATCCATTCAAACATGTCTTAACATCAATGCTAAGCTACCAGGTGAGTTTAGAACTCACCTTAGGGGTCTAGGGTGTGTTTGGGAATGTATTTGAAGCTTTGAGCTTCAATGGCTTCTCTCTCTTTCTCCTCTATCTTCTCTGCCCGTCTCTCTTCTTCTTCTTCTATTTTCTTCTTTCTCTTTTCTTCTTTCTTTCTTCTTCTTGTCTTCTCTGGGTGTGTGTGTGAGTGTATGAATATATTTATGTGTGTATATATATATAAACACACAAACACTCCCTCTCACTTTCTCTGTTTTTTGTAAACAGAATTATGCCCAAAATGGGCTAATATATATAGGGGTTTGAGACTTCACGTGGCCTTTCCCCAGCCAAAGCAAGGGAATTTGCCTAGTTGCTACCAATCGATTGGCATAAATGGAAAACGGTTGGTATTAGGTATAAATGATCCAATCGATTGGAAAAAGTGGCAATCGATTGGTATTATTGGCAATCGATTGGTATTCAAATTATACCAAAGGTAAGGGAAAACTCATGTAAGTATTACAAGAAACCTTACAGGCTCCTATTCATATAATATATTACAAAAATATAGGGTATTACACGACTAGAACTTCTTTACTTGTTTTTAGACACCCATTTTTGCCCAACAAAAAATGTTAATACTATTTATCCTATTTTTACCCAACTCAAAAAAATATTGGATTTTTACTTTTTTTCTTTCCACCAAGTTAGTTAGATTTTTTTTAAAAAAAAAGAAAGGAAACAAAGAACCAAAAAAGATGGGATTCCTTCTTTTAGCGTAAAAAAACATAAAATAAAAGATGGCAGAGTTTTTCTTTTCAATAAAAAGAACTTGGTTGATTTTTACTATTTCATCAAAAAATGCAAGTGTTTTTTTTTTCTTTTACTTAAAAAACAAAATGGGTGGGTCTTCTTTTCTTTTTTCATTTTTTTTTGAGTGGAGTGTTTTAAAAATAAAAAAAAGAAATAAAACTCTTGTTTGGCCTATAAAAGGATACTAATGCAAACCATTCGGGAAGAAGAGAAAAAAAAGATAGTTTTCTTTCTATACCTCCCTCATATTCTATATAACCCTTACCTTTCTCTCCATCTCCCTCCCTTCATCATGAAACACAAAAAAATTCCACAAGGAAAAAAAGAGCTTCTATTTTCTCCACCACCATACCACCTCTTCTAACCACCACCATCAAATCCACTACTACAATCATCACCCTCTACCTATCCATCATATCACCACGATTGTCATCAACATACCTCATTGTCGCCTCACCACTACCATCATCCGCTGCCGCCCAACCATCATCATATCACCTCAAATCATCGCCCAACATACCAGTCACTTACCATCAATGTTCTAGTCAATTTCTCGGGTTCCTTTAATATCTCAGGTTTTTTATTCAAACTTTTCTCCATCTCTTGTATATATCATCTATATTCTTTCTTGATAATCAAAAATAAAAAAAATAAAGGAATCCACGTCTGACTCAAAATTACTCAGTTTCCAATACAGAAATCCATATCCGACTCGGGATTACTTGATTTCCAATACAAAAATCCACATTTGACCCAGGATTACAAGGTTCCCAATACAGAAATCCCACGTGATTTCTATTACAGAGATCCATGTTCTACTAGGTACTACGCGGTTTCTAGTACGAAGACCTGTGTTATACTGGGGACTATGCATTTTTCTAATACGGAAACTCATATCTAAATAAGAAAGATTGCTTAATTTATGTAAGTAGAATAATAACAAGAAAGAAAGGATTAATCAGACTCAACAACCGCCTTAGCATTCGGAGAACTTCACAGGTAAGTCTTCTTATCCTACACACACTTCACTATTTTTTTTTCTTTCTTTTGGGCACCGACCCTTACTTCAGGCGTAGTAAAAATTAAAAAAAATAATAATCTATTTTCACTCATTTGGGCACTGACCCTTACTTCCAGTATAATTTTCAGTCATTTAGGCACTGGTGAGAATCGTGGTGATATGATGTCTACGTGGAGTGTGATGATTGTAGTGGTGGCCTTGATCGTAGTGGTCAGAAGAGGTGGTATGGTGGTGGAGAAAATAGAAACTCTTTTTTTCCTGGTGGGTTTTTTTATTTTTATTTATTTTTTATTTTTATATTTAATGATGAAAGGAGGGAGATGAAGAGAAAGGTAAGGGGGATATAGTATATGAGGAAGATATAGACAGAAAAATATCTTTGTTTTTTGTTCTTCCCGAATGGTTTGCATTGGACTTCTTTTATAGGCTAAACAAGAGTTTTACTTCCTTTTTTTTTTTAAACACTCCACTCAAAATTAAAACGACCCACCAGTTTGTTTTCTAAGTAAAAGGAAAAAAACACTTGCATTTTTTTTATGGAATAGTAGAAATCCGCCAAGTTTTTTTTTATTGAACAGAAAAACTCCACCATAGTTTTTAATTGAAAAGAAAAACTCCACCATCTTTTTTATACTTTGTTTTATTAAAAGAAGAAAACCCAACAACTATTTTTTGTTTAGTTTTTTTTTTCCTTTTTTTTAATCTACCTAACTTTTTACTTTTTACTTTCCACCATGTTAGGTAGATTTTTTTAAAAAAAACAAGAAAGGAAAAAACAAAACAAAACAAATAGATGTTGGAATTCCTTCTTTTAGTAAAAGAAAGAAAAAATAGATGCTGGAGTTTTTCTTTTAAATAAAAAAAACTTGGTGGAATTTTACTATTCCATAAAAAAAAATGCAAGGATTTTTTTTTGTTTACTTAAAAAACAAAATGGGTGGATCTTTTTTTCTTTTAAGTGGTGTGTTTTAAAAAAAAGAAAGAAAGAAGTAAAACTCTTGTTGGGCCTATAAAAGGAGGCCAATGCAAACCATTCGGGAAGAAAAAAAAGAAGAAGATAGTTTTCTCTCTATATCTCCCTCATAATCTATATGCCCCATACCTTTCTCTCCATCTCTCTCCCTTAATCATTAAACACAAAAAAACCCACAAGGAAAAAAAAAGTTTCTATTTGCTCCACCACCATACCATTTCTTTTAACCACCACTACAATCATCACCCACTACCTAGCCATCATATTACCACGATTCTCATCAACATATCTCACTATCGCCTCACCAGCCACTACCATCATCCGTTGCCACCAATCCATCATCACATCGCCTCAAATCATCGCCCACATCCCAGTTACTTACCATCAATGTTCTAGTCAATTTCTCGGGTTCCTTTAACAACTCAGGTTTTTTAATCAAACTTTTCTCCACCTCTTGTATATTTCATCTATATTCTTCCTTGATAATAAAAATAATAATAAAAATCATAAATAGATAAAGGAATCAACGTCTAACTCAAAATTACTCGGTTTCCAATACAGAAATCCACGTCCGACTCGAGATTACTTGATTTCCAATATAGAAATCAACATCCGACTTGGGATTACATGGTTCCCAATACAAAAATCCCACGTGATTTCTAATACGGAGATCCAAGTTTAACTAGGGACTACGCGATTTTGAACACGGAGATCTATGTTCTATTGGGGACACCTATGTCTAAATAAGAACGATTGCTTAATTTATGTAAGTAGAATAATAAAAATAAAGAAAGGATTAATCGGACTCAACAGATACCTTAGCATTCGGAGAACTTCACAGGTAAGTCTTCTTATCCTTCACACACTTCACTCTTTTTTTTTCTTTCTTTTGGGCAACGACTCCTTACTTCCAGTGTAAAACGAAGAAAAAAAATCTATTTTCAGTCATTTGGGCACCGACCCTTACTTCCAGTATAATTTTCAGTCATTTGAGCACTGGTGAGAATCGTGGTGACGTGATGGCTAGGTGGAGTGTGATGATTGTAGTGGTAACCTTGATGATGGTGGTTAGACAAGGTGGTGTGGTGGTGGTGCTGAAAATAGAAATTGTTTTTTTTTTTTTTTTTTCTTTTAGGTTTTTTTTTTGTGTTTAATGATGATTGGAGAGAAATGGAGAGAAAGGTAAGGGGGATATAGAATATGAGGGAGATATAGAGAGAAAAATATCATTTTTTTTCTTCTTCCCAAATGGTTTGCATTGGACACCTTCTTTTTTTTTTTTTTATAATAAAACACTCCACTCAAAATTAAAAAAGACCCACCATTTTGTTTTTTAACTAAAAGAAAAAAACACTTGAATTTTTTTATGGAATAGTAGAAATCCACCAAGTTTTTTTTTTATTGAAAAGAATAACTCCACCATAGTTTTTTATTGAAAAGAAAAACTCCACCATCTTTTTTTTTTTTTTTTAAAGTTTTTTTACTAAAAGAAGGAAACCTAACATCTTTTATTTGTTGTGTTTTTTTTCCTTTCTTTTTTTCTTTAAAATAAAAAATAAAAATTCTACCTAACTTGGTGAAAAGAAAAAAGTAAAAATCTTTTTTTTTTGGGTCGGGTAAAAATTGGGTAATTGCACTAACATTTTGTAGACACCCATTTTTGCCCAACAAAAAATACTAATACTATTTACCCTATTTTTACCCAACCAAAAAAAAAGGATTTTAAATAAATAAATAAAAAAAAACAAAAAAAGATGTTGGGATTCCTTATTTTAGTGGGAAAAAAGAGTTGGTGGAGGTTTTCGTGTCAACAAAAAAACTATGGTGAAGTAATTCTTTTCAATAAAAAAAAACTTGGTGGATTTTTACTGTTTCATAAAATAATGCAAATGTTTTTTGGTTTTATTTAAAAAAAAATGGGTGGGTCATTTTTCTTTTGAGTGGAGTATTTTTTTAAAAAAAGAAGAAGTAAAACTCTTGTTTGGCCTATAAAAGGAGACCAATGCAAACCATATGGGAAGAAGAAAAAAAATGATCGTCTCTATATCTCCCTCATATTCTATATCCCCTTTACCTTTCTCTCTATCTCCCTCCCTTTATCATTAAACAAAAAAAAATTCCACAAGGAAAAAAAGAGTTTCGATTTTCTCCACCACCATACCGGCCACCTCTTCTAACCACCACCATCAAGGCCACCACTACAATCATCACCCTCCACCTAACAATTATATCACCACGATTCTCATCAACATACCTCATTATCGCCTTACCACTACCATCATCCGTTGCCGCCCAACCATCATCATATTGCCTCAAATCATCATCTAACATCCCAATCACTTACCATCAATGATCTAGCCTATTTATTGGGTTCCTTTAATAGCTCAGGGTTTTTATCCAAACTTTTCTCCATCTCTTGTATATATCATCTATATTCTTGCTTGTTAATCAAAAAATAAAAAAATAAAAAATAAATAAATAATCCATGTCTGACTCAAAATTACTCGGTTTCCAATAAAAAAAATCCACGCCCGACTCGGGATTAATTGGTTTCTAATGGCCAGGAAGAGGGTAATGATTGTAGTGGTGGACTTGACGGTGGTGGTTAGAAGAGGTGGTATGGTATTGGAGAAAATAGAAACTCTTTTTTTCCTTGTGGGTTTTTTTTTGTGTGTTTAATGATGAAGGGAGGGAGATGGAGAGAAAGTTCATGGCGATATAGAATATGAGGGACATATAGAGAGAAAACAAATTTTTTTATTCTTCCCGAATGGTTTGTATTGGTCTCCTTTTATAGGCCAAACAAGAGTTTTACTTCTTTTTTTTTAAAACACTCCACTCAAAATAAAAAAAGACCCACCCATTTTGTTTTTTAAGTAAAAGAAAAAAAACACTTGCATTTTTTTTATGGAATAGTAAAAATCCAGAAAGTTTTTTTTTTTTTAATTGAAAAGAAAAACTCCACCATAGTTTTTTTTATTGAAAAGAAACACTCCACCATCTTTTTTGCTTAGTTTTTTTTTTTTATTTTTTTTTATTTTTAAAACCAACTAACTTAGTGGTAAAAAAAAAGTAAATTTGTGTGTGTGTGTGTGTGTGTGTGGGTGGGGGGGGGGGGGGGGGGGGGTGTTGGGTGAAAATAGGGTATATAGTATTAACATTTTGTAGACACCTATTTTTGCCGAACAAAAAATGTTAATAGTATTTACTGTATTTTTACCCAACCCAAAAAAAAGGATTTTTACTTTTTTCTTTCAACAAGTTAGTTAGATTTTTTTTTATAAAAAAAAAACTAGAAAGGAAAAAAAAAACATATCAAGAAAAGATGTTGGATTCCTTCTTTTAATAAAAAAAAATATGGTGGAGTTTTTTTTTTCTTTTTAATAAAAACACTATGATGGAGTTTTTTCTTTTCAATAAAAAAAAAATTAACTTGGTGGATTTTTACTATTCCATTAAAAAAAATGCAAGTGTTTTTTTTTATTCTTTTACTTAAAATTCAAAATGGCCGGGTGGGTCTTTTTATTTTGAGTAGAGTGTTTAAAAAAAAAAAGAGGAAGTAAAACTCTTGTTTGGCCTATAAATGGAGACCAATGCAGACTATTCGGGAAGAAGAAATTTTTTTTTATAGTTTTCTCTCTATATCTCCCTTATATTCTATATCCCCCTTACCTTTCTCTCCATCTCCCTCCCTTCGTCATTAAACACAAAAATAACCCCAAGTAAAAGAAGAGGTTCTATTTTCTCCACCACCATACCACCTCTTCTAACCACCACCATCAAGGCCACCACTACAATCATCACCCTCCACCTAGCCATCATATCATCATGATTCTCATCAACATACCTCACTGTCACCTCACCACTACCATCATCCGTTACCGCACAACCATCATCACACCACCTCAAATTTTCGCCCAACATCCCAGTCACTTACCATCAATATTCTAGTCAATTTCTTAGGTCCTTTAATAACTCAAGTTTTTTATTCAAACTTTTATCCATCTCTTGTATATATCATCGATATTCTTGCTTGATATCAAAACTAAAAAAAATAAACAAATAAATAAATCATCCACGTCGGACTCAAAATTACTCGGTTTCCAATAAAAAAAATCCACGTTCGATTGGGATTACTTGGTTTCCAATACAGAAATCGACATCCGAATCGAGATTACATGGTTTCCAATATACAAATCCAACGTGATTTCTAATACGAAGATCCATGTTCTACTAGGGACTATGCGGTTTTTATTACAGAGATCTATATTCTACTGGGGACTATGCGTTTTTCAAATACGGAAAACCCATGTCTAAATAAGAAAGATTGATTAATTTATTTAAGTAGAATAATAAAAAGAAAAAAGGATTAATCGGACTCAACAGCCGCCATAGGATTCGGAGATCTTCACAGGTAAGTTTTCTTATCCTACACACATTTTTGTCTTCTTTTTTTCTTTCTTTTGGGCACCGACCCTTACTTCCGGCGTAAAACAAAAAAAAATTTAAAAAAAAATCTCTTTTCAGTCATTTGGGCACTGATCCTTACTTCTGGTATAATTTTCAGTCCTTTGGGCACTGATGGCTAGGTGGAGGGTGATGATTGTAGTGATGACATTGATGGTGGTTTGTAACAACCCACCTTCTTAGTAGTCTCTCGAACCATATCTAGACCCAAAATAAGTACATCACCCACTTCTACCCAACACACCGGAGATCTACACAGTCTCCCATACAATGCTTCGAAAGGGGACATTCCTATGCTAGAATGGTAGCTGTTATTATAGGCAAATTCTACTAATGGCAAATGTTCCTCCCAACCACTTCCAAGGTCAAGAACACAAGCCCTCAACATATCTTCAAGAATTTGATTAACTCTCTCAGTCTGCCCATCGGTCTGAGGGTGATAAGCAGTACTAAGGTCTAACTAGGTCCCCATCACGCTATGAAAACTCTCCCAAAGCTCTGCCACACACAACGAATCCTGATCCGACACAATCGAGACCGGAGTCCCATGGAAATGCACTATGTCCCAAATACACAATTTTGCCAACTTGTCTACCGTCCTATGTACACTCATCGGATTAAAGTGCGCCGACTTAGTTAGCCTATCCACAATCACCCAAATTGGCTCATTTCCCTTCTTGGATCTCGGTAAACCATCCACAAAGTCCATAGAGATACACTTCCATTTCCACATAGGTATTTCTAAAGGTTTCAATGACACACCATACACTTAGAAACATATTCTCCAACATCTCTCTTCATACCTTCCTATCAAAAGGTACGCTTCAAATCATGATACGTCTTGGTCCTACCAAGATGTATAGTGTATCGAGACCGTTGTGCCTCATCAAGCACTTCCCTATTTAACTCTTCACTATTTGATACACAGAGTCTTCCTTGAAAACATAAACTTCTCTCTGTGTCCACAGACCAATTCGCCGAACACTCATCAAGAAAATGTACTACCAAGTCATTGACACGGTTAACTAGAACTTCATCTAACCTCTACATCTGTCGAGCCTTCCCTATCAAAGTCGGTTGGACAACCAAACTCCCAATATATGCTTTCTCACCTTCATGAGATACTTACACTTCAAGAGACTTCTGCTCCCTAACCATCAAAGAAGCCATCACACCGTGTTTCCGACTCAGTTCATCAGCCACAACATTTTCGTTACCCAGATGGTAAAAAATCTCAAAGTTATAACTACTGATGAACTCAACCCATCGCTGTAGTCTCATATTCAGCTAGACCCAGCCGGAAGTGTGCCAACGCGAACGTTGAGCCCTAAGGGGGGTGGAATGTAACGACCCCTGGTGTTGTAGGCGGGCTGCTGTAGGTGCCTTTGTGGCTGCTGTAAGTGCTGGCAGGCTACACACTATGGGAAGTTCATCCCACATCGCCTGGCTGTGAAAAAGTAATGTGCTATAGATGTATGGTTCCAAGTCTCCCTAGTAAGAGGCCTTTTGGTATATCTTACTGAGCAAGACTTGGGTTGTGACATGGATTGTGACGACCAAGAGCCAATACTCCTGAGGCAGGAAGGCCAAGATGGATGAGGTGAGGTCAGATGTGGGGGCTTGTCCTACATCGCCTGGGGTGAAATTCCTAGACTAGTTTATAAGGATTAATTGCCCCTCTATATACAACAAGGCCTTTTAAAACCGTGAGGGAGCTAGACACGAAAGAACTCCACAGTTAAGTGTGCTGTTACCAGAGCAGTTCCAGGGATGGGTGACCCCCCTGGGAAGTTCTTTGTGTTTAGGCCCAAAGTGGACAATATTGTTGCTAGACGGGGAGGTGGGTCGTTACAAATGGTATCAGAGCGGAAAACCAATTGGAAGTATGGGGCAAGTTCCACACAAGGACGTGTGGCCTAAAAGGAGGGTGAATTGTGACGACCAAGAGCCAATACTCCTGATGCAGGAAGGCAAAGATGGATGAGGTGAGGTCAGGTGTGGGGGCTTGTCCTACATCGCCTGGGGTGAAGTTCTTGGACTAGTTTATAAGGATTAATCGCCCCTCTGTATGCAACAAAGCATTTTAAAACTGTGAGAGAACTAAACATGAAAGAACTTCACGTTTAAGCATGCTGCTACCAGAGCAATACCAGGGATGGGTGGCCCCCTGCGAAGTTCTTTGTGTTTAGGCCCAAAGCGGACAATATTGTTGTTAGATGGGGAGGTAGGTCGTTGCAGTGGTTGTTAGAAGATGTGGTATGGTGGTGGAGAGAATAGAAACTCTTTTTTTTCCTTTTGGGTTTTTTGTGTTTAATGATGAAGGGAGGGAGATGGAGAGACGGTAAGGGGGATATAGAATATGAGGGAGATATAGAGAGAAAACTATATATTTTATTCTTCTTGAATGGTTTGCATTGGTCTCTTTTTATAGGCCAAACAAGAGTTTTACTTCTTCTTCTTCGTTTTTTTTTTTAAACACTCCACTCAAAATAAAAAAGACCCACCCATTTTGTTTTTTTAAGTAAAAGAAAAAAAACACTTGCATTTCTTTATGGAATAGTAAAAATCAACCAAGTTTTTTTTTATTGAAAAGAAAAACTCTACCATAGTTTTTTTTATTGAAAAGAAACACTCCACCATCTTTTTTTATTTTTATTTTTTTTACTAAAAGAAGGAATCCCAAAATCTTTTTTTGTTTTATTTCTTTTTTCCTTTCATTTTTTTTTTGAAAAATCCAACTAACTTGGTGGAAAGAAAAAAGAAAAAATCTTCTTCTTTTTTTGGGTTGGGTGAAAATAGGGTATATAGTATTAACATTTTGTAGATACCCATTTTTGCTGAACAAAAAATGTTAATACTATTTACCCTATTTTTACCCAACCCAAAAAAAAAAAGATTTTTACTTTTTTCTTTCCACAAGTTAGGTCTTTTTTAAAAAGTAAAAATAAAAATAACAATAAAAGATGTTGTTCTAAAACAAAAATGAGCTTTAGCGACAAAACATGGCAAGGAAATCTAAATTTTCTAGCCAAAAGTATAGTATTAGCGAGGAAATTATATTTTGTCGCCAAAAGAGCTGAAAGGCACACACATTTCGCAACGCAAATTTTCTTTCCTTGCCTAAAGTATCAATTTTGGCAAGGAAATAATATTTCCTTGCCAAAAGTGTAGTCTTTGGCGTCAAAATATTATTTTCTTCGCCTGTAATGACGTCTCTGGCGATGAAAAAAAAAATCCTCGCCTAAAGTGACTTTAAAAAAATTTCTTTCCCCTTTTATTTAGCGACGAAATAAGTTTACTCTCCAAAACCTACTTTTCGCGAGGATAATGAGGTTTCCTCGCTAAAAATATGTTTTGGTGTGGAAAAAACATTTCCTCGCCTAATGTTAAGTCTAAAAAATAAATTGTGAGAAACATTTTTTTGGCGACGAAATATAATTCCTCGCCAAAACCTATTTTTTGCGAGGAAATATATTTTTCCTAGCCAAAAGTTAAGTCTAAAAAAATTAATTGTGGGAAAAGATTTTGGCGAGGAAAAAGATCGCGAAGATCTACTTTTGGCGAGGAAGACTATGTTTCCTTGCTAAAAGTGTGTTTTGGCGAGGAAAATCATTTTTCCTCGACTAAAGTTAATTCTAAAAAAATTATTTATGGGGAACATTCATTGGCGACAAAATTTGTTTTCTCCCTAAAACTGACATTGGCAAGGAAAATGAGGTTTCCTCACTAAATATATGTTTTCCTCGCCTAAAGTTAAGTCTAAAAACTATTAAGAATAGTGGCAGGGAGACCGGCTAAAGCTATCCATATTTCTTACCGAATGGTGTGGACAATGAAATTACAATCCACATATGCACTACTACTAATATTGTCTACTCAGGATAAAAACATAAAAGTGATAAGTGTAGAAATGAATAATGGCAAAGTGAAGATAAAATGGAGAGAATTTGAATAAGAAACATGTTTCTGTCCTAATTAAATAACCACTTTCCTCTTTGAAACACATGTTTTTACATGTGTGTGTATGCATATATATATATATTTATTTATTTATATGACTAATTCTATGTTTCCCAAATTTTGAATGTTAAATTAGTTCCGAAATACATTGTGTGATAGTGATCCATTGTATGCTACCATCGACCACTATCACAACAAATGGTATAAGTGTTAAGTCATTCATTTGGGAATTAGTTTCAAAAGTACTGTCATGTTTTCCAAATGCTTTCCAAATCCATGTGGTAGTGGGTCCATTGAATTTTGATTGGAGAATGTTGAAGTGACCACATGGATTTGGGAAGCAGTTGGGATGAAGCATTTAAGAAGCATAGCATTACTTTTCAAACTAAATCCCACCATTATTGAAGTTAGTCCCACTGTCACAAGTGTTGATAAGCACATTCGGGCTACAAAATTTGAGAAGCATAAATCCCAAATTTTGTATGACAAATGTGATTCTCACAGATACATGTGGCAGTGAAACCATCTTCAATAATAGTGACCACTTTAATATCCTCTAATGAAAATCAAGTTGACTTTTTTTATTGGTCAAAATAATGAAGTGAGCCTGCTAACACTTGTGTGAGAACTCATTTAGGATATAAAATTTTGAAAAATATAGCATTAACGACTAAAGATACAACTAAATTGTGATTAAAAAGTGATAAAAAAAGTGATTAAAAAATTTTAAAAATGCAAACATCTGTATTCTTAGACATTAGCAATTGGTCAATTAATCCAAGGTAAATTTTCAAAGTCATTGTGACTCTGTCCTCAATTGATCAACGAAGTGTGGACTACAAATAAAAAGTAAATAATTATTTACTTTGCACAACTTTAACAAGTGAGTAATCAGTCCTCTCCCCCCCAAACAAACAAAAAAAATAGTCTAAATAGAGATGAAGGATTCACTCTCGGAACATAAATCAGAGATGATGGCTTCTTTACACTTTGCACAACGTCAGCGTCAAGAGCTTCGATCAGCAACATAAAATAGAGATAAACAGAGCTTCAATCACCAACATCTCCAGTTCAAAGCCTCTCCCTCTAGTACTCTCCTCTCATCATCTTTAGTGGAAGCCTCTCCCTCTTTCGATAGCGGCAACAAAGGTAATCTGGGAAACCCTAGATTTTTTTGACTTGGTAAAACTATTATGCCTCTCCCTTTCTCATTTTTTTTTTTATTTTTGATGGAGATGAGAGCTTCACTCTTTACATTTTAAAACCCTAGATTTTTTTGTTATGGTTGCTGATGAGGACTTCACTCTTTTGTACGTGTGGACCAAAGTAGGAGAGAGAGAGAGAGAGAGAGAGAGAGAGAGAGAGAGTGAGTGAGAAGAAAACAAAGAAAAAGAGAGAGAAAGTGGTCAGAAGCTAGGGAAGCATGTAGACATGGAACAATACAAAAGTCCACTAAGTGGGGTCTCCCAAAAGGATCGAATGTTAAAAAATCCTTTGTGTTTACAATTATATATAAGAATAATACACATTCAATCCCTAACATTGATACCCAGTAGCAATTAAAATATTCTTAAATTAATAATCTAAGGGACTTTCTATGATACAGCTTAGTGGTGATGCCCAAAAAGTTGGTCTTAATATGTTGTGATTTGGTCTTAATATGTTGTGATTTGGCCCCAACATGTTGTGATTTGGTACCAAAATATTATGATTTGGTTCCAACATGTTGTGATTTGGGTCCAAAATATTATGATTTGGTTCCAACATGTGATTTGGCACCAAAATTAGTTTGTTATGCAACACTGAGTAATGTTATGCCTCCCAAATTTTGTATCCCAATGTGATTTCCAACATATGGTTATACGTACGCTCAATAATGCTATGCTTCCCAAATATTTTTTAATGGTTCATATTTGTTTGCATTTTGATGGATTATGGAATGTTTGGTGGACCAAAATTGAATTTGAATCATGCATCGTATAACTAAAGGTAATTAATGATTGTATTATTGAATTTTTTTGTGTAAGTGTACATGATAC
The DNA here is from genome assembly GCA_033977485.1 of Hydrangea macrophylla. Classification (NCBI taxonomy): domain Eukaryota; kingdom Viridiplantae; phylum Streptophyta; class Magnoliopsida; order Cornales; family Hydrangeaceae; genus Hydrangea; species Hydrangea macrophylla. The sequence continues at coordinate 8,390,218 of CM066984.1, read as the reverse complement.
GTTACAACTTCTTTTATTGACATGCTATTTATAAAATAAAATAACTTAAGGTTCTATTTTCATTGCTAATTCCAAGAAGGTTGTGTTTTTTATCCTTACTAATATATAGTTTTATTTTGGTTTTTGTAAAAGTGCATCAGTGCAAAAGTATGCACATAGGTGGTGGTCTTTTTATTTCTTTTGTTTCTAAGGGGGATCACTGGCTATGGGTCTATAAATTTGTTGGGCTAAAGTTCTATGTTTTGTATTTTTCATCATGTACTTGTATCTTGTTATCTCTCTAATATCCCACATTTAGGGTCAACTGTATAGGGGTGGGGAAGGATTGAAATGGAAGCATGGTTTTGTTTTTATGCTTTGCATCCCCTTAATATAAACTGAATGCTGTTAAAAAAAAATCCGAGAAGGAAACAATCAAAAATGAAAACTCGTTCCTACTATTTTCCCTATGTTCTCCTTCATGCTTAAACAACATTAAGTTTAAATTTTCCAAAACATAATTTTAGATAAGAAAAAACTAAGGCAAATGACTTTAAAAAATTCAAATGTTAGATTTTATTTCAAAATGGAAAGTGGGATGGTACCTTCATATTTTTAATGTGTTTGATCTTGTTGTCGTTCATCAGTAGTTATTAATGTATACATTAATTGACCCAAATATGAATATTTGTGTGTGTATATCGTATATCTTCAAGCAAATTTGGGCTATAAGCACAATTTTTGGGAAAGAAAAAACATTTAATAGCATTAGATAAAATTGAAAAAATGAAATCATTTACACTTTTGTGTAGATAATGTAAAGAAACTAAGGCATACATTCATTCCATTCAGATATGGACAAGAGTTGGATGTCACTAGCAATCACAACAAATGGGAGACCAAGTAAGCGATATATAAATGGGATAAAGTTTTTTGTCCAATTTGCAATTGCAGTTGCGGACCAAGAAGGTAAAATTCATTGTCCATGTAAAAAATGTGTGAACTGATCATGACAAACGAGAACAGTTGTGCAAAGTCATTTGATCTATTTTGGGATTATGCAATCATATGTTCAATGGGTGGAGCATGGAGAACCTTGAGGCTCGCCTAGCAGTGGCGACGATCAGGGTTATGAATTTTAAATGGGAGATAATGAGAATGAGAGTCTGTGTGGTATCGAAGCCCTATTAGAAGACCGGATGAGAGGTGAGATGGCCGATACAGCCCAAAGGGAGGAAATGCAAAACTTTGATAAACTGTTAGATGATGCCAAAAGTGAGATTTACCCTGGTTGCAAAGACTTTACTCTGTTGAAGTTTGTCATCATGATTCTTAATGTGAAGGTAACGAACAATTGGAGTAATAAGTCACTCAACATGATTCGGGGTTTCTAGTAAAACTTTTGCTGCAAGGTAATTTGGTTCCAAGGTCTACTTATGATGCAAAAAAGGTACTACATGACTTAGGCATGTCATACGAGTACATCGATGCATGTAAGAATGACTGCATGCCCTTTTGGAAGGAGAATGCATGTCTAGATAAATGCATAGAATGCTCAAAGTCTAGGTACAAGCCCAATCATAGAAGGGGTAAGAAGATCACCCATAAGGATCTGCGTTACTTCCCGTTGACAGCGAGGCTGCAGAGGTTATACATGTCTAAGAAGAGAGCTTCTGACATGAAATGGCATAAAGATAAGCACGTGGATGGTGGGATAATGAGGCATTCAGCTGATAGTGCTGAGTAGAAAGAACTAGATCTGCAGTATCCTCATTTCTCGTAAGATCCTCGCAATGTGAGTCTAGGACTAGCCAGTGATGGTTTCAACCCATTCGGGAATATGAGCACCTCCTATAGAATGTGGCCTGTGATACTTATGCCCTATAACCTTCCACCTTAGATGTGTATGAAATAGCCATTTTTCATGATGTCATTATTTATTCTTGGGCCCTCGCAACCTGGGAAAGAAATTGATGTTTACTTGAGACCCTTGGTGGGCGAGTTGAAGGAGTTATGGGAAAATGGTGCATTAACCTACGATGCCTTTACTGGTCCGACTTTTCGTATGCGTGCAACTTTGTTGTAGACACTTGAAATTGGGATAGCTTCTTTTTATTATTTACGTCTCAGTGTATATATACACCAAGATGAGAAATCAGAAAAGGAAAACAATACCTCCTAATAAATAAGAAATAAAGTTGGTCAATATGACCCAAAATAGATTGACTAATAATGAAAGAAAGTAAATTAAATTGCATTATTATCTCCTAATTCCAACACTCCCCCATAAACTGAAGGTGGGAATAAACCACGGAAGTTTGGAATGATAAGGTTACAACAAGACTGTTCATGAAAGTTGGCAAGAGTGGGAAACACCATCCACCAATAAAGGATGAGCGAGACTGTGGGAATGATCATCCACAACAAATCACTAAAAAAAATGGCCAACTTCTTGTTCAAACAAGTAAAAATGGTTGCAACAATAGACCCAAATCTTGAACCACCACTCCCCCTCAAAGGGCTGGCCTAAAGCTGGATAGGGGCCTAAAGGGGCTGGACGAGGCCCGTAGGGCTGGCCAAAGGCTGGACGACACCCATAGGAGGTAGTGGAGTTGGCACAAGGAGGGTCATTGGACTAAGACTTCAAGCCAAAGGCAAAGTGAGGTCCAACGGGTGACGGGTCGTCACCTGCCGAAGGTGGAAGCAGGGAAAGAATGCCAAAATCGAATTTGGCTCTGATGCCAACTTGAAATTGGAATAGCTTGTTTTTATTATTTACATCCCAGTGTATATATACACCAAGATGAGAAATTAGAAAAGGAAAACAATACCTCCTAATAAAAAACAATACCTCCTAATAAATAAGAAAAAATAAAGTTGGTCAACATGACCCAAAATAGATTGACTAATAAAGAAAGAAAGTAAATATAAATTGCATTATTATCTCCTAATTCCAACATGGACAATACATGATTTTCCAGCATATGGTAACATATTTGGGTGGAGCACAAATGGTTATGATGCTTGTTCCATTTGCAGCGATGAATCGTATTCAGAAAAATTACGAAGTAAGATCGGGTACACTAACCATCAGTGCCACTTGCAAGAAAACCATCCTTGGTGAAGGAGTAAGGCCTATGAAAAAGTTCCCTCGAGTTATCGATTGAAAAGGTTCAAGATCAGTTGGACCAGATGCTTGTTGTCAGTTTGAGGAAGGGAAAAAGTAACAAGAGAGTGCTAAACTGGACTAAGGTAAGTATCTTGTACGAACTTCCATACTAGAAGAAATGAAAGCTCGGACACAACATCGATGTGATGCATGTGAAGAAGAATTTTAGCAAAACTGTCTTCGGAACCATGTTGGCCATTGATGGGAAGAACAAGGACACAGACAAGGCACGGTTGGACATGGAAGATTGGGGTATAAGGCACGAGTTGCACCTAAAAAATTGCCCTGATGAAAACCTAGAAGCTTCCAATGGCGAGGAAAGAATATTTTGTCGCCAGCACCCCTTTAAAAACAACCCCACTACGAGGAATGTGGTGAGGAAATTTCAAATTTTAGCGAGGAAATCGGCTCCTCGCTAAAACCAATTTTTGTTGTAGTGTTGGGATTCCTTCTTTTAGTAAAAAACAAAAGATGGTGGAGTTTTTCTTTTCAATAAAAAACTATAGTGGAGTGTTTCTTTTTAATTGAAAAAACTTTATGGATTTTTTACTATTCCATAAAAAAAAATGCAAGTGTTTTTTCTAGCACTACCATCATCCGTTGCCGCCCAACCATCATCACACTGCCTCAAATTATTGCCCTACATCTCAATCACTAACAATCGATGTTCTAGCCGATTACTCGGATTCCTCTAATGACTTAGGTTTTTTATTCAAACTTTTATACATCTCTTGTATATCTCATCTATATTCTAGCTTGATTTTAAAAAATAAAAAATAAATAAAGGAATCCACGTCTTACTCAAAATTACTCGGTTTCCAATACAAAAATCCACGTCCGACTCGGGATTACATGGTTTCCAATACAGAAATTCATGTCTGACTAGGGATTACATGGTTTCCAATACGGAAATCCCACGTGATTTATAATACGGAGTTTCATGTTCTACTAGGGACTACACGGTTTCTAATACGGAGATTTATGTTCTACTGGGGACTATGCGTTTTTCTAATATGGAAACCCATGTCTAAATAAGAAAGATTGCTTAATTTATGTAAGTAGAATAATAAAAAGAAAACAAAAAGGATTAATCGGATTCAACAACCACCTTAGCATTCGGAGATCTTATCAGGTAAGTCTTCTTATCCTACACACACTTCACTTTTTTCTTTCTTTCTTCGGGGCACCGACCCTTACTTCTGGAATTAAAAAAAAATCTATTTTCTGTCATTTGGGCTCCTACCCATTCTTCTGGTATAATTTTCAGTCATATGCGCATTGATGAGAATCGTGGTGATATGATGGATATGTGGAGTGTGATGATTGTAGTGGTGGCCTTGATGGTGGTGGTATGGTGGTGGAGAAAATAGAAACTCTTTTTCCTTGGGGGTTTTTTTTTTTTGTGTTTAATGATGAAGGGAGGAAGATGGAGAGAATGGTAAGGGGGATATAGAATATGAGGGAGATATAGAGAGAAAAATATCTTTCTTTTTTATTCTTCCCGAATGGTTTGCATTGGTCTCCTTTTGTAGGCCAAACAAGAGTTTTACTTCTTTTTTTTTTTTTTTTTTTTTTTTAATCTTTTTTTTAAAACACTTCACTCAAAATAAAAAAGACCCACCCATTTTTTTTTAAGTAAAAGAAAAAAACACTTACATTTTTTTATGGAATAGTAAAAATCCATCAAGTTTTTTTTATTGAAAAGAAAAACTCCACCATAGTTTTTGTTTGAAAAGAAAAACTCCACCATCTTTTTTTTTATTAAAAGAAGGAATCCCAGCATTTTTTTGTTTTGCCTTTTTTTCCTTTCTTATTTTTCTAAAAAAAAATACCTAACTTTGTGAAAAGAAAAAAGTAAAAATCCTTTTTTTTTTGGGTTAGGTAAAATAGGGTAAACAGTATTAGCATTTTGCAGACCTCATTTTTGCCCAACAAAAAAATGTTAATACTATATACCCTATTTTTACCCAACACAAAAAAAAAGGATTTTTACTTTTTTCTTTCCACCAAGTTAGGTTGATTTAAAAAAAAAAAACAAAAAAAGAAAAAAAAAAAAAACAAAACAAAACAAAAAAAGATGTTGGGATTCCTTTTTTTAGTAAAAAAAACAAAAAAAAAACGATGGTGGAGTTTTAAAAATACAAAAAAAGAAGTGAAACTCTTGTTTGACCTATAAAAGGAGACCAATGCAAACCATTCACGAAGAAGAAAAAAAAGAGGATAGTTTTCTCTCTGTATCTCCCTCATATTCTATATCCCTTTTACCTTTTTCTCCATCTTCCTCCCTTCATCATTAAATACAAAAAAACCCACAAGGAAAAAAAAGAGTTTCTATTTTCTTTTCCGCCATACCTCCTCTTCTAACCACTACCATCAAGGCCACCACTACAATCATCACCCTCCACCTTGTCATCATATCACCACAACTTTCATTAACATACCTCATTGTCGCCTCACCACTTTCATCATCCGTTGCCGCCCAACATCACAGTCACTTACCATCAATGTTCTTGTCGATTTCTCGGGTTCCTTTAATAACTTAGGTTTTTTATTGAAACTTTTCTATGTCTCTTGTATATATCATCTATATTATTGCATGATAATAAAAAATATAAAAAATAAAGAATAAATAAAGGAATGCATATCTGACTCAAAATTACTTAGTTTCCAATACAGAAATCCACGTCTGACTCGGGATTACTTGGTTTCCAATACAGAAATCCACGTCCGACTCGGGATTACATGGTTCTCAATACAAAAGTCCCACGTGATTTCTAATACGGAGATCCATGTTCTACTAGGGACTACACGGTTTCTAATACGGAGATCTATGTTCTACTGGGGACTATGTGTTTTTCTAATATGGAAACCCATGTCTAAATAAGAAAGATTGCTTAATTAATGTAAGTAGAATAATAAAAAAGAAAAGAAAGGATTAATCAGACTCAACAACTGCCTTAGCATCGGAGATCTTCATAGGTAAGTCTTCTTATCTTACACACACTTCACTCTTTTTTTTTTCTTTCTTTTGGGCATCTACCCTTACTTCCGACATAAAGCAAAAAAAATGGGAAAAAAAAATCTCTTTTTAGTCATTTGGGCATCGACCCTTACTTCCGATATAATTTTCAGTCATTTGGGCACCGGCCCTCTCTTTCGGCATAAAATAAAAAAGTAAAAAATGAAAATTTCGTTTCAAACATTTGGGCACTGACCCTTACTTCCGGTACACTTTCCAATCATTTGGACACTGATCCTTACCCCTAGCGTAGGAATAAAAGGACAGAAAAAAATGAAAAATAGAAAAGTACAAAAATGTACTTTATTCTCTACTCACTTACATAATCTCATTTCAATCTCAATCACTTTCCAAAGGTTAAAATCTAGGACTATACCACGTGGATTAAAGTTCCTAACTACATCGACTCTTTCTCAAACACTACATCACACGTGCACGGTCAAACATGACCACTTTTTTCTTTTTCGTAAGAAAAAAAGAAGTCATGCATACACTCGCATACACGTAAGTCAGAACTACGTTTGGCATGATTCCCGTCTCGGGATACGTAAGTAGCTCTCAAAGAGTTCGACCATACCCATCACCTTTTTTTGTCCTATTCACTTTCTAAAAAACTCATTTTTTTCCAATCGAAATGCCCCTTTTGAATGAAAATCACTAAAATTGGCAAACGTGTTTGTACGGATGTTCGAGGGTGCCTAACACCTTCCCTCGACATAATCGAGTTCCCGAACCCATCTCAAAATCTCTAGTTTTTCATGGCTATTCAGAGTCACACTTTTAAAGGGCCCACTTTTCTCAAAACTAATTTTTTAAGTCAAAGATTATTACTTTAATTGTCTTTGTAGGGATCGTTACACCCGAATAATGTTAGGTGGCGACTCTGAACATGGACCCTACCATACTCTTTTCATGCTTTCTAATAAAAATCCGTCACATTTCAATCACATTTAGAAAGTCGGGCATTTGACAGCTAGCTATTCTGAGAACCTGGGCGCGACATTATTGATAATCTGGTTAAAGATGTTGTTCCCTTGGATAGGGTTTGTTGTAGTTGTGAACTTATGATTGATGATCATCGTATAGTTGTGGACCTGATAGTGTTGAACATGTCTAGTTTTGACATCATTTTGGGTATAGATTGGCTTTGTGCTTTTAATGCTTTCATTGATTGCTTCAAGAGGAGATTCATCATCTTGGCTCCTATTGGTGATCATATTCATTTTGTGGGAGACCGTTTGGACCTTCCAACTTCATCCTTGTGTAGTTTGTGCGAAAGAAGAAGTTCCTTTGGCTTGTTGGCTAGTTTGTTAACCGAGGAAGTGGAGGTGACTTGTGATGAGTTCCTTCTTACCATTTATGAGTATTCGGATGTATGTTCGGAAGACTTATCGGGTTTGTCACTTATCTATGACTTTAAATTTGTGACAGACATTGTGTTGGCCATTGCGCCCATTTCTATTGCTTATTATCGTATGGCACTTGCTGAGTTAAAGGAGTTGAAGATTCAAATAGAAGAATTGTTGGACAAAGGATTCATCCGCCCTAGTGTCTAACTGTAGGGAGCACCCATGTTATTTATAAAGAAAAAATATGGATCGTTAGGGCTTTGTATCGATTACTGCCGGTTGAATCAAGCTACAATTAAGAACAATTATCCTCTACCAAGGATCGATGACCTATTTGACCAACTTCGTGGTTCGACGTGCTTTTCAGATTGATTTGATATTAGGCTACCATCAATTGAGGATTTAGGAGCAAGACATCTCGAAGACTGGCTTCTGATCTCGTTATAGGCATTATGAGTTTCGTGTGATGTCGTTTGGTTTGACGAACATGCCTGCCGCTTTCATGCACAACATTCTTATCTATTTTCCAGAACGGGAGGATCATAAAGAACACCTACGAATAGTCCTTCAAACGTTATGAGATCATCAACTATACGCCAAGTTTTCCAAGTGCGAGTTTTGACTACCGAAAGTGAATTTCCAAGGCCATGTTGTTTTGAGCGATTGAGTTTCTGTCGACTTGTCAAAGATTGAGGCCATAGTGCATTGGCTACCACCAAAGAATGTTTTTGAAATCCAAAGCTTTTTAGGGCTCGCGGGTTACTATCAACACTTTGTAGTGGATTTCTCACGTCTAGTTTTGCCGATGACGAAGCTTATTCGAAAGGGTTCTAAGTTCCTATGGCTTGGGATTTTTTAATGCAAGCAGGAAACATTGCTGCTTATGGTTCAAGCTAATTATAGCTGCGCAAAAAGACCTACTTGACTCATGACTTAGAGTCGTTGTCTTCACTTTGAAGACTTGGAGGAATTACCTTTATGGTAAGAGATTTGAAGTGTTCTCCAATCACAAGAGTCTCAAGTACATTTTCATGCAACAAGATTAGAATACAAGGTAAAGCTGATGGATGGAATACCTTGAAGACTACGACTTTAGTTTGGATTATCATTCAGGGAAGCCCAACGTTGTGGCTGACGCTCTTAGTAGGAAGTATCATGGCACCATGGCTTGTTTAGCCATTGCAGAATGGAAGATGTTAGAGCAACTTGGGCACTTCAACATGGAAGTTAATGAATCTAAAGACCATGTCACCTTGTTTATTATGATTTCTTGACCGACACTCTTGAGGCGAGTTCTAGATTTTCAACAGTCAGACAAGGAGGCCAAATCCTATCGTTTACTCATTTCTTGTAGCGAGGCACTTGATGGTTGGACGTTTGATTTTGACCATAGTTTGAGGTTCCGAGGAAGACAGTTTGGTCCTTCGAACATTCGTGAGGAAGTATTGAAAGATTTTCATCATTCTTGAATTACCGTTCATCGTGGAGGCAGGAAGACGTATCAAGATCTTAGATGGTAGTAATGGTAGAAAGGAATAAAGCTACATGTTGCTTGATTATGTTACGAGTTGCATGGTTTGTCAACAAGTTAAAGCCGAGCACCAGAGACCCGTTGAAAAGCTTCAACCCTTTCCCATTACCGAATGGAAGTGGGAACACATCACTGTGGATTTTGTTACCACTCTTTCGAGATCACTTTGATAGTATGATGTCGTTTGGTTTATTGTAGACCGCTTGACAAAGTCTGCACACTTCTTGCCAATTAAGACGACTGACACAGATAAAATTCTTAGTAAGCTCTACATCAAAGAGATCTTAAGGCTCCACGGTGTACCGATTTCTATTATTTTTATCGCATCCAAGTTTTTTTCTCAGTTTTGTCAAAGTCTTTAGAAGGCTTTGGGTTCGTAGTGATTCGTGTCCAATATCGCATTCTTAACTTCATGATTTTACTCTAATTGGACGCGAATTATCACCTATACTGGGAGATTCAATGGATAATTGCACTTTTGTTTATTTTGTTGTTGTTCACTTTTTGTTAATAAAAAGTTTCTTTCTTGTAGGTTTTTGCGACTTGTTCAAAGTGAGAACCAACCTCGTTTGTTTCCTATCATGTAAAAAGAGAAGGAATCCATCCTAGCAAAGGCGGATCGATCCGGCCTTATAATGTAGATCTATCCGCATCCTTTGAGGAAGCCACTATGCAAATTATTAAAATCAGATCGATCAGGCATCAAAGGGCAGATATATCCGCGATCCTGAACAAAGATTTTGCTGGCCATAAGGATTATCGGATCGATCCAGCCCTAAGCCGCGTATCGATCTGGCCCTAAGCCACGGATTGATCCGGCTCTGCTATTGACTTCCCCTATTTTATTTACAAGTTTGCCATTTGTGTGGGTTGTGTAAATAGATAGAGATGGAGTTTTTTTAGGGAACTCTTTTTTTTTTCTTTGCTCCCGACCTTTTTCTTCTTCTTCTTCTTCTCTCATTTTTTGGAAGCCCCTTTGGGTTCCCTTCCATTTGCTTTCCATTATTGTAACTTGAAGATTCTATTGAAGATTTAATGGCTTGGTATATTTTCTCTCTTCTCCTTTGATGATATTGCTATGCTTTCCATTATTAGTTAGATTTATATAGGTTGTGGATCATGAACTCTTGGATTTAATGTTGTAGCATTTCTAAGGTTCATTTGTGTATGATTCAAAACTAGGGGCTTCATCTTATTTGTCTTGCATCTTTGATTCTCAAAACTTAGACTTTGAATTCTACCTTATGTATTTCATATGGAATATTATGTAACCTTGTGTTTTGCACTCCATGTGTTCGATAAATGATGCGTATAGGATTTAAAACTTGGAGTCTTCATCTTTGCTGTCAAGCATCTTTGATTGTTCAAACTCTTGAGTTTTAAATACTACCTTTTGAAGGCTTCATAGGTGATTTATCCACCAAGTAGATTAGTCAGTGTAGGGTGGATAAATCATTCGGATTAGAAGCCATGGAGGCTTCATCTTGTATGTCATGCATTCTCGATAGTCAAATGTTAGCTTCAAATCCGTTTCTATAGAAATCTCAAAGCTCCTTTCATCTATCATATAGATGTACTCCTTGTATTTGATAATATGTCACAATGAAATATTACCTTAGGATGTGCTAGAAACATTAGTTCATTTCATCTTGCTGTGACCCAAGATGGGGGAAATGATTCCAACCTATTGATTTTTAGAATAGTTTTCATTTACCTTTTATCCTCCAAAAACCAAACAAACACCCCAAAAGACACAAAGTCAATTTTTCCCATTTTATCATCTTTTTTTTTTATTTCTTCCTTTTAGCATTATAATTATTTTCTAAACTTCCTAAACGTTATTCTTATATTAATCCCTGTGGACTCGATACCCTACGTCCAAATGCTACATTTTTAATAGGGTTAATAAAACTAATTGATTTTGATGCAATAAAACTGGCGCCATTGCTGGGGATTGGCAATAACGTAAAGTTATTTAGTTTCTAATCATATGCAGTTTTGCATTTGATCTTTTTGTTTGGTCTTTGTTTTGAAGGATTAGCTACTCTTGAAGAGCTAAACCTCCATTTTGGATGTTGATGACACATTGGTCTCGCATGGGGAAGGTAATAGTATCTCATTTGGTTGTTGTTCTTTTAAATTTTGGCATATGTAATTGATTTTTGTGATTTATTACATAGTTGTGCTTAATAGAAGTAGTGTATTATTGCACAAGAGTCGTTCTAAGAGAAGTATGTTGATTTGTCTACCATATAGCTTAGTTAATGTAGGGTGGATTTTGTCATTCTAATCAAAAGTGTTATTTAGTGTAGTAATTTACCACTTATTTTTTATTGTGACAATTATGCTTTGTGTTAAGATGCTTGGCTCATACCAAGAGAGTGTGATGTGTTCGACCATGTAGTTTAGTTAACTTAGTTTAGTCAATGTAATCTGGTTGTAGGGTGGGCACATCATGTTAATCAAAGTAGAGCTATAGTATAGCAATGCAAAGCTTGATTGTTTTGTCAAACTTTCTAGAACACCTCTTTTAAAGGAATATTATTTCTCTTTTTCAAGTTTGGCTAGTGGTAGATTCAACATTCTAACAATCAATTCATCTGCATCATTTCCTAATCATCACATCTTCACTTCTTTTTTGTTTTGATTTTTCTTTTTTGTTTTCTTCTTTTATTTGTTTGATGTGCTTGGTGGTGATTCATGTGCAGAAACATCATCTTTGTGCTCATTGGGGATCGCTCCTTTTGTTAGTGATATCACTCTATCTCTACTCATATTTGTCCTTGTTTCGAACCATTTGCATTAGGGACAATGCAATGTTCTAGTTGGGGGGGTGTGGGATACTCACCCATCATGTTGATGTTCCATTTTCTTCTTGCCATTAATTCTCCAAGCATGTTTTTTGTTAATAAAAGAAAATATGATTAAAAAAAAAAGTTTCTAATGATTTTAGTATAGTTGCCCTGTTCTAATGCCGAGCGATGACGCTTGTCTCGAGTTTTTTTTCGATATTAGTATGCGACACTTGTTGAATCTTATTAGTTCTATAGCTATCTTGATTATAGTGAATTTCATGAATTTTAAATCGTGAATTTTTTAGCATGTTGCATGACTACTTGTGTTAGGATGATGTTTAATGCGATTGTTACCCGAAAATCATTTGAAACATTTGTGGAGACTTTACCCTTGTGAGCTTTAGATCATTTTCTCCATTCTTGAGCATTACATACTTCAATTATCTCTTTTTGAAAAATATACAAAGTCGTAGATAATATCATCTTCTTGCTTTGATTGTTCATTAGTGGAATCCTTTTGTGGAACACAAAACTCTTGCTTGCTTGTCATTGTAGTGGAGAACAAAGAATCACACTGTCTGAGGAAATGATTTTAAGTCCTTCTTTCCACCATTTCTAGCCTCAACCACACATACCCTTCCTTGACTTAACCGTACACCTTCCATATCCGTATTTGATTTACTTTTTTGGGATGTCTTTTCATGAGATCGTGTTTGTAAAATTGTAAAAGAGATTGAATCATCTTGTTGTGAGAGTACAAAGAAAATGAAAAGAAAACAATTTCTAAAAAAATGAATAAAAATAAAAAATAAACAAATAAATAAATAAAAGAAAAAGAGCTTTATAGTCAATTGTACTTCTCTTTGTGAGCTTCAAAGAAATATTTGTGGATGATTCATCTCTTGTGCTCATTTGTATCTATGCATTCCAATAAATCCCAAGTTTGTATCCAAACACTTCACTTCCTTTCCCCTTGCCCTTCACTTATAACCCTTTCCCACTTTAAAAATCCTTCAAGGTCCTAATTGATCCTCAGTTTGAGACTATCATGACAAGTAGTTAGAGTTATTTCACATCCTCTAGTGAATGATATCTTTCATGATATTAATTTTTACTCATTCTCTAGGCTTATGTTTTTCTTCATTGGCATGTACGTGGCTTTGGTATCCATTTCCATTACTCTATTTGCCTACATGTCACAAGTGTATTACCCGATTCGAAGTGCTCATTTTTAGAGTGTAATACTGGTGAGAATTGAGTTGAAGCGCATTTTGAACAAAATTCGAATTATGAAAGCATTGCCATCATCTTGATAGTTTGTAGTTATGCACTTTACACCATACACGCATCCAAGATTAAGCTTAATGAAGTTTATCTAATAACCTTGATAGTTTGAGAGCTTTTTGGATTTGCGTGTCATGTGCTAAAATCTTTTGAAAATTCTTGGGACTATGATGAGTGTCGGCGTTAGATAGTGGGCAACTATCATGAGAAACAAAATATTTGTGGCTTTCATTCTAAGAACCCTCTGGAGATAACACTCCGCCTCTATGGGTAACCCAGAGGTTTAACGGCTTGTTGCATATGCTCAATGCAATCGTGTTCCCTACAAAAATGGTTTATCTTTCGTTTTAAATAAATTTGGTGCACATGGTTGTTCTTGAATCTCTTGGTCTTCCGCTTTGTTACTAAGAGACTAGAACAATGCTAGTTGGGGGATGTGATTCGTGTCCAACATTGCACTCTTAACTTCATGATTTTACTCTTATTGGACGCGAATTATCACCTACACCGAGAGATTTAATGGAATAATTGCATTTTTGTTTATTTTGTTGTAGTTCACTTTTTGTTAATAAAAAGTCTCTTACTTGTAGGTTTTTGCGACTTGTTCAAAGTGAGAACCAACCCTGTTTAGCTCTTATCTTGTAAAAAGGGGAAGGAATCCATCCCATCAAAGGCGGATCGATTTGCGTCCTTTGAGGAAGCCACTGTGCAAATTATTAAAATCGGATCGATCCGGCATCAAAGGGCAGATCGATTCACGATCCTGAATGAAGATTCTGCTGGCCTTAAAGATTATCGAATTGATCTGGCCCTAAGCCGCGGATCGATCATCCCCTGCTATTGACTTCCCCTCTTTTATTTGCAAGTTTGTCATTTGTGTGGGTTGTATAAATAGATAGGGATGAATTTTTTTTAGGGAACTCTTATTTTTTTTTCTTTTCTCACAACCTTTTTCTTCTTCTTTTTCTCTCATTTTTGGGAAGCCCATTTGGGTTCCCTTCCATTTGCTTTCCATTGTTGTAAACTTGAAGATTCTATTGAAGATTTAATGGCCTGGTATATTTTCTATCTCTTCTCTTTTGATGATGTAATACCCTGAATTCTATAGAGTATAAATAAATAAGACTTTGTACTTATACTTGTATAACTTTTCCTTTCATTTGGTAATTTTGGTAACCAATCGATTGCCTTGTTTCCCAATCGATTGCCACTTTTCGGATACCAATCAATTGCCATCCTTACCAATCGATTGCCATCCTACCAACCTGAATTTATTACATGGCAACATACCAATCGATTGCCATCTTTTCTAACCGATTTCCTTCAAATATCTGTAACCAATCGATTGCCTTATGTCCCAATCGATTGGCATAAGCAGAGATAAGTTTTCTTCTTTACTTGAGCTTTGGATGTGTGGCACTTTTTCCCCTCTATATATATGAGATCATTTATGGCCTTGGGGCCTGTTTCATAGCCTTGAGAGAGAGAGGCACATTTTGTGAGTACATGTATAGACACATCTATATATATCTATATCTATACACACACACTGCCCTTGGCAGAGAAGGAGAAGGAGAAGGAGAAGGAGAAGAAGAAAAAAGAAAGAGAGAAAGAGAAGGAGAGGCAGAAGACAGAGGAAGGAGAGAAAGAAAAGGAGGAGAGAGAGAGAGAGAGAGAGAGAGAGAGAGAGAGAGAGAGAACTTGAGGTTTCAAGCTCACACACACCCAAACACACCCTTGGTGAGTTACAACTTACTTAGTCCCTTTATATTGATGTTTTACAAGTTTTTATGAGGATTGGTTGTACCTAATACGTCCTTATGACGTTTATATATGCTGTTTTTATAATCTGCTGGAGAAAACAAAGTGCCAATCGATTGCCACCAGTCTGGTCCCAATCGATTGGATAGATTTCCAATTGATTTCCATTAGTTATGACCTAATGGATTGCCAAAGTTAGCAATCGACTGTCTTTTTTTTTTTGTTATCCAATCGATTGTCAGTTTTCTCAATCGATTGTTATGATTTTTGTCCCAATCGATTGGACCTTGTTCTAATCGATTGGCATTGGCAGAACATGGATTCCTTTGCCTATTTATTATATTAAGGGTTCGAATGTTTAATTTTCTATTTGGACTTCTATTATGCAATTTTGGATTAATCAGGGATAATGTGACAACAAATGTAAGTATGATTAAGAGTAATGGGTTAAATAAAATGACGTACGATACTATGCGGTTCAGGTAAGAGTTTGATTATCCGTTTCTTTGAATCAGAGTAGTCAGGCCACATTGGGATTTGTCATGTGTCGATATTAGAACATAACTTAGATAGGTTTGATAAGTTTTGGGAATGGTATGTGGACGAACGTTTGGTCATGAAATGTTCTTAAAAGTCGGTGAACTATTAAATGTTCTTAAAAGGCGGTGAGCTGAACCAAGTAGTCCTAGGATAAATCAGAGGATTCATGATATGCTCTTAAAAGCCGGTAAATTGTTAAATGTTCTTAAAAGGTAGTGAGCAGGAAAATATGGTAGATGACATTGAGTCGTGGCAATAAGATTGATATTCCTTATTCGAAACATTATGTCCCTGAAATGCGGTGCGCAGGGTATATGTTCTTAAAAGCTTGGGACGGATTGACGTAGAGTCCATGACATGCTGTGAGTAGGGTATTGTTGAGAGTTATTTTTATATTTTTCATATCGTCTGAGGACTTATGTGTTATACTCTTTATTGGTGTAAATATAATAAAAGAGAGAGAGTAATTACTCTCTCGAAGCCTGTAAAATATTTCTCTCTGTTTCAACATGGTATTAGAGCCCCCTAATTAGGATTTGTTAAACAACGACCACCACACACCACCACTAACCACCACGCATCACCACTACACCACCAAACCCTTCGCTGACCCTAGCATCCCTACACTAGCACTCGCCGCAACCCCAACAGCCCATCAGTCACTCGCCGTAACCCAGTAGCCCACCACTCCATCGCCGTACCACCCAGCAAACCCCAGACACTCGCCGCACCACACAGAGCCTCTCTTCCCTTCGGTGCAACCCTACTGGCCATCTAGGGCTGTACCGACCCCCTTTCTTCACCTAATCTGTTTCCTTACCCTTAAAAGGGTTGTGTAATCCTTCAGAATTAGTCTGGCCTGATTTCTACTTCACCTCTCATCTATTGTTTTTGGTTTGTATCATTCCTGATTATTCAGCACTAACAATCTGCTGATTTGATCGTACAATTTTCTTTGTGAAGTTTAGGTCTGCATCGGACCATGATCTGTTCATAGACTGAACAAGTGACGACTAGGTTTACCTTTATTGTTGTGTGTGATCTGTTTGACCAAGAGCCTTTATCAATATGTCGAAAGAGGATTTGACAAAATCTACAGCCGGTCTAAGTATTGTGAGTTCTCCGTTAGGTGGTGAGAAGCATTCTATCATCACCGAGAACCCAAGCTCAAAAATCACCACTGTTTAATTTAATGGTGAAAATTAGCTCTCTTGGTCACAGTCTGCCACTTTTTGGCTCCGCAGCAGAGCAAAGTTTGGTTATGTTGATGGCACGATCAAGGCACCTAGTCGTGAGGAACCCACATATGCTGAGTGGGAGACGGATAATTATTTGTTATGAGTTGGCTCGTTCATTCTATGGAGCCTTCGATTGCTGATTTTTTCTTAGAGATGGATACTGCACAGGATATCTGGGATACCCTTGCCCAGACTTATGCCCGGCAAGGGAATGTGGCTCAAGTTTATGAACTTTACAGGAGTATTGAGGCTGAAGTTCAAGATGAGCGCACGATTCTCCAATATTATACTTCTCTTTCCACGATGTAGAAACGTCTCGATCATTTAAAGAATCATCGCCCAGTTTATCCTACGGATACAGCTAATTTTAAAGTGTATATTGAGAGTGAAAGGATCTTCAAGTTCTTAGCTGGCCTCAATTCTGAGTTTGATCAGGTCAGGAGTAGGGTCCTTGGGATGTAGCCGTTACCTTCTCTACAGGAGGCATTTTCCTATGTTCAAAATGAGGATAGTCGTCGGGTAGCTTTGCTTCCACCTATCTCTACTGATAGGTTGGCCTTGGTCTCCTCCAATCAATGAGGGGGCAAAGGTTTTTTTCCTCCCAAGAACCAGATAGAGGAGGTCACAGAAGACAAGAGCAAACAATTCTGTGATTACTGTAATCGACCATATCATACCCGATAAACTTGCTGGCAACGACATGGTAGTCCTCCTTTTACAAAAGTAGGGGGGGAGGACGAGCTAGTGGTCGAGGAGGTGGCAGGGGGAATGGACAAAGGGCTGCCCATTTATCTGTTAATCTTGATTCTTGCCCTCCGGAAGAGACATCATCCTCTTCTCCTGCTCGAAGTATAAGTAGTATAGATATGGAGACTCTGAGGCACATTATGGCACAGCTGGATGCTCCCACGAGCTCTTCTACCTCTTTTGCTCACGCAGGTAATGTTGCTAATTTTCCTAGTGCTTTACATGTTCATTCTCACCACCTGTGGATTATAGACTCAGGAGCTTCCGATCACATGACTTGTCAGTCCACTGTTTTCTCCACTCATGACCCTTGTTCAGGTAAAGATAAAGTAACAACCGATGGTAATCTTTTTTCAATTTCTGGTAAAGGTGTCGTTCATGCTTCTAATACACTATCATTATCTTCGGTCCTTCATGTTCCTAGTTTCTCGACTAATCTTATTTCAATTAGTCGGATAACTCGTGATCTTAACTATTGTGTAACTTTCTTTCCCTCTCATTGTGTTTTTCAGGACCTCTCCACAAAGAAGATGATTGGCAGTGGTAACGAAGCTACTGGACTCTATTTCCTGATGCCCAATAAAGATGGAGGTGGAAGTGTGACCCAAAGTGCCCATCATTCATCGAGAGAGACTCTTCTCGAGGAGGCGTGGTTGTGGCACCAAAGACTTGGACATCCATCTTTTTTCCTTCTTAGTTATTTGTTTCCTTCATTAATTAACAATAAAGACATTTCAAATGTTTTCTGTGAAGCTTGTGAACTAGGCAAGCATCATCGTGCCACTTTTAATTTGAGTTTGAATAAAAGTACTTCTCCTTTCCAACTTATTCATACTGATGTGTGGGGTCCCTCCCATATTTCTTCCTTGAATGGTTTTAAGTGGTTTGTTACTTTTATCAATGATTTTTGTCGTACTACTTGGGTGTATCTGATGAAAAACAAGAATGAAGTGTTTTCCATTTTTAAAACATTTCACAAAATGATATGCACTCAATTTAGCACTGTTGTCAAAATTATCCATTCTGATAAAGGAGGTGAGTATATTTATGGTGGTCTTCAAGATTATCTTTCTGAGCATGGAATGATCAACCAAACTCCCTGTACTAATACTCCCCAACAGAATGGCGTTGCTGAGCACAAGAATTGCCATTTGTTAGAAACTGCTAGGTCCATGCTGTTTTCTATGCAGCTTCCAAAGTCTTATTGGGGGGGAGGCCATTTTAACTGCTGCCTATCTTATCAATAGGTTACCCATTCGTGTCCTCTGTAAGAAATCTCCCATTGAAGTTCTCCTTAAACCATCCTCTTTGTTTGGTATTTCTCCCAAGGTTTTTGGCTATGTCTGTTTTGTACACAATCACTCTCCATCCCAAAAAAAATTAGATCCTCATGCTATTAAGTGTATCTTTCTTAGTTATTCCCCCACTCAAAAGGGATATAAATGCTATCATCCTCCTTCTCGTACATAGCATGTCTCTATGAATGTTACATTCCATGAGACATACTCCTATTTTCAGTCTCCACAGCCACCTCTTCAGGGGGAGAACAAGCGTGAGGAAGAGATGCCTGGTGCTATTAATTGCATTGAAGGAAAAGAAAGAGTTGAAAATGAAAGAGGAGTTGAAAGAGTTGAAATTGCGAAAGAAGTTGAAAGTGAGAGAGTGGAGGGAGAATCCAAGAAGAGTGAAGAAGAGAAGAGTGAGGGAGAAAGAGAACGAGCTAGGGAAAAGGGGAAACAAAAAGAGTTACTAACTTACTTAAAGAAAAAGGAGAGAAAACAATTTTGGGCATCAGATATGGAGGCAATTCCCTTACTTTCACTACCGCCAATTACTTCTAGTGATGATGGTCCAAGTATTTCTAGTTCCTCAATTTCTGTTCTTGATTCTAGTGATGATTTAGATGTTCCTATTGCTCATCGGAAGGGCATTAGGACATGTACCAAACATCCGCTCTCTAACTTTGTTTCATACTCTCGTTTGTCTCCATCCTATAGAGCTTTTATGTCCAAACTTTTCTCTATTTCTATTCCTAATCATGTCTAGGAAGCTCTGTCTGATCCTAAGTAGAAGTCCGCCATGGTTGAGGAGATGAAAGCACTCTCCAAAAATAGCACTTGGGAATTAACAGAATTACCTTGGGGGAAGAAGACGGTAGGATGCAAGTGGGTGTTCACCATGAAACACAAAGCCGATGGGACAGTGAAGAGGTATAAAACGAGGTTAGTGGCCAAGGGATTTACCCAGACTTACGGGGTAGATTATCAGGAACTCGAATAGAATCCTGTTGTCTCTTGCAGCAAACTTGGAGTGGCCTCTACATCAGTTTGACGTAAAAAAATGTTTTCCTACATGGTGACTTAGAGGAGGAGGTGTACATGGATGTTCCTCAAGGCTTTGAAGACACCAAGACCAAAGGAAAGGTATGTCATCTCAAGAAGTCTTTGTATCGGCTCAAGTAATCACCTAGAGCATGGTTTAATAGATTCCCTCAAGCCGTGATTAGGTATGGATTCAAACAGAGCCAAGGAGATCACACACTTTTCATAAAACACTCTTCAGGAGGTAAGTTGACTGCGTTAATTATTTATGTGGATGACATAGTCCTCACATGGAATGACTTAGAGGAAATGGGACAGTTGAAAGTTCATCTAGCTAAGGAATTTTAAATCAAGGATTTAGGGAGCTTAAAGTACTTCTTGGGAATTGAGGTTGCACGGTCTAAAGAGGAAATATTTATTTCACAGAGAAAGTATGTACTAGATCTACTTGAGGAGACAGGAATGCTTGGATGTAAGGCAACTGATACTCCAATGGATCCAAATTTGAAACTAAGTGATGATCCAAGTGAGGAATTAGTTGACAAGGGAAGATATCAGAGACTCGTAGGTAGACTGATTTATCTTTCTCATACCAGACCGGATATTGCCTTTGCTGTGAGTATAGTTAGTCAATTCATGCACTCTCCTAGACAGACTCACCTTGATACTATTTTTCAGATTGTAAGGTACCTCAAATCAGCTCCAGGAAAAGGGTTGTTCTTTGCAAAGCATGGTCATACTCAAGTAGAAGCTTATACTGATTTGGATTGGGCTGGGTCAACATCTGATAGGAGATCTACTACAGGGTATTGTTCTTTTGTTGGTGGTAACCTGGTTACTTAGAGAAGCAAAAAGCAGTCGATGGTAGCTCGATCAAGTGCAGAGGTAGAGTTTCGAGCCATGGCACAGGAGGTGTGTGAGTTACTATACATTCAAATCATTCTGGTTGACCTTGGTTTTGGGCCTAAAGATTCAATGAGGTTATACTATGACAACAAGTCAGCGATAAGCATAGCTCACAATCCAGTGCAACACGATAGGACCAAGCATGTTGAAATCGATCGACAAAGGAGAAGTTAAATAGTGGAATTATTTGTACTCCTTTTGTAAAGTCAGGGGAGCAGTTAGCTGATGTTCTAACTAAGAGTCTTCCTAGTAGACCTTTTTATTTTAATCTTAGCAAGCTGGGTATGAGAGATATCTTTGCACCAGCTTGAGGAGGAGTGTTGAGAGTTATTTTTATATTTTTCATATTGTCTGAGGACTTATGTGTAATACTCTTTATTGGTGTTAATATAATAATAAAGAGAGAGTAATTACTCTCTCTAAGCTTGTAAAATATTTCTCTCTCTGTTCCAATAGGTATATTGCTCTTAAAAGTGATGGACAGAATAAGGGTGTATTCCAAGAGTTAAACAATTGAGTCTGTTTCATTAAGTCAGAGTATGTTGAATATCGATCTTCGGATAACAAGACGACAAGGGTTGGTTAACGACGTTGAATAAAGGAGGAAGATATTATTATAGTAGAATTTATCTCGTGTCTTCATAGACTTGTTATTTACTTCAGATAACTGGTACCTTGTTAGTTTATACTCACTTAGCTCTCAGTAAGCTGACGGCCTTTTTTGCCTGGATTTTCCCCGTCCAGACTATCATGTACCTTATCCTGCAGATGATGGAGCCTACAATGATGGTTACTATCCGGGGGGAGAATACATCGAGGATGGCCCCACTGACGATGTCTATGCTGGGGAGGACTACTATGCTGATGTTTATGCCAGCTGAAGATCTAGAAATAGCTACTAGTTTATTATTTTGGTTTAGACTATTTGGTTATATTTGGTACTTGGGCATATGTTGCTTCCAAACCTTATATACTTCCCCTGTAGTTCTATTGTTGTAATAACTTTGATGTTTGTAATAAAAGCAACAACTATTATATCCAGTTTGTTTTTATCACTATTCTTGTTGTAAACTAGTACTATGTGGTGTGGATAATTAGTGACATTCACCAGTCATTCCCTATGGACCCAAAAAAGGAAATTTATTTTTCTCTATTTTTACTGCTCCAGGGCGTGACATGATTTTTGGTATCAGAGCCTTAGGTTGTGATATTTTCGTTCACTAACGATTCCACACCATCTGGTCCTAGCATTTTTAAGATCCCTGAGATAAGATATGAGTTTGAGATAAGATCGTCCTTCTGATGATAGATTGTTTTCCTTGCAGGTTAGCTTGGATCCAGTGTTTCATAGATTTGTGGATGACCCTTATGGATGACACGTGATCCATGGGGATACCATAGAGCCAGCTAACCCAGATTGTTACCAGGATTACGTGCGGTAGATAGCCAGTCATTATTTGGAGAAGGATATGTAGAAGGCTCTCTATGTTGACGGACAGACTCACCGACCCAGATGCATATGGATGCTTACCATTCAGCGATGATTGGCAGAGATATTTATCAGGAGATTTTACATTTGATCCAGAGTAAGCTGGAGATGGATGCTATCAAGCTACGAGCTATTCTTGGAAGACCTATTGAGGCAGCACCTGCAGTAGTGCCACCATCACTAGTACTCGAGGTACCCATTCCATAGTCACAGGAGCAGCCCAAAGAGCTAGAGTCACCAGAGGCCGAGCCGATGGTAGAGGCTGACCCAAAAGAGGATCTGATAGAAGACATCGAGCTATTTGAGGATGACGAAGAGCCAGAGGAGGACCTGGAGGTAGTTGCTGAGGAGGACATAGGAGTAGTGGGAGATAAGATTATGGAGGATATTGCAGTTGAGCTTGAGGAGAGGAGGTAGTCGTACCAGAGATACCCGTGGTGTTTGATTACCAGCAGGACCTGTGCTTCATATGGAAGCTATTGCCAATATGGCAGTCGAGTGGGTAGCAATGATGGTTGCACAGCCAACCAGACTTCTGATAAGACAGGTTGCGTTAGCAGATGCTATGGCTATTGTTGGGGATTTTGCTGAGTTGATCACCGATGTTGCTAAGCCAACATTTCATATTGAGGAGATGGAGGTTGATGATGATTGTTGAGGACTGTGATATTGTGGTGGTAGTAGCAGGAGCACCAGCACCAGCACCAGCCGAGGATGATCTACCGGTAGAGATAGACGTTGCACCGGAGGATGATGCTCCAGTAGTAGGATCAGACGCTGACAATTTTTGAGCCAGGACCTGCAAGATTTACTTTTTGTTAGTTTTATCAGGACATGTTGTCCACATGATTTTTGGGAGCTGGAGAGATAGCTATTTGACCATAGCTTTGTATAAGTATTAGCAGTAGTAGTCGTAGCATTGTAAATAGCTGACCTTAGTACTATTTTAGCCTATGTCCCATGTGGTACATTGTTTGACTAGTGTGTACTATGCGGTACATCTTTTGATTTGTATATACGAGATGTACTTTTGATATTGATCGTATGGTTGCTTTGATGTGTTATTTAGTATAACTGTTAGTTCTTGTTGCTTCTCGCTCTACCTTGTTTTTGTTTCTGTAAGAAGACTTTTAGCTAATCAATATGTATCTTGTAGGCAACAATCGTTATCATTATGGTAGGACCCTTGAGAAATCACTAAGCGTGAATTGGAGCACCTATTCCGGAAGGAATGGACCCATCTGGCGTTTTTGAAGCATTCATGCAGCGGATGGAGCATGTAGGCAATACCTATAACCATGCTACTAATCAACAACCTGTCCAACCCCCAATTGCACCATTCGAGTAGAGGCAAACACGGGACAAGTTACTGGCAAATTTTCGAGGGTTACGTCCCGAGACGTTCGATGGACTAACTGAGCCATGGAAAGCCGAATAATGGATAAGAGAAATGGAGTTGATCTTTGAAGCATTGGAATGCAGTGAGCAAGAGAAGTGTCATCTTGCTACGTTCCAGCTCACCTATGCCATCGCAGATTGGTGGGAGGCTGAACTAGCCACTATACGAATGAACGCTGCAAGAGCAGTGTCTTGGGAAACATTCAAGGGAAGATTTCTGGTGAAGTACTTTCCAGAAGACAAAAAGGATCAACAGGCAAAGAATTTCATAAGCTTAGTTCAAGGAGATTGGATGGTGAGAGAATATACCACACAATTTGAACGACTATCTTGATTCGCCCAGCATTTGATTAATACACCGTAGAAAAAGGTGAAAAGATTCCACCAGGGATAGAATCCCCATCTTCACTATATGATGATTGGTCACCTGAACCAGAGTTTTGAAGGACTGGTCAGACTTGCTGTAAGTCTATAGAAGGATGCATATCCAGTACAACGACCACAGATGAATCAACCACAACCATTAAGGTACTTCTAACAAAGGAATTCCAGACACAACCGTCGAGGAATACCCAAGGGTGGAGGCCTCAGGGAAATTTTTAAGGCGATAAGAGAACCTGAGAAGGAACTAAGAAGCCACAACAAAGTTATCCTCGACCCCAGCCATATCGACAGCAAGGACCGCAATCATAGGCACTGCTTACAGCTCCGCTATCAAGTTAAGGAGGTTGTTTTAACTATGGGAAGCCAGAACATATTGCAAGGAACTGCACTACCCATAGACCAAATCGCAGGCCAGTTATTGTCTATCATAACTCTAATAAGCCAGGGCATTTGAGCAGGGATTGTCGTGCACCACGAGTAGGATAATATGGGGCACCAAGGCAGGGAATACAAGGACCTCCAGATCAGACTCGAGTAAATGTTATAATCCTAGGGGAAGTAGGTTTTAATGCCGATGAATAGCAGCATTTGGAAGGTACGCTTGTACTCTTTTATAGTACAGTTAAAGCTTTATTTGATACTGGAGCTGTACGTTCTTTCATTGCTGTTAAGATTGTGCGTCAGTTGGATTTAGAACCCCAGTCACTTGAGCCAGCACTTAATACTGTGTCGCCCTTGGGAGTGACTGTTAAGCTGGGTAAAGTATGTAAAGTTTTCCCATTCACTTTGGGAGATAGGAATCTTCTAGTAGACTTGGTAGTTCTATCGATGTCAGAGTTTGACATTATCCTAGGGATGGATTGGTTGGCTAAGTACAGTGCCAATTTGGACTGCCCTTCTAGGACTATTGTGTTTCCAATACCAAAATGTCCAGCGATTAAATTCCAGTGTCAGTCGGCGAGCGACATGTTTCTTACGAGTAGTTTGGCTATAATCGAGAGTGCAAGTACAGAACTCAAAATGGATCTAATTCCTACTGTATAAGACTTTCAGGATATTAAAGGACTTCGACCAAAAAGGAAAATAGACTTTTGTGTGGAACTAGTACCTGGAACATTGCCTATTTCCAAAACACCGTATCAGATGGCACCAACTGAGATGTTGGAATTGAAGAAGCAAGTCCAGGAACTTAAAGATATAGGATTTATTCATCTGAGCACGTCACCTTGGGAAGCACCGGTCCTATTCGTGAAGAAGAAGGAATGGATGCTTCGACTCTGTATGGACTATAGGGAGTTGAACAAGGTCACGATTAAGAATAGATATCCACTACCTCGGATAGACGATCTATTCGACCAGTTACAAGGATCGAGGATCTTTTCAAAGATTGATTTACGTTCGGGATATCACCAGTTTTTAGTTCGACTGGAGGATGTGTCAAAGGCTGCGTTTAGGATAAGATACGGGGATTATGAGTTTCTAGTTATGCCTTTTGGATTAACAAATGCGCCAGCGGTATTCATGGATCTAATGAATAGGGTATTCAAACCATATCTGGATAAATTCATTATAGTGTTCATCGATGACATACTAGTCTACTCGAGGGAAGAAGAGGATCACAAGGAGCATTTACAGATTGCTTTACAGACACTTTGAGATAATAAGTTGTATGCAAAGTTCAACAAGTGTGAATTTTGGCTATAGGAAGTCAAATTCTTGGGACATGTTATATCTCAAGACGGTATCTCTGTGGACTGATCTAAGATCGATGCAGTCTTAAGCTGGAACAAACTAACTAATGCGACAAAAGTTAGAAGTTCCTTCGGCCTAGCAGGATATTACAGAAGATTTGTAGAAGGATTCCCCAAGATAGAGGGACCTTTGACGAATTTGACGAGGAATGAGATGAAGTACGAGTGGACAGACAAGCATGATGGTGCATTCCAGGAGTGAAAGGAAAGATTGACTTAAGAACCAGTACTCGCGATACCTAAAAGTAGAGAAAGGTATGTGATCTACAGTGATGCATCGCACCAACGACTTGGTTGTGTGCTTATACAAGATGAAAATGTCATTACATATGGATCAAGATAGTTGAAGGTACATGAGAAGAATTATCCTACACATGACTTGGAATTAGCAGCAATAGTATTTGTATTGAAGATTTGGAGACACTTTCTCTATGGAGAGAAGTTTGATCTATTTTTCTATCATAAAAGCTTGAAGTATTTGTTCTCTCAGAAGGAGTTGAACATGCGGCAACAAAGATGGATGGAGTTACTCAAAGACTATGACTTTTCGTTGCACTACCATCTGGGTAAAGCAAATGTTGTAGCAGATGATTTGAGTCGTAAACCTCGACTAGCGATCGCTGCATTATTAATTCGAGAATGGCAAGCATTGGAAGTGTTAGCTGGATTTGATCTTCAGTCAGTGGAACCAATGGAAAGACAACATTTGGATGTCTTATGGTACAGCCAATTTTGATCAGTCATATCACACAAACTCAACAGATAGCAGAGGATTTGAAGTTATGGTTCGCCGAGATGACAGGTAAGGAACCAAAGATCTGGAGTATCAGTACAGATGGAGCCTTACGATGTAAAGGTAGACTCTATGTACCTGATGAAGAAGATCTCTGAAAAGAAATATTGGATGAAGCACATAAGTCACAGATGACTATTCATCTGGGAGGTACGAAGATGTACAAGGATCTGAAGAGGAATTTCTGGTGGGAAGGAATAAAGAGAGAAATAGCAGAGTATGTATCTCAATTCCTTACTTGTAAACAAGTAAAGGCAGAACATCAGAAGCCACTTGGATTACTGCAACCGTTACTGATTCCTTAATAGAAGTAGGAACACATCACTATGGACTTCGTGGTAGGATTGCCGAAGTCACAGCAGAACTACGATGCTATTTAGGTAATCATGGATTGACTTACAAAGATGGCACATTTTATCACCTATAGCATGACGTATCCAGTGGAACATTTGAGCCGGATGTATCTGCAACACGTAGTACGGTTACACGGAGTACCTGTTTCTATCGTGTCAAATTGAGATTCGCGTTTTACTATAGAGTTTTGGAAGAGTCTCCAAACCGCGATGGGAACAAAATTAAACTTGAGTTCAGCCTTTTATCTGCAAATCGATGGGTAAACTGAACGAGTTAATCAAGTAATGGAAGACATGTTACACACTTGTGTTATTGATTTTGAGAGTTCTTGGGAGATGCACTTACCTTTGATCGAGTTCTCCTACAACAACAGTTATCAGTCGAGCATAGGAATGGCGCCATTTGAAGCTTTGTACAGAAAACCTAGCTGATCACCGCTTTGTTGGACCGAAGTCGGAGATACTTAACTTCTTGGGCCCGAGATGGTACGAGAAACCAAGAGTTATGCTGACAAGCGACACAAAGACTTAGAGTTTGCCGTTGGAGATCACGTGCCACTCAAGGTTTCTCCTATTTGAGGCATCGTTAGATTTGGTCAGAAGAGAGGCAAGTTATCGCTGTGTTTCATCGGACCGTTCGAGATTCTAGAATGTGTTGGGAAAGTTGCTTATCGACTTGCATTGCCGCCAAAAATGTTAGGAGTGCACAACATTTTTCACATCAGTATGCTGAGAAAATGTGCCCACAACCCAGCACACGAGATCAACTTTGAAGATATTGAGGTCAACAAAAATGTTACATTTGACGAAGGACCAGTTCGCATTTTGGATCGAGGGATCAAGAAACTTAGAAATAAGGAGATTCCATTGCTAAAGGTTTAGTGAAAGCATCATGATGAAGGAGAAGTTTAATGGGAGCTAGAGTCAGAGATGCGAGAGAAGTTTCTGTTTTTGTTTTAGACCTTGTTTGTTTTCGATTTCGAGGATGAAATCCTTAATGAGTGGTGGATGATGTAATCCCTTGAATTTCTGTAGAGTATAAATAAATAAGACTTCGTACTTATACTTGTATAACCTTGCCTTTTATTTGGTAATTTTGGTAACCAATCGATTGCCACTTTTCGGATACCAATCAATTGCCATCCTTACCAATCGATTGCCATCCTATCGACCTGAATTCATTACGTGGCAACATACCAATCGATTGCCATCTTTTTCAATCGATTTCATTCAAATATCTATAACCAATCAATTGCCTTGTGTCCCAATCGATTGGCATAAGTAGAGAAAAGTTTTATTCTTTAATTGAGCTTTGGACGTGTGGCACTTTTTCCCCTCTATATATGAGATCATTTATGGCCTTGGGGCCCAGTTTTACAACCTTGAGAAAGAGAGGCATATCTTGTGAGTATATATATACACATCTATTTATATCTATATCTATACACATACACAGGCAGAGAAGGAGAAGGAGAAGGAGAAGGAGAAGGAGAAGGAGAAGGAGAAGGAGAGAAGGAGAAGGAGAGGCAGAAGACAGAGGAAGGAGAGAAAGAGAAGGAGGAGAGAGAGAGAGAGAACTTGAGGTTTCAAGCTCACACAAACCCAAACACACCCTTGGTGAGTTACAACTCACTTGGTTCATTTATATTGATGTTTTACAAGTTTTTATGAGGATCGGTTGTACTTAATACGTGCTTATGATGTTTATATATGTTGTTTTTATATCTGCTGGAGAAGACAAAGTGCCAATCAATTGGCACTATTACCAATTGATTACCATTAGTCTGGTCTCAATCGATTGGATAGATTTCCAATCGATTGCCATTAGTTATTACCCAATGGATTGCCAAAGTTAGCAATCGATTGTCTTTTTTTTTTTTATCTAATTGATTGTCAGTTTTCTCAATCGATTGTTGTGATTTTTGTCCCAATCGATTGGACCTTATCCCAATCGATTGGTATTGGCAGAACATGGATTCCTTTGCCTATTTATTATATTAAGGTTTTGAATGTTCGATTTTCTATTCGAACTTCCGTTATTCAATTTTGGGTTGATCAGGGATAATGTGACAATAAATGCAAGTATTATTAAGAGCAATGGGTTAAATAAAATGACGTAAGATACTATGCGGTTCAAGTAAGAATTTAATTATCCGTTTATTTGGAAATTATCATGTGTCGATATTAGAACATAACTTAGGTAGGTTTGATAAGTTTTGGGAATGGTACGTGGACGAACGTTTGGTCATGAAACGTTCTTAAAATCCGGTGAACTCTTAAATGTTCTTAAAAGGCGGTGAGCTGGACCAAGTAGTTCTAGGATAAATTAGAGGATTCATGGTATGCTCTTAAAAGCTAGTGAACTGTTAAATGTTCTTAAAAGGCGGTGAGTAGGAAAATATGGTAGATGATGCTGAGTCGTGGCAATAAGATTGATATTCCTTGTTTGAAACGTTATATCCCTTAAATGCGATAAGCAGGGTATATGTTCTTAAAAGCTGGAGATGGGCTGACGTGGAGTCCATGACATGCAGTGAGCAGGGTATATTGCTCTTAAAAGCAATGGATAGAATAAAGGTGTATCCCTAGAGTCAAACGATTGAGGCTGTTTCATTGAGTCAGAGTATGTTGAATATCGATCTTCAGATAACAAGATGACAAGGGTTGGTTAATGACGTTGAATAAAGGAGGAAGATATTATTATAGTAGAATTTATCTCGTGTCTTCATAGACTTGTTATTTACTTCAGATAACTGGTACCTTGTTAGTTTATTCTCACTCAGCTCTTAGTAAGCTGACGGCCTTTATTGCCTGGATTTTCCCCATCCAGACTATCGTGTACCTTATCCTGCAAATGATAGAGACTACAACGATGGTTACTATCTGGGGGGGAAAATACACCGAGGATGGCCCCACTGATGATGTCTATGCCGGGGAGGACTACTACGCTGATGTTTATGCCAGTTAAAGATCTGGAAATCGTTACTATTTTATTATTTCGGTTTAGACTGGTTGGTTATATTTGGTACTTTGGCATATGTTGCTTCCAAACCTTATATACTTTCGCTGTAGTTCTACTGTTGTAATAACTCTAATGTTTGTAATAAAAGCAACGACTATTATATCCAGTTTGTTTTTATCACTATTCTTGTTGTAGGCTAGTACTGTGTGATGTGGATAATTAGTGACATTCACCAGTCATTCCCTATGGACCCAAAAAGGAAATTAATTTTTCTCTATTTTGCTGCTCTGGGGCGTGATAGATGATATTGCTATGCTTTCCATTGTTAGTTAGATTTACTTAGGTTGTAGATCATGAACTCTTGGATTTAATGTTGTAGCATTTCTCGGGTTCATTTGTGTAGGATTCAAAACTAGGGGCTTCATCTTATTTGCCTTGCATCTTTGATTGTCAAAACTTAGATTTTGAATCCTACCTTCTGTATTTCATACGGAATATTATGTAACCTTGTTTTTATACTCTATGTGTTTGATAAATGTTGTGTGTAGGATTCAAAACTTGGAGTCTTCATCTTTGATGTCAAGCATCTTTGATTGTTCGAACTCTTGGGTTTTGAATACTACCTTTTGAAGGCTTCATAGGTGATTCGTCCACCAAGTAGATTAGTTAGTATAGGGTGGACAAATCATTCAGATTAGAATCCATAGACGCTTCATTTTGTATGCCATGCATCCTTGATAGTTAAACGTTAGCTTTAAATCCGTTTTTATGGAAATCTCAAAGCTCCTTTCATCTATCACATAGATGCATTCCTTGTGTTTTATAATATGCCACAATGAAATGTTACCTTAGGATGTGCTACACATTAGTCCATTTCATCTTGTTGTGACCTAAGATGGGGTGAATGATTCCAACTTATTACTTTTTAGATTATTTTTAAAAGAATTGGAGAAAGAGATCATTTTTATTCATATACATCTCGGGTATGTATAACCTAACAAAGAACTAAAACTAGAAAGAGAACAAATCATAAATTAAGAAGAATAAAGAAAATAAGGAAAGAAATAAAAATGGTCAACATGACCAATAAATATAGCAATATTATATCCTAATTCCAACACTCCCCCTCAAACTGGGGCAAAGATATCGACGTCCTAGCTTGGCAAACGATGACTATAGCAGTGTAGGACCAACTGATTTTGTGAACATATCGATCGTCTGATAAGATGACGGTACAAAGCTTGGTGTGATAAAACCTGAATGAACTTTTCTCGAATAAAGTGAATATCAACCTCTATGTGTTTCGTTCTCTCATGAAGGGCAGAGTTGGAAGATAGCATAATAGTGGACTTATTATCACAGAATAATGCAGATGAGTCCATTATTGGAAAGCCCAACTTAGTTAGAAGAGAACGAAGCCAAAGAAGCTCACATGTGCCCTGAGCCAGGGC
Organism: Hydrangea macrophylla; assembly: GCA_033977485.1. Taxonomy (NCBI): domain Eukaryota; kingdom Viridiplantae; phylum Streptophyta; class Magnoliopsida; order Cornales; family Hydrangeaceae; genus Hydrangea; species Hydrangea macrophylla. The sequence continues at coordinate 8,358,998 of CM066984.1, read as the reverse complement.
ACATGGCATGATACTCGACCTTGGCTAAAGACTACGAGACAACTGCTTGCTTCTTACTTTTCCATGATATGAGCTGACTTCCACAAATAGTATAAAAGCTAGAAGTGGATCTTCTGTCACTCTTTGACCCCGCATAATCCACATCTGTAAGGCATGAGAGGCCTGATTGTGCTTCTGTCTTAAAGAAAAGCCCAAGACCAGGACATGTCGTAAGATAACGGAGAATGATAAACAACATCTAAGTGGGATATATGCGGTGAGTGTACAAATATGCTCACAACACTAATAGCGAATGTAAGATCTGGTCTTGTGTTCATCAAATAAATGAGACGGCCCACAAGACGTTGATACACTGATGGATCTAGTAATAATTTCCCTAATTCCACTGACAACTTAAGATTCGGATCCATAGGAGTAGAGGCAGGCCTACACCCAAGCATACCTGTATCTTCAAGGAGATCAAGAGTATACTTTTGCTGAGATAGGGAAATACCCTGACGAGACCGAACAACTTCAATACCTAGAAAATATCAGAGAGTACCCAAATCCTTGATGTCAAACGATATCCCAAGATCATGTTTTATCTGGACAATACTTGGAGCATCATCTCTAGTAATTATGATGTCATCAACATAAACAGAGAAGATAATGCATTGTCCCCCAGACTAGTATCGAATAAAGCAAGTATGGTCAGAGTGACACCGAACAAACCCCATAGTCAAAATAACATCACTAAAATGGAAAAACCATGCTCGGGGAGATTGCTTAAGGCCATAGAAGGATTTTTGAAGGCGACAAAATTTTCTCGACTCCTCCTTAGCTCGAAAACCTGGAGGTGGATCCATATAGATAGTCTCAGACAGGTCACCATTAGGGAATGAATTCTTAACATCCAGCTGATGGAAGGGCCAAGAATAGAAACCATCGAGAGAAACCAGAAAGCGGACCGTAGTTAATTTAGCCACGGGGGCAATGGTAGCATTAAAATCTTTACTTAGAACCTGGGTAAAGCCTTTAGCAACACGACAAACTTTTTATCGATCGATAGTACCATCTGCCAAATATTTCACACTCAAAACCCACTTACACCCAATTATACGTTCACCAGAAGGGAGTGCAACTAGCTCCTAAGTCCTGTTATGCTCAAGGACATCCATTTCTACCTTCATAGCTGTCACCCATTTAGGATTCTGGAGAGCTTCATGGATGGAGCGAGGAATAGAGACTGAATCAACTTGAGTAAGAAAAGACTGGTAGGAATCGGAAAATTCTTGATAAGAAATATACTTAGCAATAGGATGATTATTACTACTCGAAAAAAGAAAATGAGATGGGGGGCGATGAGCACGGGTAGAGGAGCAACATCTGAAACTAAAGGAGGTGGCGCGATACCTGATTTTGGAGAAGAAGCTAGCAGAGGGTCTAGAGAGCATGGATGACGAGCATTCACGTGTGAGGGATCAGTCATAATAACTGAAGGCAAAGTTACACTGGAGGACTCATGTATACTGGAGCACTCAAGTATAGGAACCGGGTGTAGAAGGACAGAAATATCTTCTACAATAGTCCATGGTAGCTTTAGGAGTAGGTGATGAACCTGGTAAAAAAAGAAACAGTTTCCAAAAAAGTGACATCCAAAGAGTGATAAAAGTGACGAGTGATAGGATCATAGAACCTACACCCTTTGGACATGGAGGAATACCCTAAAAAGACACATCAAACAACCTTAGCATCAAGTTTAGTACGGGTAGGACTTTTATTTTGAGCAAAACAAGTACAACCAAATACACGTGGGACAATATGAAAGAGGGTACTATCAGGCTTAAGGATATGAAGAGGGGCCTTGCCTTGTAGGACATGACTGGGAGTCTAAATTATAAGGTAAGTGACAGTGAGAACAGCCATGTGCCAGAAATACTTGGGAACACCCATACCACATAAGAGACATCTAACTACAGACATAATATAATAATTTTTACCTTCCGCCACACCATTCTTCTAAGGGGTATAAGGACAAGTAAGTTGTTAAAGAATCCCACTTTTATTAAGTTTAGACCTAAACTCATCCATTATATACTATCTACCATCATCAGACCGAATGTTACGCACAACAGTATGAAATTGGGTTTTAATCATTTGCAGAAAATTTTTAAAGTGAGTGAAAATTTTAGATTTTTCTTCATGAGATAAACCTAAGTACAATGAGTATAATCATCAATAAGCGTGACATAATACCGGTGTTGAGATAGGGCTGTGACAGGTGAAGCCCCCACACATCAGAATGGATAAGATCAAAGGCACTAGGTGCCTGGTGCATACGAGGAATATAGGTAGTGCGAGTATGTTTTGACAGTTCACACACAACACATTTAAAATTAGAATCCTTGCAAACTTTATTAAAGAAGGAAATAGCAAACACAAATGCTAAAAATTCTCCTAGACGAGCATGCCACAACTCTAATGTGTGAAGAAAAAAGACATAGTTATTCGAGACTGGCAAAACATTATTTGAGACTGGCAAGACAGAAGCTTGTAGACTAGATGAGAACACCCTGGAAGTCGGAGGATCACCGAAGTAGTAGAGACCGTCACACGCCCATACCCTATGCCAAAAATCTTCTTCGAAGTCAGGTACTGCAAATAACAACAATTGGGTAAGAACACAACAGCACAATTATGGTTTTTTGCAAGATGATTAACAAAAAAAAGATTATAGGAAAGATTAGGGACATAGTAAGTCAAGGAAAGAGTGATGTCTGGAGATAAGTGAGCATCACCCTGACTATGAATGGGGATGGAAGACCCATCTGTAATACGGACATACTCATCAATGGAGGTAAAAGGAGATGTAAACGTGGAAGGCTCACCAATTATGTGATTATTGGGACCCGAATCTAGAATCCAGAGAGGATGATTTGACTTACCATGAAGGGCGGTAGGAGTACCTATAGTAATAGTGGTCGTGGGGCCAAAAGACGAGCAACAAGCATCCAAACCCAAATGTGATTGAAGCTGGGCAATTGGGGACTGCAGTTGCCCATATTCAGGTGAAGAAAGAACAACTTCTTTTTCTATAGTAGCCATGAAGCTATGTAAGAACAGACAACCAGGATGAAATCCGAAATACACGGTCCTAGAAGGAATCAACAAGGACAGTCGAAAAACACAATGGCAACAATCACAAGTGGGCACTTGGAGAAAAAAAGACGGGGGCAACTGGACAATCGGTCACCCAAACTCTCACGCCACAGAACGGCAAAAATAAAGAAAAATAAATTTCCTTTTTGGGTCCAAAGGCAGCGACTGGTGAAGTCACATGATTGTTTACACCACGCAGTTCCACTCCTTTCATTTATACTCCAAGCGCGATAGTACTAAGTAACAATAAATAAAAGAGATAACAAGAAAGTAATCTAGGTTCTGGTTAAAACATAACTTAGAGTCAAAAGAAACTTACTAATTATTACTGTAATACCATATATTTTCATATATATATATAGATCCCTAGTACCTTTCTTAGCCTTTGGTGAGGTTGTGTGTCCAATCGATTGCCATGAATCCCAATCGATTGCTATTCCAATCGATTGGATGTTTTACCAATCGATTGGCATCTTGCCGACCTAACCCCAATCGATTGGCACCTGGTACCAATCGATTGAGAGTAGCTGGAGTTGGCCACCTCGTTGGTTTTGTGTGGTTGTGATTGTTTTCCCCTCCCTATATATACCCTCTCCCTTATCCATATATATGTTTGCTTGTGTGTGTGTTTGAGAGAGTGAGAGATATATATACTCTCATATATATACATATATATATTATATATATACACACACACACACCCTCGAGTTAGAGAAGAAGAAGAAAAAGAAGAAGGAGAAGGAGAAGGAGAAGATAGAAGAAGAATGAAGAGAAGAGGAGCACAGAGAGAAGGAGAGAAGGACAGAGAAGAAAGAGAGAGAGAGAGAATTCACCATAGCCGCCGCCGCGGAGCTCGGGACGCTGTCAACAGAACGCCGGGATAAGGTGAGTTTCATTAACTCACTCAAGGAGGTGTTTTTGAGATGTTTGTATGTGTTTAATAACGTTTATAAAGAGAAGAGAATCCCCAACGTTTTTATAATAAAACCAGCAGTTTTGAGGAAGAAGACAAAGTCCAATCGATTGCCATTGGATCAAATCGATTGGATAATTTCCCAATCGATTGCCATGGGTTCCAATCGATTGATATGTCAATCGATTGGTATTTTGTCCAATCGATTGCCAGTTTGTCCAATCGATTGATATTGTTCCCAATCGATTGACATGTTTATTCAATCGATTGGATATGAGCAGAATGTTATTTGTATGTTGTCTTATACTTATGATATATCAGACTTGTTAATAATTGTACCATATGGGTTATTGCAAAGTGTGGATAAGATTTATAAATACTATGTCAGGACTAGACTTATATGCAATTACCATTGATATTACGAGCTGAATTATCCTATGTCAACTGTCGATGTGAGATGAATTGTTTAACTGTCATATGTTATTGTCAAACTGAATAGTAGAACGGAACACAACTATATGTTAATAATTAGTAATCAATAGATATGATTAATACAGAGCAATGTGGCATTTCCTGCACTTAGTATATGAGCATTTCACAACATGTGCCAGCATGCATGGGATAGTGATGTGAAGAGGTAAGAGAAGCTGATGAGAAATAAGATATGTGACTTATGTAGAATATGAGATATGTGTACTTTGGATCCATGGGATCAACAGCTGACGAGTCGGGTGGACGTGGGACTGTTAGAGTTCCTAGTGCGCCTCTCGATGTTGAAGACGTCCAGTGATGCGTATGTATTGTTGAAGACGTCCAGTATACCGTTGACGATTACGTCCGGCTATTGCCCTAATATATACTCACCGTGTAGACGACCAGTGAGAATATACACAGCGTAGAAGACATCCGTTGTGCCGCTTCCATTGTTTACAGATAGGTGGTATCGTGTAGATGACCGGTAACCCTATCAAGGGATTGTAGGACCTACTACCTAGTTGGGTGATTTCTATTGGTATTATGGTATCTACGTATGGATACGGATTTGGATTATGGTATCAACGTATGGATACGGAGATGGATAGAAATCTGAATATGAGTATGGATATGATAAGATAAATGTTCAGTCGTGGATTCAGCGTCCCGACGGAAAGGTATATGCATGGGATGGATGCATGGGTTGCATGCATGGATTTGATGAATACATGATGAGATATTTACACTATGATCTTTATCCTTGTCATTTCTTAATATGTTTCCTGCTATCCCTGAATTAATGTATAGTTTACTGAGACCTCTGCTATGTTCATGAGTGACGTCATTGTTAAGAGATTAGCCGCATTTTTAAGATACTGAGCATTAACGATGAGGAGTGTTGTTTAATGTACTCACTCAGCTTTGTATTCAAAGCTGATGGCGCTTGTGCCCTGGACATTGCAATGTCTAGAGCTTCGCAGGACTTGAGGACGAGAGACTGATGTTCTGCCGATCTTGGAGCTGAAGGCTTGGAGAAGAAGACGTGCTGCTTGTAATAGTTAGTTTGTATATCTGTTGTACTATTGTTGTTATTGTTATAGGCATGAGACTATAAGCCAGCTGTTGTAATAGTTTTAGTAGACTTTTATAATTGGTACTTGGGCATCTGTTGCTTCCATACCTTTTTAGTTTCCGCTGTGGCCTCTGATTTTGTTAATAAGATATGTTCTATGAATAGCATCCTCCCTATCATGGTGTTTATTGGTTTGAGTAGATGACAATGCGGTTATTCACCCGTCATTCCCTATGGACCCATAAAGGAAATTTATTTTTCCCTATTTATGCTGCTCCGGGGCGTGACAGGGATTTTTGGTATCAGGGCCTAGGTTTCAGTTGTTAACTACTTGTCTTTTGTGATTGGAACCCGAGTCCTAAGTTAATATCGATAGCATGAGGATTAGTTGAGATGAGATAGAACTGGAATCTTGTCATGTAGACGAGAAGTTTGAAGAATCCATCTGAGAATGTTTCGTTAGCAGGTAGTAACTACTAGAGCCGATAAGAATCGTTAGAACTGTTGATAGCTGAGTTCACGGAGAACAATGCGTTGAGAATTAGTTGTGGTTGTGGAGATCCTATATATATAAAACCATTGGATTTTAGACACTGACAAATCCCGAAGCAATCTCGGAGTAGTCGGTATGATCTAGAAATAGAAAGAGGTTTAGGATAAGATTATCCTATTACCTTGAGCCACATGTTAGTTGAGTGTTCTCACATTTTAGTTGAACAATACTCATAGTCTGGAACTTGGGAATGGAAATAGAATGTTTAGATTTGACGTTACGTGTAGAACCTATAGTTTCGTAACCCGTGTCTTGAGCATAGATATATTGGAGTACATTTGGTAGATAGACTGACCTTGTGGTTACTATTATTTATGTGAGGTATCCGTATTGCTTAATGTGATCATATTATATAGTGGTACTATATATTGGTTACCACATGTTTTGTTCTTGCTTGAGCTGTAAGATAGAATGCGTCTGACCGAATAGATTTTCATTTTAGGTAGAGACACCGAACACTACCAGTACTCGCTATGGTTAGGACGACTCGAGGAAACCCGGGCCAGCTGAATGGAGTACCTAGTGTAGTACCTCCTGAGATAGATCCAACAGGAATGGTCGGAGTTTTCATCCGTCGCATGGAACAAGTTATCAATCGTGCAGATCACGTCATCGGCAATGAAGCACCAGTACGTCAGACAAGAGTCAAGCTGCTAAAGGAATTTCGTGCTCTTCAACCAGAGACCTTTACCGGATTAACGGGAGCATGGCAAGCTGAGCAATGGATTCGCCAGATAGAATTGATATTTGAGACACTTGAATGTACTGACACTAAGAAAAGACATTTGGCTATATTTCAACTGACATTCTCAGCAGCAGATTGGTGGGACGCAGTGAAAGCTATGATAGGTGAAGAAGCTGTAGGAAGGATGACTTGGGAATCATTCAAGACTCAATTTCTAGAGAAGTACTTTCCAGAATCCGAGAAGAACAAAAGGGAGATGGAGTTTATATAATTAGTCCAAGGTAGTTTTACAGTGCCAGAATATACAACTCAATTCGAGAGGATATCACGATTTGCGCCGCATATGATCGATGCCCCAAGAAGGAAGATCAAAAGATATCATCAGGGACTAGTTCCACATATCCGTCATATGACTATAGGACATTTAGATCAATCTTTCGAAGCTCTGGTAGAAATGGAAACGATGCTAGAAGACGATACTCAGATTAGTGAAGGACCATACTTTGATAAAATATTTCCAGAGTACGATCAGTTTCTCCTAACAGATCAGAGAGGAAGAGATAGTCAGATTGTGTTGGCTGCTAACCAAGTTCAACAAGGAAATACAGAGAGAAGTTACATGGGCAACTGCCAGAAGCGTAAGAGGTTGGGGAACAACAAGAAAGAATCAAAACCAGTGGCGACTCCAACACAACATATAGAATGAGATATCTGCTACAATTGTGGAGTACTAGGACACCATTCCCAAGAATGTAGAGTATCAAGGAAATCTAATGGATGTGGAATACGGTGTTTTAACTGTGATAAAGTTGGTCATGTCCGTAAGTTTTGTCCAGAATTAGAGATGCAACACAATGCTCCATCGCAATAAGTACCACGAGGGCAGACTCACCATACAAATAACTGGTCTCAACTTAGACAAGGACGATAGACAGAAGGTATAACACTCAACACCTACATCATGTATTATATATGATCCCGATATTGCAAGAAGTTTGGTATTCGTTTGATTTGATTATGAGAGGATTAGCCTACACCGTAAATTGTAGTTACCTGAACAATTCATTTGACACTGATCAACAGTAGTTATCCAAGTATAGATATAACATCAATTGCATCCCATATGACTTCTTTTACATCCCTATAAGACTTCAAATGCATCCTTATATGATGTCAATTGCCTCCCTATCGAAAGACTACGCCAACCATTGGTATGTTGGACAGAGACTAGAGATGAGGAATCTAAATTTGCTTTAGATGTAGCTTTGACAAGAGAGGACAAACTAGAAGATTGCGAGTATACGGGAAGAGATACGAGTAACGTAGAGACAACACCAGAATTGCAAAGAGTATCATAGAAGGATTCTTTTCAACACCGATTGCATGTTGCTTTCACCCAGTTGAGATTATATAATAGAACGACTCATGAAAATCAGTATGTAGCTCTGCCTAACCTATTTAGGTAATACGTGAAAGCAGAACAAGTATTTAATGGATGGTACGACCTCGAGGGATGATTATGTCAATAGTACGTGGGAATTTGGAGATACATGAGGAAGTTTAAATCACCAGTTACGATATTAGAGTCACAAATGCTTTCAAGTCAATATCCCGAGGGACGACGACAAGAACACGGGAGTTAACAAGGATGTCGTGTGCAATAAGAGACCGACTGAGGACGCTAACGATCATGACAAAAAGTCTAGAGATGGGAGACAGCCAACAGATGATATAGTACAGAGCATCGTCAGCACAGTATGAAGTATCTTCGACGGCGGGAGTAGACGACAACGCTCTTCTACGACTTAGATAAGATTAGAACACATGATCAATAGAACCCTTACACCGTAGAGTTTGGCATGAGGAAGGAACCTTGTATGTTTGGGGATTAGCCATTTCAGATTTGTGAGATGATTAGATTTTGCTACCTAGAACCTTTTTCGAAGTTCGACTTACGAATTTTATATATCTAAACCCGGGGATTAGTAGCTGTCACCCTAGTACCCATAGATCGTTGATGTTTTCGTATCGCGTGTCTAGAACTTTAACCCGTTAGCCGCTGATGCAATCATTTATGTAAAACGAGAACGTGAGCATTTAGAGTCTGTCTTGTGAGATGGATTTCTTTTTGGTAATAGGGGCTACTACTTCAGATTTCGAGGACGAAATCTTTTGATAAGTGGTGGATGATGTAATACCCTATATTTTTAGATATATATATAGATCCCTAGTACCTTTCTTAGCCTTTGGTGAGGTTGTGTGTCCAATAGATTGCCATGAATCCCAATCGATTGCTATTTCAATTGATTGGATGTTTTACCAATCGATTAGCATCCTGCCGACCTAACCCCAATCGATTGGCACCTGGTACCAATCGATTGAGAGTAGCTGGAGTTGGCCACCTCGTTGGTTTTGTGTGGTTGTGATTGTTTTACCTTCCCTATATATACCCTCTCCCTTATTCATATATATGTTTGCTTGTGTGTGTGTTTGAGAGAGTGATAGATATATATACTCTCATACATATACACATACATATTATATATATACACACACGTACTCTCGAGTTAGAGAAGAAGAAGAAGATGAAGAAGAAGGAAAAGGAGAAGATAGAAGAAGAATGATGAGAAGAGGAGCACAGAGAGAAGGAGAGAAGGACAGAGAAGAAAGAGAGAGAGAGAGAGAGAGAGAGAGAGAATTCACCATAGCCGCCGCCGCGGAGCTCGGGACGCTGTCAACGGAACGCCGGGAAAAGGTGAGTTTCATTAACTCACACAAGGAGGTGTTTTTGAGATGTTTGTATGTGTTTAATAACGTTTATAAAGAGAAGAGAATCCCCAACGTTTTTATAATAAAACCAGCAGTTTTGAGGAAGAAGATAGAGTCCAATCGATTGCCATTGGATCTAATCGATTGGATAATTTCCCAATCGATTGCCATGGGTTCCAATCGATTGATATGTCAATCGATTCGTATTTTGTCCAATCGATTGCCAGTTTGTCCAATCGACTGATATTGTTCCCAATCGATTGACATGTTTATTCAATCGATTGGATATGAGCAGAATGTTATTTGTATATTGTCTTATACTTATGATATATTAGACTTGTTAATAATTGTACCATATGGGTTATTGCGATGTGTGGATAAGATTTATAAATACTATGTCAGGACTAGACTCATATGCAATTATCATTGATATTACGAGCTAAATTATCCTATGTCAACTGTCGATGTTAGATGAATTGTTTAACTGTCATATGTTATTGTCAAACTGAATAGAACGGAACACAACTGTATTTTAATAATTAGTAATCAGTAGATATGATTAATACAGAGCATGTGGCATTTCCTGTACTTAGTATATGAGCATTTCACAACATGTGTCAGCATGCATGGGATAATGATGTGAAGAGGTAAGAGAAGCTGATGAGAAATGGGATATGTGACTTATGTGGAATATGAGATATGTGTACTTTGGATCCATGGGATCAACGGCTGACGAGTCGGGTGGACGTGGGACGGTTAGAGTTCCTAGTGTGCCTCTCGCTGTTGAAGACTTCCAGTGATGCGTAGGTACTGTTGAAGACGTCCAGTATACCATTGACGATTACGTCTGGCTAGTGCCCTAACATATACTCACCGTGTAGATGACCAGTGAGAATATACACAGCGTAGAAGACGTCCGTTGTGCCGCTTCCATCGTTTATAGATAGGTGGTACCGTGTAGACGACCGGTAACCCTATCAAGGGATTGTAGGACCTACTGCCTAGTCGGGTGATTCCGATTGGTATTATGGTATCTACGTATGGATACAAATTTGGATTATGATATCAACGTATGGATACGGAGATGGATAGAAATCTGAATATGAGTATGGATATGATAAGATAAATGTTCAGTCGTGGATTTAGCGTCCTGACGCAAAGGTATATGCATGGGATGGATGCATGGGTTGCATGCATGGATTTGATGAATACATGATGAGATATTTACACTATGATCTTTATCCTTGTCATTTCTTAATATGTTTCCCGCTATCCCTGAATTAATGTATAGTTTACTGAGACCTCTGCTATGTTCGTGAGTGACGTCATTGTTGAGAGATTAGCCGCATTTTTAAGGTACTGAGCATTAACGATGAGGATTGTTGTTTAATGTACTTACTCAGCTTTGTACTCAAAGCTGATGGAATTTGTGCCCTGGACATTCCAATGTCTAGAGCTTCGTAGGACTTGAGGACGAGAGACTGATGTTCTACCGGTCTTGGAGCTGAAAGCTTGGAGAAGAAGACGTGCTGCTTGTAATAGTTAGTTTGTATATCTGTTGTACTGTTGTTGTTATTGTTATAGGCATGAGACTATAAGCCAGCTGTTGTAATAGTTTTAGTAGACTTTTATAATTGGTACTTGGGCATCTGTTGCTTCCATACCTTTTTAGTTTCCGCTGTAGCCTCTGATTATGTTAATAAGATATGTTCTATGAATAGCATCCTCCCTATCGTGGTGTTTATTGGTTTGAGTAGATGACAATGCGGTTATTCACCCGTCATTCCCTATGGACCCATAAAGGAAATTTATTTTTCCCTATTTATGCTGCTCCGGGGCGTGACAATTACACATCAGAGTCTCGAATCAAATAAAACATAACAGTAATACACGGTCAGGGCAACATATGCCTGCTTACAAAAGGTCGAAAAGTAGTAAAGATAATTAAACTCCAGTCTAGCCTAATCTTCAATTGGCATAGAGGTAGTCAGCGTAGTAGTCCTCACCTGCAGGTCCTTCACCAGTGTAGTTATAACCAGGATGCGCTGGAACGTAGATATGTCCAGCGGCATAAACGCCTTCAACTTAATGAAAGCTGAGTGAATTAGATATTAATAGGATATCAACTATTGAAGTTATTACAAGTTATGAATGATAAACAATAAATTTAGTGAGGATAACTCCTTAAATCAAAATGACCATCCGATTACTAACGTCTTTATTAGATTAAGACCGTCAACACATTCTAGTAGGAGAACAGACTCGACAATAGTTCACTTCTAAAGATACACCATTGCTCTGTCCACCGCTTTTAAGAACATATGCACAGTCCACCGCATGTCATGGATACCACGTCAGTCCATTCCCAAATTTTAAGAACATATGCTCAGTTCACCGTACTACAGGGATATAATGCTTTAAGAAACAATACATCATTCTATACCACGACTTAGCGACGTCTACCAGTGATCACGGTCCACCGTAGTCGTAGACACCTTCGTTTGTCTACCGCTTTTAAGAACATATGATTAGATCATCTGGTTATCTTAGGGATGTTGGTCTAGTTCACCGCAGTCGTAGACACCTTCATCTGTCTACCGCTTTTGAGAACATATGATCGACCAAGGCCCGCCCATGCAAGATTCTCGAATCTTAGCAAACCTACTTAAGTTCAACTCTACCATCGATACATGACAATCCTAATGTGGCTTGACTACTCTAAATGAAACAAATGATAACTCCAAGAGATTCATAACGCTTACGTTATCTAACGTCACGACCATTATCCAAAATCTTATCGTTACTATGATTCTAGGCCGCATTAACTCATTATCACACCTATATTAAAACAATATAACATGCTGGGAATACTGAACAGTAAATAAACAACTAAACCGTCATAATATAAACAAAATAAGGAAAACAGTATTCTGCAACTGCCAATTGATTGGGACAGAGGTCCAATCGATTGGATCACAATCAATGCCAATCGATTGTATAAAATGGCAATCGATTGGTATCTCAAAGAAGGCAATCGATTGGGAAAAGTCCCAATCGATTGGGACTTCATCTTTTTCACAGTGAAGACAGTCCATCAACATTTAAACGAGAAAATATGATTTAAACGTCTTCTATCCATCTAAACAAGTCCTAATATCAATGTGTTGATACTCAGTGAGTTTAAAACTCACCTTAGGTGTTAAGGGGGTGTTTGGGTGTGTGTATTTGAAGCTTGGAAGCTTCAATGGGGAATCTCTCTCTCTCTCTCTCTCTCTCTCTCTCTCTCTCTCTCTCTCTCTCTCTCTTCTTCTCTGTCAGTCTCTTCTCTCTTTCTTCTTCTCTTTTTTTTCTTTCCTTTCTTCTCTTCTTCTCTGGTCTTCTTCTTCTCAATCCATGTGAGTGTGTGTGAGTGTATAGATGTATATTTGTATATATATATGAGTGTATACATATATGAAATACACACACAAACACTCCCTCTCACTCTCTCAATTTTTTGGAACCCCAAAAATGCAAAAATGAGCTGATATATATAGGGATAGGTGTTCATGTGGCCAAACCCCAGTCAAAGCATAAGAATATGTCCAGCTGCTACCAATCGATTGGCATGAATGGTAATCGATTGGTGTTAGGTATTAAATGCCCCAATCGATTGGTATTAGTAGCAATCGATTGGTATCTAAGATAAGGCAATCGATTGGGAAACTTGCCAATTGATTGGTATCCAAATTATACCAGAGGTAAAGTTAAGCTCATACAAGTATTAAAAGAAGCATACAAGGTTTTATTCATATAATACATTACAGAAATACATGGCATTACATAATCCACCATATAAAGCTTCGAATGGTGCCATCCCTATGCTCGTGTGATAGCTGTTGTTGTAGGCAAACTCGATTAAAGGTAGGTGTGTCTCCCATAAGCTCTCAAATTCAATGACACAGGTTTGTAGTATGTCCTCCATCACTTGATTGACTCGTTCTCTCTGACCATCTGTCTATGGATGAATGGCTCAACTCAAGTTCAATGAAGTTCCCATTGTTGTCTGAAGGCTCTTCCAGAATTCTACGGTGAAGCGTGAATCTCGATCTAAAACTATTGACAGGGTAAATTGTGCAGTTGTACAACTTGCTGTAGATACATCCAGCTCAATCATTCGTTTGGGTATGTCATGTTGTATGCCATGAAATGCGCTGACTTGGTGAGTCGATCCACTATTACCCAAATAGCATCATGGTTTTGCTATGACATTGGTAATCCAACCACGAAAGCCATGGTGATGTGTTCCCACTTCCATTGGGGAATCAGTAGTGGCTGTAGAAGTCCAGGCAGTTTCTGATGTTCTGCCTTCACTTGTTTGTAAACAAGACATTGCAATACATACTCGGCCACTTCTCGCTTCATTCCTTCCCACCAAAAGTTCCTCTTCAAGTCCTTATACATCTTGTTCCCTCAAGGGTGGATAATTATCCTCGACTTGTGCGCTTCATCCAAAATATCCTTTCTGAGATTACCGTCATTTGGCACGCAAAGTCTACCTTTACATCTTAATGCTTCGTCCGTACTAATACTCCATATTTCTGGTTCTTTTACGGACATCTTAGTAAACCATAGCTTCAAATTCTCATTTGACTGTTGAGCTTCCAAGATATGACTAATGAGAGTTGGTTATATGACAAGACACCCAAAGTGTTGTCCTCCTCCTGATTCCACTTGCTGAAGGTCAAATCTAGCTAATGTCTCCAATGCTCGCCATTCTCTAATCAAAATCTAAGTAATCAAAAGGCGGGGTCTGTAGACACCCAATTTTGACCACACTAATAAGATTTAGGGTGGAAAACATCTTGGAGGTTTCTATGATGAAATGTATCCCATAGAAGGTACTGGATCCTACACAATCGAAAGATCAAACTTCGAAAAGTGACTTCAAGTTCAGAAAAGCCCTTTTCCATGCATAAATCCCAGTTTTGTCAAAATTGTCTCTCAAAATTCATATTCACTCAAGGTTATATGAACATGAAGTGTTCTGATATGCACAAAAATATCAGGTCAATTCCCGAGCAGCCGAGACCCCTCGGGCAAATCAATGTAATCTCCGGAGGTATTTCAGGCGGAGGGGATTCACAGTCGGCCAGTGTCACGCCCCGCAGTAGCAAAAATAGAGAAAATAAATTCCTTTTTGGACCCGTAGGCCATGACAGTTGAAAGTCACCATATTGTCCATAACCAAAGTCAAACCATCAGAGTAATGATTCAAACCACACATTGGAAAGTTCTAGGGTTGATATATATAATCAGAGTTCAACACTAACTATTACAAACCATAAGTATCGCAGAAGTACAAATAAAGTATTACGGCAACATATGCCGATTACAAACTTAACTATTACAACGGTCTCTAAAACATAGGCATAAACTATCAACAGCAAGCTCCAAGTCTTCAGCTTGCGTAGTAGTCATCTCCAGCGTAGCCTCCGTCATCGTAGGCTCCATCCTCGTGGCCCCTATCCATGTATGCATCACCTGCATACTCATAACCCTGGCCAGCTGGACGTTGAATATCCAGCGGCATACAACGCCGTCAGCTACGAAAGCCGAGTGAAAGCAAATACTAACAGAGTATCTACAGATAAGTAGCATATAACAATAACATCAATAAAAAGGATCATCTCATCGTTCGTATGCATGTATGCACCAATCCAAGATGTAATACGGACGTCATCCCCTTTTCCATCTAGCATGTAGCCCAACGCCTCATAACTCATTTATCCTCGACACGTAGTCTCACACATAACATAGACTCTTGGGTCCACATTAATCAGACACGTAGTCCCATACCTACGGTCTGTTCACTCTTGACACGCAGTCCCAACGTTTCGGCCAACCCGCCCTGACATGGTTACTACGACACATAGCCCTTATATGATACAGCACGTAGCCCTGACATTCCACAGCACGCAGCTCCGTCATTCAACAGCACGCAGCAATTATTACCGCACACAGCTCATACTACCACACACAGCTTATATCACCGCACACAGCTCATACTTCCGCACACAGCTCATATCATTTCCGCACACAGCTCATATCATTACCGCACACAGCTCATATCACTACTGCACACAGCTCATATCACCGCACACAGCTCATACTATCGCACACAGCTCATATCATTACCGCACACAGCTCATATCATTACCGCACACAGCTCATATCACCGCACACAGCTCATACTACCGTACACAGCTCATACTATCGCACACAGCTCATATCATTACCGCACACAGCTCATATCATTACCGCACACAGCTCATATCACCGCACACAGCTCATACTACCGCACATAGCTCATATTATCGCACACAGCTCATATCATTACCGCACACAGCTCATATCACTACCGCACACAGCTCATATCACCGCACACAGCTCATACTATCGCACACAAAGTCTAACTCTATCATATATCGATTTAACACGAAGTTCCAGTCCTATCCCAGCACCTGGGATTCCACACTCAACATCATACGGTCTTAGCGACCGCATTCACGCGCACCCATAAATAGTATCATCCTCTGCAGTCGATAGACTCACTAATATGCACGTCGGCTTTTCAATCTCGTTATTATCTCATATATATCAAAAGGATATAACAATGCAAAGAAAATACAGGGTATTACATATAACAACATTCAAACCAAAACTAGAATGAAATATTAAACATCGTGTATAATTCTAGTAAAAATAGGGCACAGGGGTATTTTGGTCATTTTCCAGTTTGTACGTCCACGACAAATTTTATAAAAGTTCTGTGAGAGTAAATAAATAAGTATTCATGTTGGAAGTTAAGAGTTTTTGATCCTCATTAAGAATCCATCTCGATTTCAGTCGTATTTGAAAATACCAATTTATCATATTTATACCGTATTTGAAAAAACCAGAATACCGTATTTATACTAAGTCATAATGCTGTATTTATACCGTATTATACTATATCATAATACCATATTTATATTGTATTATACTATATCAAAATACCGTATTTATACATACAAAAAATATAAATACGTAATATAATACGTATAAACATCACATAATTAATATAAATCATAATCATATGTTCATAACAAAGTGTAATATAAATAGATGAGTGAGTTGGAGACTCACCTAAATTCGCAGAATAATAATGCCGAGAAAACCCGAAGAATCTTCGAATATAAAATTCAGGCTTCAAATAGTGTTCTTGGTGTTCTTGGTGTTCTCGGTGTGTTCTTGGTGTTCTTGGTGTTCTAGGTGTGTTCTTGGTGTACTAGGTGTGTTCTTGGTGTTCTTGGTGTTTGTGTGTGTGAGATGAAGATATGTAAGCATTAGGATGAGTTCTCAACCTCATAAGTCTAAGGATAAATGTAATGGAATGGTCCCATATATATAGGAACCAAGGAGGGACCTCACTTTGCAATTACCAAGAGTCAAAGGTTCGAAGGATAATTATTTCCTTAGGGCCATGTTTGGTTGGATGTGCAATAAAATCATAACTGGTCCAAATATACTAGATATTCACAAATCTGCTAAATTTCTATTTCTAAAAATTTTGAAAATTTATAATCGAGTTCTATAAATACTTAATATTATAATTACAACATAAAAACACTATTCATCTTGGGAAATAAATATTTGAAAATAGCGGGTATTACATCATCCCCCACTAACTAAAGATTTCGTCCCCGAAATTCGAACTAAGCATCGTTGAACAACTCCGGGTACTTCTCACTCATCTCTGACTCTAGCTCCCATGATGCTTCTCCTTCGTCGTGAAACTTCCACTGGATCTTCACCAACGGAATTTCCTTACTTCTCAGCTTCTTAGTTCCCCAATCCAGAATTCGCACTGGTCCTTCATTAAATGACACATTATCGTTAACCTCAATGTCCTCAAAGTTGATCTCATGACTCGGATTGTGAGCACACTTTCTTAACATGCTAACATGAAACACGTTGTGTACTCCCGACATCTTAGGCGGTAACGCGAGTCGGTAGGCAACTTTTCCTACCCGTTCAAGGATCTCAAATGGTCCAATGAAACGCGGTGCAAGCTTTTCTCTCTTCTGCCCAAATCTGGCAATTCCTCGCACCGGAGATACCTTAAGTAGCACATGATCTCCAACACTGAATTTCAAACTTCTGCGACGTTTATCTGCATAACTCTTGTGTCTACTTTGCGCTGTTCGCATCCTTTCTTTCACGATCTGGATCTTCTCGTTAGTTTTCCAAACTAATTCAGGTCCAAGCAGTTGATTATCTCCAACCTCTGCCCAACACAAAGGTGATCGGCACGGTCTTCCGTATAATGCCTCAAAGGGTGCCATTCCTATGCTCGAGTGGTGACAGTTATTATACGCAAATTCTATTAGCGATAGATGAGTCTCCCATGAGCTCTCAAAATCAATAACACACGCTCGAAGCATGTCTTCCATCACTTGGTTAACTCGTTCAGTCTGCCCATCAGTCTGTGGATGAAAGGCAGTGCTCAAGCTTAACGAAGTCCCCAAAGCTGTTTGTAGACTTTTCCAGAATTCTGCCGTAAATCGTGAGTCACGGTCTGATACGATTGAGACTGGTACACCGTGCAGTCTCACAACTTGTTGTATGTACATTCGACTCAAACGTTCGACTAGATACGACATATTATAAGCTATGAAATGCGCCAATTTGGTAAGTCGATCCACAACTACCCAAATAGCATCGTGGTTTTGCTGAGACCTTGGCAAACCTACCACGAAATCCATAGTTATATGTTCCCACTTCCATCCGGGAACTGGTAATGGTTGTAGAAGTCCTGGAGGCTTCTGATGTTCCGCCTTCACTTGCTTGCACGTGAGACATTGAGACACGTGTTCCGCAACTTCTCGTTTCATTCCTTCACACCAGAAGTTTCTCTTCAAATCTTTGTACATCTTTGTGCCTCCTGGGTGGATAGTCATTCGCGACTTGTGCGCTTCATCCATTATGTCTTTTCTAAGATTATCTTCATCCAGCACACAAAGTCTGCCTCTGCATTTGAGTGCTCCATCCGAACCAATACTCCAATTCTCTGGTTCCTTCACTGCATTGCTCGCGAACCACTCTTGAAGTCCTTCATTCTTCCTCTGTGCTTCAAGGATACGACTGATGAGTGTCGGTTGTACTACCAAACATCCAAAGTGTCATCCTTCACCTGAATCTGAGGCTTGAATACCGAATTCAGCCAAAGTTCCCAACGCTTGCCATTCATTGATCATAAGAGAAGCTACTATTATCCTCCTGGGTTTCCGACTTAAAGCATCGGCTACTACGTTTGCTTTCCCAGGGTGATACTGCAACGTGAATCATAGTCTTTCAATAATTCCATCCAACGTCGTTGCCTCATGTTCAACTCCTTTTGAGAGAACAAGTATCTCAGGCTCTTGTGATCTGAGAACAGATCGAACTTCTCACCGTAGAGGTAATGCCTTCAAATCTTGAGAGCAAAAACAATAGCGGCTAGTTCGAGGTCATGCGTCGGGTAATTCAACTCGTGAGGCTTCAATTGTCGCGATCCATATGCGATTACCTTCCCATCTTGCATCAAAACACATCCGAGTCCTTGGTGTGATGCGTCGCTATAAATGGTGAACTGCTCACCGCTCTTAGGTATCGCAAGCACTGGCGCTGTAGTCAATCTCTCCTTCAATTCTTGGAATGCTCGTTCATGCTTGTTACCCCATTCAAACTTCAAATCCTTCTTCGTTAGTCCGGTAAGAGGAGCTGCGATCTTGGAGAATCCTTCCATAAATCTCCGGTAGTATCTAGCTAGACCAAGAAAACTTCTGACTTCTGTGGCAGTCGTTGGTATATTCCAATCTAGAACTGCGTCTGTCTTTGATGAGTCTACTGCTATTCCATCTCGTGAGACAACATGTCCTAGGAACTTAACTTCCTTCAACCAAAACTCGCACTTACTGAACTTCGCATACAGTTGGTTATCTCGAAGGGTTTATAGTGCGATCCTTACATGTCCCTCATGTTCCTCCTCGGTCTTGGAGTAGATCAGAATATCGTATGTTTTAAGATCCAGTTATCTTAAGAGGCTTTACTACGAGAACACATTAGATCAACAATTGCTAAAATAATATTGGACCACTGAGTTCTACGCTTTTGCTTATAACAAATTCTCTGCACATCATTAACTTCCAGTTTGTTGGATTATTTTAATATACACGTATGTATATCTGGTGGTTCAAATATTATGTACAGGTTTCTTTTAAATGATTTACATTTGCATTAAACTAATATAACTTTTTTTTTGCTAATTTTTAGATCTATGTGCACTGAGCGCATTGGGGATGATACATTGAGATTGATACTCAAACGTTTTACAAAGTAATGCGGAGAATGCACAACTTGCCCGTTAAAATATAGATTTGTAGTTAATTTATTCTTATTAGTTAATTGAGATTTTAAAGAACCCTTAATATTTTTTTAAGGACCTTTATGTACTTAATGTTCGGTGATAACCTATACTTGCTTATCTTTTTTTGTTATTGTGATTTCATAATGATTGGAGTTTAAGCAATTTTAATTTCAGAATTAAAATTTATATTTAATACTATCGTCTTAATTCCAATCGACGTAAAAGTTATTTGATTATCAAGTTGTTTGGATAAGCTTATCCCCCTTTACTCGACCATTGCATCTTTTCTTTATGAAATAATTTTAGCGAATGATCATGAATTCTGCTATCAAACTTTTGTATAAACCGTTTATTTATTTATGTATTTTTCACTTCCACCATTTTACGCCCGTGCCCGGGCACGGGTACGTACTAGTATGTATATATATTTATAAGTAATATATGTATACACACATCTATTTATCTATATATTGTGCAGTTGCAATACACTCGTTGATGTAATTCACAGTAGTAGCTAGGACATGGTCCATGTTAGACAAGCATAAAAAAATAAAAAAAATAAAAAATTAAAAAGAAAGGTTTATGGCTAAAAGATATTTTGGTACCTTGGGTGAAGTTTCGCTGTGGACTCCTTGATTATCAATTGCAATATTTTGATTCCTATTGTTTTAAATTTTTTACAATGTGGTCCCTGCTTCTAACTTCATCAATGCAATTTGATGGAAGACTCACGTGCCTTGCACGAGTCCACTTGTTAGAAACATTTTGGTACGTACTCTATAATTTGGACAAAATTTCACTTTGGACCTTAGATTATCAATTGCAACACTTTTGCCCAAACTATAGGGTACCAAAATTTCACCCAAACTGAACTGAAACCTATTGGTTCATCTAACCGTTTACACCCCTACGAATTTATTCCTTTATTATTACTATTATTATTATTATTAATTTTTTTTTTATCTATTTTACTTCAAATCCTTGTGAAATTTTCATGCTTATCCCACAACGTGTGGATGATTTACCAGCTAATTAGTTCTAATATAAAGTGAAAGAACCGTTGTTTAAATATGCACTAGAATCCAATTATGAGGTTAGGCTTTTAAAATCTTCTACAATTTCTCCCCTTTTTTCTTCTTTAAATCATATATTTTTTTTTGGGTTCCAAAATTAGATATGCTACCTGTTGGATTATTTTAATAGAACAAAAGAATCATTATTATATGATGTTAATGCTTTTTAACATATAATTATGGACATACTAAAATTTCTATGTGCTGGTTATGCACGTTATGGTCTCTAACCTTTTAGAGCATTCATTTGCTTTGAAGTCCAACACATTACACATCCAAATGTTTTGTATATCAGTCATGCAATAGTTTTATCAGGTAATCAGTTACTTAAAATCTTTTCATTAAGAGGGTTAATGTTTCATGAATGCCTCATATTGGTATTGAGTCAATTAGCTATTATATATATATATAGCTACGTATGTGATGAAAGATTTGCTTTTCTCCTTTTTTTTTTTTTGAAAAACAATAAAGATTTCTTTTTGTCTCCAGCAACTTTATATATACATCTACAATATATATTGATACGTCCAGAAATATCCGTTAAAGAGCAACCGCCACGTGGCAGAAGGGCCCGAGCTATCCGGGAGGAGACCTTGGGGCCCGCGCCCCGCATTAGACGTCACCGCTCGGGACGGTCAGCCGGCCCGGGCGTGATGTGCGGCGGCTTTCCAGTAGGAGTACCTCGTGAAGAACATTTCAGGCAGTTTGCTTATATGACCCGGACTCTATTAAGGGAAGATGAGTAGTTTCCTAAATCACTTAGGGAACTCTCCTAAGATCATGCAAATCTATTGTGATTAGATTAGGCTTCTTAATCTAATTAACTTACCGTGTAAGGGTGGACTCTTGCATCTATAAAAGAGCCACCTACCCTGTCAAGAAGGGACCCCCGAAAATCACTTCTCTAAGCATATAATTACCCGCTAGAGAACTCATCACCTACACGCATATACCCGGCCGGTATTACTGGTAGTGCCGCCCACCTTTGTTGGCTCACCAGGGCCGCCGGTGATCTGCTAGTGAGGAGCGCATAGACGCAACCGTGGACGTAGGTCACCTTGTTAACGGGACCGAACCACACGCAAACCTCTTCTTACTTTATTTTCTCGCTCAAATCCTGCTTACCAACTTTCGGCATCATCAGCTTGGCGCCGTCTGTGGGAAGCGACACAGTCTTCTCATCAACAAAATTTTTTGACTGATCAACATGCCGCCAAAGAAGGGTAAGAAAACCGCCGATTCAACCGGTCAGGAGGACCTGCAGATCGAGCCACGGGCTACCTCCATGACCACTGAACAGGTCACGGCGGTGCTAGAGCAACTCTTGGAGGGCCAGCTCCGAACACAGCAACAGATAGAGGCGCTTATGGCCCAACACGAGAAGCGCCCTCCGTCGGATAAGCAGCCTGAAAAGAGCGTTCCTGGCCGAGGGCCCGCTCGGACACGCGGACGAGCCCGCTCTGCTCCAGTGTCCCCACCAGATCGAGAACGTCAAGCAGAGGGGGAACGCAGCCAGGCTACTAAGCGCTCGCAAAAAGGGCCTCGGTACATCCCTCGCCGAGCACGCCGAGTGGAAGACGCCAGAATCATCATTGATCGGCGGCGAGGGGCGAGGGGGGAAGAGTCCGGAAGGAAAGCCCGGGAATCGGTCGATGACCCTCCCGTCCTAAGCCGGGGGGACCTTAGGCATAGGCTTTCCCGGACCCACAGTCGGGTACTATCCCCTAGGTCGACGCACTTTGACGATGAGGCCTCCTCGTCCGACCCCACCTACCGCTCAGACACGGAAAGGAGAACCGGGTGGAACAATGTCAAAGCCCAGGTCGAGGAGCTACAGCAGCAGATCGAGAGGCTGAACCGCAAGTCCGGTCACGACCTCACGAACACAGAAACAGAGTCGCCCTACACTGCCCGGGTGACACAATTCCACATTCCGCGAAAATTAAAACCCCCCCTCCCCACCTTAGTTCTTACGATGGCACGGGGAGCCCGGTGGACCACATTCGCACCTATAAGGCGCAGATGGCATTGGTCACAACGACGGACGAACTGCTGTGCCTGGCCTTCCCCAGTACTCTCAAGGGGCCCGCCGCACAGTGGTTTCACGCCTTGAAGCCTCGTACGGTGGACAACTTCCAAGCCCTCGGCAAGCTATCATCAGCAAGTTTGTTGGGATGCTCGACCGGTCGCAGCCGAACACCCAGCTGCTGACCGTCAAACAGCGCAAAGGGGAGTCCTTGAGGGAGTATGTGGACCGCTTTAATCAACAAAGACTTCAGATCCGCAACCTTAACAAAACTGCGATAATCATGGCTTTTTTTTCGGGAGTTCAGCACACCAAGGTTGCCACGTCGTTCCATCGCGACCGACCGGCAACCCTGGTAGAGCTCTCGGAGAGGGTCGGAAAATATATAGACACCGAGGAGTTCCTAAAGGCAAAGCGTGCCGGCCAGACGGGAGATGAGTCCCTGAAGGCCAAGCGCAAGCGCGAGGGATTCGAGAAGAGTTCGGGAAAGAAGCCGAAACAAGAGCAGTGGGATCCTAGGGGGCAGCCCCCAACGACTTTCACGCCTCTTACCCGACCTATACATGAAGTCATGGCCGTCGCGGAGGCACAGAGGCTGCTCCCGCAGCCAGCTAAGCTCAGAGCTCCGCTCGGTAAGAGGAACCGGGACAAGTTTTGCCGGTACCACCGGGACCACGGCCATGAGACGGAGGATTGTTTCAAATTGAAGATAGCCATAGAGAAGCTAATCGAATAGGGACACCTTGCTGAGTTTATCACAGAGGACAGGCGGCCTCGACAAGATGCCCGGGCTCCCGATCGCCCGCCACCACCGCTCGGCCATATCAACGTGATTTCAGGAGGAACATCAGGTGGAGTCAATTCACAGTCGGCACGGAAGAGGCATGCCCGAGCCTCCCGAATGGAGGTCGGTTAAGTCCAATCCACCGGCTCCTCCCCAGCCGATGTTCTCACATTCACGACCGACGACTTGCAGGGGATCCATTGCCCTCATGACGACCCGTTAGTGGTAACGCTGTCTATAGCCAATTATATGGTCCAGAGGGTGCTAGTGGACACAGGAAGTTCGTCCGATATTATGTTCACAACAGCATTCGATCAACTTGGGATCGCCCGGGATTGGCTCCGACCGGTTGCTACTCCCCTGGTTGGATTTAACGGTTCCAGCACTCAGCCACTCGGAACAATCGAGCTCCCAGTTCTCATGGGGACCTACCCCCAGCAGGTCTCCGTGCTGACTAAGTTTGTGATAGTGGAGGCCCCATCGGCCTACAACGTCATCCTCGGAAGGCCGACCCTCAACATGGCCCGGGCGGTTGTCTCAACGTACAGCTTAACCGTGAAATTCCCAACTCCCCAAGGGCCTGGATGTTTGCGCGGAGACCAGACCGCTGCTCGGAGTTGTTATGTTAACTCGTTACATGGGGGGGCAATCGTAGAAACGTTGAACGTCCAAGAAATGGACCCCCGGGACCAGAGCGACGTAGTAGGACCGATGGAAGAACTGGAACAGGTTATGTTGGACCCTGAACGCCCGGACCGTACAGTCAGCATAGGGACCTTATTGGAGCCTGCCTTGAAGGAGGAGTTGACCCAGTTCCTGAGGCAGAATCAAGATGTTTTTGCTTGGGGTCATGAGGACATGCCCGGGATTGACCCCCGGGTAATGTCCCATCGTCTCAATGTTAGCCCGGATTGCCGCCCCGTTAAGCAGAAAAGGAGGGGCATGGCCCCCGAAAGACAGAAAGCACTGAGTGAGGAGGTCGAAAAGGCAAAATCCGTCCGAGAAGTCCACTACCCTGATTGGCTAGCCAACGTAGTTCTGGTCAAGAAAAACAACGGAAAGTGGAGAATGTGTGTGGACTTTACCGACCTCAACAAGGCTTGCCCCAAGGATTGCTATCCGCTGCCCAGGATAGACCTCCTCGTCGACTCAACAGCAGGCCACTCACTCCTATCTTTCATGGACGCTTACTCGGGGTATAACCAGATCAGCATGTACCCCGGGGATGAAGAGAAAACGGCGTTCATCACGGACCAAGGCACGTACTGTTACAAGGTCGTGCCATTCGGCCTCAAGAACGCCGGGGCTACCTACCAGCGCCTGGTCAACCACATGTTCAAGGACATCATCGGGAAATCCATGGAAGTTTATGTGGACGATCTCCTGGTCAAAAGCCGGGATGAGCCTGACCACCTCGAACATCTGGCCGAGGCCTTTAGCATTTTGAGAAAGTTCAAGATGAGGCTGAACACGGCCAAGTGCACTTTTGGGGTCTCGTCCGGGAAATTCCTCGGCCATGTAGTCAGCAGACGGGGAATCGAAGCGAACCCCGAGAAGATTAAAGCCATCATCAATATGCGGTCCCCCAAATCAACAAAAGAAGTTCAAAGCTTAGCCGGACGGGTGGCAGCACTGAACAGATTCGTATCCCAAGCTACCGACCGGTGCCTGCCATTCTTTAAAATCCTCCGAAAAGCGTTCCAATGGTCAGAGGAGTGTGAGGAGGCATTCCAGGAACTCAAGAAGTATCTGGCCTCTCCCCCTCTACTATCAACGCCCGCACCTGGAGAAGAATTGTTCCTGTACTTGGCGGTGTCACCGTCGGCTATTAGCTCAGCACTTATCCGGGAAGAGCATGGGATACAGTTCCCAGTGTACTACACCAGTCGGGCATTGCAGGGTGCGGAAAGCCAATACTCCCGCATTGAGAAACTAGCCTTCGCCCTCATCACCTCAGACCGAAGGCTCCGCCCGTACTTTCAGGCCCATGCCATTATAGTTCTGACCGACCAGCCCCTCCGCAGAATTCTCTCTCGGCCAGACACATCCGGAAGGCTCGTTAAGTGGGCTTTGGAGCTGAAAGAGTTCGAGGTGGTCTACCGGCCACGGACGGCCATCAAGGGGCAAGCTGTAGTGGACTTCCTGGTTGAATTCACATATCCAGAGGACCCGGTCGAAGAGACCGAGCCCTCTGCTTTACCACCCGGGTTACTCTCCGGCATTCCAACCTGGGTACTACATGTCGATGGCTCTTCGAACCAGCAAGGTAGTGGGGCCGGGATAATCCTGACCACCCCCGACAACATCCAGCTCGAATATGCTTTAAGGTTTGGGTTCCGTGCCTCCAACAACGAGGCCGAGTACGAAGCCCTCCTGGTCGGGTTACAGTTAGCCGTCTCAATGAGTGCATAATAGGTCCAGGCCTACAGTGACTCCCAGCTCGTAGTCAATCGGGTAAACCAAGAATACGAAGCGCGGGAAGACAGCATGGTAGCCTATTTGGCCCTCGTCCGGGAGATTTCAAAACAGCTCAGAGGATTCTCCATCACTCGGATACCAAGAGAAGAAAACACCAGAGCTGACCGGCTGGCTCGCCTTGCCTCGTCATCTGAGTCAGACTTGCCCGGGATAAGGATACAATTCCTACCCGAGCCAAGTGTGATCAGCTCAGAGGGCATGGAGGTCGACCCGATCACTCCGGGACCTAGTTGGATGGATCCAATCGTGACATTCTTGACAACAGGAAGGTTGCCGGACAACAAAGAGGAAGCGAGGCGGGTCAGATACCGGGCGGCGAGATACCACATTCTCGACGGTGTCCTCTACAAGAGGGGATTCACTATCCCGTACCTCCGCTGCGTTCATCATGCGCAAGCTCAATCAATACTCTTCGAAATTCATGAAGGTGTGATAAGTGTGATAAGTGTACTATTGGCCGACCATGGCCCGAGACTCGCAGGAGTATGTACGAAGGTGTGATAAGTGCCAGAAGTACTCACCCATGATCAACCCACCGGGAGAAAGCCAGACACCGATCCACAGTCCTTGGCCATTTGCCCAGTGGGGAATTGACACGTTGGTCCCTTACCAACGGGGAAAGGGCAAGTTAGATTTGCCGTGATAGCCGTCGACTACTTCACCAAATGGGCGGAGGCCGAGCCCTTGGCAACGATAACCGAGCTGAAAATGGAAAGCTTCGTGGAAAGAAACATCCTCAGCGGGTTCGGCATTCCCCGAGTCCTAATCAACGATAACGGCAGGCAATTTGATACACCCGTCTTTAGACAGTTCTGCTCGGGGTATGGGATATTAAATCACTACTCTTCCCCCGAGCACCCACAAGCCAACGGTCAAGCCGAGGTAACCAATCGCACAATCTTGCACTCGATTAAGACAAGGCTTGAGGGCGCCAAAGGCCTGTGGCCTGAAGAGCTACCGACCCTTCTATGGGCCTACCGCACTACACCCCGAGCGGCTACCGGCGAAACCCCATTTTCCTTAACCTACAGTTTCGAGGCAGTAGTCTCCACGGAGCTCGGGCTGCCAACGTACTGGGTGGCCAACTTCAGCAATTTGGACAACGGAGAAGCTCTCAGGACAGAACTCGACCTGGTTGAAGAAAGAAGAGACCAGGCCTATCTCAAGGTGGCAGCTTACAAGCAAAGGGTCTCGCGGTATTACAATAGCAAGGTAAAGCACCGTAGCTTTCAAGTAGGGGACCTTGTCCTCAAGGCTGTGAACCAGTCTACCCGAATCCAAAGCCACGGCAAGTTGGGGGCAAACTGGGAAGGCCCGTATAAGGTGACGCGGGTTAACCGACCGGGAACCTACTGGTTACAGAGCATGGACGGGCATGATCTCACCCATCCTTGGAATGTGCAACACCTCCGCAAGTACTATCAGTAGCATCGGACCACATGAGTTTAGTGTTATAGGCAGAATTCTTTTTATAGCTCTGATTGGATAATCGGCATGGTTTATTATTTTTAAATAAACTTACATGGTCCTACTTCAAAAATTTACTAATGTCAGAACACTATGCAATACCCCAAAGACCTCGGGCCTAACCCCGAGGCACCAAAGACTTCGGGCCTAATCCCGAGGCCCCAAAGACCTCGGGCCTAACCCGAGGCACCAGAAGACCTCGGGCCTAACCCCGAGGCACGAAAGACCTCGGGCTCCGAACCCAGGCATTAAAAAGACCTCCAGCTCTGAACCCAAGCATTAAAGGACCCTGCAACCACCCATGTTCCAAGTCGGTTTCCTATGATCGCCCCTCTGCATGCCCCCGCCTTCACGAGAAGGTCGGGGACAAGAGGATACTAGACCTAGAAACAGGAAATCAACTAAAGTTTCGCCTAGGTCCAGCCGATGACGGGGCCAAGCCCCTAGGTGGCCGTCGATGGCAAGCTTCAAAGGCCCCTGCAACCACCCATGTTCCAGGTCGGTTTCCTATGGCCACTTACTCCCGTACTCCCATACTCCCGCCTTAGCAACACGCTTGGGGGGCAGGGGAATAAGGGGAATGTTGAGGCTAAAACAGGGAATCACACCGTTCGACTAGGTATTCTGTTGGTTACGGTCCTAAAGCATTTGCTAAGGCAGGTGTTAGGTCGGCCAAAACTATACGGATACTAGTGAACCGTTCGACTAGATGTTCTGTTGGTTACGGTCCTAAAGCATTTGCTAAGGCAGGTGTTAAGTCGGCCAAAAACGTACAGATACTAGCAAGAGTTAAAGCATAGTACAGAAAAAACAACAAAATTAATGGAAGGATGACCTCAAGGGCCTTTTAATTAAATTAAAGAAAAGGTACAAAGCCTGGGGGGCAGTTGTAGTAGCCTCCCCAAAATAAAGCAAAAAATGAAGGTCCGAGACTTCAGTCTTCCACGTTGACCACGTCTTTGGTGTCCCCAGCCCCTTCCTTGGGGGCGAGCTCAGCGGCTTCAGTGACAGGATTTTCTTCAACCCCAGCCGCGGGATCTCCTTTAACTGCAGCGGCAGGATCTTCACCGGCCGCGATGGCGGTACCCCCGACATCCGCGGCACCGACGTCCCAGTAATCCGAGTCGATCCCCTCATAGGCTGAAAGGGCCCACTCGGTGTGATCCCGAACTAGCCGCCGTTTCAAGTATTCATAGCCTTGGAAGAAGCCATCGTCAAACGCCTCTTCCAGAGCCCCCGCAAAAGGTGCCTCAGCAGCCACCTTCGCCCGGGCTTCAGCTGCCACCGTGAGGCCCCGGGCAGTTTCCAAGTCGGCCAAAGCAGCCGCCAGGTCTGCCTGAGCCGTACCCAAACTCAGGGCCAGCGACTTGGTCTTGCTAATCTCGGCGGCCAGGGCGGCTTTCCCGACCCGAGATTCTTCCTGCTCCTTCGAGAGGGCGGTCTCAGCAGCACTGGCCCTCCCGGCCAGAGAGGTCAGGAGGGACTCGGATCTTGCGGCCATACAGCCAACCTACGATAAGAGGAAGAGGATTGTTCAGTTAAACGGGGCAAGCAAAAAAACGGATCACTATTTAAAAAAAAAAAAAGATAGATCGTTCACCAGATAGGAGAGGTTATATAGCCACCCGGGAAATCCTCAGGGGACAGGCCAGTGCATGTTTCCACCTGGCTCAGGATAAGGGCAGACTTCACCCTCTCCCGGACCTCACCATGGTCGCCCATGGGTACACCGAACGGAACACCAGCCCGGATGGTAGGCTCCTGCACAGTGAACACCCGAGGAGTTGATATCCCCACGGGATCCGGACGATTGGTTGTCCCATGGCGAATGCGCCTTAGAGGGCACTCACCGCCCGGGGGCCTCGGCGGCTGGCCTCTTCCCTTGAGCGACCGCCACCCAAGCAGCAGCGGCGACGGCGGCAACAGCCTGTCTTTCCCTCAGTTGCTCCAAATTTCGTTTGGGGGCCATTTCTGTAAAGACGAGATCGCACGGTTAGTAGTGTAAAAAGTGGAAAAAACTGATGCAGGAGTAACAAGTAAGCCAACCCGGACGCTCACCAGGGATGATCGGTGAAAAACTGGGGGCTGGAACGGACTCCTCGGGGGAATAGGTCTCGACGAAATCTCCCGTTTGAGACAATACGTTCCAAACACTAGTGGGCAGCTCCGCTAAGCCCAAAATCCTGGCCTGGCACGACTCAGGGATCTTGGGAGGTTCTGTTGAGCCAGCTGTGGACAGAGGGATGAAATCAATTAGTAAGCTAGTGCGCTCAAAAAAAAAAAGAAAAGAAAAACGGACAGAGAAGGATGGGCTGCCTTACCCCTCACCTCCCCTGCCTAGGATGTCCTCAGC
Organism: Hydrangea macrophylla; assembly: GCA_033977485.1. Classification (NCBI taxonomy): domain Eukaryota; kingdom Viridiplantae; phylum Streptophyta; class Magnoliopsida; order Cornales; family Hydrangeaceae; genus Hydrangea; species Hydrangea macrophylla. Next base: position 8,328,784 of record CM066984.1, on the reverse strand, counting down.
TGGGCCCCCGGCGCCCTGTTGCAGAGGCGAAGGGTGGACACCTGGAAAAACTTGATTTTCCACCCCTTGTTGTTGCTGGGGCACTTGTCAATGATTTTCCAACCCGGCCGGGCCGAAAAGGAGAAAAACCCCGCTTCCCGGTGTACAGGAAATGGACGGTGAGACTATAGAAACTCCCGGAGGGTAATCTCGTACCCAAACGCCTAGGGCCATAGGGATATGCACCCCATTAAGAATCTCCACCCGTTAGGAGCCAGCTGTCCAGGAGCAATACCGAGATAAATTAGGACATCCCGGGCAACGTTGTGAAGTGGCAGGCGGAGGCCCGCCATCATCTCATCCTCAAACAAGGTGACAAACCCTCGCTGGTAGAGATGCGTGCCGCCAGAGTTTACAGCTAAGGCACAACCATCAGGAAGGGAATATCTCTCCCTGATCCGAAGAAGGTCTTGGGAGCGCAATACAGAGAAGGTAGACTCATAGGCAAATACCACATGGGGATCAGCCTCCCCGGGCGTCTCGTCACCCGAGTCCCTCGAGACGGAGGCAACAGGGGCCTCCTGGGTGGACTCGCTATCGAATATGCGGACGGGAACTCTGCCGTCGCTCTGGCGATCGGACGGGAGCGTGAAGGAGAGGCCTAAACTAGGGTCAGGTTCGCCCGACCGAAACATCTCACTTTCCGATCGGGAGGCAGAGTTAAAACCAGAGTGTTCCACCTCTAGTAACCCTGCGACAAGGTCAGGGAACAAACTGCGGCCTAAGTACGGGTCAGCGACCCCAAGCCTAGCGTACAGGGGGGGAAGTGTCACTAACCTGAATGGAAAAGAGTAGATGCTCCTTAACACCAGGAAACACTCTCTCAAGACAGCCTGAGGAAAGTCCGTCCGGTCCAATTGAACTAAGATTCCGCCCGATTTAAAGAAGGAACAAAACCTGAGGAAGAAGAAATCCCACTCCCACTAGAACCCTACCAGACTCGCTCCCTCCAGCCTCGGTCCGACGAAAAGAGAAGTGGGGAAGAAGAAGAAGTCGAAGGAACTTGCAAAAGTTAAAAACACACAAGGGCTCAGGAATCTCGCTTGGGATTCTTTTCCCTCTCTAGATCACTCGGGGATACTCGTTTCAACAGAGGAAGTGAACAAGAAATGGGCAAGTGTTCCTTATATAGGAGCTGTTGACGGCCAAGATCAGGACAGATCCAACGGTCCAAACTATTTCCCGCCTAAACCGTCGCTTTGGGCGCGTGAAGCGTCGCCTCAAAAGGCGCGCACATTCAATGCATGACAGGACGGCTCGGTTGGCACGTAGAACGCTTCGGTTACGATCGAACAGGCGTCGTCGGATCCTGACCTTGCCAATAACCGATTGGCACATGGTACTAGTGGGGCTCGGTCCTTTCTATGGCTACCCGGACTTTTTTTTTCTACCCCGGTCAGGCATTCCGCCGGGTGGGGTGGAATAGTGCCCCCGACCCCGAGCATTATCCCCGGGAGATATCCCGACAGCTTCTAAGGCAGCATGGATTTTCGGCTTACACCCGATGAAGCATCCAGTTAGTTCGGAAACTGGGGGGGGCAGAAGCTATCAGTCGACAAGGTTTCAAGGTCATCTCCTAAGAGGCACGGAGCCAGGGCCAGTTCGGTCAACGAAACTTGGCCGGACATTGGAGCTTAAGTGCAGTACAGAAATAATAAACGGGTAGAAGAACAAAGCAAAATAAAAAGTTGGCCTCGAGATCTTTTTATTACTATGAAAAGTGAACTATACAGAGGTCGGGGCAATTATAATAGCCTTCCCAAAAAAAAAAAAAAAAAAAAAAAAAGCCTTTAAGTTCCTTTGCCCTTCAGGGCCTTGACCTCCTCTTCCAGGGCCATCACCCTCGCCACCAACTCCTGTATAGTGAGCTCGAGGGCGTGAATATCCACCTCCTGCATGGCCGAGCCCATCTGCAGGTGAGCGGTCTGCTTTTCCACCCCCTGAAGACGACCCTCCAGGTTACCAAGAGAGAGCCCGGTCCAAGAGCTGGGCACGTGAAGGCCGGTCGGGTATTCCATTCGACTTTTCTTTTGTGGCGGTGGCGGTTCTTCCCCGACTGCCTTCCCCTTTCCCTTCTTGGACGGGCCCGGTGGCGGGCTTGCCTCCTCGGATGAGGTAGAATCACTACTGGTGGACAGAGTAACCGGCCCCTCGGGTGGGCCGGCCCTGCCGGTGGCGCAGGGGCCGGTCGCCATGGATCGAGTATAGCGGCGCGATCCGGAGGCAGCAGCGGCCGGAGCCGCAGAGGAAGTTCCGGCGCCTACATCATCCGCAGGCCCCCCGGCCAAATCAGAGAACGACAGGCCGGCTTCGATGGCTCGGTCAATCGCCTTCGTTTCATCAACAGTAGAGGCAACGCCACGGAAGGTAGCAAAAGATTGTTTTACAGAGGTCGGGATCAAAAACTGCAGGAGGGCAGAGAGCGGAGTCCTCCAGCCAGTTGCCGGAGACCACGACCCAAGGGTATCGCCGCCAGTTCTTGTTCGGAAAGTCCAAACCTTGGACAAGGTTCCTTCCCTCGGCCCCGGGGCGCAAGTAAGGGCCCCCGTGGTCGATGCCCAGGATATAACACCTGACAACGTCGACGGAACAGAGGAACAACCCAAGTCGCTGGTTCAGTACTGATATACCCTAGAGGAGGCGGGCGACATTTGGGCGGCACTTGGAGAGCGGAATTCGCAACCCCTGAAGCAGGTCGCAGAAAGTGACCGGAAGGGGGAAGCGTAGTCCCACAACAAGCAGCAAATAGCTGCTAATGAGGACGAAAGGGAAGGCTACTTCCTCCCCTTCGGTGTAAGGACGGACTGCAACGTCGTCTGGAATGTGACAGTCCTCTCGAAAAGTTCGGATTCCTTCATCAGAGGTCAGATCAATGTGAGAAGCCATTTGAGGGAAGCTTGAAAAAACAAAAGCAACGGAGAAGAAGAGCTCGAAAATGCTTTGCTTGGAAAAGTCGCTCGGGCGATTCAGTTGTTAATTTGCAGTGAGAAACAGAATGAACAGGTGTGGACACCAGCATTTGGGGAGGGGCCCGCCTTTTTAGGTTTGAAATTGTTTTTGAAAAAGGAAAGGAAAAGGTCTGTTGAAAACAGATACAGAGTCGCCACTTGGTCTTTAAGGAACCAAGAAACCTAATTTTTGACTCACCCAAGCGGATAATGGCACCGGCCCTTCATTACCAAAGAACTTGGTTCGGGGTTTTGGTACGAGAGAGGAAGGAGCCTTGGTCACGACTAAAACACCCTCAACTCGCCCCGTCTTTCGACGGGCCTCAATTAGCATCCAAATAATCATCTTATACTATGTTTGGTTCGACAAATAATACTATGATAGTATATTACATCACATAAGAAAATTTGAAATGGAAGATCTAAAGATAAGATATCATTCATAAGATCTAAGTCAAATATCATGCAATGTAAAGTGAAAAATCACACAAATAAACCTAGGAAAAATCGTTTAATCATGTATCAAGTAATCAAGACTTCCTAATCTAAAAGGGGACATGAATTGTTCTTGAAACAAATAATCAAGGAATCAAAGTATGCTTAGCAAGCTAGAATGATGCATGTTAATTTTGGGAAAAGAAGATTTCTCAATCCCCGGGACGGATGAGAAAGGACGATTAGATCGAGGGAAAGCATGAACGTGTGATCATGATCATTCCTTATAATCTTCTTAGATTAGGAGTTACAAAAACCCCAAATCTTGCATGAATGTAGTGCATGCATCTAGAATGTGCCAAGGTTGTAGGGTGTTTTGGTGTTCATAGATTCCTAGAATGACTTAGAAGTCTAAAAGGTGTATGAATGAATGAATTAAATCAACATGGGATGTGTACAAATGTAGTATGAACTACTTCCTAAAGTATGAACTAATTTGAAATGCATATAAGCATCAAATCAAAGAATGAAAGTTAAGGTATGCTTGCTGTGAATAGTGGACAGAACAGTAGCATGATCTTTTGGAATTTGAAAAGAGGGGTTAGGAATGTTTTCAATGCATGATTTTTTATGGAGATGTTCCTTATTGTGTCTAGAACACAACCCAAAAGTCCAATCTTGAATAGCTATCACAGATTGAGAGAAATCATATAAACAATGAAGGTCACTCAGAAACAGAGTCCGTACTATTGACTGAAATGTTAGAACATCTTAGAAAATTAAAACAAAAGATCTAGAGGCTCATTTTATACAGAAAGTTCCCTAAGACATTGAAGTTTAAGGGAAAAATAAGTTAGGACCACCGCTTTTGGAAACGTTTTCTGTAAAACAAGTTGGAAGTGGACCTAGCTGCTGTGACAGCAAAGACAGAATGTCTGGAAGGAATGTTTGGGTCCAAATGGACCATTTCCAAGTGCTTCCAAGTCAAACCAAAAATCGTGGGTGTTCTATAGTGAGTTAGAAAGACTTTCCAATTGGTCTTGCATTCATACATTGAGTATTGAACTCAAAATAATTCCTTGAAGTTAAATGACTCACTGTTTTGAGGGTTTTGAGAAAAACAAGGTTTATTTCTTGAAATCAAAATGAGGGGTTTAAGAGGGGGGTTTTGAAATGAGGGTTTTGAAAGTATACTTCCAGATCTTGGATGAATATTCTAACCACTTGGAATATCAATTCCTAACTTATTTCAAGAACTTCCCAAGTATTTGCAAACCATGGTTTTATTTGGAAATCAAACTCAAGAATCTATGGGAGTATGATACATGAGAGGATAGATTATACATGATATGATATAGCATCCTAAAAGTGGTAAAGAACATGTGCATGGGATATGGGTTCATCTAGATACAAGAAAGTGTTGCATCAAAGTGTGAAAGTCAAAAAGTGAAATGCTGTGAATAGTGGACAGATTGTATGCATTACATTGTAACATTATAATGGGAGGTCAAACGTGCCTAGGAAAATGTGAGAAAAATCAGAGATCATCCTTATTGTGTCTAGAAAATAACCCAAAAAGCCAAACATCAATAGCTATCACAGATTAAAATAAACAAATCAGAATGTACACATGACTCAGAAACAAAAGCTGCACTGTTGACTGATTTTGTATGATTTGTCATAAATCAAAGAAATGGTTTATGATGACCCATTATATACCAAAAGTTTCCTAAGACACCCAAGTTTCATAAGAAAAATAGAAACGATATATGTACAGTGACGAAAAAATCCAGAATAAGTGCAAGAAGTAAGGTAAACATTCTGTGAGAATAGAGGCAGATTATGAATATGAACTTCTCACATCCAAAACAAATACTTTCACATTTCTATAATTGATGGGAAACATTGGGGACAAACTATGATGTCTTAGGAAGATTTTCTAAGTGGTTTCATCTTCATAACGCAAGTATTTAATTCAAAACAAATCTTTGAATCTGAACAGCTCACTGTTTTGGATCATTCTTGAAGGAAATGGATTTGGGTTTGAAATAGAGTTTGAGTTCTTGATTGGGGGTTTTGAAATAAATGTTCAAAGCATGAACTTAAACTCTTGAGATGACCATGTGACCACTTAGAACCTCATCCAACCTTGAATCATCAAAGAACTCCCAATATTATTGGAGAGATTCATTTTTATTTTGAACATAACTTCAAGGATACCTTGGAGGTATTGAAGTTATAATCATCATCTATCAAACATGGTTTTGAGGTCAAGAGCTACTATCCATAAGGATTCACTCACCTCAAACTTCATGTCATCATCTAGATGATGATGAACTAGTAAGTAAATAAAGAAAATAAAAAGAAATGAGATTAAGAAGAGATGAACATAATATGAACAAGCAAGTAAATAACAATCAATAGATGATAATCAATATGATTTTGGACTTGTAGCTTGGTGTTTCACTCATAGATTTTGACATTTGGACATGGAAGTAGCTTCCTAACTCAAGAATGCTCAAGAATGGTGATTGGGTATATTGATGATGAAGTATATAGAAAAATGGTGGAGGAAAACAAAATTAGAACTCACTTTGATTGGAAAAAATGGAAGAAGAAGACTACTTCTTCTCTTTCTCTCTCTATATTTCCCTAGAGTTTCTTCCTAAGCTCTCTCTAAGCTTCCATGTCTCTCCCTAAATGGAAGTAAATGGCTTCTTTTATAGGCAAAGGTGGGGTGGTAAATGGAGTTTTAAAAAGTTTAAAATGGTCTCCCATTGGTCCAAAATAAGCTGGGAATCAAAACTACGTCGTTTTGGTTTTTAATTAATCAAAATGGGACCCCAAAAGAAATTACAAAAACTCACTGTTCTGGAGGGGAGTGCCGCGGCGGCACTGGGCCAGTGCTGCGGCGGTAGTGGGCCAGTGCCGCGGTGGCACTGCTCCTCCCTTCGTCCAGATAATGTTGTTTAGGCCCCCTGAGGTTTCGGTATTCGCGAAAAGGCCCTATTTCGTCCGAAATTTACAGAAAATGCATATGAACTCCAAACTGAGGTTGTGATATACCGTTGGAAAGGTATTGGAGTCTACTTTACATACAAAATAGTTCGGGGATAAGTCACTTTGAAAAGTTTTGCGGTATTTGCGATAAAAGCCAATTTGATCGCCTTTTTCGCCTTTGGAAATTTATAATAAATTCGTTTTAAATCCAGAAATTATGTGCGATATACCGTTGGAAAGCTATTGACCTCTAGTATCCATGAAAAATATTTGAAAATTGTTTCGGCACACCGGTTCCAAAGTCAAATTCTGGTCAAACTGGTCAAACCTGGGATTCCCGGGAAGTTCTGAAAACCTCCGGGAGTTCCCGGGAGCTGATGTTTTCGCTCGATTTTCTTTCGGAACTTGTTTTAACACTTTTTCATGATTTAAAAATGATTCTGGTGAATTCGGGCGACTTTGGTCAAACTTGGTGAAACCCTGGTCAAACCTGGTCAAACCTTGGTCAAACCGGTCAACGGGGACTTTTCGGGAACTTCCGGGACTTCCGAGGGTCTCTGGGAGCCGATGATTTCATCCGATTTTTATTTTAAAACTCATTTGAATACTTTTCTTACGACGTAGCATGTTTCCAGAACTTTGGGACCAAATCTAGGAGTTTTATGGCTTTCAGGGGCATTTTGGTCATTCTGAGCATTTTGAGAAATAGAACCAACTTCCAGGAGTCCTTTTGAGTCCTTTTTCGATCATTGTGAACCACCAAGCTATGGGTCTCCTAAATCTGATAGCCGACAAAATGGGGTGTCTACAGTTTGCCCCTCTTTGGCATGAACTTGCGAGGCAACGCATGTCGCAAGCGAGTGCCAAAGCTTTGAAGAGACAGGACTTTTTGGAGGCTATAGATTTAGGATAAAAAGCGTTGCAAAAGATGCAAGGATGCTGAGGTTAGTGCTGGTCGCGCTCCGCGTGAGCTGCCTACGTATCCCAAGGGGAATCAGACCAGGACGTAGTTCAGGGTACAAAGGAATAAATCACACATACACATACACAACAATCAGGAGGATGCTATGCTATATGAGGATGATATGTAATGCGTGGACGTGATATGATTCCGTACATGAGTCCTATCATGCCTAGCGTTCTGATCCTAGTATGAGCAGGTGCCGTGGGGTGTGCCACTCGGAGTGGGCTGGTCTTGTGCTAGTGTTCGTGACTGTGATGTAGTGGATGACTTGGATGAGGACATCAAGGTTTAGAAGACTCTGGGTCTAGGGGCAAACCTCTGGAACTTGGGAAGTGTGTGTTGCAAATGAGTGAGATGGATCAGGTGCGCGTTGTCTAAAAAAGACAACAGCTAAAGGTGACCGAGGGATTTTGTGATGAAAAGGGATAGATGAGGAAACTCATGATAGACGGGAGACACGGAGCCATGGAAGGACTGTGCTTCATGTGGTCGATGCCCTAATTGTTCCTGATGGATGATTTTCGGGAGTTGGTTCCTCTTCTGCTACTTTCTGCTGGGGGTAATGGGAATTAGTATCTTTCGGTTCCTGTCCTCGGGGGGTGACACGGGGTTCTCGGAGAATCTCTCTTTTCTTGATCGGGGAACCAGGACCCAACTCTGAATCTCTCACGGCTGATCAAATCCTTCGGCGCTCAATCCAAGAGGGCCGGTCGGGGCCTCCGGGAGCTGGTATCTTTCTGTTTCTGTCCTCGGAGGATGATGTAGGGTTCTCAGAGAATCTCTTGATCGGGGAACCAGGACCCATCTCTGAATCTCTCATGGCTGATCAAATCATTCGGCGCTCAATCCAAGAGGGCCGGTTGGGGCCTCCGGGAGTTGGTATCTTTCCATATCTGTCCTTGAGGATGACGTAGGATTCTCGGAGAATCTCTTTTCTTGATCGGGAACCAGGACCCATCTCTGAATCTCTCACGGCTGATCAAATCTTTCGGCGCTCAATCCAAGAGGGCCGGTCGGGGCCTCCGGGAGCTGGTATCTTTCTGTTTCTGTCCTCGAAGGATGATGTAGGGTTCTCGGAGAATCTCTTGATCGGGGAACCAGGACCCATCTCTGAATCTCTCACGGTTGATCAAATCCTTCGGCGCTCAATCCAAGAGGGCCAGTCGGGGCCTCCGGGCGCTGGTATCTTTCCATATCTGTCCTTGAGGATGACGTAGGGTTCTCGGAGAATCTCTTTTCTTGATCGAGAACCAGGACCCATCTCTGAATCTCTCACGGTTGATCAAATCTTTCGGCGCTCAATCCAAGAGGGCCGGTCGGGGCCTCCGGGAGCTGGTATATTTCCATATTTGTCCTTGAGGATGATGTAGGGTTCTCGGAGAATCTCTTTTCTTGATCGGGAACCAGGACCCATCTCTGAATCTCTCACGGTTGATCAAATCTTTCGGCGCTCAATCCAAGAGGGCCGGTCGGGGCCTCCGGGAGCTGGTATCTTTCTGTTTCTGTCCTTGGAGGATGATGTACTCTGCTAGGAAGAAGGAAATACGTCCATTAAATGGGAGTAAAGGTATCATTCTATTTGTGATGAGGGATACAAAGATGGTCCGCGGCAGTTAAGGTTTTGATTATTGAAAGAGGAGGGTGATCAACAATCACTCATGGACTTATGATGAAAGAAGGTCATCAACGGCCACTCATGGACTTATGTTGCAACGAAGAAAGATCAAACAGCCACTCATGGACTTATGTTGCTAGGAGAAAGAAGATCATCAACAGCCACTCATGGACTTATGTTGCATGAAGAAAGATGATCAACAGCCACTCATGGACTTATGTTGCATGAAGAAAGACGGAAGATCAACAGCCACTCATGGACTTATGTTGCAAGGAGAAAGGAAGATCATCAACAGCCACTCATGGACTTATGTTGCATGAAGAAAGACGGAAGATCAACAGCCACTCATGGACTTATGTTGCAAGGAGAAAGGAAGATCATCAACAGCCACTCATGGACTTATGTTGCATGAAGAAAGATGAAAGATCAACAGCCACTCATGGACTTATGTTGCAAGGAGAAAGGAAGATCATCAACAGCCACTCATGGACTTATGTTGCATGAAGAAAGATGAAAGATCAATAGCCACTCATGGACTTATGTTGCAAGGAGAAAGGAAGATCATCAACAGCCACTCATGGACTTATGTTGCATGAAGAAAGATGGAAGATCAACAGTCACTCATGGACTTATGTTGCAAGGATAAAGGAAGATCATCAACAGCCACTCATGGACTTATGTTGCATGAAGAAAGATGAAAGATCAACAGCCACTCATGGACTTATGTTGCAAGGAGAAAGGAAGATCATCAACAGCCACTCATGGACTTATGTTGTATGAAGAAAGATGAAAGATCAGCAGCCACTCATGGACTTATGTTGCAAGGAGAAAGGAAGATCATCAACAGCCACTCATGGACTTATGTTGCATGAAGAAAGATGAAAGATCAACAGCCACTCATGGACTTATGTTGCAAGGAGAAAGGAAGATCATCAACAGCCACTCATGGACTTATGTTGCATGAAGAAAGACGGAAGATCAACAGCCACTCATGGACTTATGTTGCAAGGAGAAAGGAAGATCATCAACAGCCACTCATGGACTTATGTTGCATGAAGAAAGATGAAAGATCAACAGCCACTCATGGACTTATGTTGCAAGGAGAAAGGAAGATCATCAACAGCCACTCATGGACTTATGTTGCATGAAGAAAGATGAAAGATCAACAGCCACGCATGGACTTATGTTGCAAGGAGAAAGGAAGATCATCAATAGCCACTCATGGACTTATGTTGCATGAAGAAAGATGAAAGATCAACAGCCACTCATGGACTTATGTTGCAAGGAGAAAGGAAGATCATCAACAGCCACTCATGGACTTATGTTGCATGAAGAAAGACTGAAGATCAACAGCCACTCATGGACTTATGTTGCAAGGAGAAAGGAAGATCATCAACAGCCACTCATGGACTTATGTTGCATGAAGAAAGATGAAAGATCAACAGCCACTCATGGACTTATGTTGCAAGAAGAAAGATGATTAGCTTTTGGCAGTTTGGAAAGGGATGAAATCTTCCCCAAGTTTTGACGCTTCTCATGCTGACGCCTTGACCGGTGCAGTAATGGTGTTTGGTACTCCTGCTTGTATTGGCATGCTCTTTATAACTTGATTTGAAAATTTTATTAGTCACTGTTGATTTACACATTTGAGAGTACAACAGACTCAAAAACTTGACAGACACTGACGCGCGAAGGCGACACATTCGACACTGAAATGAAACAAGCTCGTCTTGTCAAAACTTGATGTGCTTTTGTCATAAACGATGTACCATTTCTCTTTTGGTGTTCACCCCTCATCTTAACATGGTAGCACTTTGCTGATAAATTTGATTTTTGAAAATTCCTCCCTAGTGATCTAGTCAATTTTCTACTTCTCCCAAGAAGTACTTTGAATTAGTGCCTTAGCTTTTAGAGTAAAAGATGCTCTATTTCAAAATTTTTAAAACCACTTGGTAACTTAAAAACTTGCCCTTGATGTGAAGGGATTGCGTTAGGCAAACGGAGTTTGCCCCTAGTTTGAGGTGTACAAAGTGGGATTCATAAGCAAACGAGGTAGGTGACCGAAGTTTGCCCCTAGTTTGGATGATGGTTTATTGGAGGTTTTGGACAAACGAGGTAGGTGACCGAAGTTTGCCCCTTGTATGAAGGGTAGATAGTAAAAGTCAGGCAAACGAGGCGGATAGCCGAAGTTTTCCCCTAGTGTGGAAGGTGATTTTCTGGCTTGAGGCAAGGACCGTGACTTTAATCTCTCAAATGCTCATAACTTTTGCCTAGGCACCAGTGAGGTGACCTAGCGAGCTCTTTTCTCTCTTCTGTTATTGCTCACCTTTGATTTAGCTCTAATTTTTGCCTAGGTGTCCTTTCAGATTTTCGACCTAGTGAGCCATCCTTCTTTTCTTTTTGAAAGTCTGCCTACGTACCCCCGAGCGGGGATCAGGTCCAACGTAGTTCGGGCCATGGTTGGAAAGAAGAAGGTTGATTTTTAGGTAGGTGGGGTGACCGAACCGTTGTGGTTGCCTACGTATCCCCGAGCGGGAATCAGGTCGAGCGTAGTTCAAGGCAAGGTCTTGAAAGAAATCGGTTTGAGGTATGAGGGTTTTTCAAACCAATCGTCGAAGAAGTTCAAACTTGAGCCACTTATGGTAGCTTTGAATAAAGGATTTAGTTTCAATCTCCCTTTCTTTTCTTTTTCTTTTTCTTTTTGTTTTGTTTTGAGGATTGATCCTTTTCACTTTCGCCTAGCCAGTCAATTTTGCTTTTTAATGTAGTCGATTCTTGTGAGATCTTTCAATTGCAATCTCAGAATTCCAGAATGTGCATGTCAGCTCTCGGAATTTATTTGTGGCCATTCCGTGCCTTTTTGAATTATGATCTTGGCACGTTCTTAAGATGTATCTTGAAGCGTATGATTCTCTCATTTGTTTCATCAAAATTTTCTCCAACATTTTGACTGGCTAGGGTCAGATTTTGGAAATCAATACCTTTTTCAGCTCTAACTTTTGCCTAGGTGCCCTTTCGGGTTTTCAACCTAGCGAGCTTTTTCTTTTCTTTTATTTTCTTTTTTTTTTCTCCCTTTTTTTTTTGAAAGTGGAGATGAAACTCACTGAAATGTTTGGCTATCATCAAGGGCTAAGTTTGCATTGCTTTCAATCGGACAGATTGCGTGGCTCCCAATTGGATTGGGCTTAAGGCTCTGAAATGGTGGGAGAAGGGTGTTGGGCAAGGCCCAAGTCAGTTCCAAGCATGTCTTTTCAAGATTGAGGCAAGAGAATCTTTAAATTCTTAAAGTAAGACTATTCAATTCTCGGCTCTTCATCGGTGTCAGCGCAAAATTGACTTTGACCTTTCAGGATTTTTTGTTTGAGTAAATTTTTTATTTTTTTTTAGCACAGTAATATCCATGGTAATTTGAAAAGTGACACTTCGGTTCAGCGATTCATGCATCTATGACTAGGCACATCAGATTAGACAAAACGAGACTCCATTCCATCCAAAGAGAAAGGTTACAGACTCATTAACAACTTGATGATAGACGGACTCGACTACAAGACTAAACTTGAAATAGACAAACACACAACAGACTCGACTAGACTCGACCCGGTGTCAAATGGAATGTCACAGTGACTCACTTAATCTTTTTATTTCTTTTTTTTTCTAAAGAGCATCTTCGTTTGGTTTTCTAGCAAGAGTTCCAAACACCATCACTTCACCGGCACAGGTTCAACATTCATGGGCCTCAGCGAAGGGGATCAGTCGAGCGGTTGGTCCAAGCCAAGATAGGAGATGGCATTAGGATGGGGTGCATCCTCTATGAGATTTTGAATGTCATGGCGGAGGCGGATGCACTGATCGGTGGCATGGCCTAGATTTTGGTGGTAAGCACATTGTAGGCTCATGTTGTAGTGAGAGGGTATGGGATCCGGTATTGGTTTGTGAGGGAGGAGTCGCAGGTGGCCCTTTTTGAGTAGGTGGTCTAAGGCTGTCGAGAGGGGAATATCAAGTCTGGAGAATTTGCGAGGGCCTTTAGGGCGATTCGGTGGAATGGACTGGTATGGACGGAGAGAGTAGGCCATTGGTTGGTGGTTAGGTGCATGGATATCTGGGGAGTCTAGGGAGTAGTTGGGTCCCTTGGACTGGTGTTGGGGTTCATTATTCCTGAACTTTCCTTCTCTGATGGCATCCTTTATTCTGGTGAGCTTGTCAAGAGCTTCTTGATCCAAACTATGTATCCAAAGATCAGCTTATTTTCCAAACCATTCAGTACAAGGTGCTGGCCGGGAAGATAGCAGAATCAAGGGTGGTGGGTTAGCCAAATGCCGTATCATATCTGTCATTTCCGCAAGCTCGTCCCTGATCTTCTCAACAGCAGGTTCCATAGCGGTCATTCTAGCATCCACAGTTATTCTGATTAGTTGATCATTCGGTGTACTAGTCCAAGCGGAGTGAATGCGGACTTCTGGTCTCATTTTCTCAAGAAATCCTAGGACCTGGGTGAGGTGATTTGAAAGCTGAGTCATATTGGTTCTCATTTGGTGACTCGAGTTTCTAAGCTTTTGTGATCCATAGGTTTGTTTTCGGGAGGGCTATTAATCCCAAGAAGAAAATGTAGCAGGACAACGTTTAGGACCTGTGATGTCTTACAAATTGAAATGACAAGGATCAGACTCGGAGGATGAAGATCGATGATCATGTGATGATTAGAAGGGATAGACTGTGTGGACTTATGAGATGTATGTGTGTGCAAACTGACATGAATTGTGTATGCATATGAGACAATCATGCGGATGCGAACCCTAATCTATATGATGCCTCTAATTCTAACATATAGCAGTTAAGCAAGTAAGGTCCTAGTCATACAAAGTGTGCTAACCTTTCTTTCCAGTATGATCACCAAGGGATAACAGGGATTTCCGGGATACTTCGGAAATTTTGGACAGAGTTTTTGGGAGAAATAGGGATTTGGAAGATTCGGAGAAATTTCCAGAAGTCATTTGAGTTTCTAGGAGAAATAGGGATTTCTGGTTGATTTGGACTGAGCTTCTAGGAGAAATTGGGAAATCAGAATTTTTGGGAGAAATTGGTACATCTAGGAATTTTTGGGAAGTTTGGATGGAGTTGCTGGAATTTTTGGGAAATCTTGGAGACTTGGATAGAGCTTACAGGAAAACATGAAAATTTGGGTAAGTTGGACAGAGTTTCTGGGAGAAACAAGTATACCGGAGTTTCTGGGAGAAATTGAGATTTCTGGGTAATCTGAGAGCTTCTGGGAGAACAGGTATAACTGGGTAGGTCGGACAGAGTTTCTGGGAGAAACAAGTATATCGGAGTTTCTAAGGAAAATTGAAGTTTCTGGGTATTCTGGGGAGAAATAGGGATTTCTAGGAAATCTGGGTGATTCGGACAGGGTTCCTAGGAGAAACAGGGATATCCTGATGAGTTGGGTAGAGATTCTGGAAGAAATAGGGGTATACGACGAGGATAGGTGATGATGGTGATCATACTGTCTAGCAAGTTTTCATACTCCTATGTCTTAGGACCAACAAACAAGGTTTGCGGTGTATATCTTTGTGAGCATGGAGCAGACATCCTTATCATGGTGCCTAGGCAAGTCAACTCAATGTGATCACATGTGAGTGATTGCCTTGGGAATCATAAGAAAGAGGTTTTGTTCTATGCCACATAAGCGTCTACACCGCGCAGGTAATCCCGTCAGGGCATACATCAGTTATATCACATTGTCCTATCTGAAAAGATAAATGAACAGTCCTATGAAAGGTTCTACAGGAATCTATATGCAAAGGCTGGGTTTAGTCAAAGAGGGTCCGTTGACGAGAGTTCCAATATACCGTCGGGGAGACAGTACGGAGGTTTTTACTCTTTTTGATATACCTTGGAAGGTACAGTATCAACGGTGACTTGTGCCCTGGCACAGCAAGACCTGAACAATGTCAGCGCCGCATTTCAGACACAGTCAGAGGGGAAATGCAGAAGTGCAATGCGGTAAACCAAACACAGTAAAAAGATGATTTTAAGGATGCTTCTTATGAGTCAAACCTCTGTATTATTTTGTTTTAAAATAAAAATCCCCAGCAGAGTCGCCAGATTGTGGACACCAGCATTTGGGGAGGGGCCCGCCTTTTTAGGTTTGAAATTGTTTTTGAAAAAGGAAATGAAAAGGTCTGTTGAAAACAGATACAGAGTCGCCACTTGGTCTTTAAGGAACCAAGAAACCTAATTTTTGACTCACCCAAGCGGATAAGGGCACCGGCCCTTCATAACCAAAGAACTTGGTTCGGGGTTTTGGTACGAGAGAGGAAGGAGCCTTGGTCACGACTAAAACACCCTCAACTCGCCCCGTCTTTCGACGGGCCTCAATTAGCATCCAAATAATCATCTTATACTATGTTTGGTTCGACAAATAATACTATGATAGTATATTACATCACATAAGAAAATTTGAAATGGAAGATCTAAAGATAAGATATCATTCATAAGATCTAAGTCAAATATCATGCAATGTAAAGTGAAAAATCACACAAATAAACCTAGGAAAAATCGTTTAATCATGTATCAAGTAATCAAGACTTCCTAATCTAAAAGGGGACATGAATTGTTCTTGAAACAAATAATCAAGAAATCAAAGTATGCTTAACAAGCTAGAATGATGCATGTTAATTTTGGAAAAAGAAGATTTCTCAATCCCCGGGACGGATGAGAAAGGACGATTAGATCGAGGGAAAGCATGAACGTGTGATCATGATCATTCCTTATAATCTTCTTAGATTAGGAGTTACAAAAACCCCAAATCTTGCATGAATGTAGTGCATGCATCTAGAATGTGCCAAGGTTGTAGGGTGTTTTGGTGTTCATGGATTCCTAGAATGACTTAGAAGTCTAAAAGGTGTATGAATGAATGAATTAAATCAACATGGGATGTGTACAAATGTAGTATGAACTACTTCCTAAAGTATGAACTAATTTGAAATGCATATAAGCATCAAATCAAAGAATGAAAGTTAAGGTATGCTTGCTGTGAATAGTGGACAGAACAGTAGCATGATCTTTTGGAATTTGAAAAGAGGGGTTAGGAATGTTTTCAAATGCATGATTTTTTATGGAGATGTTCCTTATTGTGTCTAGAACACAACCCAAAAGCCCAATCTTGAATAGCTATCACAGATTGAGAGAAATCATATAAACAATGAAGGTCACTCAGAAACAGAGTCCGTACTGTCGACTGAAATGTTAGAACATCTTAGAAAATGAAAACAAAGGATCTAGAGGCTCATTTTATACAGAAAGTTCCCTAAGACATTGAAGTTTAAGGGAAAAATAAGTTAGGACCACCCCTTTTGGAAACGTTTTCTGTAAAACAAGTTGGAAGTGGACCTAGCTGCTGTGACAGCAAAGACAGAATGTCTGGAAGGAATGTTTGGATCCAAATGGACCATTTCCAAGTGCTTCCAAGTTAAACCAAAAATCGTGGGTGTTCTATAGTGAGTTAGAAAGACTTTCCAAGTGGTCTTGCATTCATACATTGAGTATTGAACTCAAAATAATTCCTTGAAGTTAAATGACTCACTGTTTTGAGGGTTTTGAGAAAAATAAGGTTTATTTCTTGAAATCAAAATGAGGGGTTTAAGAGGGGGGTTTTGAAATGAGGGTTTTGAAAGTATACTTCCAGATCTTGGTTGAATATTCTAACCACTTGGAATATCAATTCCTAACTTATTTCAAGAACTTCCCAAGTATTTGCAAACCATGGTTTTATTTGGAAATCAAACTCAAGAATCTATGGGAGTATGATACATGAGAGGATAGATGATAATGGGAGGTCAAACGTGCCTAGGAAAATGTGAGAAAAATCAGAGATCATCCTTATTGTGTCTAGAAAATAACCCAAAAAGCCAAACATCAATAGCTATCACAGATTAAAATAAACAAATCAGAATGTACACATGACTCAGAAACAAAAGCTGCACTGTTGACTGATTTTGTATGATTTTTCATAATCAAAGAAATGGTTTATGATGACCCATTATATACCAAAGGTTTCCTAAGCCACCCAAGTATCATAAGAAAAATAGAAAAGATATATGTACAGTTACGAAAAAATCCAGAATAAGTGCAAGAATTAAGGTAAACATTCTGTGAGAATAGAGGCAGATTATGAATATGAACTTCTCACATCCAAAACAAATACTTTCACATTTCTATAATTGATGGGAAAAATTGGGGACAAACTATGATGTCTTAGGAAGATTTTCCAAGTGGTTTCATCATCATAACTCAAGTGCTTAATTCAAAACAAATCTTTGAATCTGAACAGCTCACTGTTTTGGATCATTCTTGAAGGAAATGGATTTGGGTTTGAAATAGAGTTTGAGTTCTTGATTGGGGGTTTTGAAATAGATGTTCAAAGCATAAACTTAAACTCTTGAGATGACCATGTGACCACTTAGAACCTCATCCAACCTTGAATCATCAAAGAACTCCCAATATTATTGGAGAGATTCATTTTTATTTTGAACATAACTTCAAGGATACCTTGGAGGTATTGAAGTTATAATCATCATCTATCAAACATGGTTTTGAGGTCAAGAGCTACTATCCATAAGGATTCACTCACCTCAAACTTCATGTCATCATCTAGATGATGATGAACTAGTAAGTAAATAAAGAAAATAAAAAGAAATGAGATTAAGAAGAGATGAACATAATATGAACAAGCAAGTAAATAACAATCAATAGATAATCAATATGATTTTGGACTTGTAGCTTGGTGTTTCACTCATAGATTTTGACATTTGGACATGGAAGTAGCTTCCTAACTCAAGAATGGTGATTGGGTATATTGATGATGAAGTATATAGAAAAATGGTGGAGGAAAACAAGATTAGAACTCACTTTGATTGGAAAAAATGGAAGAAAAAGACTACTTCTTCTCTTTCTCTCTCTATATTTCCCTAGAGTTTCTTCCTAAGCTCTCTCTAAGCTTCCACGTCTCTCCCTAAATGGAAGTAAATGGCTTCTTTTATAGGCAAATGAGGGGTGGTAAATAGAGTTTTAAAAAGTTTAAAATGGTCTCCCATTGGTCCAAAATAAGCTGGGAATCAAAACTACGTCGTTTTGGTTTTTAATTAATCAAAATGGGACCCCAAAAGAAATTACAAAAACTCACTGGGCCAGTGCCGCGGCGGTAGTGGGCCAGTGCCGCGGCGGCACTGCTCCTCCCTTCGTCCAGATAATGTTGTTTAGGCCCCCTGAGGTTTCGGTATTCGCGAAAAGGCCCTATTTCGTCCGAAATTTACAGAAAATGCATATGAACTCCAAACTGAGGTTGTGATATACCGTTGGAAAGGTATTGGAGTCTACTTTACATAAAAAATAGTTCAGGAATAAGTCACTTTGAAAAGTTTTGCGGTATTTGCGATAAAAGCCAATTTGATCGCCTTTTTCGCCTTTGGAAATTTATAATAAATTCGTTTTAAATCCAGAAATTATGTGCGATATACTGTTGGAAAGCTATTGACCTCTAGTATCCATGAAAAATATTTGAAAATTGTTTCGGCACACCGGTTCCAAAGTCAAATTCTGGTCAAACTGGTCAAACCTGGGATTCCCGGGAAGTTCTGGAAACCTCCGGGAGTTCCCGGGAGCTGATGTTTTCGCTCGATTTTCTTTCGGAACTTGTTTTAACACTTTTTCATGATTTAAAAATGATTTTGGTGAATTCAGGCGACTTTGGTCAAACTTGGTCAAACCCTGGTCAAACCTGGTCAAACCTTGGTCAAACTGGTCAACGGGAACTTTTCGGGAACTTCCGGGACTTCCGAGGGTCTCTGGGAGCCGATGATTTCATCCGATTTTTCTTTTAAAACTCATTTGAATACTTTTCTTATGACGTAGCATGTTTCCAGAACTTTGGGACCAAATCTGGGAGTTTTATGGCTTTCAGGGGCATTTTGGTCATTCTGAGCATTATGAGAAATAGAACCAACTTCCAGGAGTCCTTTTGAGTCCTTTTTCGATCATTGTGAACCACCAAGCTATGGGTCTCCTAAATCTGATAGCCGACAAAATGGGGTGTCTACAACAGGTGCTCCTTATATAGGCATCGCGAACGGCTGGGATCAAACTTGATCGGACGGCTCATACGCTCTCCTGCCGAAACTGTCACTTCGGGCACGTGGGGCGTCGTCTCAAAAAGTGTGAACACTGAATGCACGACGTGATGGTTCGGTTGCCACATGGACGATTCGGTTACTTCCAAACTGGCAGTGTTGGATCCAAACCGGACCAGTAACCAATGGACACGTGGCGTCAGGGAGCCCGGTCCTGCAGGGTCACCGCTTGGTCGATGTACCGACGGTTTATTCCCAGTCGGCTTCGTTCTGACGGGGGTCCCGGTCTTTTCCCGGTCGGCATCTGGAAGACATTCTTAATTTTCAAATTTCATCCGACAAGACATCATATCAACTTTGAAAATGGGGGGCAGCTGATACGTCCAAAAATATCCGCTAAAGAGCAACCGCCACGTGGCAGAAGGGCCCGAGCTATCCGGGAGGAGACCTTGGGGCCCGCGCCCCGCATTAAACGTCACCGCTCGGGACGGTCAGCCGGCCCGGGCGTGATGTGCGGCGGCTTTCTAGTAGGAGTACCTCATGAAGAACATTCCAGGCAGTTTCCTTATATGACCCGGACTCTATTAAGGGAAGATGAGTAGTTTCCTAAATCACTTAGGGAACTCTCCTAAGATCATGCAAATCTATTGTGATTAGATTATGCTTCATAATCTAATTAACTTACCGTGTAAGGGTGGATTCTTGCATCTATAAAAGAGCCACCTACCCTGTCAAGAAGGGACCCCCGAAAATCACTTCTCTAAGCATATAATTACCCGCTAGAGAACTCATCACCTACACGCATATACCCGGCTGGTATTACTGGTAGTGCCGCCCACCTTTGTTGGCTCACCAGGCCCGCCGGTGATCTGCTAGTGAGGAGCGCATAGACGCAACCGTGGACGTAGGTCACCTTGTTAACGGGACCGAACCACACGCAAACCTCTTCTTACTTTATTTTCTCGCTCAAATCTTGCTTACCAACTTTCGGCATCATCATATATTATATTCATTTTTTATTTGGGTAAAGAAAACACTAGTGAGTGAGCTTCTCACCCTATCAAGTTGTACAGACTTGACGGGCATATGGCAAGGGTGGCCGGGCTACTGTATATATCTCGGAGACGGCGTGCTATTTTCTACTGCACCGGGTATTACCCGTAGAGGGCGCGTATCGTCTCAAGAGAGCTTTGCGCCTCATCCCAGTCACCTTCATATTGGTTCTTTTGGTGGAATTGATGGTGATATTTATCTACTGGTGAGATCGTTAATTTGAAGGCTATTTCTATATTATTCTCCAACAATTTGAGACGATACCTAAGGAAATGTGATTCGGGTATATGCAACTGTGTTTGGTAAGAGCTCGTATGTCTATTTGCAAACACTATTTCAAAGGCGCAGGTATGTCATCTAAATTTGCTTCTCTGAGATATACAAATATATTTAATGGAAATAGTGGAGGTATAAGATTTGATTATTTCAATAATTTTTATTCTTGTGATAATAAGCAAATTGGACCACATTTAGTTTGTGTGAAAGTGCAAGAAAATGAAAGTAAAAATTAGATATATGTTAGCATTTTATTTTTGTTTTAAGTATGTAAAATTGTGCTCGGAAGATTTCTATTAACTTCTAAATATTATATTTTGTGCATGTAAGAGATTATGTTTGGTATCACTATATAGTACACTACCAACTGTGTTTTGCCAAATGATTTATTGGGGCTACATGTTTAGAGCAAGGACGTTAGAATACGTGAAAATGTATCTGCCTGATAAGTCACTTTTGTTATTGAATTCCGTGCCTAAGGGTTGCTTCACTTGCTTGGGTGTAAAGAAAAAATTCTCTTAAGACAACCAAAATCTATATATATTGAGATATTGATTGAAGTCATGTGGTATGCATTCCTTAAAGTATTTACTCCCATATGACATATGTGCTGAACTGTATTTTTTGTCCGGTGATCCTTGTTTGGTTTTTCAAACATTGCATTACATAGTAAAGTATTTGAAAATATAATACTTGTTGGGTGTGATTATGGGTTTCATGAAATGAAAGATATAGTGTTGGAAATATCTTTTTTATTTTGAGAATAAGAGTTGATGCTTAAAGAGGTGTAATCTAAGACATAGATTTAAGAATAAGTTTTGCGTAGACCTGCTAAAGGAAAAATAAATTTAAAGGATTGTGTTCGTTTAGTGTACGTTAACTTTGAGAGTCTCACTTTTGAGAAGTTCAACTGTTTTAATAATAGATCTTCTTTTTATTTTTTATGAGGAGAATATTCGGGCTATATAGAGAAAGATCTTGAGAGAGATTATGATTTTTTTTGCAAAGTGCACTATTACGAGTTTTTGAACAAAGATGGTCTTAGTAATGATTTTTCATATTCTTAGAAAACTCCGTTGTGAATTTTGGAGACTAGCGTACAAATGTTTATGATTATTTGTAAATTTGTTTTAGGAAATATAAATTGTTCTTTTGAGATGTGTTCTAAGTTCTAACTCAGTGCATTTTGTGGCAAACTATGTTATAAAGGACAATCAACTTTGCGGGTCAGTTAAAGTTTTTCCAGATAGTGGGGGTTATCTTTAAAAAAAAAATTGATCGAGCTGTTTGGCATAATTTTGTCTTTGAAAAATTACATAGAAAACCCCTGTTTAAAAAAAAATAAAAAAAAAATGTGTTTACCTTGGATTCAATCAATCCAAGATGATGGTACGTGTTCCCTTGGTTGTTATTCTAAGATGCTTGTTTTATGGTTGCCTTGGACATTCTCCAAGATGAATATTTGATGAATATTTGAGTGAACATTGGTTTAATCCAAGATGGTTGAATATGATAAATTTGGATTTTTTTTCCAAAAATGGCAGGATACCTCAAATTTGATTCAAGATGACTTGACAAAGTACATAGTGTGAAACTCATGTTTTCCTTGGAGTTAACTAAGATGGATTTGTGATACTTTGAGATTTCGAAGATGATTAACTATTATTTTGAATATCATTACTTGTATAATGAGATATAATTAACGAAACTATGAATATTGGTTTGTTTAACCAAAGGTTTTCCAATGTACTAAAAAAAAGTATTGTGATGAGTTTTGGAACTCCCTATGAGGTGATTGGTTGTATACCATTGGCTATACGATATATTGGGATGTGGAGTTATTTGTTGAATGCCAATGAAGAAGTGGGTTGGTTAGTGATTTTCTATATGAAACTTGAATGTTGGAGAAAATTAGTACCGCTTGTTTTTTTATCCATTGTAATTGTACTTTAATGATTGGAAGAGTAGGAAAAAAAGTACTACAACGGAAAAAATCAAAGTTATGGAGATCGATAATCCATTTATATATATATATATATATATATATAAGTTCTAGTTAGATTAAAAGTGTGATTGCATTGAGGGGGATAGGCCTAAAGCCCAAAGAAAAATAAATCGCCTATGAGATACTCTACCTAGGGACCAGAGATCCTGAGAACTAGGTTCAAGGGAAAAACGAATCATAGAGTGGTTTGATAGACATGCACTAATTGAGCACCAGCTCATTGGCTATCCCTATTGTGTAAGTGCATGGATCTCATGACAGATATGAGGTTGAGTTGTTTGCAACTCTTAATGAGTTCTATTGCCATTATTGGTGGGTTTTATGTAAGAGTCATGAGAACATCCTTGATAGACTCACCTATTTGAGTGTGGAAGTAGGGCCGCTTCCTATGAGAATTGGGCTAATTCTCTAGAGCAGTCAAGAAACCGGGATTTAGCACATGGCCGTTACAGTGCTAGCTTAGAAGCTTGGAATAGAGTGTTAAAAAATTATGTGTGTGACGCAATATCTTGTTTTCCCAAAGTAGTCATCGATCAAGACACTGTCACTACTGACTCTGGAGCAAAATTTGTTGAACACTAAGTGGGGGTTCAAGCCATTGACACCCTTATTATGCATAATTTTTTATCTTTACCCAAATGTATGAGTATTTTTATTTTATTAAAATAAGTGGGGGAATGTTTGATTATTTTAATAGAATAAAAGATTCATTATTATAATAGAATAAAAGAATCATTATTATATGATGTTAATGCTTTTTAACATATAATTATAGACATATTAAAATTCCCATGTGCTGGTTATGCACGTTATGGTCTCTAACCTTTTAGAGCATTCATTTGCTTTGAAGTCCAACACATTGCACAACCAAATATTTTGTATATCAGTCATGCAATAGTTTTATCAGGTAGTCAGTTACTTAATCTTTTCATTAAGAGGGTTAATGTCTCATGAAGGCCTCATATTGGTATTGAGTCAATTAGCTATTATATATATATATATATATATATATAGCTACGTATGTGATGAATGATTTGCTGTTCTCCTTTTTTTTTTTTTGAAAAACAATAAATATTTCTTCTTGTCTCCAGCAATTTTATATATACATCTACAATATATATTATATTCATTTTTTATTTGGGTAAAGAATGCACTAGTGAGCGAGCTTCTCGCCCTATCAAGTTGTGAAGACTTGACGGGCATACGGCAAGGGTGGCCGGGCTGTTGTAAATATCCCGGAGACGGCGTGCTATTTCCTACTGTATTGGGTATTACCCATAGAGGGAGCGTATCATCTTAAGAGAGCTTTGCGCCTCATCTCAGTCACCTTCGTATTGGTTCTTTTGGTGGAATTGACGGTGATATTTATCTATTGGTGAGATCGTTAATTTGAAGGCTATTTCTAACACGACCTTTGTAATTTCAGTAGCTGCAAAGGAAACAACTAATGCTATGACACTTGGGCTCTGTTTGATTTGCGGTTTAAAGATAAAAAGTTAAACTGAAGGAAAACAATTATAGAAACTATTTTTCAATATTTAGTCTTTCACAGCATGCTTAAAAACATTTAAAGTTAAAAACTTTTAAAACATTATAGAAACTAAAGAACATATTTTAACAACTGACTCAATTTTTCAAAAGTTTTAATTTTGTTTTCTCCCTAAACTATTTTCACTCTCTATTTATTTGTATTAAATAAACAAAGAAAGCATAATGCTCGGTGTTTCTTTTCCTTTTGTGTGAGGGGAATGTAAAAATCGACCATCGCACAGTGTGACACTCACATACATCTAAATCTGAAAATAATGATTTATTCATTTTTTTGTAAGGAAATTAAATCTATCAAATGTACTCAACTATGATATTTGAATTTATAGAATTGAACATCAATGCAGGCACGAGATCGTAGGCGTAGTGACTGAGGTGGGCAGCAAGGTACAAAAGTTAAAAGTTGGGGACAAAGCTGGTATAGGAGGCTATATTGGAACGTGCAATTCCTGCAATAACTGTAAAATCAATCAAGAAAGTTATTGTCGAAATATAATACTCACATACTCTGGCACGTACCACGACGGAACCACCACGTACGGTGGTTACTCGGACATCATGGTGGCCGATGAGAACTATGTGGTTCACATACCAAATAACTTGCCTCTTGATGCTGCTGCACCACTTCTATGTGCTGGTATCACAGTTTATAGCCCCTTGAAAAAGTTAAAACTTGAAAAAAATGGTGGTGGACATGTTGGAGTGGTGGGTCTTGGTGGTTTGGGCCATGTAGCTGTGAAGTTTGCCAAGGTCTTGGGCTTTAAAGTGACTGTGATTAGTACCTCCCCTGGCAAGAAAAAGGAAGCAATTGAGCAGCTTGGGGCTGATTCATTTTTGGTTAGCAGTGACCCGGTTCAAATGGAGGTGGGCAACCATAATTTTGAAGGTTAAATTAATATTATTGATATTTACTATTTGATAAGTTGATAAAATTTTCCTTAAAAGTTAAAATTTGTGTTTCAATATTAATGTCTTAACTTAAACAATAGAAGTTTGAAAAGACAGATTTGCCCCCGAAGTCATGGGACTAGCTTATCAAAAATCAAATGATACATATATAATATCAGAATATCATGCCTTTTACTATTTATAAATTGAAATTTGTATAATCTATTGGGGGCATTTATACTCAATTTCACTATTTGAGTATTTTCATTTAGCTTAGGGTAAAGCCATTGTGAGAAACTTCTCATATGAGAAAGCAATTTATGACTCTTGGATGAGAAAACAGCCATTAGATTTTGGAGGATCTTGAGATGTATTTATGGCTCATCCAATGACTAAAGTGTGCTTTCTCATATGAGAACCTGCTCACTATAGCCTTAACCTTTACGCTTATTCAAGTGAAGGGTCATAAATACAAATTTCAAGGTCGTTTACTGACGTTTTGTTATATATTTCATTTTGTTCTATTCTCATGATTTTGTTCTTGTGTAGAGTGCAACAGAAACAATGGATGGTATCATTGACACAGTTTCTGCAATTCATCCTCTCTTACCATTGATTGAACTTCTCAATACACATGGAAAGCTCATCATGGTTGGTGTACCAAATAAACCACTTGAGTTGCCAATTCAGCCTTTTCTTATGGGTAAGAATTGAAATTGATCACTAATTAATTTGGATAACAGGCTAATCTTCGTTAACGAGCTCACAACGACAGGAAGGTTTGGGCCACATCCCACATGGTAACAAATTTAGTTTTCTAAATTCTGAAAACGGAAACTAGTTTTTATTTTCCTTTTATAAAAACAAAAACTTGAAAACACTTACTTTTTCTTTTCTTTTTTTTTTTGGGTTCTGGTTTACTTCCTTTGGTTTTCATTTGGTGGCCAATTTCATTTTTGTTTTAGAAAAAAAAAAAAAAAAAAACCTATTACCAAATAAGTTTTCATAAAAAGAAAAACATTTTTAAATTTTTTTTGTTTTTTTAAAAAAACCTAAACACTGAAAATCACAATGTTACGAAATGGGCTCTTTGCTTTTACCTAATCTAATAGACAAGATGGTCTGGAAAAGGACCAAAAGTATAATAGAAAATGAATCTAGCTTTAGTTGAAAAGATAGAAGGGACCTAAAACAATCTTGTTACCATGTCATACCAAATGCTGGTGTAGCTTTGGGGATATACCTGCAGTCTGCTTCAAGTAACAATCAAAGTGTCGAATTGTTCAAAATCGTGAAACTAAGGATGGTAGGAAATCTATACTTTTCTTATATTTCTGAGAGAAGATAGTGTCTTTGTGTAATGGTAAGACTTTAATATCAGACATTTTGAAAGGAGTTTGGTGCACAAGCTAGGTCTATAATAATATACTTTAATATGCTCCTCAATGTGCATCCAAGAGTACTTAGTGTCAGTCACCTATCCATATCCATATTAGGGTGTCAAGAATTTGACACACATATGACAGGGGCCTACATCAAACCAATAAAAAAAAACATTTTCAAGTCCAATGTATGCATATATATATATATATACACTTGTATGTTTGCGTGCATATGACTTGATATACATTACTTACAATGAATGAAAAATGACAGGTGGGAAGTGTATAACTGGAAGTGCAGATGGAAGTATGAAGGACACACAAGAAATGATTGAATTTGCGGCAACTCACAACATAACGACAGATATTGAAGTCATGCCAATGAACTATGTGAACACTACCATGGAGCGTCTTGCAAAAGTCGATGTTAGATATAGATTCGTCATCGAATAGCCAACACAATCTTCCCTTAAGACAACATACTTTGGAGGCCACTTAAGAATTGTGGAATAATTAAGTATTGCAACAAAGTAGTTTGTTAACTTTGGGATGTATGGTTTTTCATAAGTTTGGTTCATTTGGAATAAAATAAAAGAAGCTTTAGCTTTCAACTAATGTAATGTTGGTATTTAGTTTAGAACAAGTAACTAGACTTGAACAAGATTGTCAATATAAGGGTAAACACAATAAATAATTGTTTAGTTTTTGAATGGCTATCTGCATTACTAGAGTAGCAATGGTTAATACCAGAGCAAAAAATATTGCTAAGACACTTTTTTTTTGTCGCTAAAACGTTTAGTGACACTTTTTGTTCTGGTATTAACCATTACTACTCTGGCAATAACATTACCCGTTTTGAATTTATTTCCTAAATTTAGATCGCAGTGATGTGGCTGTAGGGTCCAATTCAACTATAATCGGGACACCATAATTTCGTAATGGGTTGCTAGGACTAGTGTCACTAAGATGTCACATGAAATATAAACTCGGATTGTAAACTTTGGGAACTATAAAATTACTTAAGTGAAATTATCCGTCAAAAGTGACTCAGATATCCAATGGATTTGACACCGACTGACCCATACTATAGTGTCACATCCCAGAGTAGCCAAAATAGGAAAAATTTTAAAACATTTTCTCTTTTGGTCCAGTGGACACATGGCAATTGAGGATTGCATAATTGTCCAAACATGAAAGAACCGAGACACTAAATAATAAGCAGTAAATGGAAGCAGTAATAATAAATATGGTGGTTCTAGGCACACTTAATATTAAACATCAACATCTGGGTCATAAATTTCATTATTACATCACTTAGAAAGGGAGAAGAAAGAAGATTAATATCCTAGGCATAAAGCCCTACAACATAATAAAATGTTTGGCATTTAATGCCTCAACATAAACAAAAGATAGATGAAACAAAAGTCTTCAACTTCCGCCAGCTAACTTGTGAAGCCATAGCCTTCCTCGGCATACTCCTCCTCTGAGTAGTCAGCCTCTGCAAGATCTGGACTTTTGATTGTCCAAGACATGAAAGTCGTAAGCTTGAATGCAAGCTAAGCGAGTAAACCTGCTGCACATGAATAGGATCAAATAACATTGTCAACCCGTTAAGAAAGTAAAGTTTTCCTTTTTCCTTCTTTTGAAAACATTATGATTAAATCCTGCTTGATCTCAATCTCGACGTATTACGTACAATAGGAAACATTCAACGACATACTCTAACATTAGGAACTCAATAGACATCAACTGACTCACTTTGGACTATTTGTCTAATTTGTACCTACTCGACTTTACTTTGAACCGTAGACTTACTTTGGACCATAGCACCAATCTTTACTGATCGACACTTAACTTTGGATCACAGATCCAATACATTGCCAACTCGACTCTTTGCATGCATCCGGCACAAGTGCCGTTGGCCAAAAAATCTCTACCTTAGGGCCACTTACTTGACATCTGCCTTACGACCTCACTAATTGGTAACCCCAATCTTATTCCATTCAACCTTGGTTAACTTGTCATCTTTGCCTTACGGCCACTTTCTTAACATCTGCCCAAATGGCCTATTAACCATCTCACACAACTAAACCAGACAGTAATGACAAGGTACTAATACTGCACTTGCCATCATGGCATCCACAATCAATAGTACCGATAAGGTACAACTACTTTTGCTGCCATTGCCTATATGGCTTCGGTGAAATCTCAAGCACTGAACAGAACTCGCTACTCTTTCTCGAACTGATCATATGAATGAAACATAAGAACCAGACAGATGGATACGATCATCTTGTTACTAATGTTATCGCAGCTTTCTTGTAACCAACGAACGTGAGTGGTACAAGTCATTTAAGCATCATATTATCAAGATAGCGTACTCAAGTAAGTCACATTATTATTCTTGGAGTTTACGTATCTCGCATGTATACGACTTATAGGTCCATCACTTCTAATGTATAGCAAAGATAACATATCATTTCTTCTTTTATTATAAGAGTTGTGCATTAGCATGGTACCATCAAATAGCATACAGTACCACTTTGGAAAGTATGAAACTAACATACATATTCATATAGGTCATATACAAGGTTCAGCTATCCCAGTTCATAGTACAACACATATAGCATAGGTCATATTAGATTCAACATGCAACAAGCAGATTTTCTAAATACTGCAGAATTTGAGTGCTCAAACTTGGCCTGTTTGTGGGGCTTGAACTCTCTGGTTCTGCAGATTTCCAGTAGTTTTGTAACTTAACAACAGAATTTCGTATTTTACTCTTTGCATGTAACGTGCATGCATCTAGACTTCAAATTAAACTTATAAAAACATGATTTAGAGTAAGTAAGTGTACTCACTTAGAATTAGATGATCAAATTGATGCTAGATCATGAAGAATGTGAAGAAATATGTGTGTGTGATTGATCTTGCTTCAATACTACTTCAAGAAAGCTCCAAGACCTCTAACTTCTTCTTTCTTCCTTGATCCTTCAAGATTCAGCCCTAGAACTTCAATGTAGTAGCAATGTATGTGTGAAGGTTTACGGTTTGCAAGCATGTTTGCACATGAAATATGTATAGGAATATATGAACTCTCAAAATCTCTCTCTAAGGCTCTCTCTCTAGAATGACTCTATTTTAAATGTAAAATTTCACAGGAGAGTATGGTATTTATAGATTTTCAAGACCCAAGGAAAAATAGTCTTTTCACCCTTTTAATGTCTTGAGCACTAGCACA
Source organism: Hydrangea macrophylla (assembly GCA_033977485.1). NCBI lineage: Eukaryota > Viridiplantae > Streptophyta > Magnoliopsida > Cornales > Hydrangeaceae > Hydrangea > Hydrangea macrophylla. The sequence continues at coordinate 8,299,266 of CM066984.1, read as the reverse complement.
TGACTCGAGCACTCCAAGGGTCTAATCGCCCAGGGCACCTGGTTCACAAATCTTTCTAAGGTTCAAGGGTCCAAAGGGTTCAAGTATTACAACATTCTTATGCGATACAACAAGAGTTCATTATATACAATTGTAACTTATATATATGAACATAGAAATACAAAAATACATTCATATATTGATAATTATAGATAAAAGGGTCGGTGTTACATATAGTACTAAATAAAATGTCTAAGATAATAAGAAAGAAAAATAGGAAAAAAGAACAGAGGAGGCATCTTTATGGTTATGACCTAATATTTGATTGGAAGAAAATGTAGGCTTCGCATATGAGGTCAATTGTCCACACATCAGTTAAATGGTATGACAAAGGATTAATATATACAGTTGGGCCTAAGATCTAGTAGCTTAAGCTTCAATGACCCTTGATGAGAAGAAGTTAGCTCTACGTAAACTCGTTTATTTTTACATCACTCTAGAAGACTTCTAGATTCCCATAAGATGTGTGGTCATTTGTTATGTGAACAAATCATTAGGCAGGAGTTTCATCTAACAAAGGTAGTGAATAAATCATTACACAAATGTAAACTTTATAATTTGACCAAAAAAATTGCCTTATTTTTGTAGGCAAATGTAGTATCCTCCCAAAAAATAAATTGCCTTAAAAATCAATCAAGACGTTTATTCATGATTGCCATAACTATTTTTATTTTCTCAAACAACAATGACCATAACTTTAATTGACCTCTAGGTTAGTAAAACAAATACCAAATCATTTTTGGTATATATCAAACACAGTATAAAAAAATTTGCAAGAGATTGCTCACCGCTCAAAGCCACCAAAAGAGCTATGCAAATCGCCGAAGAAGACTTTATCGTTTGAAGCCAGAGTCCATGTCTTTCTCAAAGTATCACCATGACGAGGATTGCAATGCTTTGGCCAATATGGGAAGTTATCTCCATCTTTCATTGGCCCATTTCAGATTTTGGATAAGGTTGGTGAGGTAGCCTATCACTTGGCTCTCCCACCTCAGCTTTTAAATGCTTACAACGTGTTTCACATCTCTTTGTTGCGTTTATAGAAGCAGCATTCATCGTATATTGTGAAGTGGACCAATCTTATGATCGAGCAAGATGCATCCTATGAAGAACAATTGATTCGCATCTTGGAGACCAAGGAGCATGTACTATGAGGCAAGATGATTAAATTGGTGAAGGTACTTTGGAAACACCACAGAACCGAAGGATCAACTTGGGAAGACGAGCAATAGGCAAGATCACGTTATCCACATCTCTTCTCCGATTAGGGTAAAATTTCTAAACCATTGTATGTTTATTGAAATAGCTTTCCATTACGATACCGTTCGAATTCCAGACGGAATTCTTTTAACGGGATAGATTGTAGAAACCTATATTCTTTAGAAGGGTATTTTGGTAATTTTGGACCAATGTGGGTCTTGATTTGGGACAGTGTATTTTAATTTGATACATGTTGGCACCACTTTGTGTTATTGGAGACACATGTGTGTAAAGATACTTGTGTGTGTGTGTTACACCAAAGACCACCCCACACCTACCCCTATCACATTACCCCCTTTTTGAGACAACTTTTCAAAAAGTTAACTCTTTCTCTCTCCTCCCTTCCCTCTTTGGCCATCCATTCTTCTCCTCTCTCTCTTATTTTTCTTTTGTATTTTCTCTCTCTATATATATCTCTTATCTCTCTCTCTCTCTCTCTCTCTCTCTCTCTCTCTCACTATGTGTGTGTGTGTGTGTGTGTGTGTGTATTTGAATGTCAAAAACCCCCATGGAAGCATAAGCTTCAAGCTTCATTTTGTAGACCTAAGACTCATTGCTGGAGTTGCACTACAAGAAAAAAGGCTATTTATGTCACTTTTAAAATTGTATTTATGTCACTTTCATTTCGAGTGACATAATTATTTATTGCATGAGCTTTTTATGTCACTTTTTTAGTATTTATGTCAGTTTTTAAAAAAGTGACATAAATACTTGATTATTTATGTCATTTTTTTTCCAAAAAAGTGACATAAATAATAAAGTATTTCTGTCATTTTTTTTAAAAAGTGACATAAATAATAATGCATTTATGTCACTTTTTTAAAACGACATAAATAAAAACGCGGTGCCATTTTTGTAAATAAAACATTTCATTTTTACGTCACTTTTTATAAAAAGTGATATAAATATCTAAAATTTTTAAAAAGCGACATAAAAAATATTTATGCGCGCGGGAAATGGCACACCCTTTTTTAGTCCCTATAGCTCTCATCTCCTCCCACCTCCTCTTATCTCTCTCTCGATGCCGGTGACCATACTTCCATTCCCGATAGATAGATCAGCGGGACTGGGCAGCTTCGGAGATAGATCGGCGGCAGTGTGGAGCGCCAGCGGTGGTGTGTATCGATGTGTATCTCTCTCTCTCTCTCTCTCTCTCTCTCTCTCTCTCTCTCTCTCTTCTTCTTCTTCTTCTTCTTCTTCTTTCTGTTTTTTTCCTGATTTTGAAGATTTGGATTTCATATCTCAGGTTTACACTCATCATCTCAAACCCTAAACCTAATTTCGCAGTGAACCAAGTCAGAGTCAGAGTCGGAGAACAATCACAGATATGTTTAGAGCAACCCAAGGTCAAGCCAGAGCTTCGATCGCCTACTTACACCTATTAGTTCACCCGATTGCAGGTTAGCTTTTTTGATTTTGGTCACATTCATCTACAATATGAAAAATCCCCAAAATCTCCTCCTTATTTTTCATTTTTTTTTTTTTAAATTTGGGCCATAGCTTTGTTACTTCAAATCCTGTTTGTCCACCTGTAAGTTTTTTCAAATTTTCATTCTATTACATATATTTGTTCCGCTTTCATAAGAACCATAGAAGATCTATTGTATTTGCTTTCAGTGGTTTTATACACACAAAGCTTGATGGTATATTGAGACGGCATTGATACACACCCGTATAAGTACGAGCACTAGTACATATCTTCTAAATTGTAGGTGCAATGTAAATTCCCCTTCAAATATCTTTGTTTTTTATTCCGAATATAGCTGTGATTGAGGCTTGGAATTTGATCTTGAACCTTTTGGAATGAAGAGGTAGTTTAACACCAATGGTTATAATTACTGGGTGTCTATTTCTGTGGCTTAGTAATCTTGTTTAATGGTTATTTTATTTAACAATATGAGCACTTGAATAATTTAATTAGGGATGCGAATATTCTTTGTCTTGGTTCTTTGTGCAACGCACACATGCATATAGCAAGAAGTCTTTGGGACAAAAGTTTGTACTACCTGGTAGCTTTTCCTTCTGGTATCATGGATTGTAAGCTTGCTTCTCTATATATGATAAGTTGTTGACCTGAAAAAGTAAATTTAATCCATGATTCATAACTTTTTTTTTATCTGAAGGTAATTCAACCATAATTTGAGAAATTTTTTGCTTCTGTGTGTGTGTGTGTGTGTGTGTGTGATCACGAGTTCAAATCTGTTGGTCATATTTTTCTTGAGGCTATTCTTTTAGTGGACTTGCTTTTTGGGCTATCACTTACAATAGCTCCATTAACTATGGCAAAATTCTTCCCTGTTACTAAGAAATATATTAAATTAGTTGTTACAATTCAAGCAAATAAGATCCATGTTTCTAACTTCCTTAGTTGAATTGCCTCTGGAAGTGTACCTGACACAAATCATTTGATGATACAGGTCAAACTTTTATTATGTACCTAGATAGGGGAAATTCTACATCGGTTCAAATATAATGAAGATGTGCAAATATACGTAGTAGTACATAGCATAGGCAACGCAGACAGATATCCTAAGAAAACCTACTAAGTTTAAGCAGAACAAATTTCAAGTTAGTCAAGAAAACATTATTTACAACTATTGATTTTAATAGCACGAAACGCAAAATCATTGCTGGGCAATTAAAGAAACAGAATGAGCTAGCACGAAATGCAACGTCATTACTCGCCAGTTAAAGAATTGCGTAAATGAACTAACACGAAATGCAAAGTCACTGTCGGCCAACCAAAGAATTGCTGCAATAAACTAGCACAAAAATGCAAAGTCGTCATCAGGCAGATAAAAAATTTGCTGCAATAGTTCAACTCCAATGGGCTCTCTCATTTCCATGTATACCCTGAAGATTTGGAGTTGACTTCTGATAGATCCAAAGGTTTTAAGACTTTAGGAAATAATAATTAATTGCATCTTTCTTAATTACTGAAGTTCTGTTGATACTTTATTTTTCTTCTTAAAACTTATCTCTTGATTGCTACACTCATTGCATTTCACAAATATGTATACATACATAGTATAGAGACCTATACTATCACTATGTCCATTTTGTCACTATATATTAGAAAAGTTGAATTGACCATATACTTTCTTTGATATACTAAGATGTATATCTTCTTATTCTTCAGAGTTCATCTTCATATTGCTCTTCGCTTTCCCGGATGATGGGTCTGTCAATTTATCAAGTTTGATCATTAATCCCTCACCAATGAAGAATCAACAACCATTTTGACTTATTTCTATCTTCACACAGGTTCGGTTTTTCTCTCTACATGTTTTCTTCACTGGTTTTACTTGTCAAAATTTCCTCTTAATTAGGACGGATGTAATACGTACTGTAAACTTATTTGTTTTCTTTTAATTAATGAGTAATGGTAAATTTCTACTTTTGTGGGTGACAAAGATTTGATGATACAAGTAAAACTTTTAAAACGTGCCAAGATAGTGAAATTTCTACATCATTTCAAACATAATGAAGATGTGCAAATATATTTAGCACATATAAAAAATGTCATTAAGCCAGAGAAGCCACAAAAATCTACTTAAGTTCAAGAAATAAGAAACTCAAGGCAGAGAATCTAACAAAGACTGAGAACTTCCAAGGACTTTGTTGAGATTTCATCATCTTGCCACCTTCCATTTAGTCTCAAAAGACATCTTGCCATAAATTATTAGTTGCTCTCATATTTAAATTCGATAATGCCATACAACACTTCAATGAAAAGGTCAAGGAATAAAAATTTACAGTGCGGATGTCACAAGGAGCTTAATCTGTAACATTTCTCTTGCCACATATAGCACGATCCCCCACCTACAAAGTCAACGTATAAAGAATCTCTAATTTTGTTAAAAGCAATTAAAACATATTGTCACTTCAAAAAATTCGACAAATTTGGTTTAGGAATATGAAAAAAAAAAAGCTGCCACTTAACCGCCCGAGTCCCAAGCAATAAGTAGTCTAAAGTCAGATTGAAGTAAAGTGAGGCCCGTATTCCTAGATTCAGAAAAGACAATAGTAAAAATTATCAATCTTTTACATGGCCCTCTAAGTCCGAATGAGATTCTTGCAACTAATGCACCTGAGAGCCTTGTCTCCAAAGGCCTTCTATCTACAGTGTTTATTTATTTTTAAGGTTTAGTCCACAAATTTAGATAACTAAATCTGGTGCACTTGGCATTTTCTCACTATTAAAGATAATCAAGGAAACAACATTCATAGGTTTTTGTTTTACTGGCATGAAAGTCATCACTGCAATGAATTAGCAAGAAATTAAAATATGAAGATGAAGTGTCAAATTTAAAACTCTCAAAGTGTTTATGCCTCTTCTATATAACACTTCAACCAAAACATTAAGCAATAATTCTCGACTTCAAAGTGAGCTAAACAAATCAAGGTTGTCGATGGAAAGCCTCTAAAAATCCATCTATTTGGTCATTAAAGCTGAAGACCATAGAAAATGGTCTTATGGGTTGCTATGAGTCACAACCTGTAAACTAGTTTTTTTAACTACTCTAGTCCTCTGGCAGTTCTTTATTTATTGGCAGCCTCACTGTGGCAACTATCTTCTTTCTTTTATTAATAACTCTGAATTGTAATTCTTCATCACCTTGATTCAGCAATGCTCTGGAGAAAATTAGCTAACAAGTCCAATTTTATGGTATTGTTGACTTGGTATTTGATAGGTAAGCTCTATGGGTGAAATGAGATGATTGATTGAATTCTCTATTGTAAACTACTTCATTACTCAATTATTTCGGAACTAAAACTTTATCGGGACAAACTTGATTCCTCTCTTTTATGTCAATATTATCAAGGGCTGAATAGAAGATAATTGCGTAGTGAATTGATTGCTAGAAACATGGATTAAATCTAAATAACATAGATTTATTCTACAAGTTGCAAGTGTGAACATTATGATATATCTACATTAATCTACAAGTTGCAAGCATGAACATTATGATATATTAGACTGAAAGTGAAATCTTATGATATTAGGTGTTCGCAAACCTGATGCATGATCACCTGCCGTCCACTTTTTAATTAATCTAAACATTACCTATATAACATTAGGTGGAAGAGATTTTCAAGGGTTAGAAGTTGCCACATTCTTTATCACGCGGGAAAAGTTACCTTTTAACCCCACTAAGGATGTTTATAGAATTACAAATACGTCCCCGAACATTCTTATGTGCTGAAACTGATTAGTATGTGCTGAAATTGGACATAGATACGTATGTGGTGAAACTGATTAGTATGTGCTGAAATTGGATATTTATGTGCTGAAACTGGAAAATTATGTGCTGAAATTGTGCTGAAACTGACTATAGTATGTGCTGAAACTGGGAAATTATGTGCTGAAACTGTGCTGAGAAACTGATTAGTATGTGCTGAAAGTGCTGAAAGTGCTGAAATTTTTTTTTTGCTGAGAACTGAAAGTGTTGAAATTGTGTGCTGAAACTGATTAGTATGTGCTGAAAGTGCTGAAATTTGTGCTGAAAGTGGAAATGTATGTGCTGAAACTGATGAGTATGTGCTGAAACTGGAAAATGATGTGCTGAAATTGATTAGTGTGTGCTAAAACTGGAAAATGATGTGCTGAAACTGATTAGTGTGTGCTGAAACTAGAAAATTATGTGCTGAAATTGTGCTGAAACTGATTAGTATATGCTGAAAATGGAAAATTATGTGCAGAAACTGATTTGTGCTAAAATTGGAAATTTATGAGCTGAAAATGATTAGTATATGCTGAAACTGATTTTTGTTGAGAAACTGATTAGTATATGCTGAAAATGGAAAATTATCTGTCCAATTCTCTTTTCTTATTTAAAGCTAATGAGTTTGTTTTTCTACTTTATTACTCATTTTGTACACTGGTTGGTGGTTTTGCTTTATTTTCAAGGTAATACCTCACTACACACTGACATGGGCCTTTTTGAACTATGTTTGCTTACTTTTCATTCCACAGAGAATCAATACCTGAAAAATCAGAAGCTTTTACTGTGGGAAAGAGGTTTAGAGAACACTGAAGAAGGTACATTTTTTGTTATTTGCACAATTTTCTTCTTATATCCGCAATAAAAGAACACTGTAGTTATCCGCAATGAAATTTCTCAAAGCTGCTGATAACTTCTAATGCAAAAATTGTACTTGATAATGTGTTGATTCTAAAATTATGTATTGATGGAGGTTGAATATGAGATAATTTCTGTGCAGAAAATAAATCTCTCCATCTCTCTGTTTTGTGTGTGTGTGTGTGCTTTTTTTTCCTTTCTGTAATTTATTTCTGCATTTGCCATTACCATGATAATAGGTCTGACCTTGACAGAGAGGCTGCAAACCAAGATGTAAACCTTCGCAAAATTCTACCAAGACTGATAGGGCAATTTTATTTTGTATTTGGAAAGCCAATTGAAACACAAAGGTATGTTTATAACTGATCCTTTTGTTTGAACTTTGATTTGTCTTATCTGGAATTGTACAGTCCATGGTGCCATCAAGTTGTAAATCAGTTATTATTTAGAAAAAATGCTATGACCACCTCCTGAATGCCTCAAATCAACTGATGGCTTTCCTAAAATGTAAGTTAAATTCTGGTTAAGGTAATGTAGTGGTGCAGGTTGTAGAATTTTCTCATAGACCATCCATAAATGTCTTATGGAAGTAAAATTAGCAAGTCAAATGCTGTATTTTTTTACCACTTGTATTCTAAATGCGATTGAGTTAATAAAATCTCACTTGTTGCATCATGTATGGTTATTATACTTGAACTGATGAACAAGCCGGAGATATTACAAAGAAGACTTATTTGGCATGGATCATCAACTAGCATGATTCAATCAACAGCCGCCAAAACTAAGAGAAGCTCCAGCAAAAAGAACACTTAGCTGCCTTGTATCAATGGGAAAGAAGCATGGAAGTCTTTCCAAACTAAGCTTAGGTTATATGTACATTGTTTACCCCTTTTTTTTGGCTCAAAGTGTTTACCCCTATTTATTTTTCTTTTGAATCTGTTGAAGCTCAACTTGGAAAGTTGAATTCAAACAAATGGAGTGTTTTTGTCACGCCCCGACGTAGCATAAATAAGGAAAGCGTTTAATTTCCTTTATGGACCCGTAGGTCGCGACAGTTTGAAGGATCGATTCCGTCCCAAACGTCGAACAACAATAAACAATAATCAGAGCAGAGTAATCAAAGGTTACAAACATCTTTCTAACTTAATAAATATTACAGTACGGGGTCTCTAAAGGCACAGACCGCCTTGAAACAAAGCAATATCTTAATGTCTATTACAGTCATCCTTATTACAAACCAGTTCGTAACATAAAACATATAACTTAAATATGCAATGACGATGACAGTTTCTCTTCCAAAAGCAGCTGTTCTCAATTAGCATAGTCATAAGGCTCAGCATAGTCGTAACGTGAAAAGCCTGAACACGAATGTCCAGGACGCATCAACGTCGTCAGCTTCAAGAAGCTGGTGAGTATTAAAAAAAAACATAACTTTAAATGTAACTCATACCCACTTAACTCTTTCCATTTTTTTTTCAGTTTTGTTAAATCAACGGTTTAACCATAGGAAGAATTCAATTTATAAACCAACGAGAGATATATATTTTAAAGATCGTTCATTCATTTAAAACATATGATCGTGTATGAGACAATGCACCACGCTCATCTTACCGACTCTTTTCTCTCGACAAACACAACAACCCAATATCTCACTCCAGTATCTTTGAAACACTAAGGTAGCCACACTTTAGCAACGGGGTGCCAGGGAATGTCCAGTTTGCCTCACACTTTGGTCCGGGGTACCAGGGAGTGTCCAATGCCTCACACTTTGAGTACCTAAACCGCCATGCAAATACTGGAGGAACCCTCACGCAGTATCCAGACTCGGGTATCAGGGAGTGTCCGTAGGCCACACTTTAGCACTACCATGGGTGCCAGGGAATGTCCAAGTTCGGCGTCACACACTTTAACGCTACCATGGGCGCCAGGGAGTGTCCAGTTTTGCCATCGTCGCATTACAAAGATATTCTCACCGCAATCTCAACACGTCACACTTTGGTACACCATAACCAGGGAGTGTCCACCACACAATCTCAATCTCAATCTCATACTCTTTTCCACACTGACTGACACCCACATGCATGTACCACTGACCCCACAGGTATGTCATGAAACTTAAACATAAAAGGAATTTACTGAATTAAAGGAACAACGTACGTACGGGGGTTGATAAGTCATAATTCATTGTTTTAATCTTTCCAACATAACCAATAGCATTCTGTTTTAACAAAAATTCCCAAACAGAACCTTAACAGTGCTTTAAAATTAATCCAAGCAGCTCCTTAACACAAAACAAGCAAGAACTAAAAATTGCCAGAAATTGCGCGCGCGGGCCGCTCGTGCGAATGGTTGCTCGCGCGGGTCGCTCGCGCGATGTGCCCATTTTTCATTTTATTATAAAAACCTTTCTTTCTGCCTGAAATTAGCCACCTCGCGCGCGTGGGCCGCTCGCGCGAAAGGTCTCTCGCGCGACCCTCGCTCGCGCGGTATGCCTATTTTTCATTTTCTATTTAAAACTTTTCTGTCTGCCTAAAACCACGCTGCTCGCTCGCGCGAGGGGTCGCTCGCGCGGGCCGCTCACGCGATCGTGGCGCGAGATGAAGCAGAGGCTACATCTTCTTCATGGAGAATGCTTTGTTTCAGATTTTCAGGGTCCAAATTGACCCATTTTCAATTCTGGAAGTAAATGAGGCATGTAATATATGATTCTCTTCAGTTTTTCATAAGGATTAAGAATCTACAACTAATTTTACATGAATCAAACTATAACTCAAGAATTTTATGAAAAACTAAAAGATCACAAAACTAATTTTCTTATATACTTTTGCATATGAATGAATTAGGCTTAAATACTTCAAACATAGCACGTATATCTTGTAGTCATTCAAAATTATCTATCAACACAGATTTTAATTGAGTTTGAAAAATCCATGTTTTGAGCTTCAAGCTTCAATTTGAAATCAACAATGGTGAACTCACAATCACATCTACATAAGCAGTAAATAGGTATGAAATACATTCATAGTGAGTTAATAATACTCACTGAGATTGGAGATTCAAATAGATGTTGAGAAAGAAAGATCAATTAAGAAATCCACTTAAGCTTAGCTATGGTGGATTGAAGCTTCTCTCACTATAAAATTTTGTATAACTCCCTGTGTAGCTCTCTCTCAATTCAGATTGCAGAAGGTGTGGAGTGTGTGTATAAGGGTGTTGTATGAGGGCATATTAATAGGAACCACAAAGATGAACTTGGAGGCCAAGACATTTGTTGTTCACTCAACAAATGGAATTTTGTTTTAATTACTAACATAAACACAATGATCAGCATATATGTATCTACGTATATACACTGCATATACATATGAACTCTCCAGGTTTGGAAGGGTTAACTTAGATATGTAGGGGTCAAGTGGTGTTTGGGAATACTAGTTTCTAGTCACAAGACTACACACACACAATTCAAACTTCCAAACAAGGCTTATACAATCATTAGCAACATTAATTAGATATAAAGCAATTGTCCAATTAGTCACCTCCAAAATTTGTGGAAGTTTTAGCACAGCACGGACAGTTTTGGACATAAACTGGTATTTTCGCGGTGCGGTGTCCGTCACAAAAATACAGAAAATTTATTTTAACGTAAGAAATGGTTTTCTTGTCTTATAAAAATACTGATTGAGTTTAAAATAAACATTTTCACCGTTTAGAAATACAGTTTTGATATCTAACACAGGTGTTGCTAAATTGCAGTTTGACCCCAATAAGAATTTCAATAGTAACTAAATCAAGATTTAACATGCAAGAATTAGAATTAAATTAAGAGCAGACAATATCACATGAATTTAATTATGACAATGCCATTACAAATTAAATATGAAAATATAATATAAAATTAAATGGAAATGCAGGTTGTTACATCCTTCCTCCCTTAAACAGGATTTCGTCCCCGAAATCAAGACTAAGTAGTCATGAAATAACTCCGGGTACTTCTTCCTCATATCCGCTTCAACTTTCCACGAGGCTTCATTCTCGTCATGGTGATTCCACTGAACTTTCACCAATGGAATGTCTTTATTCCTCAGCTTCTTGATACTTTGATCGAGAATCTTCACAGGTCTCTCCTTGTAAGAAATGTTATGACTCGTCTCAATATCGTCTTAACTAACCACATGCGAGGGGTCTCGTATGTACTTTCTCAGCATACTTACATGGAATACATTGTGAACCCTAGACATCTTCGGTGGTAGCGCGAGTCGATAAGCCACTTTCCCGATAAGATCCAAAATCTCGAACGATCCAATGAAACGTGGAGCTAACTTTCCCCTCTTGAGACTGAAACGAACCACTCCCCGGGTCGGTGAAACCCTAAGGAGTACGTGATCTCCAACACTAAACTCCAAATCCTTCCGGCGTCGATCAGCATAACTCTTATACCGGCTCTAAGCGGTTCTCATTCTTTCCTTGACCAAGGAAATCTTCTCGTTGGTTTCTCTAACCAAATCTGATCCCAACAATTCTGTGTCCCCAACTTCTGCCCAACACAATGGAGAACGACATGGTCGTCCGTACAATGCTTCAAACGGAGCCATCCCGATACTCGTATGATAGCTGTTGTTATAAGCAAATTCAACCAACGGTAAGTGTGTCTCCCAAGATTCTTTGAAATCGATTACACAAGCCCTAAGCATATCTTCCATGATCTGATTAACACGCTCAGTTTGCCCATCTGTCTGAGGGTGAAAAGTCGTACTCATCTTGAACGAGGTTCCCATAGCTTTTTGCAGACTTTCCCAAAATCCAGAAATAAAACGTGCGTCACGGTTCGACACAATTGACACAGGTGCACCGTGAAGTCGCACAACTTGTTGTATGTACATCCGGCTCATCTTTTCCACCGGGTATGTCATACTATAAGCAATAAAATGGGCAGACTTTGTCAATCGATCCACGATTACCCAAATGGCGTCATGACTCTGCTGCGATCGAGGCAATCCTACTACAAAATCCATGGTGATGTGCTCCCACTTCCAACCAGGAATAGGCAGTGGTTGCAACAGTCCTGAAGGTCTCTGATGTTCGGCCTTGACTTGTTGACATGTCAAACACTTGGATACAAATTTGGCCACGTCCTTCTTTATACCTTCCCACCAGAAATTTCTCTTCAAATCTTTGTACATTTTCGTTCCTCTTGGGTGAACTGTATATCTTGACTTATGTGCTTCTTCCAGAGTGTCTTTCCTTAGTCCACCACAATCCAGCACACATAATCTATTCATGCACCGATATCCTCCGTCAACCCCCACTTTCCATTCTGTCGGGTCTTTCTCTGACATGTTCACAAACCATGTCTGAAACTTCTCATCTTCTTTCTGAGCTTCAATAATACGGTCGATAAGAACAGGCTGTAGGATAAGACATCCGAATAATTGTCCTTCTCCTTCTTCAGCATTCTGTACATCGAACTCCTCCAATGTCTCCAATGCTCGCCATTCTCTAACCATCAAGGAGGCGATCATCTCCCGAGTCTGTCGACTCAAAGCATCGGCGACCACATTAGCTTTACCAGGGTGGTATTCCAATGTGAAGTCGTAATCTTTGATCAACTCCATCCATCTGCTCCGCCTCATGTTTAACTCTTTCTGTGTAAACAAGTATTTTAGGCTCTTGTGATCGGAGAACAAATCAAACTTCTCACCATATAGATAATGTCTCCAAATCTTGAGTGCAAATACTACTGCTGCCAACTCCAAATCATGAATGGGACAGTTCAACTCATTCAGCTTTAGCTGTCTAGATCCATAGGCGATAACTCTGCCATCTTGCATGAGTACACACCCCAGTCCCTGATATGACGCGTCACTAAAGATAGTGAAATTCTCATCAGGCTTGGGTATAGCTAGTACCGGCGCGGTAGTGAGTCTCTCTTTCAATTCCAGAAAGGCGCGCTCATGCTTCTCGGCCCATTCGAATTTCAAATTCTTCTTCGTCAATCCAGTCAATGGTGCGGCTATTTTAGAGAATCCCTCAACAAATCTTCTGTAATAGCCCGCGAGTCCAAGAAAACTTCTAATCTCCGTAGGGTTGCTCGGCCTAACCCAGTTTGACACAGCATCGGTCTTGGATGAATCCACTGAAATTCCTTGAGATGACACCTTGTGTCCCAAAAATTTTACTTCTTGCAACCAAAACTCACACTTACTGAACTTGGCATACAAGTGATGGTCCTTGAGCGTCTGCATCATAATCCGTAGGTGTTTCTCGTGTTCTTCTCCTGACTTAGAATAGATCAAAATATCATCTATAAAGACGATGACAAACTGATCCAAATAAGGCTTGAACACTCTGTTCATCAGATCCATAAACACTGCCGGGGCGTTCGTCATTCCGAACGGCATCACTAGAAATTCATAATGACCATATCGAGTTCTGAAAGCAGTCTTAGGTATGTCTTCCTTCCGTACCCTCAACTGATGATATCCCGACCTAAGGTCTATCTTAGAAAATGTCGTAGCTCCTTGTAGTTGATCAAACATATCATCAATCCGTGGTAAGGGATACTTGTTCTTGATAGTCACTCGGTTCAATTCTCTGTAGTTGATACACAATCGAAGTGTTCTGTCCTTCTTCTTTACGAATAACACTGGTGCTCCCCAAGGCGATGTATTTGGGCGTACAAAACCCAGGTTCTTGAGCTCTTGAACTTGTTCCTTCAATTCTGATAGTTCAGCGGGGGCCATTCTGTAGGGAACCTTGGTGATCGGTACGGTACCCGGTATAAGCTCAATACAGAACTCTATACTTCTCTCGGGCGGTAAACCAGAAATGTCTTAAAATACTTCTTCGAAGTCCTTGACTACAAGTATAGACGACATTGTTACTTCTGTACTGACGACTTCGATGCTGGCTAAACATCTCGTGAGGAACATATCTCCCGAAGGGTTACATTGAAAATCAAAGGGTTGATTCTCATTGTCGGGGAATGTAATTCTCTTCCTCGCGCAATCCAACTTTGCTTGATTCTGAGAGAGCCAATCCATTCCTAGGATTATGTCAAACTCCTTCATCGATAGGACGACCAGCCTTGCAGGGATTTCACGGTCTCCTAGCCGTAAAGGACAATCCTTGCACACGTGTCCTAATCTGACTACGGCTCCTAATGGTGATGTAGCCTTTAAAGCTTTCTCTAAGCGATGAGGTAAGATACCCAATCTCCGAATTGTGTTAACAGATATGAACGAAAGAGCAGCACCCGTATCAAATAACACTTTAACATGGGAGTTAAATAGGTTAATGTACCTTCTACTGCTTGCTGATCAGGTTGAGCTTCTCCATAATCTCCTTCTTCGTACACAGTTCCATCATATCCAGCGGCATCAGGGATAACAACATGCAAGCGAGTCTAACCCTGTTGACCATAAGTCACCTGCTTAGGAGTAGTGCAGAACCTGCTGATGTGATCTGGTTCACCACAGTTGAAGTAGACTATTCCTTGCTGAGCAGCATGCCTTGGTGCCTTGCAATCTCGAGCCAGATGAACAGGGTTGCCACAGTTGAAGCACTTTCCACTACTACTTCCTTCTCCTACTCGGGGTTGAGTCGGATAGGTAATAGCCTGCGTCTTCTTGCTTCCGTAAAAATTCCTCTTCTGCCCTTGGGTACGATTCATTGGTGGTCTATTCCCAAAATTACCCCTTTGAGGCGGTCGGAATTCAAATTGTTTTCGGTTCACTCGAGCATCTTCTTCCAGATCGGTAGCCAAACCAACAAGTCCTTCAAACGATTTATCTAAGTGGCCGAGAGTCAGGCGATGAATCTGCGGTGTCAGCCCTTGGTTATATTTACGGATCTTCTTCTCCTCAGCATCAACCAGGTGTGGAGTGAACCGAGACAGTCTTTTGAACTGTGTGGTGTACTCTTGCACCGACTTGGTTCCTTGCGTCAGATCCATGAATTTAGGAGGTTTATGGTTGTATCTTTTGGGTTCCATTGACATAGCTAAGAGCTCATGAGTCATGCTGCATTTAGAAGTTATAAGGAGATGTGATACAATGCTACTTTTTGACTTCCTGGTAAGTGGTTTTCTGATCAAAACTGATTTCATAGTTCTTTAATGTTCTTTAAAGGGGCTGGTTTCCTAAAATGGTCTCAATGAAGACTCCCATTGTGTTTGTAACTTGTTTCTAAGGATCCTTGCTGTTTTGGCGATTTGTCTTCAGTTCTGGTTCCCAATGCTCTTTCAACGGACCTACACCAACATGATATATCTTGTTTAGAGGTGCCTGGAATTGCTGACTAGTCGTTAAACTGTAAGAACTTTTGTTGTTCAACTTACTTTACCTTGTGCGTTCACAAAATACTTATAACTTTGAATTCATCTGACTTTACTTCTGCAGTAGGAGTGTGCCTAACATTTTGCATCTGTCTATTACTTTATGGCTACCTTGCAATATTTAGATATATCATTTTAGTTCTTTGATTGAGTTAGATCAAGCACAATTAAATAGCTATTGACGCTTAACCAAATGCCACGAAACCTTACTCACACCTCAAACATGCCGAACGAAAATTATGGGAACTAACGGAATGCACAACGGAATCACAATTCACAAACAATGCAAAAAATTGACTCTTTCATCACATAGGCTTTGAAAAAACGTAGTTTTGGGATTTTGAGGGTTGAAAATGTTAACCACTAAACCAAACGTCACAAAACCTCACTCACACCTCAAACATGCCTGAAGAAACTTGTGGAAACTAACAGAATGCATAATGGAATCACGGTCAACAAATAATGCGGAAAAATGACTTTTTCATCACTTAGACTTGAAAAAACTTAGTTTTTGAGGTTTTGAGTAGTGAAACGGTAAAGTGTGTATCCAAATACCATGAAACCTTACTCGCATCTCAAACATGCCTAAATAAACTTGTGAGAACTAACCGAATGCATAACAGAATCACGGTTCACAAATAATGCGGAAAAATGACTTTTTCATCACTTAGACTTGAAAAAACTTAGTTTTTGAGGTTTTGAGTAGTGAAACGGTAAAGCATGTATCCAAATACCACGAAACATTACTCGCATCTCAAACATGCCTAAATAAACTTGTGAGAACTAACCGAATGCATAATGGAGTCACGATTCACAAATAATGCGAAAAAATGACTTTTTCGTCACTTAGGCTTGAAAAAACTTAGTTTTTGAGATTTTGAGTAGTGAAACGGTAAAGCGTGTATCCGAATACCACGAAACCTTACTCGCACCTCAAACATGCCTAAATAAACTTATGAGAACTAACCGAATGCATAACGGAATCACGGTTCACAAATAATGCGAAAAAATGACTTTTTCATCACACAGGCTTGACAAATCTTAGTTTTGGGGGTTTTGAGGGTTGAAACTATAAACCGCTTAACCAAATGTCACGAAACCTTACTCACACCTCAAACATGCCTAAAGAAACTTTTGGGAACTAACCGAATGCATAACGGAATCACGGTTCACAAATAATGCGAAAAAGTGACTTTTTCATCACTTAGACTTGAAAAAACTTAGTTTTTGAGATTTTGAGTAGTGAAACGGTGAACCGCTTAACCAAACGCCACGAAACCATACTCACACCTTAAACATGCCTAAAGAAACTTGTAAGAACTAACCGAATGCATAACGGAATCACGGTTCACAAATAATGCGAAAAAATGACTTTTTCATCACTTAGGCTTGAAAAAACTTAGTTTTGGGGGTTTTGATGGTTGAAACTGTAAACTGCTTAAACAAACGTTACAAAACCTTACTCATACCTCAAACATGTCTAAAGAAACTTGTGGGAACAAACGGGATGCATAACAGAATCATGGTTAACAATTAATGCGAAAAAATGACTTTCATAATTCCGAGTCCTCGAACATATTTTGGTCTCTCAAAACCCCCAAAAATAGTTTTACTCTTTTGTTATTTTATATATACAACTAATTAATGAAAACTTTTTCTTTTTTGTAGGTACAAAGTTTTACATTTTGATGGAAAGTTCTAACAAGTGAACCACTTTTTTGTTGGGCTAATTTTTTTTTTTTGTTGCTTTCATAGCTTTCTTAGTACTTTTGATGAATATGTAATAAGTATATGTTATTAGTTTAGCACTTGACTGAGATCGATTGCATTTTTTTTTGTTCATTCCAATTAATTGGTTGATATTGAGATAAATCGATGGAATTTAGTAGTTGAAATAGATCATTGAGTTGGATTTAATTTCGTACAAGGTGGTATTGTATATATGTACAGGGTGGTATATATTATTTTTATAGGGTGAAATTGAATCAGTATTATTTA
This sequence comes from Hydrangea macrophylla, assembly GCA_033977485.1. Taxonomy (NCBI): domain Eukaryota; kingdom Viridiplantae; phylum Streptophyta; class Magnoliopsida; order Cornales; family Hydrangeaceae; genus Hydrangea; species Hydrangea macrophylla. Next base: position 8,281,554 of record CM066984.1, on the reverse strand, counting down.
AAACATTTATGTCATTTTTAAAAAAAAATTGACATAACTAATTACACATTTATGTCACTTTTATCAAGTATTTATGTCACTTTTATAAAGTATTTATGTCACTTTTAAAGTTTTTATGTCACTTTTATAGTATTTATGTCACTTTTAAGACTTTGATGTAATAATTTTGTTTGGTATTTATGTCACTTTTTTACTTTTATGTCATTTTAGGTTAAAAGTGACATAAATAAAATGGTATTTATGTCACTTTTAAGTATTTGTCACTTTTTATTAATATATGTGTTTGTATCATGAAACATTTATGTCACTTTTCTACTTTTATGTCACTTTAGGTTAAAAGTGACATAAATAAAATGGTATTTATGTCACTTTTAAGTAATCATGTAACTTTTTATTAACATATGTGTTCCTATTATGAAACATTTATGACACTTTTATAAAACATTTATGTCACTTTTAAAATATTTATGTCGTCTCCATTTATGTCACTTTTTAATGGAAAAAAAGTGACATAAATACTTATTTATGTCACTTTTTAAGTGACATAAAAATCCTTTTTCGCTATTTGTAGCAAAGTTGATCATCTATACTTGGGCTTCTTATTGGTGCTTCTTTTTTTTGGAGTTCCCCTAGCTCAAGACATGGCCTAGAGGAAGAAGAGGGTTTTCTAATTACTTGTTCTTGGAAGCTCTATACTTGGGCTCTTTTATTTCTTTCCCTTGGACTTTCTATTGCTCTTGTTTTTCATTCTCAAGAACAAGGTAGATGTCATTGTCTAAGTGCACTCCTATTCTAACCTCATGGTTTGCTATGTGTAAGATTTGAGATATTACATACTAATCTTGTTTTATTACTTTCACTACAAGAAAAAAAACGCTATTTATGTCACTTTTAAATTTTTTTTTATGTCACTTTTATTTTGAGTGACATAATTGTTCTTTGCGTGTGCTTTTTATGTCGCTTTTTAAGATTTTATGTCGATTTTTGTAAAAATGACATAAATAATAAACTTTTCATGTCACTTTTTAATAAACCGACATAAATATGACAGTTCTTATGTCAATTTTTAAAAAAGTGACATAAATAATAACACTTTTTTATGTTGAAAAAACTGACATAAATATATTAGTATTTAAAAAAGTGAAATAAATGAAAATGCGGTGGTAATTTTGTAAATAGTACATGAAGTTGTTCACTATATAAAAAAGCGGCATAAAAGGTTAAAACGCTAGTTTATTCATTCACCACGTCCAAAACAAAAAAGAAGAAGAAACCGACTCTCTCCCTCTCTTCGCTACTGCTGCTCACTTACCACCACCACCACTATCAAGCTGCGCGGCTGCCACCATCACCACGCCACCACCACCATCATGCTCACATGCCGCCGCTGCTCACAAACCATCGCTGCCGCCTATCATGACCCAAGTGGGGCTGTTGTATGGGCAGTCGTTCCACATCGCCCATTTATGGGGTGGGATGGTGTGTTATAAACCCATGAGCACCCTTCCCTTACAAGCTGGCTTTTAGGGGCAAGTTCTACCCATAGGTTTGTGACAATTAGTATCAGAGCAGGAGGCCCACCCGCCCAGAGGGTTCAGTGGAGCCCCGACGGGACTGTCGGGTCGGTTAATGGGGGTGGATTGTCATGACCCAAGTGGGGCTATTGTATGGGCAACCGACCCACATCGCCCATTTATGGGGTGAGATGGTGTGTAATAAACCCATGGGCACCCTTCCCTTACAAGCTGGCTTTTAGGGGCAAGTTCTACCCATGGGTTTGTGACAATATTGTCATGACCCAAGTGGGGGTGTTGTATGGGCAGCCGTCCCACATCGCCCATTTATGGGGAGGGATGGTGTGTTATAAACCCATGGGCACCCTTCCCTTATAAGCTGGCTTTTAGGGGCAAGTTCTACCCGTGGGTTTGTGACACCACCACTTTCCCGTCGCTGCTCACAGACCACCGCTTCCACTGCTTGAATAAAAAACACTATGTATACCTAGTTTCTCAAAACATATCCATCAGCCCATTTTGTGAAGAGAGGGAGAGGGAGAGAGAAGAGGCAACACACCATCCCACCGCCATCGTCCACCAGCCACCGGACTGGTAAGCTTATTCTTTCTCTCTCTCTCTCTCTCTCTCTCTCTCAAAGTTGTATTTGGTACTCAATTTCCAGCCTGTCCAGATTTGTGTCGATCTGTGCCCTAGAAATCAGGTTAGGTTTTTATTCAAAGTTTGGGTTCTGTAGATAATAGATATAGATACTCACGTAATTATTACTCATTATTCATTTGTTAGGCATAATTACAAAAAAATCAATTTGAAGCTTTAATCTCATAGTTTGAGTGAAAATACAAAATTCCCCCCCACTCTTCTTGCTCAGTTCAGTTCACAAGTTCGCTCATTTCTTCTACTCTTAATTTAATTCCTGATACACCCAAAATTACCTCTGTCCTATGACCGAGCGGTTCAACTCAGCAGTCGGTCCCTGTCCCGGTCAAATTATGCACAACTCCTCGGACAAGCATCAGCCTGAGCGGTCTAGTCTACCCGAGACTCACCATCCCGAGCGGTTCATTCACGACCAGACCAATAGGTCAGGAAGACCACACTGGCACGGTCCGTACAGGCGCAGGCCAGTTGGGCCTACAACACATGCTCCAGAATATTCTAGGCAGTTTCCTACTCAAGATAGAAGACTTATGGAAATTGGACATTGTTTCCTAATCCAATTAGGAAACCCCCACAATTAATGCCAATCAAGCTTAGTTGGATTATATTTCCTTATCCATGTATGAGTAGGTCTCTTGCATCTATAAAAGAGACCACTCACCCCCCCCCCCTTCAGGGGACCGACTTTTTAGTCTCTACAGCACCTCTATAGCAGTCACCAACATGCCAGGCCGACCTACGGTTGCTCCAAACTATTGTTGGTTCACCACAGGTCCCTGGATTTTTACAGTATAGTGAACGTGCTCAGACACACACGTGGACGTAGGTACCTTCATTAACAGGGCCGAACCACATACAAAAAAACTAGTCTCTCACTCTCTCTCCCCTTAAATTGCTTTAATTTACTTTAACCAAATTTCGACATCATCAGCTTGTCGCTGTCTGTGTGAACAAGAAGTTCTTCATCAACAAATCTCTTGGCTGATAGCCATGCCTCCGAAGAAGAGTGAGAAGACTGCACAGCAGGCCAACCAGGATGTTCCGCCAGCCCCGGCACCGGCTGCGGCAGTCATGAAATCTGAGCAAATCACCGCGACCCTCACACAACTCTTGGAGGGCCAGTATCAAATCCAACAACAGATCGAAGCCCTGCTGGCCCAGCAAAGCTGTCCTTTAGTGGTCAGGAAACGACCCAAGAACGTTGCATACGGTCGGGAACTGATCTTGACCAGACAACATGCCCGAGCCAACCCGTCCCGTGTTGAGGATGCCAGAAACATCAACAGTAGGCGTGCTACCCGAGAGGAAAGGCAGTAGCATATGGCCCGGGAATCAGTCCAGGGTCACTCGGTCAAGAGCCGAGGTGTCCCTAGGCACACGATGAACCGGAGTCATAGCCAAGCTCGCTCCCAGGGGACAGCACACCGCCATGAGAAGGAAGCCTCCTTCACTAACCTGACCTGCAACCCGGATACCGATCGGGAAGGTGTGGTGGCACGTATCAAGGACTTACAGAAAATAAATTGATGGAGTGGCCAAAAGGCTAGGCCAGAACCCTACTCAGAATCACGCCAATACCGAGACAGAGTCACCATTCTCTAGCCAGATCACGAGGTTTGCCATCCCGCGTAAATTTAAGCAGCCTTGCCTAAATCCCTATAACGGCTCGGGAAGCCCGGTCAGCCACGTCCGGACCTACAAGGCTCAAATGGCCCTAGCCGCCAACTCTGATGAACTACATTGCCTAGCCTTCCCCAGCACTTTGAAAGGCACGGCCGTGCATTGGTTCTACTCCTTGGAGCCCCGATCGGTCCGCAGTTTCAAGCAACTCAACAAGCAGTTCATCAACCAGTTCATCGGTATGCATGAACGGCCAAAGCTTGACATGTAGCTATTGACAGTCATACAAAGGAATAATGAGACCCTCAAGGAATTCACCGACTGATTGAATTAAGAGAAGCTTGGAATCTATGATCTTGATAAAACTGTCGCTATTATAGCCTTCTGCTCGGGAGTTCAACACACCAAGTGCGCCGTGTTGTTTCACAGAAACTGACCGGAAACCTTAGTTGAACTCACTGAGAGGGTTGGAGAATACATTAGCACTGAAGAATTTTTAAAAACCAAAGACCCCGGGCGCGTAATGTGGACACGCGGAAGTGGACCACTTCTTTGTTATTTTGAAATCTGATTGGAATTTGATTTGGATCAAAGAAAAGAAATTGGTCTGTTGAAAACAGATACAGAGTCGCCACTTGGTCTTTAAGGAACCAAGAAACCTAATTTTGACTCACCCAAGCGGATAAGGGCACCGGCCCTTCATGACCAAAGAACTTGATTCGGGGTTTTGGTACGAGAGAGGAAGGAGCCTTTGTCGCGACTAAAACACCCTCAACTCGCCTTAGCATCCAAATAATCATATTATACTATGCTTGGTTTGACAAATAATACAATGATAGTATACTACATCACATAAGAAAATTTGAAATGGAAGATCTAAAGGCAAAATATCATTCATAAGATCTAAGTCAGATATCATGCAATGTAAAGTGAAAGATCACACAAACAAACCTAGGAAAAATCGTCTAATCATGTATCAAGTAATTAAGTTTCCTAATCTAAAGGGGGACATGAATTGTTCTTGAAACAAATAAACAAAGAAAATCAAAATATGCTTAGCAAGCTAACATGATGCATGTTATTCTTTGAGAAAAGGATGATTAGATCGAGGGGAGCATGAACGTGTGATCATGATCATTCCTTATATTCTTCTTAGATTAGGAGTCACAAAAGCCCCAAATCTTTGTATGGATGCAATGTATGTATCTAGAATGTGTTAAGGTTGTAGTGTGTTTTGTGTTCATGGATTCCTAGAATGACTTAGAAGTCTAAAATGTGTATGAATGGATGGATGAAATCAATATGGGATATGTACAAATGTAGTATGAACTACTTCCTAAGATATGAACTAATTTGGAATGCATATAAGCATCAAATCAAAGAATGAAATTTAAAATGTGCTTGCTGTGAATAGTGGACAGAACAGTAACTAGATCTTTGGAAAATTGAAAAGAGGGGTTAGGAATGTTTTCAATGCATGATTTTTTATGGAGATGTTCCTTATTGTGTCTAGAACACAACCCAAAAAGCCAATCTTTAATAACTATCACAGATTGAGATAAATCACATAAACAACAGAGGTCACTCAGAAACAGAATCCGTACTGTCGACTGAAATGTTCAAAATATCTTAGAAAATGAAAACGAATGATCTAGAGGCCCATTTTATACAGAGAGTTTCCTAAGACATTGAAGTTTAAGGGAAAAATAAGTTAGGACCACCCCGTTTGGAAAAGTGTTCTGGAAAAGAGGTTGGAAGTGGACCTAGCTGTTGTGACAGCAAAAACAGAATGTCTGGAAGGAATGTTTGGGTCCAAATGGACCATTTCCAAGTACTTTCAAGTCAAACCAAAAATCATGGGTGTTCTCCAATGAGTTAGGAAGACTTTCCAAGTGGCCTTGAATCCATATGTTGAGTATTGAGTTCTAGAGAAATCTTTGAACTCGGCTCACTCACTGTTTTGAGTCATTGTTTTGAAGATTTTGGAGAAAACAAGGTTTTGTTTCTTGAAACCAAAATGAGAGGGATTGAGAGGGGTTTTTGAAATAGATGTTTTGAAAGCATATTTTCAATACTCAATAAGGATTATAGCCACTTAAAATGTCAACATCAAACTCATCATCAAGAACCTCCAAGATTGTTGGAGAGATTTATTTTATTTTGAACATAACTTCAATACATTTCAAGAATATCTTGGAAGTATTGAGGTTATGATCATCATCTATCAAACATGTTTTTGAGGTCAAGAGCTACTATCCATAAGGATTCACTCACCCCAAACTTCATGTCATCACTTAGATGATGATGAACTAGTAAGTAAATAAAGAAAATAAAAAAGAAATGAGATAAGAAGAGATAAACAATGAATAAACAAGAAAGTAGATAATGATCAATAGATGATATTCATGAAGCATTGAACTTGTAGATTGGTGTTTAACTCATATGTAATGACACTAGACATGGAAGAAGCTTCCACTCTCTCAAAAGCTCACTAAAATGGTGGTTGGGAGTATTGAATGTAGAAGTAAATGGGAGTAATGAAGTAAAAACAAAGTTTAGAACTCACTTTTGTTTTGAAAAATCAAAGAAGGAAGCTTCTTTCTCTCTATTCTAACCTTATCTCTACAACTTTCTCTCCTAAACTTTTCCTAAACTTTCATTTCACTCCCCCCAAAATGAAGAGCAATGGGGGGCTTATATAGGCCAACTTGGGGTGGTTTTGGGGTTTTAGAAGTGTTCCTATTGGTCCCAAACATCTGAAATCACGAAACTACGTCGTTTTGGTTTTTAATTAATCAAAATGAGACCCCAAAAGAAATTACAAAAACTCACTATTCTGGGGGAGAGTGTCGCGGCGGCACTGGGCCAGTGCCGCGGCGGCAGTGGGCCAGTGTCGCGGCTGCACTGCTCCTCCTTCGTCCAGATAATGCTGTTTAGGCCCCCTGAAGTTCCGGTATTCGCGAAAAGGCCCTATTTCGTCCGAAATTCACAGAAAATGCATACGAACTCCAAATTGAGGTTGTGATATACCGTTGGAAAGGTAATGGAGTCTACTTTACATAAAAAAATAGTTCGGGGATAGGTCACTTTGAAAAGTTTTGCGGTATTCGCGATAAAAGCCGATTTGATCGCCTTTTTCGCCTTATGAAATTCACAATAAATTCGTTTTAAATCCAGAAATTATGTGCGATATACCGTTGGAAAGCTATTGACCTCTAGTATCCATGAAAAATGTTTGAAAAATGTTTTGGTGCCCCGGTTCCAAAGTCAAATTCTGGTCAAACTGGTCAAACCTGGGATTCCCGGGAAGTTCTGGAAACCTCCGGGAGCTGATGTTTTCGCTCGATTTTCTTTTGGAACTTGTTTTAACACTTTTCTCATGATTTAAAATGATTCCGGTGAATTCGGACGATTTTTGTCAAACTTGGTCAAACTTGGTCAAACCTGGTCAAACCTTGGTCAAACCGGTCAACGGGGACTTTTCGAGAACTTCCGGGACTTCCGGGGGTCTCTGAGAGCTGACGATTTCATCCGATTTTACTTAAGAACTTTATTTTATTGTTTTTCTCATAACGTAGCATGTTTTCATAACTTTGGGACCAAATCTGGGAGTTTTCGGGCTTTCAGGGGCATTTTGGTCATTCTGAGCATTCTGAGAGATAGAGTTGACTTCCGAGAGTCCTTTTAAGTCTTTTTCGATCATTGTGAACCACCAAGCTATGGGTCTCCTAAATCTGATAGCCGACAAAATGGGGTGTCTACAGTTTGCCCCTCTTTGGCATGAACTTGCGAGGCAACGCATGTCGCAAGCGAGTGCCAAAGCTTTGAAGAGACATGACTTTTTGGAGGCTATAGATTTAGGATAAAAGCGTTGCAAAAGATGCAAGGATGATGAGGTTAGTACTGGTCATGCTCTGCGTGAGCTGTCTACGTATCCCAAGAGGAATCAGACCAGGACATAGTTCAGGGCAAAAAAGGAATAAATCACACATGCACATACACAACAATCAGGCGGATGCTATGCTATAAGAGTGATATGCAATGCATGGATGTGATATGAATTGTGTCATGAGTCCTATCATGTCTAGTGTTATGACACTAGTATGAGCAAGTGCTGTGGGGTGTGCCACTCCGAGTGGGCTGGTGTTGTGCTAGTGTTTGTGACTGTGATGCGGTGGATGACTCGGATAAGGACATCAAGGTTTAGAAGACTCTGGGTCTAGGGGCAAACTTCTGGAATTACGGGAAGTGTGCTTTACAAGCGAATGGGATCAGATGTGGGGTCTTTGAGGATGACAACTAAAGATTACCCATAGGTAAGGGAGTTCATGATAACCGACAGTTATATAATAACCAAAGTGAGGAGGCTTATAATAAGTGGGGTAGCTCACGATAATTGACAGGTGAGATAACCGGAGTGAAGAAGCTCGTGATAAGTGAGGAAACTCATGATAACTGACAGGTGAGAAAGCTCATGATAATCAGTGGACACGGATCCTTGAATTGTGAATAGACAGTGCTTGCCCTAGGAGTTGGGGTGATTCGACTGCTGGTGATGTTTTCAATCGTTGGCCGATCCTTATGATGACAAGCCGGAGAATCGGTCCGGACTTCTGTTATCTTCTGCTGGGGATGGTAGGGGACTCTCTGAGAATCTCTCTTTAATTCTTAACCTAGAACCAGGATCCATCTCTGAATCTCTCGTGGTTGGTCGGATCCTGTAACGCTCAATCCAAAAGAACCGGTTAGAGCGTTTGGGAGCTGATGGACTCTCTGAGAATCTCTCTTCAATTTTTGACCTAGAACCAGGATCCATCTCTGAATCTCTCTTGGTTGGTCAGATATTCTAAGAGGGCCGGTCGGGGCCTCTGGGTGCTGATATCTTTCGGTCTCTGTCCTCGGGGGATGATGTAGGGTTCTCGGAGAATCTCTTTTCTTGATCGGGAACCAGGGCCCATCTCTGAATCTCTCACAGTTGATCAAATCTTTCGGCGCTCAATCCAAGAGGGCCGGTCGGGGCCTCCGGGAGCTGATATCTGTCTACTTCTGTCCTCGGGGGACGATGTAGGTGTTCTCGGAGAATCTCTTTCTTGATCGGGAACCAGGATCCATCTCTGAATCTCTCACGGTTGATCAAATCTTTCGGTGCTCAATCTAAGAGGGTCGGTCGGGGCCTCCGGGAGCTGATATCTGTCTACTTCTGTCCTCAGGGGACGATGTAGGTGTTCTCGGAGAATCTCTTTTCTTGATCGGGAACTAGGACCCATCTCTGAATCTCTCACGGTTGATCAAATCTTGCGGTGCTCAATCCAAGAGGGCCGGTCGGGACCTCCGGGAGCTAGTATCTTTCTGCTTCTATCCTCGGGGGATGATGTAGGTGTTCTCGGGGAATCAATTTTCCTTGATCGGGAACCAGGACCCATCTCTGAATCTCTCACGGTTGATCAAATCTTGTGGTGCTCAATCCAAGAGGGCCGGTCGGGACCTCCGGGAGTTGGTATCTTTCTGCTTCTGTCCTCAGGGGATGATGTAGGTGTTCTCGGGGAATCTCTTTTCCTTGATCGAGAACCAGGACCCATCTCTGAATCTCTCACGGTTGATCAAATCTTGCGGTGCTCAATCTGAGAGGGCCGGTCGGGACCTCCGGGAGCTGGTATCTTTCTGCTTCTGTCCTCGGTTGTTCGATCTTTGCGACACGCAACGACCGAGTGAGCTTGAGATTCGTTTCTTGCCTGACGACCATTGATGAGATCCCCTCCTACGACTGGGGCGGTGCTGCCTTGGCCCATCTTTACAAGCATATGGGCGAGGTCTCTCGGGGCGATGCTAAATTGACAGGGGGATTTTGGCAAGCTTGGGAGGTACGTACTGCATCTTCTTTCATTTTTGTTTTTTTTTTTATTTCTGTACTCTTTCTGACTTTCTCCTTTGTCTATTCAGCTTTAGAGCTTCGAGTACCTGAAGATGTTAGCTCACTCCCCTGCGGACGAATCAGGCGAGGACGAGGATGGCATGGCTCCTGTGCCTCTATTCCTACGAGGCTTGAGATGGCGGAGGGATGTTGTTGGGGTGAAGAGCGGAGCCCACCGGATTGTTTTGCCTAGAAACTTCCTAACCGAGCTGACGGCTACTAGTGTTAATTGGACGCCTTGGGAGCGCGTCGCCTATGCTGCCCCAGAGGAGATTCAAGCGGTCAAGCCTCTTTTCCCTTGCCGACTCCTGATGGAGAGTACCAAGTACAGGCAGTGGTTCCTTGACGAGTGAGTGTCTCGGCAGGTGGTCGGTGGTTCCAGCTATCGCGTCCCTCATAATCCCCCTGCGATGGATGCTAGTGACCTTTCTGGTGATGCTCTGCTGGCGGCCTTGGCTGGCACCGACGTTTGGGACCATTTTCTTTCTGAGACCGGTTACGAAGCTTACCGTGGGCGTTTCCTGATGCCTAACTTCCCGCTCCTGGAGGTAAGTTTCTTTTTTTTTCATTTTTTGTCTCTATTCGTTGCCTATGTTTTTGACTCATCTTTTCCTAACTTGTTTTGTGCCTAGAGCTTCGTGAGATGTATAGGAGATAGGCTCCTCAGGCTTCCAATCATATCCCTCCTTGGGATTGGACCGTCAATGTTTTGGGCGCTGATTGCACTCCCCAAGTGATGGAGGTGCCACGAGTCACGTGTGGGTACCCTACTCAGCCAGCGGGCGTCCTCAATGTTCCTTGGAGTTACGCTGAGGAGGGCACGCCTTGGCGGCTAGCCTACGGTCCTTGGTCCTTATGCGAGACCATCGGGTATGTCTCTAATTTTGCACTTCCTTAAGGTTATGAGGTTCTAACCCTAGATTTTACCCTTGACAGATGGACGGTATGCGGCAATTTGCCGCCAATCAGATGGCGTCCTTGGTAAGTCTCTGAATCGACTCTATTTTTGTACTTTTTGTGGTTTCCCTACTGATTGCCTCCATTTTATTTGTGTGTGCAGTACCGTGGAGGTGGAGCTGGCTCATCGAGGACTGGTTCAAGGTGCAAGGGTGGTAGGAGGAGACCGTCGCCGACATACACTCCGGGCGGTCCGACAGAGGACGAAGAAGAGGAGGACTGAGGTCCCCCCCCCTAAGCGGGAACTTTTTATTATTTTTCTTTTTATGTTTTTGATTGGGTTGTATTGGTGATATGACTATTTGGACAGTGTAGGATGATGTGTAGAATAGTTTGTGACCCTTGGCAGAGTATCATGATGTTTCGCCTTTTAGGCCGGATAGCTTCGGTTTGGAGGCGCAGTTGTGTGCTTGTTTTAGTTGATAATCGCGTGATGATATATGTGCACTGTGATTGTTGGATGTTACTGCGATGGGCAGTTTTGTGATAGTGAGTGCTTTTGCCTTGCAGTTGGGATAGTCCGTGAAACGAGGAGGTGCTGCCGAAATTTGGAATTTTGCTAGAGCCGCAACAGAAAATATGGCTTTGTATGATCCCGCTCAACTCACAGCTTGGCTGAACATCACGTATGGCGTGGAGCGGATCAACCTCTTTAGCTACGGCTTGACCGAGCTGTTCTCTCTTTGCCAGATGACCCTGAATACTGAGTTCTTGCTTGCTGCCATTGCTCACTGGGACCCGGTGAACCATGTCTTCAATTTCAATGGCCTGGAAATATGCCCCCTGTTTGAGGAGTTTTGCGCTATTCTTGGCTATGATTCTGACTCTGATCTGATTCTCCCTTCTGCTAGTACCCTTAGTCCTACGCGAGGCTTGGCTGAATATTTGAACTGTTCCATCACTATTTCTCGCCGACTGATTCAAGGTGAGGTTCTTGGCATTGCCTCAATCATTGCCCGATATGCCAGTCCTGGGAATCCCAGCATGTATGATGCTACCCGCGGGGCCGCTTTGATATTGTGCATGACTTTGTACTTTCTGTTCTCGAGCACTTCCATTGACTTGGTGCATGTGTGCCTTGGGTAGAAGCTTAGCAGGAATTCCATGGCTATGGTTCTAGCTGAAACCTTGAATGGTTTGGATAATGCCTTCAACCAAGGGACTCCTCTTCTTTCCGGGGCGCCTTTGGTGTTACAGGCCTGGTTATACGAGCGGCTCCAACTGTGGACGGGCCGCATACCACTGATTTACTTCCGTCGAGCCGTGCTTCACTCTCACTATACTTTTGCCGATTGGGTGGGCATGATGGGTGCCTTATCTGAGGCTGACATTTGCTGGATCGTGAGACGTTGGGGCCTTTATGCTGTTACCACAAGCCTTAGGGGTCATCAGAGAGTGTGGTTGATGGGTCTGAGAGAGACTTCTTTCTATCATCCTCGCCGTTTGGCCAGACAGTATGGACAGGTTCAGGAGGTTCCCCGGGGGTTTACTGAGAGGGTCTTTGCTTCCAGGATCAGGGCTGCCACTATTGCTGCTTTCGTTGATGGTTGGACTGACCGAGTAAAAGCCTTCTTCTAAAGACCTTTGAAGAAATAAAAGACACAAAGATAAAACTAGACCTGACTGATTCTGCTCATTCCTCCAAGTGTCTTTGAACATGTGTGATTGCTTTTTGAAAGACTTTTATTTCTTTGATCATTCCTGCTTATGTAATATTCAAAGTTTGTTTATCGGTGAACCTTGGTTACTTTGGGAATCTGATTTTATGCATTTTAGCTTTCTAAAAACATTTTGTAATCGAGATTTCAATTAGATGTTGCTTTTGGTACTTGCTTGGGCATGCTAAGGCGATTAGAGGCAAACGAGGTAGATGAACGACGTTTGCCCCTAGTTTAGGAGGGTTTTAGGCAAACGAGGCGAGTGGCCGAAGTTTGCCCCTAGTGTGGAGGGTGATTTCTGGGTTATGGTAGGGACCGCGACTTTATTTTCTCAAATGCTCATAAATTTTGCCTAGGCACCAGTTAGGTGACCTAGTGAGCTCTTTTCTCTCTTTTGTTATTGCTCACTTTGGATTTAGCTCTAATTTTTGCCTAGGCGTCCTTTCGGATTTTCAACCCAGCGAGCCATCCTTTTCCCTTTTTTTTTTTTTTTTTTTTAAAAGTCTGCCTGCGTACCCCCGAGCGGGGATCAGGTCCAACATAGTTTGGGCCATGGTTGGAAAGAAGTGGGTTGATTTTTAAGTAGGTGGGGTGACCGAACCGATGCGGTTGCCTACGTATCCCCGAGTGGGAATCAGGTCGAGCGTAGTTCAAGGCAAGGCTTGAAAGAAATGGTTATTTTTGTTGGTGGAGCGACCGAACCGATGTGGCTGCCTACGTATCCCCGAGTGCGAATCAGGTCGAGCGTAGTTCAGGGGAAGGCTTTGAAGGAGAATGGTTAGGGGAAGGTCAAGCATAGTACTTTTTGAGGCGGTCCATGTTGATTGGTTCTTTGAATTCAACACCATCGAGGTCCATGAGATAAGTTGCTCCTCCGGAAAGAACGGTCTTGACGATGTAAGGGCCGACCCATTTAGGTTTAAATTTCCCACGGGGATCAAAGATCGGAGCTCGCAATTCCTTAAGGACAAGGTCACCTTTGGCGATCTTTCTCGGACAAACCCTCTTGTTGAAAGCACGGGCTATCCTCTTTTGATAGATTCGGACAAGGTCGACCGCCGCTAGGCGCTTTTCATCTATGAGAGCCAATTCTTCGTATCTTTTTCTCAACCAATCTGATTCCGAAACTTCACATTCTACCATCACGCGTAGGGACGGTAGTTCTATCTTGACTGGAAGTACTGCTTCTATTCCATACACTAGTGAGTAAGGAGTCGCTCCCGTGGACGTCCTTATCGATGTTCTGTACCCCCAAAGTGCGAACGGTAGCTTTTCATGCCAGTCCTTGTAGGTATCGGTCAACTTCTGCAATATGGCCTTGATATTTTTGTTTGCAGCTTCAACTACCCCATTAGTCTGTGGTCTGTACGGTGATGACTTGTGATAAGTGATTTTGTATTCCTCGAACAGATCCCTGACTTCTGCTTTGAAATGGCCTCCGTTATCTGAAAAAATCTCATGGGGGACCCCATAACGGCAGATGAGATTTCTCTTGATGAATTTGGCCACTTCCTTGGCCCCCAACTTGCTGTAAGATGCGGCTTCTACCCATTTTGTGAAATAGTCGATGGCCACCAAAATGTACTGGTTTCCATTTGAGGCTTTTGGAACGACTTCACCGATGATATCGATTCCCCAGGTCAAGAATGGCCAAGGCGAGGTCATGCTGTATAGGAAGGATGGCGGTACATGCATCATGTTGGCATGGATCTGGCACTTGTGACACCTTCTTACGTATTCGCAACAATCTTTCTCCAAAGTGGTCCAGTAGTACCCTTGTCTTATGATTTTCTTGGCCAGCATGTGACCGTTCATGTGCGGACTGCATACTCCTTCGTGTATTTCCTCCATCATTCTTCTGGAGCTCTTTCCGAACAAGGAAGTCAGGTTGTGACCGTTGTATCCTTTCTTCAGCAGTTTCCCACCGCAAATGATGAATTGCGCCGCGAATCTTCGAATGGCCTTTTTGTCTTTCTCGGTAGATTCTTGGGGGTATATCCCCTTTTCTATGAAGTTCCAGACATCCTGATACCATGGTGTTCCATTCTCTTCTTCTTCGATTGTGGCGACTATGTTGAACGAAGGCTCGTACCTCTGCTCAATTACCAAAGGCATCATCTTGACTCCCACAGGAATCTTGATCATGGAGGCTAGGGTAGCCAATGAATCTGCTAGCTGATTCTCTTCCCTGGGCAAGTAAAGGAATGTGATGTTCTCGAATTGCCTCTTGAGTTGATTGAGATGATCATGATAGGGCTTCAACCTTTCTTCTTTTACTTTCCATTCTCCTATAGCTTGTGATATGATGAGGTTTGAATCCCCGAAGACATCCAACTTTTGAACTTTCAGCTCTAAGGCTGCCTCCATCCCCAGAATGCACGCTTCGTATTCCGCAGTGTTGTTGATGGAGTTATAATTGAGCTTGACTGCCAACGGAGTATGGTCCCCACTTGGTGATACTAGGATCATTCCTACTCCGTATCCTTTCATGTTGGCTGCTCCATCAAAATACAACTTCCACTGTTCTTCCTTGATTTCCATGATATTCTCGTCCGGAAACGGAAAGTCCCCACTTTCTTCGGAGTCAACGGCATGTTCCGCGAGATGCTCAGCTACGGTTCTCCCTTTTACCGACTTGCTCGTAACATACTTGATATCGAATTCAGATAGTAGGAGTAGCCAACGGGATATACGACCGGTCAGGGCGGGTTTTTCGAGAGGGTATTTTAGAGGATCCATGCGGGATATGAGCACAACTGGGAAGGCCAGCATGTAGTGCCTTAGTCGGCGGGTGCACCAAACCAAGGCCCAACATGTTTTTTTCGAGAGTAGAGTAGTTGAGCTCATACCCAGTCATCCTCTTGCTGAGGTAGTATATGGCTTTTTCGGAGTGACTTTCTTCTCCTTCTTGGGCTAGCATGCAACCCATGGCATTTTCGGAGACAGATAGGTAAAGGAATAAGGGCTTATGAGGAGTGGGTGGTGAGAGGACATGTGGATTTTGAAGGTAGGCTTTTATTTTGTCGAAAGCGGCTTGGCATTGGTCATCCCATTGGAACTTTTCTCCTTTTCTCAGCAATCGGAACAAAGGATCGTAGGTAGTTGTGAGCTTGGAAATGAAGCGGCTGATAAATTTTCCTTCTGAGAAACCCCCTTACTTCTTTTTCATTCCGTGGCGGTGTCATTTCTAGGATTGCCTTGATCTTAGAAGGATCCACCTCTATTCCTCTTTGAGTGATGAGAAAACCTAGGAGTTTACCGGAGGTCACACCGAAAGTGCATTTCTTTGGATTCAACCTCATCTTGTATTTGCGCAACCTTTCGAAAAACTTTTCTAATGCTACCAGGTGCCCTTCTTTGTCTTTAGACTTCACGATCATGTCATCTACGTGCACTTCTACTTCTTTGTGAATCATGTCGTGCAGCAGGGTGGTGGCAGCTCTTTGGTAGGTAGCCCCAGCATTCTTTAGCCCGAAAGGCATTACTCTATAACAGTAGGTTCCCCAAGGCATGGTGAATGTCGTCTTTTCCCGGTCTTCCGGTGCCATCAGAATCTGATTGTACCCTGAGAAGCCATCCATCAATGAAAGTAGCTCATGTCCGGCGGTGTTGTCCACCAAGACATCAATGTGGGGAAGTGGGAAGTCATCCTTGGGACTGGCTTTGTTTAGATCATGGAAGTCGACGCACACACGAACTTTTCCATCCTTCTTCGGGACTGGCACGATATTGGCAATCCATTCTGGATACTCGGTGACAATGATGAATCCTGCCTTGAACTGTTTCTCCACTTCTTCTTTAACCTTGAGTGCCCATTCCGGCCTCATGCGCCTCAGTTTCTGCTTGACAGGTTTAGAATTGGGGAGGAGAGGAATATGATGTTGGACAATATCGGGATCGACCCCGGGCATATCTTCGTAAGACCAAGCAAAAACATCTTTGAATTCTTTTAGCAAGAGGGTTAATTTTTCTTTTTCTTCTTTATTAAGAGTTGAGCCAATTTGCACAATTTGGGGATTATCTATTTCACCTAGATTAACCGATAAAGTATCTTCGATTATTTCGTAAGCAGGTGGTTTTTCAATTAATTGCTTAAGTTCGATTGGAAGATCCTCGGAGGGATCTGTGCATTCACAAGTGTTAGACACAGAGGAGTAAGCAGAATCGTCTTTCATTTCATTCATGACAGGTGAAGTGATTACATTGGACAGTGGCGGGCTTACAGCAGCTGACTCTAGTACAGACTCGATGGTTGGCAGTACAGACTCTGGGGGAACAGGAGATAGGGAGACACGGACAGATGACTCTACAACCTGGTTGCTCAGACCCTCCTCAGTTGGCTTGATCTGATCATCTTGGCTCTTGGCCCTCTTCTCTTCCTTCTTCTTAGCGGATTCCTCCCACATTCTCTCGATGGCTTCATTGTCCAGGTACTTCAACCAGTCTTCCTCTGGAGTTTTTTTAATTTCTTCAGGATAGAACGGATCTTGATATGGGGGTCTTTCGCAGTCAGCGAAGATTTCAAGCCCACGGTGCCTTTTCCCAGTGGTTTGATGGATCCAGGGTTCGGGGAACCCGAAGTAAGGGAAGTCATCTCCCTCTTTGATGAATTGTCCATTCAAGGTCTTGCGGTATGGTGGGAGACCCTTTACCCTTTTCTTCCATGGCCTCTGTAACTCGATGTCTTCTTCAGTGGGCTCGTACCCTAACCCAAAAGTGCCTTGTTGCCCCTTGATCTGAGGGAACTCCCGGATTCTTTGCTGGCGTCGGCCCAATCCCATTCCGGGGAAGTAGTTCATTTTGCGGACAATATTGACGACCGCGGAGTGGATCTCGGGGAACCTATCTTCGTCGTTGATCATGTGGACTTCTTCCATGAAGAATCCTCCGATTTCTCCTTCTTCTAGCTCAGGTATTTGGACTTCAAAAATGGGAGCGTAATTTGGGAAAGCTTCATTGCCCCAACTATTACCGAGGATGATCTTTACTTCCTTCTCATGAATGTACTTGATCATTTGATGTACAGTGGATGACACAACTTTGTTGGCATGCAGCCAGGGCCTTCCGATCAACAAGTTGAACGAGGCAGGTATGTCCATGACTTGAAAAATCTCAATGCTTACCAAAGATCCTACCCGGATTTGTAGAGAGACAGTCCCCATCACATTTCTCTTAATGTTATCGTATGCCCTTACGGATTGCACAGAAGGTGTGATGTCAAGGATATTGACCCCTAAAGCGGTGGCAGTCCTTAGGGCACAAACATTTAGGGCAGAACCTGTATCAACCAGACAAAACGGTACCTGCTGTCCCTTAAATCCGACAGTGATGTACAATACTTTGTTATGTGCGGATCCTTCTGGTGGCAGGTCCTCATCGGAAAATGTAATGATCGGGTCGGGGGCAAGTGCGCCCAAGAAAGCCACCATGTCCTCCGGTGCGGCGTCGATCGGAACTTCAATCCCAGCCAAGGCATTCAACACGGCTTGCCTATGCTTGTAGGATGTCACCATGATATCCCACATCGACAGATGTGCTTGGGTTTTCTTTAACTGCTTTATCAACTCATTATCTTCCTCGATGATCTCGTCCATCTTACCCTTCCCCTTGTCTTTGACTGGACCCTTCTTGGTTGCTTCGGTGGCAGGCTGTGGAGGCTGATAATGATGGCCTGACCTGGTTAGATGATCAATCTCAGCAGGAGTGGGTCCTTCTACAGTCCCATCTTTTTTGAACCAATCACAATCCGTCCCCACAAATGGTTTCTCCGGCTCGTCCCAGATAGAAGCATCACTTTCTTTGTTGGGATCATACCATTTGAGGTCTACCACCCCTAGATCATGCTCTTCCAGAAAGAACAGTTCTTGCTCGTCGTCTAGCTGTTGCTGCCACTCATCATTCTCTCCCCCAATCAGATGAATTCCCTCAGAATCTGGGATGTCAATGAGGGGTAAGGGTTGTCCAAAGGGGGTGATATAGGCAGCAGGGTTGAAGGATATAGGGTTGGACTCGATGAGGCTGACATTTTGGTGGTTAGGTAGAGGATTTTGAGTGATATGGGGCTGCTTCGGAGGCGGCTCGATGATATTCTGGTCAATGAGGTCTTGGATATCATGGCGGAGGCGCATGCAATCATCGGTGTTATGGCCGGGGGCTTGGTGGTAAGTACATCGCTTGGACATATCGCAGTTAGGCAGGGGCGGGGTATTTCGAGGCTGGAGTAGTTGGAGATGGCCCTTTTTGAGGAGGCGGTCTAAGGCTGAAGAGAGAGAGATTTCTAACTTGGCGAAGTTGCGCAGGAGCTTTTTTGGAAAGAGCGATTGGAGGAATTTGCCTGGTTGGAGGGTTGGTAGGGCCTAGGAGGGTACGCCATGGGTTGGCTGCTAAGGGCATTGACATCCGGGGGATTCCGGTAGTAGTTGGGCCTTCTTGACTGACTCGGAGGATCTTCCTTTTTGATCTTTCCTTCCCTGATAGCATCTTCAATTCGGGTTCCGACTTCAAACAACTCCTCAAAGGTGGAGATGGACGGGTAGAATAATTTCTCGTGGTAGAGCGGCTGCAGATTCCGGATTAGCAATCTCACTTGTTCTTTCTCAATCGGCCGGTGGGTCATTTGGGCTACCTTGTTCCTCCACCTGCTAAGAAATGCAGCGAAGGATTCATTGTTGCTTTGCCGGGTCGTTTCCAAATCCCTGATAGTGACATCCAGCTCCTGGTTGTAGGAGTAATGATCGACAAAAACTCGAACGATATCTTCCCAGGCCCGGGTTTTGGAGGCCTCCAAGGTTAGGAACCATGATAGTGCAGATTTTGCTAGAGTTTGTGGGAACAACATTGCGATGTGCTCGTGGGTACAACCCATGGACTGGAAGATACTCATACACAGCTTCACATGACTTTTTGGGTTCCCAGTTCCGTCAAAACGGTCGATGGCAGGCATTTTGAAGTTCTCCGGCAGTTTCAACTTGACAGGCTCAAAAAGGCCTTCCAAGTCTAGCATGTAATCATCGACCCCCTTGCTTTTCCTCAGTACGCTCTCTAGCTTGTCAACCTTATCCATTTTCTCTTGGAGCTTCTTCTCATACGCAAGCGGTGGGACCCCTTGAAACCAGTCTTCCTCCCCAGTATTCCCATGCGGGGGTGGTTCAAACCCTGGTGGTGGGAACCCAGGCGGAGGTTGCGGCTGCTGCTGCTTTAGTTCTTCCATGAACTTCAGAACTTGGGCTACGCTGTCAGACTGTTGGCTTATAGTTGCTCCCAACTCGGTAACCTTGTTTTCCAACTCTTCTCTATTCATGCTGAAGCAGGTTGTCGGACTGATTCTGACCAAACGATTATCCGAACTCCTGGCCCACGATGAGGATTCCGGCTGCTGACCTTGGGAATCTATACTAACCTGACAGATTTCGAGAGGAAGGGGTGTATCAGATCCTGACAGTGATGACTTTTAGACCGACAAAGACAGTGACGTGGACTGACTCGAGACAGTGCGTGCAGAGAGATGGGAATGGTGTATGCATGGGAGACAAGCATGCGGATGTAAGCCCTAATCTATATGATGCTCCTATTTCTAACAGATAGCGGTTAAGCAAATAAGGTCCTATCCATATAGAGTGTGCCAATCTTACTTTCCAGTTCGATCACCAGGGATAATGGGGGTTTCCAGGTTTTTATGAAAGCTTCTAGGAGGGACTGGGCATTTTTTGGGATATCTGGGCAGAGTTTTTAGGAGAAACTGGTTAATGTGGTTATATCTTGGATATCTGGGCAGAGTTTCTGGGAGAAACCGGTTAATGTGGTTATATCTGGGATATCTGGGCAGAGTTTCTGGGAGAAACCGGTTAATGTGGTTATATCTGGGATATCTGGGCAGAGTTTCTGGGGAGAAACTGGTTAATGTGGTTATATCTGGGATATCTGGGCAGAGTTTCTGGGAGAAACTGGTTAATGTGGTTATATCTGGGATATCTGGGCAGAGTTTCTGGGAGAAACTGGTTAATGTGGTTATATCTGGGATATCTGGGCAGAGTTTCTGGGGAGAAACTGGTTAATGTGGTTATATCTGGGATATCTGGGCAGAGTTTCTGGGAGAAACTGGTTAATGTGGTCATATCTGGGATATCTGGGCAGAGTTTCTGGGAGAAACCGGTTAATGTGGTTATATCTGGGATATCTGGGCAGAGTTTCTGGGGAGAAACTGGTTAACATGGTTATAGTGATCATACTTTCTAGCAGGTTCTCATACTCCTATGTTTTAGGACCGACAAACAAGGTTCGCGGTGTATATCTTTGTGAGCATGGAGCAGACATCCTTGTCATGGTTCCTAGGCAGGTCAACTCAATGTGATTACATGTGAGTGATTGCCTTGGAAATCATAAGAAAGAGGTTTTGTTCTATGCCACGTAAGCGTCTACACCGCTCAGGTAATCCCACCAGGGCATACAGCAGTTATTTCATTTTGTCCTATCTAAGAAGATAAATGAACAGCCCTATGAAAGGTTCTACACGAATCTATATGCAAAGGCTGGGTTTAGTCAAAGAGGGTCCGTTGACGAGAGTTCCTATATACCGTCAGGGAGACAGTACGGAGGCTTTTACTCTTTTTGATATACCTTGGAAGGTACAGTATCAACGGTGACTTGTGCCCTGGCATAGTAAGACCTGAACAATGTCAGCGCCGCGTTTCAGACACAGTCGGAGGGGAAATGCAGAAGTGCAATGCGGTGAACCAAACACAGTAAAAAAAGATGATTTTAAGGATGCTTCTTGTGAGTCAAACCTCTATATTATTTTGTTTTAAAATAAAAATCCCCAGCAGAGTCGCCAGATTGTGGACACGCGGAAGTGGACCACTTCTTTGTTATTTTGAAATCTGATTGGAATTTGATTTGGATCAAAGAAAAGAAAATGGTCTGTTGAAAACAGATACAGAGTCGCCACTTGGTCTTTAAGGAACCAAGAAACCTAATTTTGACTCACCCAAGCGGATAAGGGCACCGGCCCTTCATGACCAAAGAACTTGGTTCGGGGTTTTGGTACGAGAGAGGAAGGAGCCTTTGTCGCGACTAAAACACCCTCAACTCGCCCCGTCTTTCGACGGGCCTCAATTAGCATCCAAATAATCATCTTATACTATGCTTGGTTCGACAAATAATACTATGATAGTATACTACATCACATAAGAAAATTTGAAATGGAAGATCTAAAGGCAAAATATCATTCATAAGATCTAAGTCAGATATCATGCAATGTAAAGTGAAAGATCACACAAACAAACCTAGGAAAAATCGTCTAATCATGTATCAAGTAATTAAGTTTCCTAATCTAAAGGGGGACATGAATTGTTCTTGAAACAAATAAACAAAGAAAATCAAAATATGCTTAGCAAGCTAACATGATGCATGTTATTCTTTGAGAAAAGGATGATTAGATCGAGGGGAGCATGAACGTGTGATCATGATCATTCCTTATAATCTTCTTAGATTAGGAGTCACAAAAGCCCCAAATCTTTGCATGGATGCAATGTATGTATCTAGAATGTGCTAAGGTTGTAGTGTGTTTTGCGTTCATGGATTCCTAGAATGACTTAGAAGTCTAAAATGTGCATGAATGGATGGATGAAATCAATATGGGATATGTACAAATGTAGTATGAACTACTTCCTAATATATGAACTAATTTGGAATGCATATAAGCATCAAATCAAAGAATGAAATTTAAAATGTGCTGGCTGTGAATAGTGGACAGAACAGTAACTAGATCTTTGGAAAATTGAAAAGAGGGGATAGGAATGTTTTCAATGCATGATTTTTTATGTAGATGTTCCTTATTGTGGCTAGAACACAACCCAAAAAGCCAATCTTTAATAACTATCACAGATTGAGAGAAATCACATAAACAACAGAGGTCACTCAGAAACAGAGTCCGTACTGTCGACTGAAATGTTGAAAATTCTTAGAAAATGAAAACGAATGATCTAGAGGCCCGTTTTATACGAAACATTTCCTAAGACATTGAAGTTTAAGGGAAAAATAAGTTAGGACCACCCGTTTGGAAAAGTGTTCTGGAAAAGAGGTTGGAAGTGGACCTAGCTGCTGTGACAGCAAAAACAGAATGTCTGAAGGAATGTTTGGGTCCAAATGGACCATTTCCAAGTACTTCCAAGTCAAACCAAAAATCGTGGGTGTTCTCCAATGAGTTAGGAAGACTTTCCAAGTGGCCTTGCATCCATATGTTGAGTATTGAGTTCTAGAGAAATCTTTGAACTCAGCTCACTCACTGTTTTGACTCATTGTTTTGAAGATTTTGGAGAAAATAAGGTTTTGTTTCTTGAAACCAAAATGAGAGGGATTGAGAGGGGTTTTGAAATAGATGTTTTGAAAGCATATTTTCAATACTCAATAAGGATTATAGCCACTTAAAATGTCAACATCAAACTCATCATCAAGAACCTCCAAGATTGTTGGAGAGATTTATTTTATTTTGAGCATAACTTCAATACATTTCAAGAATATCTTGGAAGTATTGAGGTTATGATCATCATCTATCAAACATGTTTTTGAGGTCAAGAGCTACTATCCATAAGGATTCACTCACCCCAAAATTCATGTCATCACTTAGATGATGATGAACTAGTAAGTAAATAAAGAAAATCAAAAAGAAATGAGATAAGAAGAGATAAACAATGAATAAACATGCAAGTAGATAATGATCAATAGATGATATTCATGAAGCATTGAACTTGTAGATTGGTGTTTCACTCATATGTAATGACACTAGACATGGAAGAAGCTTCCACTCTCTTAAATGCTCACTAAAATGGTGGTTGGGAGTATTGAATGTTGAAGTAAATGGGAGTAATGAAGTAAAAACAAAGTTTAGAACTCACTTTTGTTTGAAAAATCAAAGAAGGAAGCTTTTTTCTCTCTATTCTAACCTTATCTCTACAACTTTCTCTCCCAAACTTTTCCTAAACTTTCATTTCACTCCCCCCAAAATGAAGAGCAATTAGGGGTTTATATAGGCCAACTTGGGGTGATTTTGGGATTTTAGAAGTGTTCCTATTGGTCCCAAACATCTGAAATCATGAAACTACGTCGTTTTGGTTTTTAATTAATCAAAATGGGACCCCAAAAGAAATTACAAAAACTCACTGTTCTAGGGGAGAGTGCCGCGGCGGCACTGCTCCTCCTTCGTCCAGATAATGCTGTTTAGGCCCCCTGAAGTTCTGGTATTCGCGAAAAGGCCCTATTTCGTCTGAACTTCACAGAAAATGCATACGAACTCCAAATTGAGGTTGTGATATACTGTTGGAAAGGTAATGGAGCCTACTTTACATAAAAAATAGTTCGGGAATAGGTCACTTTGAAAAGGTATGCGGTATTCGCGATAAAAGCCGATTTGATCGCCTTTTTCGCCTTAGGAAATTCATAATAAATTCGTTTTAAATCCAGAAATTATGTGCGATATACCATTGGAAAGCTATTGACCTCTAGTATCCATGAAAAATGTTTGAAAATTGTTTTGGTGCCCCGGTTCGAAAGTCAAATTCTGGTCAAACTGGTCAAACCTGGGATTCCCGGGAAGTTCTGGAAACCTCCGGGAGTTCCCGGGAGCTGATGTTTTCGCTCGATTTTCTTTTGGAACTTGTTTTAACACTTTTCTCATGATTTAAAATGATTCCGGTGAATTCGGACAATTTTGGTCAAACTTAGTCAAACTTGGTCAAATTTGGTCAAACCTTGGTCAAACCGGTCAACGGGGACTTTCCGGGGACTTCCGGGGGTCTCTGGGAGCTAACGATTTCATCCGATTTTACTTAAGAACTTTATTTTATTGTTTTTCTCATGACGTAGCATGTTTTCAGAACTTTGGGACCAAATCTGGGAGTTTTTGGGCTTTCAGGGGCATTTTGGTCATTCTGAGCATTCTGAGAGATAGAGCTGACATCCGAGAGTTCTTTTAAGTCTTTTTCAATCATTGTGAACCACCAAGCTATGGGTCTCCTAAATCTGATAGCCGACAAAATGGGGTGTCTACACGTAACCAACGAGTCTTTTAAAAGTAAGCGGAAGCGAGATCAGCCTGGGAGTTCTGACAGTTCTTCCAGTTCGCAGCAGTCAGGGTCCAGCAGTCTCGACTGACCTCCAACTCACAGCAGGTAGGGTCCGGCAGTCCCGACCCGACCTCCAGTTCGTAGCGGTCTGAGTCCCCCGACCCGACCTCTAGTTCGCAACAGTCAGGATCCAATGATCCCATCCTTGAATCCAGCTCAGAGTAATCAAGAGTCCGGTGATCCCGGCCCGACCTCCTATCTCTAACAGTCTCGACCAATCCAACTACAGTGGTACTTGCCTGATCATCGGATGTGGCTCTATAGACTATCAGAGAGCTCTTGAAAAGATCTCGGGCCACACCCGAGGCACATCAAAAGACCTCAGGCCACACCCGAGGCACATCAAAAGACCCCGGGCCACACTCGAGGCACATCAAAAGACCTCGGGCTCCGAACCCAGGCACAAAAGACCTCGAGCTCCGAATCCAGGCAGTAAAAAGACCCTGGGATCAACCCCAAGGCAACCAAAGACCGTTGTTATGTAGTTGGCAAAAAACTTCGAGATCACATCCGAGATAAAAGACCTCAGGGTCACGCCCGAGGCATCGACTTTGCTTAGGTCCAAATCTACGATGGGGGCTAATCCCCCTAGGTGGCTGATGATGGCAAGCTTCAAAAGACCCTGGAACCACCATATTCCAGGTCGGTTACCTACAGTCCTAGCCTCCACAAGACCCTCATCTTAGCAAAAGCTTGGGGGGTAGAAAGGCACAATGGACTAAACAGGCAATCACACCGGGTACTTACAAGCCTTGCGGTAACTAAGTCCAACTCTTAGACAACCCGGGCGCCTACAGTACTCAGAGGCAATAACTCCACTTAGGTCCAAACCGATGATAGAGGTGACTAAAATCTCTTAGGTTGGCCAATGATAGAGGAGCAAAAAGACCCTAAAGCAACGTGATTAAGGTCAGCACCACCAACATGGTCAAACTCTTCTCCCAACAGTCTTGACGAAGGCTGACCGGGTAGAAGGTAACCATCCTAGGGAGTTAACATAAAAGGACCCTAAAGCAATACACTTTTGGTCGGCTTTTCCTACATGGTCAAATTCTTTTGCCCACAACCTTGGCGAAGGTTTACAGGTAGAAGATAACCATCATCGGAGCTAACTCAAGCAAAATACTCCGAATTAGACCGAGTCTCAACTCTTAGCCAATTCCCGAGCACTTAAAGACTCCGAGCTAGGCTAAGTCTCAACTCTTAGCCAGTTCTCGAGGACTCACGAGACTCAGAAGCTCCAAGGTAGCTTCACTGAGCACTCAGACAGTGGCAGGTGGCATCAAACAAATTTCCAAAATTGCCCCGATATAGCATCTAGCCAACCTTGGAAATGGAGGGCAGTTGATACACCTAAAATTGGCTCTGACCTATGACCAAGCGGTTCAACTCAGCAGTCGGTCCCTGTCCCGGTCAAATTATGCACAACTCCTCGGACAAGCATCAGCCCGAGAAGTCTAGTCTACCCGAGACTCACCATCCCGAGCGGTTCATTCACGACCAGACCAATAGGTCGGGAAGACCACACTGGAACGGTCTGTACAGGCGTAGACCAGCTGGACACACAACACATGCCCCAGAATATTCTAGGCAGTTTCCTACTCAAGATAGAAGACTTATGAAAAGTGGACATTGTTTCCTAATCCAATTAGGAAACCCCCACAATTAATGCCAATCAAGCTTAGTTGGATTATATTTCCTTATCCATGTATGAGTAGGTCTCTTGTATCTATAAAAGAGACCACTCACCCCCCTTTAGGGGACCGACTTTTCAGTCTCTACAGCACCTCTATAGCAGTCACCAACACGCCCGACTGACCTACGGTAGCTCCAAACTATTGTTGGTTCACCACAAGTCCCCGACTTATTATAGTATAGTGAACGTGCTCAGACACACGTGGACGTATGTACCTTCATTAATAGGGCCGAACCTTATACAAAAAAGCCAATATCTCACTCTCTCTACCCTTAAATTGCTTTAATTTACTTTAACCAAATTTTGGCATCATCAATTCCTTCTGTGATTGTAAATCTCAAACCCTAAAAGTCCAAATTCAGAACTTTTTTTAGGCTTTATTTGCCTTTTGTTCTTTCAATTCTCTCTATTTTTCTAACATTTTGTGATTTTTCATTCTTTTGTAACCCACCCTGTACGACCGTACATACATACTGAGCTTGAGAAATAGAGTTTCTTGATGAAAGTTTTTACAAATCAAGGAAACCCTTAAGAGCCACTATCGGCCATCTCTTTAGGTTTGGAACTTATTTTTGCTATAGCTTTTACTCAACTACTGGAGCACAATGAGTGAGAGTGTCAAATAGAGATTGAACCTCTAATTTCTCATTTCTCTAGGGATTGTGTGTTGTATAGCATTGTTTGCCCAAAACCAATGGCTTGAAAGATTTTATGTATCATAGGGTTTGGCAAATCAAGGAAGAGCCAAGGAAAGTAAATACAGAATCTTTTAATTTCCTTCTACTTTTCTTTCTTGATATGAATGTTGAGAAATTCATTTTGAACACCAATATTTCATTGCTGGATTAAAATAATACATACAGCCTATGCATTGAACACCAATGTTAATGTATTGCCCTTTGTTCACATAATTGTATGGTTGTGATTGCATCTTTGCTTTGATATGGTTGCTTTCCATTTATTAGTTTGTTTGCGCTAATTGTATCGTGGGATTGTTTGTTGAAATGTCCAAGTAAGAGGTTACTGTGTCTAAAAACTAGAGATTGGAGTATTAAAAGTAAGTAGGATGATCAAAGTTGTAATTGGTCATTTCTGTATTTTTCTTGGAATCTGACAAAATTCACATGGGGATAAAATGTATGTATGATGAAAAGTTTGATTAGAGTACTACAAAAGTTGTTGTAGAGATGGAGTATCTAGTTTAGTATTATAGTTTGATTGACGATTTTTTTAGGTTGTGATATGCAAAGATCAATGTTTTGCTGACTCTTCCTCTATAGAGAATTAGAAGCCAATTCCTAGCACAATATTTAGGCCCTTTATGGTGTTGCCTATGCTTTTTTCTCTACGTGCTACTGGGCATTTATTTTGTCACATACTTGATTCTTGTCGTTGTATACAATAGCTTCAAAGGCCAGGTATGAACTTTTATCTATCTCTATTTTCTAGTGCAGTATTTGGCTATACATCGTGCTTTAAGGGTGGTACTGTTGTAATTATCTCTTTGATTGGCTGTGACATTGTTTATTAAATTAAACAGCATGTGATGTTTAGAGTGGCTTGAGAGAGGTTATAAATAAGTGCTCCAAATTTGTTAGAGTCAATTTTTGGATCCTTCCTATTAGAATTTTGGTGGTTTAACCAAACAGTGCGTGATTTTGGGTGTTACCAAGTAGAGCTTACACTCTCAGTTCACTTGTGTTATAATTCAAATGTCCTTATAATAGAATCATTTAAAGTTTTAATTCTTAGGAGTCTTAGGACTTTCTACTGGGTAATTTTTTAATTTTTTAATTCTCAGGAGTCTCAGCTTCAGGCAATTTTCTTATTTTTTTTCAATTCTCAATTCAGAGATTAGGGATTTTGGATGATAAATGAGGTGAATTTCCAATGATTTGTCTTATAAAGGAAAAAAGAAATAGCAGTTAGCGCAGATGAGGATCAACTCAAGGTAATTTTCTTATTTTTCAATAAACTTTAAAGGTACTCTCTCTCTCTCTCTCTCTCTCTCTATCTATCTATCTATGTAGTTGTGTATTCATATATGTATATCTTCATTATCGAATTGGTAGAACTAAATTGCAAATGCCGTCCGAGACCTGGGGTTTGACATGATATAGAGATCTATACCGATTTGTTTTGAGAAGCCTATGTATCACCTTGTATAAGGTTTTTTTTTGTTTTTTTTGTTTGTTAAGTCTATCAATAAGCATCTTACGTCATTGATTGATGATTATACACACTTTACCCGTGTCACAACTGATTACCTTCTCAAATTTTGGAGTAGGGGTGGGAGAAGTCCCCCGACCTTTGTAGAATACCCGAGATTCACTAAATGGGAAGGCTAATGCCACGATGGAAGGATTACAAGGGATGCCCATGCCGAGGAAGGACGAAGTAAAACGAGAGATATTCCAAGAAGTAGCCAATTAGTGAAGACTTTGAATCAGAATAGTCATTCTCGCGTTTGCGATATGGTAAATCTATCACATCTGAGCAATGGTGGTAAATGGAGGAAATTACGGCAGTTGGCAACTTAAGTAGGTGGAGCAAGAACTATATTCTGTGAACTGTTTGGAGATCATAAAGCTGAAAACACCTTTTGGTTGGATAGTCGCTCAATAGAAAAGGTCTGTTTCATACTCACAGATACCTTCTTTTGGTTGAATTTTGTAATTTCGGCTTTCTCATTGCATTTAAACCTTAATTGTCCATCAATTCATCATTTCATAAATTTCGATGTATGGTTTAAAGTGTTGTGACATGCATTGTTCTGGACTTCAACATAATTTTTTATTCATTGGAGGATTATTTTTTCAAAGAAAGTTTGTTCGGCTGTCTGGCATGAAATGGGTGAACCATAGGTGTAGAAAGATTTGGAACTGACATTTTTTATGCAAGTGTAGGACTTCAACATAATTCCTTGAACAAGAATGCATCACAGAACAACAAAAGAGCCTGAACATTGGAGTTTGAACGGTGTGCACAATCATATCCAATTATGTTAATTTATGCAAGTGTAGGCTATATAGTTGATGTACAATTCAAGAAGGTACGGTAAAGTAAAAACAAGTAGGATGATTCATCACATGATCACATGACGATGTAAGAGTATAAAAATAAATCAAGATGAATGATTTCCTATGTCATAATGCTAGTATATCTATTATTTTACTCAATTTGTAACTTTATTGGTATTCTTTTTCAGTGGTATGAAACTTAAAAGTGGAGGCTATCTATCCATTGAAGATGCTCATGGCTCTACTAGAAGCACATATTTGGAAGATGGTTTCCTTAATTTTCTGAACAAGGTATTTATGAGCATTCCTCTGAATGCGATCTGCTTTTTTTTTTTTCCTTTGTTTTTCTCGGTACTTATCAATTGTTATCATCATGTTCATTGTATGAAATTTATGCATTTTATCAGTGTGTTTCCTTGTTTATGGTAGTCATCTCTTAGCTTATGATGCATGTACAAACAAATTGGAATGTTTTCCCCATCCTTGCTAGGTTTATGAGATATGATCGGAAAAGAAATGTGATTGACGTTTTGATCTTTATCGAGTATTAATTGTTTAGGATCTTATGGAACCAGAATTCCAAATCAATTGTGCTTAGTGCAACATTTTTTTTTTATGGATTTGGAAGTGGATGAGTAATTATATACATTTGATTGTGTACACATCTTAATTTAGTTACTGATTAGTATGAAACATTCTTTTGCTCAGTGTAATTGCATAATTAGGTTTTTTTCACAATCAATGTTGATTTTTTTTCCTCGCAAAAATAGTTCATCGAGCCTTTGTTGAAATTTAAAAGTACCTTTCTTAGTTGAAGAGAAATGTATATATTTTACTTTGAGTATTTTAACAAGCTTATGAGGCTGATAAGTTATTTATGTACTTGGTAAAGATGCTATTGTGACTTGGATCAAGAAGAAAGCAACATCACCACAGCTGATGATGCGGAGCGTGTATTGACGTCCAAGGATAAAGTTGTGTTGGGCTTCCTTAATTCCTTGGTTGTATTTACTCACTTCCTTCATTCAGCCTCTCCCTTGTTTAGCAACTGTTATACTAATAGCTATTTCCCTTCTAATCAACTCCATATTGTCCCCATTTTCTTTCTTTCCAATACTAGAAAATCTTAAGGAAAACAAAGATTAGAAATCATTTTGTGCATCTCTCATTGGTTCATTGGTTCTTCATCTGGAAAAATAGTTGACTTTATTTTTAGCATTGTGTTACATTAAAATGTCTCTTATTGACTCTTCACAGTAATGGAAACAGTTCTATGAGATATGAGAAAGTCTAAGATTGGTTCGTTCAGCCAACTATCTTACATCAAACAGTTTAACTGTCTACCCACATTAGGAAAACTGTAGAATTCCACTAGTTGTTTATAATCCCTTGACACAAAACATGCCCTCACAAATAAATGATTTGACTATTCTGGAGACAGTGCTCCTTTCAGGACTGATTTGATTTTGGAGATATATATACAACTAATTAATGAAATTTTTTGTTTTTTTTGTAAATTCAAAGTTTTACATTTTGATGGGAAGTTCTAACAAGCGAAACCACTTTTTTTGTTGGGCTAATTTTTTTTGTTGCTTTCATAGTTTTGGTAGTACTTTTAATTTTGATGAATATAGCATGTATATGTTATTAGTTTAGCACTCGTACATGGATCGATTGTATACATTTTTTGTTCATTCCAATTGGTTGATATTGAGATGAATCGATGAAATTTAGTGGTTGAAATAGATCATTGAGTTTGATTTAATTTTGTACAGGGTGGTATTGTATGTACAGGGTGGCATTATTTTTACAGGATGATATTGAATCAGTAATATTTAAAACATTTGATATGTACAAAAAAATCAAGTCAAAGTCAAAGTCAACCTCTGCCACCTCAGCGAGGAGTGCTGAACCATCTAATAATTGCGCTCGCCCCGCGATCATCCCGAGCTATCTATCAACAACCGCCTGGGTAGGAGCCACAGGTCGGGTAACGATGCTGGTTTACTCCACGATAGACGTAGCCTGGGCAACTCCTGTGACTTGGTCCACAAGGGTCTAGACAGTTTCCTATCTCAGCTAGAAGAATATGGAAAGATAGTTTCCTAACTCAATTAGGGAACTCCCGTGATTTGTGTTAATCAGTCATAATTAGATTGTATTACCGTATCAACTGACTTACCTTGTACGAGTGGACTCTTGCATCCATAAAAGAGCATACTAGCCCCCATCAAAGGGATTGCATTCTTGTTCCACATAATAGTGATATACAACTCACTCACATATACCCGGACGGTTTCTGGTAGTACTGCCCTATTTGTTGGTTCACCAAGAGCCGCTGGTGATTTGTTAGTACAGGTGTTCCGACACGCACGTGGACGTCGGTCTCCTAGTTAACGGGGCAAACCACACTTAAATCTCTCTTGTTTATTTCTTCTTGCTTTTTACCCAAATTTTGACATCATCAGTTTGGCGTTGTCTGTGGGAAACAGAGATTTCTTCATCAACAAATTTCTTGACTGATCAACATGCAACCAAAGAAGGGTTAGAAGACTACTGCCCCGACGGGTCAAGAGGATTCACAGGCCGGGCAACCAGTTACCTCCATGACCTCCGAGCAGATCACTGCGGCTCTTGCCCAACTCCTAGAGGGTCAGCGTCAAACTCAGCAACAAATCGAAGCGCTGTTGGCCCGACAGGATAAACTCCCTCAAGCTGAGAATCAGCCCGAAAACGATGCACGTGGTCGAGCGCCGGTATGGGTCCGACGACAAGCTCACAATGCATCGGTGTCCCCCTTCGTCTCTAGGATAATTAGGGAACGATAAGCGTGGCCAGGGTCCCGAACTGACTCGACAACGTGCTTGGGTCGATCCAAGCCGAGCGCGGGACGCCCAGGTGATCATAAATGACAGGCATGTCGCCCGAAGGGATAAGAAGGAGCATACAGCCCGAGAGTCAGCCAGGACTGCCCGGCCAGGAGCTGAGGTAACCTTAGGCACACGATTAACCAGAACCGAACTCGTACTCTATCCTTGAGGATGATACAATTTGAAGAGGAGGCCTCTTTGTCCGACCCGACCTACCAAACAGATATGGAACGGAAGGCCGATCGGGACAACGTCAAGGCCCAGATCAATGACCTGCAGAAACAAATCGAGAAGTTAAGCCGCAAGCCCGGTCGCGACTACACCAACATCGAGACCAAATCGTCGTTCACTGTCTGGGTCACAGGATTTGCAATTCTGTGCAAATTTAAGTAGCCACACCCTGACTCATATGACGGAACGGGAAGCCTAGTCGACCATGTCCGGACATACAAAGCTCAAATGGTGTTGGTCACCAATGCCGACGAACTGCTTTGCCTTGCCTTTCCCACCTCAAAGGGCCAGCCACACAGTAGTTCCACGCACTCAAACCCCGAACGGTCAACGATTTCAAGGTGCTCAGCAAGCTCTTCATCAGCCAGTTCGTGGGGATGCTCGATTGATCACAGCCAGATACCCAACTGCTGGCCGTAAAGCAGCGCAAGGGAGAATCCCTGAAGGATTATGTCGATCGTTTCAATCAGCAGAAACTTTAGATCCAGAACTTGAACAAAACAGTCACCATCACCGCCTTCTGCTCAGGGGTTCAGCACACCAAGGTTGCCACGTTGTTCCACCTTGACCGGTCGGCCACCTTGGTAGAACTCTCGGAGAGGGTAGGGAAGTACATTGATACCGAGGAGTTTCTGAAGTCTAAACATGCGAGCCAAGCCGAGGACAGTTCCCCGAGGCCAAAGAGGAAACTCGAAGGCTCCAAGAAAGGCTTGGGAAAGAAGCCGAAGCAGGATCAACTTCGAGGAGGTCGAGATCAGGCTCTAATTGCTTACATACCACTGTCCTGGTCTATCCAGGAGATTATGGTTGTAGCCGAGACTCAGAGGCTGCTTAAGAAGCCTACAAAGCTAAAGAGCCCGCCCGAGAAGAGGAATCGAGACAAGTTTTGTCGATACCACAGGGATCACGGCCATGATACCGAGGATTGCTTCAAACTCAAGATTGCCATAAAAAGATCATTAAGCAGGGTCATCGCCGAGTTTGTCACTACAGATAGATGACCACGGCCATATACTCGAGCTCCCAAGCAACCACAGCCCCTCTGCGTCATCAACGTAATATCCGGAGGAACATCGGGCAGAGGGGATTCACATTTAGCAAGGAAGAGATATGCTCGGGCATCCCGAGCAGATGTTTAGCAAGGCCGACCTGCTACCTCCCTGCCAACCGATGCGCTGACATTCTTATCCGATGACATAAAGGACTTGCATTGTCCCCATGATGATCCGTTGGTGGTGATGCTTTCCATAGCCAATTACATGGTTAAGAGGGTATTAGTGGACACGGGCAGCTCCTCGAATATTCTGTTCACTTCAGCCTTTGATCAATTCGGGATATCAAGGGATCGGTTCGAGCGGTGGCAACTCTCTTGGTCGGATTCAATGGCTCAAGCACGTAACCGCTCGGGATGTCAAACTGTCAGTCTTGATAGGTACCTACCCACAATAAGTCTTAATAATGGCAAACTTCGTGGTTATGGAGGCTCCATCTGTATACAACGTCATCCTTGGGAGGTCAACACGCAATAAAGCCAAAGAAGTTGTGTCGACATACAACCTGGTTGTCAAATTCCCAACCCCCCAGGGTCCTGGAAGCCTCAGAGGAGACCAAGCAACCGCTCGGAGCTATTATATTAGCTCCCTACACAGAGAGGCCATTGCAGAGACACTAAATGTCCAGGAGATGGATCCGAGGGAAGCCTGGGTTGGAGTAGGCTCGGTGAAGGAACTAGACCAAGTGGTGTTGGACCCTGAGTTTCTCGACCGGTCCATCAGCATTGGCACTCTCCTGGAACCACGCCTTGGAGAGAAGTTGATTCAGTTCTTAAGAGAGAGCCAAGATGTCTTCACCTAGTACCAGGAAGACATGCCACGAATAGATCCCTGAGTCATGTCCCACTAGCTCAACGTTGACCCGAGTTCTTGGTCGGTCAAGTAGAAGAGGAGGGGCATGGCTCCTGAAAGACAAGCAGCAGTACGCGAAGAAATTGAAAAGCTCCTCAAGGCGAAATCGGTCTGAGAAGTTCATTATCCCAACTGGTTGGCAAACGTGGTACTGGTCAAGAAAAGTAACGGGAAATGGAGAATGTGCGTGGACTTTACAGACCTGAACAAGGCTTGCCGCAAGGATTGCTACCCACTGTCTAGGATAGACTTCATTGTGGACTCCATGGTCGGTCAATCACTTCTCTCTTTCATGGACACCTACTCGAGATACAACCAGATCAATATGTACCCCGAGGATGAAGAGAAGACTTCTGTCATCACTGACCAGGGGACGTACTACTACAAGGTGATGCCCTTCGACCTAAAAAATGCTAGGGCAACTTATCAACATCTTGTCAACCATATGTTCGAGGATCTGATTGGGAAAACGATGGAGGTATATATTGACGACCTCCTGGTCAAAATCTGAGATAAGTCAGACCATCTCGAGCAACTAGCTGGGGCCTTCAACATCTTAAGAAAGTTCAGGATGAAGTTAAATCTGGCCAAGTGCACATTTGGAGTCTCGTCCGAGAAGTTCTTGGGACACATGGTGAGCCGACGAGGAATTGAAGCAAACCCCGAGAAAATTCAAGCCATCATAAATATGTGGTCACCTCGGTCAATAAAGGAAGTACAAAGTTTGGCCGGACAGGTAGCAGCACTGAACAGATTCGTTTACCGTGCTACGACAGGTGCCTGTCATTTTTCAAAATCCTCCGCAAAGCTTTCTAGTGGTCAGAAGAGTGCGAGGAGGCGTTTTAGGAACTCAAGAAGTACCTGACATCGCCCCTTCTGCTCTCAATGCCCATACCAAATGAGGACCTATTCTTATACCTGGCGGTGTCATAGTCAGCGGAAAGCTCAGCACTTATTCGGGAGGAGCGCAGGATACAATTCTTGGTTTAATACATTAGCTGAGTGCTCTAAGGCCTGAAAAGTGGATACCCCCACATCGAGAAGCTTGCTTTCGCTCTTATTACCTTTTCCAGGAGGCTCCGCCCATACTTTCAGGCCCATGTCATCGTGGTTCTCACTAATCAGCCTCTCTGCCGGATCCTAAGTAAGCCTGAGACATCCGGAAGGCTCATCAAGTGGGCATTGGAATTGAAAGAATTTGAAGTAGTCTACCGACCCCAGACGACAATCAAGGGGCAGGCAGTGGCAGACTTTCTTATGGAGTTCATGTATCCAGAAGACCCAATTGAAGAGCTCAACCTGCCCGAGTTACCGCTCGATCTACTTCCCGACATCCCGACCTGGGTACTCTATGTGGACGGATCCTCCAACAAACACGACCGCGGGGCAGGGATCATCCTAACCACGCCCGACGAGTTCTAGCTGGAGTACGCACTAAGGTTCGGATTCTAGGCCTCTAATAACGAAGCCGAGTACGAAGCCTTGTTGGTCAGGCTGTAGTTAGCCACTTCAATGGGCGCACGGCAAATCCAAGCATACAGCGACTCCCAACTGGTCATCAACCAAGTCAATCAGGAGTATGAAGCTCGGGAGGATAGCATGATGGCTTACCTAGAACTAGTTAGGTCGGTCACCAAATAGCTCAGAGGTTTCTTAATCAGACAGATCCCGAGAGAGTAGAACATAAGGGCTGACCAGTTAGCGTGTCTAGCATCGTCTTTCCAGTCGGACCTGCCCAGGATAAGGGTCGAGTATCTGCCTGAGCCAAGTGTGTCTAACCCAGAAGGCATGGACGTTGACCCAGTCGATGCAGGGCCCAGCTGGATGGATCCCATCACAAAGTTCCTCACCACCAGATATCTGCCAAACGAAAAGTATGAAGCCCGCCAGGTCAAATACAGGGCGTCTCGGTACCACCTTCTTGACGACATCCTCTACAAAAGAGAGTTCTATATCCCCTATCTCCGGTGCATCCACCCTACTCAGGTCCAAGGAATACTGTACGAAATTCACGAGGGAGTGTGCGAAAGTCATGTTGGAGGATGGGCACTCTCCCGTAAAGCTCTGCTGCAAGGTTATTACTGGCCAATGATGGCTCGAGATTCCCAAGAGTATGTTAAGAGGTATGACAAGTGTCAGAGGCATGCAAACATGATCAACCGCCCAGCACAGTTCCAAACTCCCGTTCTCAGTCCCTGGCCGTTTGCTCAGTGGGGCATTGACATAATCGGACCATTGCCTACAGCGAGTAGGCAGGTCAGGCCACTGTGATCACCATAGACTACTTCTCAAAGTGGGCAGGGGCCGAGCCCTTGGTAACTATAACCGAGAAGAAGATGGAGGGTTTTATTGGGAAAAACATCCTTAGTAGGTTTAGCATCCCCCGGGTACTAGTCAGCGACAATGGCAGGCAGTTTGACACCCCGATATTCATGCAATTCGCTTAGGTCCATAACTTATGATGGGGGAAAATCCCCCTAGGTGCCTGATGATAGTAAACTTCAAATGACCCTGGAAATACTAACATTCTAGGTCAGTTACCTACAACCATAGCCTCCACAGACCCACGTCTTAGCAAAAGCTTGGGGGGCAGGAAGGCACAATGAACTAAATAGGCGACCACACCGGCCACTAACAGGATTCTGAACTAAGTATAAGTCACCCTTAATGCAGGTCCGAGTACCTACAGTGGTCAGAGTTATTCAGGATGGGACCTAAGGATTTCCCGGTCACCAACAGCTCGGGAATCTAAAAATGCTACGGGTCCCTAACGACCAAGTGTTCACTACCGGTTATAGTCCTAAACCTCCCGCTAAGGCGGGGTTCTACAAGGCTCACAACCGATCGGACACACGCAAGTATAAACGAACAGGCAGAAGTGCAAGCACATCAATAGTTGGTACAAGGTGACCTCAGTGGGCCTTTCATTAATGGTTTAAAAAAATGTACAATGACAGGGGGGTAATTATAGCAGCTTCCCCCACCACACCCCCCCTACCCCCAAAAAAAAAGAGAAATAAAAGATCAAGAGCTATGGGTCGTCCACCACCACTACCTCCTCAATCTCTCCTGCCTCCCCCCCCCCCCTGACGCAGCTTCCTTGGCCAGTATGCCCTCAGCAGCAGTACCCACGGCGACGGGCTGCATGTCCCAGTAGTCGGAGTCCATCTCCTTGTAAGTTGAGATGTCACACTTGAGATGGTCTCGAGCCAACCTTCTTTTTAGGTCCTCATAGCCCTGAAAGAAGCCATCGTCGTAGGCCTCCTCAGTAGACCCTTCAGCCGCCGTCTCGGATAGAGCCTTCTCTTGAGCCTCCGCTGCCGCCAGACTTGCCCGGGTGGCCTCCAGCTCCACCAAGGCAGTTGCCAACTCCTCCTGTGCCGCTCCCAGGCCCAGAACCAAGCCCTTGACCTTGTCCTTCTCCACGGGCAGGGATGTCTCCTTAGCCTCCAGGGTTGCACTCTCTTTTGACAAGGCGGCCTCAGCAATAGCAGCCCTCCCAGCCAAGGTGAGCAGGAAGGCCTCGGCTACAGCAGCCATGCAGCCGATCTGTAGAAAACAAGTATAAATCGGTTAGTCATTACCATACAAAAAAGGCGAAGGAAGGAAGTAGTAAGGCAGAATTACTTACAAAGTGGGAGAGAATGTATAGCCACCACTGGAAAGCTTGGGGTGAAATGATGGCACACATCTCCACTTGGCTTAGGATAAGGCCCGGCCTGATCCTCTCCCAGATCTCCGCTGACTCCCCCATTGGCGTCCCGGACGGTAAATCTGACCCGGCAATGTCCTGCACCACCACCACTCAGGGAACCGACGGTTCCCGTGGTTCTTGGTGACCAATCGGTCCATGCCTTAGCCGCCTCAATGGTCGATCGCCACCTGCGTCCTCGGCGACCGGTCTCTTCCCCTTTTTTGCCATTCGGGCGGCAGCTGCGGCCTGTCTGGCCCTCAGCACCTCTGGATCTCTCCTGGGACCCATTTCTGCAAAAAAAAAATAATAAAAAGAGAAGGGTAGGAGATTATTGACTGGGAGAACGATGAAGAATAATTGAGGCCAAGAAATTCACCCGAGCAGAAAAAGCTCACTAGGAATGATTGGAAGAAAAACAGGTCCTTCAACGGGCTAATCTGGCTCGTAGGTTACCTTCCTATCTCCCGACCGGGTCAGCATGTTCCAGACATTGGTGGGCAGGTCCGCCAAACCCCTAATCCTGTCCTGGCATTCGTCAAGGATGCTGGATAAATCAGCTGACCCCACTGCAAAATAGAACACCGAAAGTTAGTTTTACGATTGCAGTAAAAACAAAGGAAAAAGAAAGAAATGTGCAAAATGAGCTTACTCCTCAACTTTCCTGCCCAGGAAGTCAATTGAATTCCCGAGGCCTCCTCACAGAGCCCAACGGTGGACACTTGGAAAAATTTGTTCTTCCACCCTTTGTTGTTACTTGGGCAGTTGACGATGATTTTCCTCCCCTGTCGGGCTCCCAGGGAAAAGAATCCGACCTCCCCATGTAATGGGAATGGTCAGTGGGTAGGAACTCTTGAAGGGTGAGCTCGTACCCGAAGACTTGCGACCAGAGGTAGATGGAACCCATCAGGAACCTCCAATCGTTCGGGGCCAACTACCCAGCAGCGATCCCAAGATAAATCAGAACGTCCCATGCGACCGGATGGAGGGGGATACGGAAACCAGCCATGAAGGAGTCCTTGTAAAGGGTCACGAACCCCGACCGATATATTTGATCCCCTACGATAAGTGCAGTCAAAGAGAATTGGTCAGGAATGTGGTATTTACCCTTGATTCACTCCAAGTCAACAGCACGCAACTGGAAGGAATGAACTCACAAGCAAACGCCACTTCAGGATTGCTCGGGATCGGCGCCTCGTCGCCCGAACCTCGAGAGACAGAGGCTGTCGTGGACTCCTGACTAGCCTCATTATCTGTCACGCCCCAACATAGCATAAATTTGGAAAGTATTAAATTTCCTTTATGGATCCGTAGGTCGCGACAGTTTGAAGGATCGATTCCGTCCCAAACGTCGAACAGTATAATAATATGAATCAGAGTAAAGCAATCAAGGCTTAAAAAATTTTCTGACGTAAAAGTTATTACAACACGTAATCTCTTAAAGGCACAAACCGCCTTGAAATAAAATAATATCTATTATCTATTACAGTTATCCTTATTACAAAACCAGTTCATAACTTAAAAAACATAATAACAAATTCCTCTTCGGGTAGTTGTTCTCACTTCGCATAATCATATGGTCCAACATGATCATAACCTGAAAAGCCTAGACACGAATGTCCAGGGCGCATCAACGTCATCGGCTTCATGAAGCTGGTGAGTATTAAAAACATATGCTCGAATGTAAAACATACTTACTATTTTCCGATTCCCAGTCTCATTATTCAATAGGTTAACAACATGGAAATGAGTTCACATTATAAAACAGTAAAGCTAACATAAATAAACTTTAATTCATAATTCATGTGACCGTGTATGAGAACAATGCAACCATTCTCATCTTACCAACTCTTTTCTCTCGACAACACAACACCCAACTCTCTCACTCCAGTAGTTTGAAAGTCTACTATCCCCACTAAAGCTAGACCTATTCAAATGAGTCAAGAAGACATGGAGTCATGTAAGCAAGAAATTAGTGAATTATTAAATAAAAATATAATTCGTAAAAGTAAGTCACCCTAGTCTTGCCCTGCTTTTTATGTTAGAAAAAAATGCTGAGATAGAAAGAGGAACACCAAGGTTTGTTATCAATTACAAACCTCTCAACAAGGTCTTAGAATGGATTAGGTACCCTATCCCAAATAAGAGAGATTTAGTCAATCGATTAAGCCAAGCTGTTGTTTTTAGTAAATTTGATATGAAGAGTGAATTTTGGCAAATCCAAATTCATGAGAGTGATAGATATAAGACTACCTTTACTACCCCATTTGGACATTATGAATGGAATGTAATGTCCTTTGGTCTTAAGAATGCCCTTAGTGAATTTCAAAATATTATGAATGAAATATTTAACCCATTCAGTCATTTTTCAATTGTCTACATTCATGATGTTCTTATTTTCTCAAAGTCAATTGATGAACATTGGAAACATTTAAATTCGTTTTTCAATACCATCAAAGCCAATGGTTTTGTTGTCTGAGCCTCAAAAATCAGTCTATTTCAGTCCAAAGTCAGATTTCTTGGTCACAATATTTATCACGGGAAAATCACTTCTATTGATAGAGCTATTCAATTTGTTGATAAATTCCCAGATGAAATTCTGGACAAAACCCCGTTACAAAGATTTTTAGGTTCTTTAAATTATACATCTGATTTTTATCCCAGTATTCGTTCCAAATGTAAACCCCGATTTGATAGATTGAAATCCAATCCCCCTCCTTGGTCACCTGTTCATACTTCCATTGTTCAAGAAGTCAAAAAATATGTCAAATCTCTGCCATGTCTTGGCATTCCTTCAGTTGATTACTTTAAAGTTATTCAAACAGATGCTTCAGAGCATGGTTATGGAGGAATTCTCCTTCAAAAACTCAATGGTTCATCCAATGAACAGATTGTGAGATACCATTCT
Source organism: Hydrangea macrophylla (assembly GCA_033977485.1). NCBI lineage: Eukaryota > Viridiplantae > Streptophyta > Magnoliopsida > Cornales > Hydrangeaceae > Hydrangea > Hydrangea macrophylla. The sequence goes on along the minus strand of CM066984.1, from coordinate 8,240,795 downwards.
GGAATTTGGAACAAAGCACAAAACAATTGCAGTACCATAAAGAAAGAAATTCTTTCTTTAGTATTATGTATAAGTAAATTTCAAGATGATGTTTTAAATCAAAATTTTCTAGTCAGGATTGATTGCAAAAGTGCTAAATTTATTTTAGAAAAAAGATGTAAAAAATTTGGCTTCAAAACAAATATTTGCCAGATGGCAATCTATTTTATCTATATTCGATTTTGATATATAATATATCAAAGGCAGTAACAATTCAATCCCTAATTTTCTTACTCGTGAATTTTTACAGTGTAAAAATGGAGGACAAGAAGAAGGAGAAGGATAACAAATTAGCAGTTATCCCTCCAACAGTTATCCCTCCAATTGGATTAGTTAACAGGTACCAAGTGCTTGGATCAATATCCAGGCCCAGTTATCAGTCAGCCTTGGCCAGGCCAACCAGCAGTCAATACATAGTCAATGACCCATTTGCTAACAAACCCATTCAAACAATAGCTAACAGGCCCATCCAAGCCCCCAGAACAGATTATGTAGTAAAACCCAACCCAGTTCACCTATTCTGGATTGAGCCACATCAGAGTCACTACAAAAATCCAGTTGATTTAGTTAAACTCACCTTCCCCACTGGATGGCATTTCATTCCCAAAAGTCCAGAAAAATCCCTTAGCTATTACAGAGATATTTTATACTCTACTGAGTCAATTTATGTCAAATACATTACAGAAAATGATGATTCAATTCCTGAGTTAGAAAGGAAAATTTTGTTTCACCAGTTGTATATTAAAAGGATTATTTCTAGCAAAGATTGGGGTTCCCACCCATGCATCCTCAAGTCACTACCCAACCATCCTCAGTATAATTATTTTGATTATATTGATACTTGATTTTATGTTTTCCTCCACCAGACTGAAACATTTCCCATTCATGGCATGTCAATTTTGACACAAAGTTCAAAAGCCTAGACACAAATGTCCAGGGCACATCAATGCCGTTAGCTTCATGAAGCTAGTGAGTATTAAAAATAAATGCTCGAATGTAAAACATACTTACTTACTATTTTCCAATTCCTAGTCTCATTATTCAATAGGTTAACAACATAGAAATGAGTTCACATTATAAAACAGTAAAGATGACATTAATAAACTTTAATTCAGAATTCATGTGACCGTGTATGAGAACAATGCAACCATTCTCATCTTACCAACTCTTTTCTCTCGACAACACAACACCCAACTCTCTCACTCTAGTGTCTTTGAAACACTAAGATGACCATACTTTAGTACAGGGGTACCAGGGAGTGTCCAATTTGCCTCACACTTTAGTACGGAGTACCAGGGAGTATCCAATGCCTCACACTTTGACCATACCACACATGTCAGGGAGTTTCCAGTAGGCCACACTTTAGCACTACCATGGGCTTTGAGTCTAGTTTCCAACACTTCAAACGGTGCGCGTTTTTGAGTTTTCTAGAGGAAGTTATGACTGTTTTACTAAAAGTCGTCAATGCTGAAACATGCCAATCGATTAGTAAACATGCCAATCGATTGGTATCAGCAGTGTCACGCCCCAGCGTAGCAAAATAAGGAAAAAAATTTATTTCCATTTTGGACCCGTAGGTCATGACAGGTGAGGGATCGCTTGTCCTGTACTTAGCTTAACATGTACCAGAAAACATAGTATATAAAGCAGTAAGGAAGAAAATATAGATCAACATTACAAACTTAATTAATATTACATTGTCTCAAATAAAAGTATTTCTTAAGGCACAAGCCACCTTATTCAAATTAAAACATTATTCATATATTTTATTACAACTTTAATAAATTATAAAAGCAGCTCTGCAGACTTCTCTTGCTGGCATAATCATATAATCCTGCACAGCCATCTCCTGGACATTTTGGGTGTCCAGGACAAAATAAAGTCATCAGCTAATGAAAGCTGAGTGAGCATAATGAACATACAAGCAATGTATATAAAAACACATTAACTGTCTTTGCATTTAGTATTTTACAGTACTGTTTGTCCATTATTCTAGTCGTCACATATAAACAATAAATGAATAATTAAATCAATTATATAAGATCGTGCATGAACAATATAACCACCTCATCTTACTGACTCTTTTATCTTGACCACAACCTCTCAACTCATTCGGTTCGCCAGAACCATCCGGCACGAGTCTGTTGTTTTAGAGCGGTCTACCGTATCCGAGTCGGCCTGGACACGACCTGATTGGCCTGCCGTATCCGAATCGACCTGGGCTTAATCCTTCCTAATTAATCTACTATATCCGAGTCGGCCTGGAATAACTAAGGTGACACAAGACTCTGACTGGCCTACCGTATCCGAGTCGGCCTAGGCTCAATCCTTCCTAATTAATCTGCCGTATCCGAATCGGCCTAGAATAATTAAGGTAACACAACTCAAGACACCCTTTCTTTACTTATTTCTCACAAATGTATATGTTGACCCAAACGACTCCTTTCCAACATGCCAACTCGACTATGCACGTGTATGACTTATTCCATTTACAATGTTCTTTAACCTGGCAGTGGTTGCTTTAAACACGTGATTATCATCAAGTAAACCAATTTAACTTAATTTGATTTTTAGGAAAACTGACGATGTAATTTTCGGTGTCATATAATTTTTATTACAAATTTTAAAAGAATAAAAATAGCCTATAAATATAGTCACAAGGCCCTTCTTAACGACATAATTATATAAAAGTAGAGGGTACATGCTTTGACATTATTCTTAATAAAAACAAGGCATTACAATACAATTCTGTTATTTTTCCATAAATTTAGAAATACCAAAGGTATTTTGAAATAATTAAAATATTAGTTAAACAACCACTAATTTATTTATTAACAACATCAAGTTCTAGTTTTATAATTTGATAAATTACAAAACTGTATAAAAATGACCTCTAACATGTTAACAATAATACAGAATTTAATAGAGTCAATAAGTACTTTTAACACTAATTTTATACTAATATATTTACTATTTATTTTTATGATAAAAATAATAATTTACAAACTTATATGTAAGTAGCAAGTATTAAGCTCCCAACCTTGGGGTCAAGGAACTAACCAAATCAACAAACTATTTCAAGGGGGATTAATTGGGATCCTAATATTTCATTGTCAATTTACAGAATAAGTTTTCGTTAACATTTTTGGTACCACTAATTTTGTACCTCCATGGCTATATATACATATCTATACATATTCACTTATTTTTGAAACCTACGGATAGCGCGTAATGACTTAAAGTACATTAAGAGTGGGTTCAAAAGACTCACTGTTCTTCGTAGTGGCTGGACTAAGAGACTGAAAGATTTCGTAAATATCCGTAATATAAGCTTTGAGCTATAATGGCAATGGAGCTCCTACTGTGATGTTCTTCCTTTTCTACTTAGGACTTTTAGAATTGTACTGTGCTTGTGAGCAGGTGAGAGAGAGAGCTACTGAGAGCTTTGTATTTTTTTGAATGTGGGTATGTTGCTTTTGCTAGCACTTGCCTTTATATAGGCAATTTAGTTAAGATATATGGTTAGAATGAGCACACATCTCGGCTCTTTTTATCCATGAGATTAACATCACTTCTTTTACCATCAATAGGTAAAGTATGTGGTTAAAACACAAGCCCACATCTTCACAATTTACAACCATGTAAATTCAATCATAGCATATCAACTAGTTGCTACAATGACGTAGCCAATGGTTAAATCAATCAGTTCGCGTGGATAATACAACTGGTTGGTTTGATCTGGTTTGGTCAGTTAGCTAATTAAAATGTCCCAAATAAAATCATTAGGGACAAAAATGTAGGCGACGTGATATTACATGTTATTAATGGTTCTAATCCCAAATCATAGGGTAACTTAGGGGCGCAGTCTTAAGTAGTAATAACAAAATTAAAATTACTAAGGGTTGTAAAATTAAAGGCATTGTATTATTAAATGTTAACACAAACATTATTTATTTATTAAAAATAATGCCTTAACTACAAATAGTACACACTAATAAAATAGAAAATGGCATTTTATTTATTATTAGGGACGCGAAAGTACAGGTTGCTACATCACTCCCTCCTTAATAGGGATTCCGTCCTGGAATCTAAGCTGACTAATCTTGAAACAACTCTGGGTACTTAGTTCTCATTTCTGATTCGAATTCCCAAGATGCTTCATTCTTATCATGATACTTCCACTGAACTTTCACTAGAGGAATGTTTTTGTTACGCAGTTTCTTCGTACTGTGATCTAGAATAAGCACAGGTCTCTCTTTATAGGTGACATTCTCGTGGATCTCTATGTCATTGAAATCAATTGCATGTGAAGGATCACCCTAGTACTATCTGAACATACTGATGTGAAAGACGTTATGTACTCCAGACATCTTTGGTGGCAACGCGAGTCGATAGGTACTTTCCCAACGCGTTCTAGTATCTCAAACGGTCCAATAAAACGAGGTGACAACTTACCTCTCTTCTGTCCAAAACGTACTACTCCTCGAATTGGTGAAACTTTCAAGAGTACATGATCTCCGACAGCGAACTCTTTGTCCTTTTTATGTTTATCTGCGTGGCTCTTTTGTCTACTTTTTGCGGCACGCATCATATCTCTCACAACTGTGATCTTCTCGTTGGTCTTTCTAACCAAGTCTAATCCCAACAGCTCTTTGTCTCCAACCTCTGCCCAACAAAGTGGGGATCGACACGGCCGCCCATACAATGCTTCAAATGGGGCCATCCCTATACTTGAATGGTAATTTTTGTTGTAAGCAAATTCAATCAATGGAAGGTGTGTTTCCCATGAACTCTCAAAGTCTATAACACATGCCCTGAGCATATCTTCCATAACCTGATTGGTGCGTTCAGTTTGTCCATCAGTTTGTGGATGAAAAGCAGTACTTAAACTCAATGAAGTTCCTAAAGCTTCTTGAAGACTTTCCCAGAATCCTGAAGTAAACCGTGAATCGCGATCTGATACAATAGACATTCGTACTCCGTGTAGTCTTACAACTTGCTGAATGTACATCCTACTCATCCTCTCTACCGATAGGTCATACTGTAAGCGATGAAGTGAGCGGACTTCGTCAAATGATCCACAATTACCTAAATAGCATCGTGGTGCTGTTGTGTTTTGGGCAATCCAACTACAAAGTCCATCGTGTTGTGCTCCCATTTCCAACCTGGAATAGGTAGGGGTTGCAATAGCCCTAAGGGTCTTTGATGTTCGGCTTTCACTTGTTGACAAGTCAAACATTTAGACACGAACTCGGCTACATCCCATTTCATTCCTTCCCACAAGAAATTTCTCTTCAGGTCCTTATACATTTTTGTTCCTCCTGGATGAACTGTCAATCTCGACCTATGTGCTTCTTTGAGAATATCCTTTCTTAGGCTGTCGGTGTTGGTCACACATAATCTATTCCTGCACCGGAGTGCTCCATTGGTCCCAATTTTCCATTCATCTGGGTCCTTTGCTGACATTTTCTGAAACCACAGTTGAAGATCGGAGTCTTTTTTTTGCGCTTCCAAAATACGACTGGTAAGTGTCGGTTGCACTAAAGTGTTGTCCTTCACCTTCTATAGACACTTGAACATCAAATTCAGTTATCGTTTCCAAAGCTTTCCATTCTCTAACCATTAAAGATGCAACCATTCCTCGAGGTTTTCGACTTAAGGCATCTGCGACTACATTAGCTTTACCAGGGTGGTATTCTAATGTGAAGTCATAGTCCTTAATCAATTCCATCCATCGGCGCTGCCTCATATTTAGCTCTTTCTGAGTAAATAAATACTTCAGACTCTTGTAATCAGAGAACAAATCAAACTTCTCTCCATATAGATAGTGTCTCCAGATCTTAAGAGCAAACATTACTGCTACCAATTCCAAATCATGAGTCGGGTAGTTCAATTCATTTGGCTTCAACTGCATTGAACCATAAGCGATAACCTTGCCATCTTGCATAAGTACACATCCCAATCCTTGATAGGATGCGTCTCTGAAAATAGAAAATTTTCGCCATCTCTTGGTATTGCTAGTACTGGTGCCGTGGTAAGTCTTTCTTTCAATTCCTGGAAAGCCTGCTCACGCTTATCATTCCATTCAAAATTCACATCTTTCTTAGTCAAACTAGTCAGAGGGGCTGCTATTTTTGAAAATCCTTCTACGAATCTCCGATAGTAACCCGCAAGTCCAAGGAAACTTCTGACTTCTGTAGGATTGGTTGGTCGAGTCCAATTTGAAACAGCATCAGTCTTTGATGAATCTACAGCAATTCCTTGTTGTGTGACCACATGTCCTAGGAATTTCACCTCTTGAAGCCAAAACTCACACTTACTGAACTTCGCATAAAATTGATGACTTTGAAGTATTTGCAATGTGAGTCGCAAATGTTGTTCATGTTCTTCTGTTGTCCTTGAATAGATCAAGATATCATCAATGAAGACTACGATGAATTGATCCAAGTAAGGCCTGAACACTCTGTTCATCAGATCCATGAACACTACCGGAGCATTATTTAATCTAAACGACATTACCAGGAACTCATAGTGACCGTACCTCATTCTGAAAGCTGTCTTTGGTACATCCTCAGGTCGTACGAGTAATTGATGGTATCCTGACCGTAGATCTATCTTGGAAAAGATCGTGGCTCCTTGCAATTGATCAAATAGATTATCTATTCGAGGCAAAGGATACTTGTTCTTGATAGTGACTTTATTCAATTCTCTGTAGTCAATGCACAACCGAAGTGATCCGTCCTTCTTCTTTACGAATAACAATAGTGCTCCCCAGGGTGATGTACTTGGGTGCACAAATCCCAGATCCTCAAGTTCTTGAACTTGTTTCTTTAGCTCCAGCATTTCTGTTGGGGCCATTCTGTAAGGTGCTTTGGATATAGGGATAGTGCTGGGCACTAGATCAATGCAGAAATCGATCTCTCTCATAAGTGGTAGCCCAGAGATATCCTGAAAAACATCCTCGAAGTCTCTGACTATGGGTATCGATGAGATAGCCACTTTTGTACTGGCAGTCTCGATGTTAGCTCAATAATTGGTTATGAATGTATCACTCATAGGGTTACACTGGAATTCAAAAAGTTGACCTCCAGGTACCGAAAACGTAATACTCTTCTTAGCATAGTCCAACTTAGCATGATACTTAGTGAGCCAGTCAATTCCTAATATCACATCAAATTCCTTCATTGTTAGGACAACCAAATTAGCTGGAAGATTCCGATCCTTTAGGTGTACAGGAAAACCCTTGCATATATGTTTTAGTGTAACAGTAGTTCCTAACGGTGAGACGGCATTCAAAGCTATGTCTAACTTCTGAGGTACTATATTCACATTTGGAAGAATTTTGGCAGCAATAAAAGAGTGTGTGGCACCCGTGTCAAATAAGACTTTCACACGATGATTATAAAGTGTTAAAGTACCTTCCATGACTTGCTACTCAGGCTGCTCTTCATATTGGGTTCCCTCATACCCAGCTTCTTCGTAATTACCTTCCTCATAACCAGCTACATCAGGATTGATAGCATTTAGTTGGGCCTGTCCTTGTTGACCATAGCTTCCTCCTTTGGGGGCACGACAATACTTGCTGATGTGACCAGTCTTGCCACAGTTATAGCATACTGTATTCTGACGATTATTGTGCCTTGGTGCTTTGCAATCTTGAGATAGGTGACCGGGGATGCCACAATTGAAACAATTACTAGTACTCCCTCCAGCGCCTGATTGTGGCCAAGTCTGATAAGGGAATGGCTGTGGTTTTCGGTTCCCATCGAAAGTTCTCTTCTGACCCTGATTATGATATGGTTGCTTGTTTCCAAATTTTCCTTTTTGTGGTGGGCAGAAGTCAAATTGCTTACGGCTCGATCGCGTGTCTTCTTCTAATTCGGTGGCCAGATCCACAAGAGATTCAAATGTTTTGTCCAAGTGCCCGATAGTCATACGTTGAATAGGCGGAGCCAACCCTTGATTATATTTTTGGATTCTCTTTTCATCCGTATCCACCATGTGTGGAGCAAATCTGGACAGCCTCTCAAATTAAGTCGTGTATTCTTGTACTGACTTGTTTCCCTGTACCAAGTCCATGAATTTTCTTTCTCGCTTGTGCCTCTCGGTCGCTGGGAAATACTTTTCCAGGAATTTTCTCCTGAATGTAGTCCATGTCATTGCTCGTACAGCGTCTTCTCCCATGGTGGCTTTCACTGCCTCCCACCAATCCGCAGCAGCATGTGTCAACTGGAATGTTGCCAGTCTTTTCTTTTCCTGGTCAGTACAATCCATTGTCTCAAAGATGTGATCCATCTGCCTTAGCCACTGTTCGGCCTTCCATGGTTCGGCAGTGCCAGCGAATTGCTCTAGTCGCAAGGCACGGAACCTTTCTAATCGTTTATCTCTCGTTTGACGGGGTGGTATTACATTCCCTTGATTGTTTTGATTTTTATTGTTCTGGGCGGTCAGGTCACCTATCCGTTCAATTCGCCGGACAAATGCCTCAAACATGCCAGTAGGATCGGCAGCTAGGGGTGTTCCCTCGATCAAACCGTGGTTTTTGGGACTCCTTCTTGCCATACTATATCTTAAGTCCTGATAGTACAAATGTTAGCAATTTTAAACAATTATAATAAGAAGTACAATCATTAAAACAAGATTCCAAAAATATTTCTTTATATATATCTCTGTAAGCAGTTACATCAAGTATGTCCAGTAAATGCTTCTATCTAGTCAAAAGTGAGATTTTGGGACTATCAGTCCGATATACAAAAATATGGGAGTCATTGCCCTATATGCACCCTAGTGCTACCTATAGATGCATCAATAACAAAAGGGGACTACCAGTCCAATATTTACATTAAGACCAAATAAGAACACCTAAGGGTGCCTAGCAAAGGCAGCGGGCCATCGGCGCCAAACTCTGGGCCTACGAGTCGGGCGAACAACAGCTCGGTAGATGCTATCATCGTCAGATACAAAGGGTGGGGCATCCTCCATAATAACATCGAGCTCAACAGGTAGCTCAGGTGGTGGCTCAGGTAACTCGATGATATGAACCTCGGCCTCCATCTCATCCTCGATCAGGACGGGGACCACTCCATCCATCTCGTCATCCTCATCCTCATCATCATCATCATCATCATAATCATCATCAATCATGGGCTCGATAGGTGGAGCGGCCATGGGAGCCATGGCTGGGGGTGGTATAACTGCAGCGGCTACAAAGGCTAGATGTGCCTGGACCATATCCATCTCGAGGGGTACGTAGATCTCCGGGTCAAGGATCCTCCTGATCCTCTCATCAGCAATCAGTCTATCTGTCCAAGCATGGTAAAGGGCCTCTAACTGTACTTGCCTCAAATCTACGGCTCCCTCAACATGAATCTCCTACCACACATGGTTCTCCAGTCTAACGGTGGCCTGGTATCGTATCAAGGTGACGTACAGCTCCCAATCGAGTGGCTCTATCCCATTAGGGCCAATAATATGCCCTCCAAAATCATTTGGAACAAGGTATGGGTCCATGATAATGACCTGGCAAAAGCAAACTATCTTATATCAGGGCTAATCTTAATATATCTGGATGTCGGATCCTAAGTACCGAGAACACTCGACTATGCCTATCCTTTTGCTATCACAACCTGTGTCTAGGCTTATGCCTAAGAATATAACCATGGCTCTGATACCAAAAATCCTGTCACGCCCCAACGTAGCAAAATAAGAAAAAATTTTCATTTCCATTTTGGACCCGTAGGTCATGACAGGTAAGGGATCGCTTGTCCTGTACTTAGCTTAACATGTACCAGAAAACATAGTATATAAAGCAGTAAGGAAGAAAATATAGATCAACATTACAAACTTAATTATTATTACATTGTCTCAAATAAAAGTACTTCTTAAGGCACAAGCTGCCTAATTCAAATTAAAACATTATTCATATATTTTATTACAACTTTAATAAATTATAAAAGCAGCTCTGCAGACTTCTCTAGCTGGCATAATCATATAATCCTGCATAGCCATCTCCTGGACATTTTGGGTGTCTAGGACAAAATAAAGTCATCAGCTAATGAAAGCCGAGTAAGCATAATGAACATACAAGCAATGTATATAAAAGCACATTAACTGTCTTTGCATTTAGTATTTTACAGTACTGTTAGTCCATTATTCTAGTCATCACATATAAACAATAAATGAATAGTTAAATCAATTATATAAGAGCGTGCATGAACAATGTAACTGTCACGCCCCGGAAACCGAAGCGCGAGGAAAGAGGAAATATAGAGAGAAAAGTAGTAAAATTCAATCACAAACGCGGAAGCGACTTTGGAATCCCACGGGGATTCCTACAAGGATGACTTACTAATACATAAACCCAAAATGGACTTACATGTTAACGAGTCCATCAAAGGTGAAAGCATTTGAAAATCACATTACAAGTACTAGTTTCAAGGAGAGAAAGAAAGAAATACAATAACTTTGAAATCACATTTTTTTATAGGTCCATGTAAAATTCGATTCTACACAACTTTTGTCTAATAACATTTTAACCAAATCTTCACCGTTTGGGCAGAAAACAAAAAAAACAGTAGCAGTTTTTATTTGACAGCATTTTTGACAGCATGTTGAAATGTCCCCAACGATGCTAAATCCTCAAGTTTAAACATCAATACATGACTAGACAAGTACTAAACAACATACAACACGTGTCTAGAGAAAGCGGAACTTCATGTACTCAAAATTTATTGAAAACGAGAAGTGAAAGAGATAAGGAGAGGAAGAATGGGAGGGAGAGAGATTGGGAAAGAGATATAGGGAAAGATAGGGAGAGAGATAGAGGGAAGGTATTCTAAACACACACACACACACGTGTATTTTCACATTCGGAAACATTTTAAGAAAAAATTTAATTCCAACATAAGCAAAAGAAAAGAAAGTTTGAGAAATGGAAAGAGATCAAAGAGAGGGAGAAAGAGAAAGAGAATGGGAGAGATTGGGAGAGAGAGAGATTTTGAAATATTTCATTTGAAAGCAAAAGTGTAAATCCAGCAAGGATTCCATTGAAATGCGAAGAGTCCGGCAAGGACAAAATCAACATAACCGAATCCGACAAGGATTCAAAATAAAAGAACAATGAGTCCGGCAATGACAAACCAAACACAACCAAATCCGGCAAGGATTCAACTTAACACACAAACATAAAGCCTTAGAAGGAATACTACGGTCTCGGAAACATAATTACATACCATAAATAAGTTGAACAAGTATAAAAAAAATGAGGACTAACACTTGTCCATCAAAATTACAACACGGCTTCCCGATGACAAAATATGGAGGTCTATGCCCAAGAAGTTTCGAACAAGAATAATACAACAATTTTCTTTAGTGCACTAAACTATTATATTCTTGCCAAAAGGCTAAATTAACGTGGGAACTATCCAGGTACATATCTAAGCATGAATCTTCAAAATAGAACAAAATGCATCAACGTCTACGCGTCGGGTCATATGTGCCCTTTTTGCCCTTATCAAGTCCACCTGAAAAATGTTTTGTCGTTTTTATGAGAACGACGGCTCGTAGAAAACATTGTAACGAGTCTATATGCTATCCGTGACTAAAATGAAATGAGGTGCATTGAATCGCCACCATGGCTACAATGAAATGTTTAAAGCCGCAAGGCTATGCGTGATATATGCACATCTCTCTCATTACCGGACTATGAGCCACCCACACATGGAGTGTAGCATACCAACTTCCGGGAGCTACCCGAATATAGTTTGGAGTTTGAATGTTTCTAAGGGTCATTCTCCCTGTCTCCCATCACAACCCACGTCCGGATTTCTTAAATCAAATTCCCACACATGGGGTTTTTCTCTCTTTTTCAAATAAAACCTTTATGTCGTGATACGTGAATGCTTGCCGATTTGGCCTCAATGCATGAATTGTTTAAAATGACATTATAGATGCTCCAACAAATTAGTGAACACAATAATTCTTACATGTTGAACATGTATCAAAGACATCAAGAGTTGAATTAAAATTCATAATATAACATTCCTAACAAGGATTTCTAAACTAACATCCTAACATGCTTTTACACATAAAGGGAGCATCCTAAGCACATCTAGCATCACATAATCAACTTTAGTACAACCAAAACATGAAATTCACAATCTAGCATACAATCTCCAAATTACTACTTTGAGGAAAAATAATGCATGTGTCCATATTATTCCCCTAACATCATTTTAATTACATTTAACACCCCAAATTTTACAACTTATACAACCAAGGCATATAATTTCACAATTAGGCAAAATAATCCCAACATGCAAGTCTATCATCACATAGAGCAATTAACACACAAGAATCACATCTAGGTAAAAAGCCCTAATTTTCAATTTGGGGAAAACCTAGAGTATATATCTACGTTTTCTCCTAAACACATGAATGAACTCATATACATTTTAGGTGTGCATAACATGTAGAAATGGTACAATAGAATCTACCTCAAAGCCATAAATTCCAAAATCAAAGAACTCCAATGAACCTCAATGAACTCCAATGAAGTTGCTAGAATTTGTTGAGGAAGGTTCCAAATTTCCCATGCTTAGAAATGGTTGTAAGAGAGTCCAAATACGCCAATGAAGCTATTCCAAGTAGAAGAACACCATAAATTTTGAAATGAGCTTGGTTTAGGAAAACCCTAGCTTTGCTTGGACTCTTGAAAACACTTACCAAATAGGGATAGCAAGCCCTAGTGAGGAAGAGCAATGCTTGAGAGTGACAATCTTGTTGACTTCTTGAAGTTTAAAGAAGAAAAGAAGGAGAAAGGAGAAGAAAAGAAGGAGGGGAGGTATGGTGGTCTTGAGAGAAGAAGACGAAGAAGAAGAAATGAAGGGGAAAAAAAATATAACGTGAATGAGGGGGGATATGTTTGGCCAGCCATATATGGGAGTGGGGTGGGGCCCACTCTCTTGTATGCTCCAAAAATAACTGTTTGGTGCTCCAATGGACAGTCTAACCCAAGGGTGTAACCCCGAAATTAAATAAACACGTCCACAGGCACAGAAATAAATTTCTAAGCATATGAAAGGCCAAATAAAATAATTCAGTCATGCTCTGGAATTAAAAATACAATCAAATAAAATAAGGGTCCACAACATGAAAGGCAAAATTACCCCATTACCCTTATTAAAATTCTGAAACATTACAGTCTACCTCCCTTAAAAGGATTCCGTCCCAGAATCTGGAGCGGCGATCACGCAAAGGGAGCAACGACTTGCTCAACCTTAACAACAAGGGAAAAAAAAGCACAGCAAAACACATAGCATGTAAAGAAGCTTACACTACTCGGGAAAAAGATGAGGATAATTCTTCCTCGATTCACCCTCGTCCCCCCAAGTCAACTCGGAAATACCATGATGATTCCACTGAATTCTCACCAACGGAATAACTCTACCTCGTAGCACACGGTCCTTCCTCTCTAGAATCTGAACAGGTTGTTCCTCATATGAAGCATCTTCACTAAGAGGTAAATCAGTCCAATCAAGTACATGCGATGGATCGGGATAAGACTTATGGAGTGGACCGGGATTATACCGACGAAGTATCAAAACATGGAACACATTGTGAACACTCGATAACTGTGGCAGAAGTGCCAAATGATGAGCAACGATGCCAATCCTCTCAAGGATCTCAAATGACCCAATAACCTCGGTACCAACTTACCACTCTGACCAAATCGTTGCAACCCACGATGGGGTAAAACTTTCAGAAATACAAGATCACTAACCTCCAACTCAAGTGGTCGATGATGAAGATCGGCATACGATTTATGTTGACTCGGAGCTATAATCAACTTTCCTCTAATTACCTTGATCTTTTCAGAAGTCTCTCGAACCATATTGGGCTATGAACAACGGGTTCAATTACCTCTTCCCAACGTAATGGTGGTCGACATGGACGGTCATACAATGTCTCAGGCGGTGCCATCTGATAACCGATGTTGGATGTAACTCGGCTAATAGAAACTGTTCTTCCCAATTACTACTAAGTGTCATAACACTACTCTTCCAAAATCAATCGGAATAGAAGGAGCTGAGTACCCCATACTTACTGCAAATTCTGCCAGGAAGGAAACACAACCTTTGTATCACGGTTAAACGTATCAACACTGATACACTACGGCGTCTCACGATCGTACAGATGTGAATCACACTAAGGGAAATTACTGTGTCGGTCACTTTGAACGGTAACGAACGTGTAGATGTGGTCCAAACAATCTACAAGGTTCTAGAAGAGTGTTGTCCTTACGCAAAGTTCTTAGAAATGCTATAACAGGCAATTAAAAATGGTTGTAACAAACCTGTGATTCTTTGGTGTCGGTCTTTACCTGCTGGAAAATCAAACAAATTCAACAATGGATCCCTTTAACCCCTTTCCATCAATACTAGCGATGCAAATCATGGTACATCTCCGGATGTGTGGCGAAACGGGAATGGTAGAACTCTTTCAACACATCTCCACGGCAAGCAACGGGAATGAACACTCGGTCTCGAGGTCTCAAACCTCTAATGTCACCAAAAGTCCAACCCTGTCCTAAGTCTCCATTAAGTATACGGAACGTCAAGGCAATGGTCTCATCATCAAGTTTATGTACTACTAACAACTTCAAGTCAAAACTTTTGATTACACATTCAAGTCAAACGAGCAAATTTGGGCAAAAGTCTCTGAAACACAATTCTCAAAGTCATCACAACGTCTCAGTATTCTCCACTCTTGCACCGGTAAATACACTAGGGTACGCGCAAGTCTCAACATTTTCCACTCTTGCATAGGTAAGAAAGTTAAGTCATAGTCATACTCCTCGATCACGACATTAGCCTAGCTCAGGTGGCAATGAAATTCAAGTCATAGCCATACTCCTCGATCACAACATTAGCCTAGCTCGGGTGGCAATGCAATTCAAGTCATAGCCCGCTCTTGTCTCAAGGTCATCCAAAGTTACATTTATAGTTACAGTTATAATTACCCAACGGCATTGTCCCAAATTAATGTCTCTTTGAGTCAAAAATGTCTCATATGTGGCGTCTCCTAGTCCTAAGTCATGGGTAGTTCAATCCACGTTTAGGAAGCATATGGTATAGTTAAATCCATTCATGCTCAATGCTCACAAGAATAGGTGCCGAAGTCAAACAAGTTTTGCAACTTTAGTATAATACATTCTCACCCAAAGCATCTCAAACAAAGTTCACCTCTATTTTAGTCAACGAAGTTAATTGCCAAATGGGAAACGTTTCCAACAATGTAATGGTAGTCACCTATTAGTCCCGAGAAACCATTATTCTCATATACAAAGCAAATCTATAATGGTCCCAATGTTAGAAGGATTCGCGGATACTCTATTACCAGAAACGACATATTCAAGAAACTTTTTACCTCAGATAATCAATATCCACACTTAGATAATTTGGCATACGTAGTCATCGGTGCGCAATCACAAATTTGTCCTAGCAAGGATTAAACACACGGTTTATTAAATCTACTAAAGCAGCAGGTGCGTTCTTCAAACTGAATGGTATAACAAGGGATTCACAATGTCCGTAACGCGGGCGGAAAGTAGTCTTAGGGATCTCACGTTCCCTAGTGCACAGCTGGTGATAACTCTATTTTAAATCAATTTTTGAAACTAAAATGTTGAACCACGAAGTTGGTCAAAAGGATCTACTGATTCTTATAGTCACAAGATTCGATGTCATAAGCAATACTCCACTTGAGCGAACCACCTATCTTCTTGGCACAGGAAAATGGGTACTCTCCAAGGAGACGGATTACGACAGACGAAATCGCTAACCTGTAAGTTCTCCAATTGAGTCTTTAATTCTTTCAACCCTGCGGATGTCCTATAATACGGCGGCATCAAAATAGATGAAGTACTGGATATTAATCTGTCACAACTCAATTCTCACAGATAGGCGACAAGCCATGCAAATCCTCAGGGAACACATCGGTGTACGAACCCACAACGGGAGAGAACTCAATCAAATTTGGTTCATTCTCATTGGAAAACAAACAATCTATTTAAGGAGTCAATACGATTTTTACCGTTGCACAAACTGTGAAGCGGATACATCGGAGTCTCTATACGATCATCCACGAAACAATTAAGATTCCCGGATGGTAATGCAAATGCTACCTTCCTCTCGAATAAGTCACAAGTGCTCGGTAAGTACTCACTAGTCCATATTCATAATCACAAATCAAAGATGGTGTGCTGGTCAGTTATCACAGTTCGCAGTCACGACACACTCGATCCAAGGGAACTAAGCCTCCAATGGAAGTATCAATTAACAACTAACAAGGTAGGGACCAAATGACTCATTCCTCAACTCAATGATGATGCACAAGGTGATATCCGAAGGGATACGATACGCCGATATCTACAGGCATAGTGGCACTGGGACTAAACACGAACAACTTACCTCGGATCACAGAAGCATCAGTATTTCCAACGGAAGGTGCGGCGGCAAAAGATTAAACTGTCCTTATTGTCCTCCTAGGGACGCTCGGCCAAAAATCTGAGTTGAAGGAGTTGGCTGTGGTGGTAACAAAGGTGGTCTACAAGCCTGCTGAAAAGGTGGATGAACTGGGGTGGTCCAACTGGCTGTTCATAGTCGGTGCACGAAGTTCTCTAACTTTTTATTCGAACTCAAATACCCAAATACTAATATTTTCTGAACCACTTTACTACGTACATTCAAGTCGAATCCAACCATGTTGGTGTGTAGGCCTGGACGAAATCCATTCTCAAAAGTTCTTACCTTCATTCCTTTGTCCAGTGTTATATCAAAAATGAGACTAGCCTCATACTCAGAAACTGTCACGGCTCCCTAACGAAGATTTCAGAAATTCAATCCTCTTAGCTCGACGAACTACGAACGAGAAATACTACTCACAAAATAATCGGTTGAGGATGTCCCATAACATATTCTCCAAAGTCGGTGTAGTCAACACTAACCCCCACTTAAATCTGACTGAAGAGTTACAACGTATACTCGAAGATCCTACTCCAAATTATGAATACGCGCTCAAGCCACAGTTCCACGTGAACCGGGCACGAATCTCTATAGGTTAAACATTAATTCACACATCACTTGGAGGATACGCATACTTAGCATGAGATCATATAGCTCGCAACATCAATCATGTTCACATATAACATATAACGTTTCCCTTCATAATTCCATTTACATTTACGAACAATGATACCATATTGCTTTGTAAATCAACTCGATACTTAACATAAACGGCAAGGATAGTACAGGAAAGGCAATCAACATCAATATAGATTACTAGCAACCTTAAGCAATTTATATCATGATTAATACTAATCAATGCCTACCATGACCCATGAGAACACATAGCACTGAGAATATGCATGGTTATAACATAACTGTAGGGCAAGTCAAACATGAATGCATTTGGCATGTATCTTGAACACTTATAAATGTTGGAACCGATAAGCCCATAGCACATAGAATATGTACGCATATCACATGTATGCATTAACATAAACATCAAATTCACATAGAAGAATGCTCATCAACAATACGGGATCACATTACTCAATATGCATCAATGCATATTAGAACGATTGAAAATCATATAAACACTTAACATATCGGGTATGGAACATTTGATTTTTTTGACATGTAAGCACTTAGCATATGCGTACTTAGCCTCGAAGGCATTCAACCTTAAGCATGCTAACATTATACTCGCTTTGCATGAAATACGTACTCTTCATATCATAGCCAATGAAAATGCACATCACAACACATAGAGCACGTTGGCTTCACATGAACTCACATAGCACGTAAGATATGAAACATGTAAACTGGGCATATAAGTACAAAAGTTCCGAAGACTTTTACTAAAAAAAAATATATGCTCACGCAGCATCTCACTATGTAGAGCAAACGGCGACATAGTTAAAACAATTAGTATTGAATGGGGAATCGAATGACTATTAACCACATTAAGCAACTCACAGAAGGACTAAAGCCATCCCATGGAGTATGTAAACATTTAACATGTAAGCACACACTACGTCGAATGTGAAACATGTAAACACCTTGAACATGTAACCATGTAGGTCCCAAAGGAATTCAAACTCTACGCATGCCCCCACGGCATCGCATCATCTCAACAAAAAACCTCAATGAAAGAAACGGAAAGAAATAAACAAACTTAGGCATGGACGGAAACGAAACAAGCCCGAAGTAAACACCCATAGCCCCTAGGTTCTGATACCAAACTGTCACACCCCGGAAATCGAAGCGCGAGGAAAGAGGAAAGATAGAGAGAAAAGTAGTAAAATTCAATCACAAACGCGGAAGCGACTTTGGAATCCCACGGGGATTCCTACAAGGATGACTTACTAATACATAAACTCAAAATGGACTTACATGTTAACGAGTCCATCAAAGGTGAAAGCATTTGAAAATCACATTACAAGTACTAGTTTCAAGGAGAGAAAGAAAGAAATACAATAACTTTGAAAAAGGGCATTTTTTTTATAGTTGCCGAATTTTAAAACACCTGTAAGTAACTATATCTTTGAAATTCTCACATTCTGTTCAGTAGGTCCATGTAAAATTTGATTCTGAACAACTTTTGTCTAACGACATGTTTTCCAATTCTGCACCGTTTGGGAAGAAAATTGAAATAACAGTAGCAGTTTTTATTTGACAGCAACTTTGACAGCATAAGGACCATTTTTGGATAATTGCTGAATTTTGAAACATCCGTAAGTAACTATATATTTGAAATTTTCACATTCTGTTCGCGTTGGTCCATGTAAAATTCGATTCTGCACAACTTTCGTCTAATAACATTTTTTCGAACTCTTCACCGTTTGGGCAGAAAACAAAAAAAACAGTAGCAGTTTTTATTTGACAGCATTTTGACAGCATGTTGAAATGTCCCCAACGATGCTAAATCCTCAAGTTTAAACATCAATACATGACTAGACAAGTACTAAACAACATACAACACGTGTCTAGAGCAAGCGGAACTTCATGTACTCGAAATTTATTGAAAACGAGAAGTGAAAGAGATAAGGAGAGGAAGAATGGAAGGGAGAGAGATATAGGGAGAGATAGGGAGAGAGATAGAGGGAAGGTATTCTAAACACACACACACACACACGTGTATTTTTACATTCGGAAACATTTTAAGAAAAAATTTAATTCCAACATAAGCAAAAGAAAAGAAAGTTTGAGAAATGGAAAGAGATCAAAGAGAGGGAGAAAGAGAAAGAGAATGGGAGAGATTAGGAGAGAGAGAGATTTTGAAACATTTCATTTGAAAGCAAAAGTGTAAACCCAGCAAGGATTCCATTGAAATGCGAAGAGTCCGGCAAGGACAAAATAAACATAACCGAATCCGGCAAGGATTCAAAATAAAATAACAATGAGTCCGGCAAGGACAAACCAAACACAACCAAATCCGGCAAGGATTCAACTTAACACACAAACATAAAGCCTTAGAAGGAATACTACGGTCTCGGAAACATAATTACATACCATAAATAAGTTGAACAAGTATAAAAAAAATGAGGACTAACACTTGTCCATCAAAATTACAACACGGCTTCCCGATGACAAAATATGGAGGTCTATGCCCAAGAAGTTTCGAACAAGAATAATACAACAATTTTCTTTAGTGCACTAAACTATTACATTCTTGCCAAAAGGCTAAATTAACATGGGAACTATCCAGGTACATATCTAAGCATGAATCTTCAAAATAGAACAAAATGCATCAACGTCTACGCGTCGGGTCATATGTGCCCTTTTTGCCCTTATCAAGTCCACCTGAAAAATGTTTTGTCGTTTTTATGAGAACGACGGCTCGTAGAAAACATTGTAACAAGTCTATATGCTATCCGTGACTAAAATGAAATGAGGTGCATTGAATCGCCACCATGGCTACAATGAAATGTTTAAAGCCGCAAGGCTATGCGTGATATATGCACATCTCTCTCATTACCGGACTATGAGCCACCCACGCATGGAGTGTAGCATACCAACTTCCAGGAGCTACCCGAATATAGTTTGGAGTTTGAATGTTTCTAAGGCTCATTCTCCCTGTCTCACATCACAACCCACGTCCGGATTTCTTAAATCAAATTCCCACACATGGGGTTTTTCTCTCTTTTTCAAATAAAACCTTTATGTCGTGATACGTGAATGCTTGCCGATTTGGCCTCAATGCATGAAATGTTTAAAATGACATTATAGATGCTCCAACAAATTAGTGAACACAATAATTCTTACATGTTGAACATGTATCAAAGACATCAAGAGTTGAATTAAAATTCCTAATATAACATTCCTAACAAGGATTTCTAAACTAACGTCCTAACATGCTTTTACACATAAAGGGAGCATCCTAAGCACATCTAGCATCACATAATCAACTTTAGTACAACCAAAACATGAAATTCACAATCTAGCATACAATCTCCAAATTACTACTTTGAGGAAAAATAATGCATGTGTCCATATTATTCCCCTAACATCATTTTAATTACATTTAACACCCCAAATTTTACAACTTATACAACCAAGACATATAATTTCACAATTAGGCAAAATAATCCCAACATACAAGTTTATCATCACATAGAGTAATTAACACACAAGAATCACATCTAGGCAAAAAGCCCTAATTTTTCAATTTGGGGAAAACCTAGAGTATATATCTACGTTTTCTCCTAAACACATGAATGAACTCATATACATTTTAGGTGTGCATAACATGTAGAAATGGTACAATAGAATCTACCTCAAAGCCATAAATTCCAAAATCAAAGAACTCCAATGAACCTCAATGAACTCCAATGAAGTTGCTAGAATTTGTTGAGGAAGGTTCCAAATGTCCCATGCTTAGAAATGGTTGTAAGAGAGTCCAAATACTCCAATGAAGCTATTCCAAGTAGAAGAACACCATAAATTTCGAAATGAGCTTGATTTAGGAAAACCCTAGCTTTGCTTGGACTCTTGAAAACACTTACCAAATAGGGATAGCAAGCCCTAGTGAGGAAGAGCAATGCTTGAGAGTGACAATCTTGTTGACTTCTTGAAGTTTAAAGAAGAAAAGAAGGAGAAAGGAGAAGAAATGAAGGAGGGGAGGTATGGTGGTCTTGAGAGAAGAAGAAGAAGAAGAAGAAGAAGAAGAAGAAGAAGAAGAAATGAAGGGGAAAAAAAATATAACGTGAATGAGGGGGGGATATGTTTGGCCGGCCATATATGGGAGTGGGGTGGGGCCCACTCTCTTGTATGCTCCAAAAATAACTGTTTGGTGCTCCAATGGACAGTCTGACCCAACGGTGTAACCCCGAAATTAAATAAACACATCCACAGGCACAGAAATAAATTTCTAAGCATATGAGAGGCCAAATAAAATAATCCAGTCATGCTCTGGAATTAAAAATACAGTCAAATAAAATAAGGGTCCACAACAGGAAAGGCAAAATTACCCCATTACCCTTATTAAAATTCTGAGACATTACAGTAACCACCTCATCTTACTGACTCTTTTATCTTGACCATAACCTCTCAACTCATTCGGTTCGCCAGAACCATCCGGCACGAGGCCGTTGTTTTAGATCGGTCTACCGTATCTGAGTCGGCCTGGACATGACCTGATTGGCCTGCCGTATCCGAATCGACCTGGGCTCAATCTTTCCTAATTAATCTACCGTATCCGAGTCGGCCTGGAATAATTAAGGTGACACAAGACTCTGACTGGCCTACCGTATCTGAGTCGGCCTGGGCTCAATCCTTCCTAATTAATCTGCCGTATCCGAATCGGCCTAGAATAATTAAGGTAACACAACTCAAGACACCCTTTCTTTACTTATTTCTCACAAATGTATATGTTGACCCAAACGACTCATTTCCAACATGCCAACTCGACTATGCACGTGTATGACTTATTCCATTTACAATGTTCTTTAACCTGACAGTGGTTGTTTTAAACACGTGATTATCATCAAGTGAACCAATTTAACTTAATTTGATTTTTAGGAAAACTGACGATGTAATTTTTGGAGTCATGTAATTTTTATTACAAATTTTAAAAGAATAAAAGTAGCCTATAAATATAGTCACAAGGCCCTTCTTAACGACATAATTATATAAAAGTAGAGGGTACATGCTTTGACATTATTCTTAATAAAAACAAGGCATTAAAATACAATTCTGTTATTTTTTCATAAATTTAGAAATATCAAAGGTATTTTGAAATAATTAAAATATTAGTTAAACAACCACTAATTTATTTATTAACAACATCAAGTTCTAGTTTTATAATTTGATAAATTACAAAACTGTATAAAAATGACCTCTAACATGTTAACAATAATACAGAATTTAATAGAGTCAATAAGTACTTTTAACACTAATTTTATACTAATATATTTACTATTTATTTTTATGATAAAAATAATAATTTACAAACTTATATGTAAGTAGCAAGTATTAAGCTCCCAACCTTGGGGTCAAGGAACTAACCAAATCAACAAACTATTTCAAGGGGGATTAATTGGGATCCTAATATTTCATTGTCAATTTACAGAATAAGTTTTCGTTAACATTTTTGGTACCACTAATTTTGTACCTCCATGGCTATATATACATATCTATACATATTCACTTATTTTTGAAACCTACGGATAGCGCGTAATGACTTAAAGTACATTAAGAGTGGGTTCAAAAGACTCACTGTTCTTCGTAGTGGCTGGACTAAGAGACTGAAAGATTTCGTAAATATCCGTAATATAAGCTTTGAGCTATAATGGCAATGGAGCTCCTACTGTGATGTTCTTCCTTTTCTACTTAGGACTTTTAGAATTGTACTGTGCTTGTGAGCAGGTGAGAGAGAGAGCTACTGAGAGCTTTGTATTTTTTTGAATGTGGGTATGTTGCTTGTGCTAGCACTTGCCTTTATATAGGCAATTTAGTTAAGATATATGGTTAGAATGAGCACACATCTCGGCTCTTTTTATCCATGAGATTAACATCACTTTCTTTTACCATCAGTAGGTAAAGTATGTGGTTAAAACACAAGCCCACATCTTCACAATTTACAACCATGTAAATTCAATCATAGCATATCAACTAGTTGCTACAATGACGTAGCCAATGGTTAAATCAATCAGTTCACGTGGATAATACAACTGGTGGTTTGATCTGCTTTGGTCAGTTAGCTAATTAAAATGTCCCAAATAAAATCATTAGGGACAAAAATGTAGGCGACGTGATATTACATTTTATTAATGGTTCTAATCCCAAATCATAGGGTAACGTAGGGTCGCAGTCTTAAGTAGTAATAACAAAATTAAAATTACTAAGGGTTGTAAAATTAAAGGCATTGCATTATTAAATGTTAACACAAACATTTTTTATTTATTAAAAATAATACCATAACTACAAATAGTACACACTGATAAAATAGAAAATGGCATTTTATTTATTATTAGGGACGCGAAAGTACAGGTTGCTACAAGCAGTTTCTCCCCTGTTACGAATTTAAATCCTTTTTTTGACCTATTTTGAAATCCGAATGTAAACATGTCTTGTATATATGGTTCTCTCCGTTTTTCCGCAAGGATTATGAATATGTGATCGGATTTAACCAATTTCAATCATATCTCTCGGATTTTACGAAAAACCGAGAGGTGACAAAACTTCAATTCTAATAGACTTTCTTATATAAATGAATTAAGCCCTACAACTTTAAACATAACATCTATGGACTGTAATCTTTCATTTTTATCTATCAAAACGAATTTTGGTTAAGTTTCACAAAATCACTATTTTTACACCATGAATAAGCTTAAACGAATTTCATATAAACACATACTAATTCAAGCAATATAAATTGTAATTAAGCATGAAATTACATTTCAAGTGAGTTGTAGTACTCACTGAGATAGAAGATTATAGTTTGTTGAGAAAGATAACCAAATTAAGAGAACACCCACTTCAAGCTTGTGGCTATGGAGTTGAGCTCTCTCTATCTCTCTAAAAATTTCTATAAAACTCTCTGCAACTCTCTCTTTCTCTCAATATTCTGTTTGTAAAAGAAACATGTCTAGAGAATGAGGCTAAGTGTGTGTATATATAGAAAATAAATTTTGAAATACTTGGGGACCAAGAACTTTCTCCCTCACTCAACAATTTGGTTTTGTTTTATAAATTCCTAAATTCTTAATATACACCACACACATATACGTACATAACCTGTATATATGCAGATTGGACAACACACATACACTCAATTTAGATATATAGGAGTTGCTAGGAGGTAGTATGGGTCAAACTTAGGGTGTTTGGAAAACTAGCTTTTAGGCACAAATTAGCACACACATTAATAGCATTGCCAAACAAGGCATAAGCAAGTTGTCTAGGAATTCCTTAGAGTGTTTGGGAAAACAACTTATGGCACTACACTAACACACTCCAATTATGCATTCCCAAACATGCCTAACAAAATGATTGGGTAAATTAAATGAGCATAAAAGCAAATGTCACATCCTGATTGATGAAAATTCCCAAACTGTGGGAGTCCATCGTGGCGCGTACAGTTTTCGTTCATGAACTGGTATTTTCACGACGCGGTGATCATCACAAAAATACAAAAAAGTATAAATTAACGTAGGAAATAATTTTTCAGTTATATAAAAATACAGTTTGAATTGAAAGTAAATATTTTCACCGTCTTGAAAATATAGTTTTGAAATTTGTCATAGGTAATCCTAAATTATAAGAATTACAGTTTGACCCCAAACAAAGTATTCTTATTTCTCCAAGGATATGTAAACTGTATGAATAAGTTTCTTATTTATTCAAAGATAAAGCGAGTAATAAAAAAAATACAATTTGTAATTATTGAAAATACAGGTTGTTACATCGTCTGACACCCGGATAGGGATCCTACCTTCGCTATGCTAGTCAGATGGGGTCACTGAAGGGGGATATAAGCTCTTGTCCTGAGTCCTCGGCCATGATTGTTCATCCTCCGACCAGGAAGATGAGTCGAAGCCTGAATGGCACATCCCTAAGGCCCCCGGGATTGGGTGAGGGAATAACTGGCGACCTAGATAGTGATCTGGGACTCCAAGCCTGAGATACAGGGGGGCAAGGTTAAAAGCCTACAAGGCAAAGTGTACAAGGTCTTCAGGGTAAGGTAACACTCGGTTGGGCCTTTTCATTTATATTTCCTTGTAGTTTGTATTTTCTTTTAATGAAAGTTGGATATTTTATCGGGTACTTTATATGGTTAATGTAAATGTGATTTATTTATGTGAAGTAGTTGTCTATTAGAGATTTAATTATAGGTTTATGTATGACTAAAAGCTAGATGAATAAATATTTACTAAAAAACTAATTAAAACAAGTTTTTAAAAAATGGTGACCAAAATAGGATAATATTTTAGCACTATCAACTATCGAAAGAGCAATTTCCACACTTGATAGATTAGCATAATAAAGCTAGTAACACCTTTTTGTAAGTGTTGGAATAATGTATTGTCTACAGTTGATCAACTGTCGAAAATAAGAGCATTTCTCACACTATAGGTACTATCGAAATATAATTATTTCCACACTTAGAAATCGTTGATATATCTCTTTTCGCATCACTAATTTTGTGTCAAGAATAGTTTTTCCGACACTTATATTCTGTAGATAACAAGTGTCGCTAATAAATCATTGTCCCTACACTAGCAAAACTGTCGAAAATGGTGTCGGAAAAACTTCCGGCAATTTTGCTCGGTAAGTATTTACCACACCCTTTTTCTCGGTCGGTTATCCTACCGCCGAAAAAAGCGCCAAAAATAGTTTTTGCAACACTTTTTGTTTATTCTCGACACTTTTTTTGCGTGGAAAAAGAGCATTTTTCCTATAGTATATAGGATAATTCTTATCCAGTCAAACAAATGAGGCCTTGAGTCCTAGTTTTTTTTTTTTTGGGCCAACAAACGATGGGTTCCAAGGTTTATTGGTCAAGTGGTAGTTTTAAAAGGAGAAGACCATCATACCATGTCATCATGCACATATGGTGTTGGGGTAAAAACGAAATCCCCACTATTAGGAGCAACACTTCATAACTTTGTCAAGTGTGAATTAAATAGAAACTGAAATAATTTCCAGGCCACAAATTAAATATTCAACACAATCCACCACAAGCAATAAAAGTAATAAAAATGACACTAACAATTTATGTAGAAAAATCCTCCAATGAAGAGGGAAAAAATCACAGGGTAACTCCGAATAATTCCACTATGTAAAATAAGGAATACAAAATGTTCTCTCAAATTTTTGCCCCAAAACTTGAGGTATCCAATCAATTGAGTGTGAGTAAAAGGTTTATCTCTTAGGATTCACAATACCCTGAGAAATACAAGCAAAAACCTCCAAATCTCAAAGAATTTGAGTAACTAAACAATCCCTTAAAGAACTCACCTTCTCCTTCTTGAAGTTGCGGCCCCCGTCACTGTGCATACAAGTCAAGACCTTCACCCTTAATACTCTCTTTGTTTCTAATGTTTGCGCAGGACCCCTAGCTGTGAATCACAACAGCACATTTTAATTCTTAACTAAATTGATTAGCTAGCAAACAAGGCCCAAGGCCCACATAGCCTACGTAGGGAAATAACTAATTAAGTAATAGTATGGCCCAATAAATAAAATCTCATATGTATAGAAACACATGGTATACCCAACAAATCTCCCCCACCATACACATGAGAGGAGGGAACACCAATTTGACCCCTCATTTTGAGTCCATTCTAGTTAGCTCTTGAGCTCAAGCATCTCTTTTGTCACGACCTTAGTCATCATGTTAGACAGATTCTTATTTGTATGAATTTTCTTCAACTTCATCTCTTGCTTTTCCGTTACCTCACGAATCCAATGGTAATGAACATCAGTATGTTTTGTACGGGATTGATTTTTGGCATTCTTGATCAAGTCCTTAGCACTTTGACTATCATAATGAACCACATACTTATCTTTCTTCAAACCCAACTCTTGGAGAAACCATTTCATCCATAACATCTCTTTCCCTGCTTTAGTAGCAGCAATATACTCAGCTTCAGTGGTAGACAAGGCAACACATTTTTGTAACTTGGACTACCACGAGACAGCTCCCCCTGCAAAAGTAAACAAGAAACCCGAAATAGACTTTCGGTCATCAATGTCCCATGCCATATCTGAATCTATAAACCCTTCCAAGACTGGTTTTGAACCCCCAAAACATAAACACAAACACAAACTTTTCATGTAGTAAAGAATCCATTTGATTGCTTCCCAATGCTCTCTTCCAAGATTAGAAAGAAATACGCTCACAACACCCACTACCTGAGTGATATCTGGTCGAGTATAAACCATCGCATACATAAGACTCCATACTGCCAGGGAGTAAGGAAAACATCCATTTCTTCTATTTCTTCTCGGGTCAAAGGACATAAGATTTTACTTAGCTTAAAGTGACTCGCAAGAGAAGTGCTAACTAGCTTAGCATCTCTCATGTTGAACTTTTCAAGCACCTATTCAATGCATTTCTCCTGTGATAACCATATCTTGTTGGCTTTCCTGTCACGAACAATCTTCATACCCAAAATCTGTCGTGCCAGGCCAAAGTCCTTCATATCAATGGAATTGAATAACTCCCCTTTTAGCCTGTGAATCATGTTAACATCTTTCCCAATAATAAGCAAATCATCAACATAAAGTAAAAGCATAACAAAGTTACAATCAGGAAACTTCTAGACATCAACACACTAATCTACAGCTGTTCTCTTGAACCCATGACCTACCATAAATGAATCGAATTTCCTATACCACTATCTCAGAGCTTGCTTAAGGCCATAGAGACTCTTCTTCAACTTGCAAACAAAGTGCTCTTTCCCCTTAACTACAAATCCCTCTGGATGTACCATATAAATCTCTTCCTCCAAATCACCATGAAGGAATCTTTACATCTAGTTGCTCAAGCTCAAGATCTAAGCTAGCTACTAAACCCAATATAACTCGAATAGAACTCATCTTCACCACTGGTGAGAAAATCTCATCAAAATCAACACCATGCTTCTGCCCAAAGCCCTTGATAACTAAACAAGCCATATACTTTAGTAGCTTAGCACCATCCTTCTGTAACTTGAACACCCATTTGTTTCTCAATGCTTTTCTTCCCTTAGGAAGATCAACCAACTCATAAGTATTATTCGTATGCAAGGAATTCATCTCATCTTACATAGCCTGTACCTAACTGCCTTTATCTATATGAGTCTGAACTTCCTGAAAACTCTTTGGTCCCCCTCATTTGTAAGTAAAATATTGTCAGAACTGGAATACCTGACTAATGGCATCTGCCCCTGAGTCGATCTCCTGACTTGAGGTACTATAATCTCTGGTGGAAGGGGATGTTCTTCCTGCTCAAAACCTTCTATATCTGGCACATCATCATCCCCAAATTCTGGAACATATATAACTGGCTCATCTTGTACTTTTCCCCCATTTGTGGCACCTTGTGATGTGGAAGGAACTGTTGTAAGGTCTGGAGCACTACTCATTTTAGACTGTGCAGGTTTATCAAAATTAGCCAAAGTCTGACGTTCGTGAAAAATCACATCTCTGCTTCTGATCACCTTTTTATTTTCTGGATCCCACAACCTGTACCCGAACTCTGCATCTCCATAACTAGGGATGGCAATGGGACAGGTTTTTTGGGTTCCCCGCCCCATCCTACCCCTAATAGGTAGGGTATGGGGGTGGTTTAAACGGGTTAGGGGCGGGTATAGGGGTGAAAGTGTCAACCCGAGCTAGGGTCGAGTCGTGGTCAGGGTTATGGACAAATCCCCTGAACCCGCCTCGATTATGCAAACGTTATACTAGTTCTCACCGTTCCATATCAAAAATCCACTAAAGATGTATGAGTTTCTTCTATTATAAATTGAGTGCACCGAATTAGCTTGTAGAGAACTTTCTACTATTTCAACTTTATATTGAGTGCCGTGAAGGAATTGTGCATTAAAAACTATACACTGACAGTTTTTTATGTGAATATATATTGATACACCCAAAATTGGCTCTACTATATGACTGTGCGGTTCCCTTCAGGTTTGACCTCCCGACCTCCTGACCTCTAAGTCCGACCTCCGGGTCTAACCTCCCGACCTCCAGGTCTGACCTCTAGGTCCAAGCTCCCGACCTCCAAGCCGACCTCTAGTGCTCCGACCCCGACCGGTTCCGACCCGACCAACCGACCGATTCCGACCCTGACCTATGGGTCGGAATATGCAGTCTAATTACAATACAGTTTAGGTCCAGGTCAGTTAACTCAGAGGCGCGTCCCAAACTGCTCAGACTCCAACAGTTTCCTATATTAGCTAGAAGACTAATGGAGAGTACAAATTGTTTCCTAATTCAATTAGGAAACCCCACCACGATTGATGCCAATCAATCCTAAATCAGATTGTATTACCTAATCGTTATAATTTCCTTGTACGAGTAGGTCTCTTGTTTCTATAAAAAGGGATCAACTTTTCAGTCTATGCTTCACCTCTATAGCAGTCATCATCACGGTTCGGGGATGGTATAACAAAGAATCATTAGTAATTCAGGGCGGGGTCGGGGGCTGCACCAATTCAGGCGGGGCACGGTCGGAAAACAGCACTCTCCATCCTATACCCGCCCTGTTGCCATCCCTATCCATAACCAACAAAGATACATGGAGTAGCTTTATCATGAAACTTAGATGTTTGCTCCTTAGCAACATGTGCAAATGCCTTGCACCCAAACACCCTCAGATAAGAGTAGAAAATATCACAACCAATCCATACCTTCTCTAGAATCTAAAAATTCAAAGGAGCTGAAGGAGACCTATTAATCAAGTAGCAAGCTGTGTGAACTACTTTACCTCAGAATGACTCATGCAGCTTAGCTATTCGTAACATGCATCTGACTCTTTCTACAATAGTCCGGTCCATCCTCTCGGCCACACCATTGTGCTGTGAGGTACGTGGAACTGTCCTCTCATGCCGTATATCGTGACCAGCACAATATGCTTCAAACTCTTTTGAAGTGTACTCTCCCCCATTATCAGTACTGAAAAATATTGAATATTGCATATTCATGTGCCAATATAATAGACGAAGTGCTCATTTAATCTCCTAAATCCCTAGTTTTACATGCATATTTGAATTAATATAATTTAATGGTGATGTCACTCAAATGCATGTAATTATTTGCTTTTATATATTTTATATGTTTAGGTAAAAGTAATGTAAAATAAAGGGAATGAAAGAAGTAGCAACCACACTATAGTATTTCTAATACATTATGTTAGTCAAAACAAGTGAATAGTAACAATGTCAGAAAGTTAGAAGAATCCAAAAAAAATAAAAAAATAAATAAAAATAAAATAAACTAACGAACGAAAGTAACATCCAACCAAATGCTTGGATGTTAATATATGAATATAATGTACATTTTTTTTCTCTTTTGCTCTCTCTCTCTCTCTCTCTCTCTCTCTCTCTCTCTCTCTCTCTCTCTCTCTCTCTCTCTCTCTTTCTTGTCTGTAGTTTCTTTTTTTTCAAACAATGTCAGAGAACGAAGAAAAAGAGGAGCTTAAGAGAGAAAAAGATGATCAGGCGAAGAAAAATTGGCAGAGTGATGAATACAGTGACGATTTTTGCATTTCAATTCGTCTATAAATTAAGGCAAGCCAAGAGCAGAAAAAAGGAAGCATCATCACAAGCATCATAACAGTTTACAATCACTGAGAGAGAATAGTTTAGGGAGGTTATCATGTGAGCACTTCATATTGTCCCTAGAAATAGGAACCTTTAATTTTTCTTTGCCTTTTCTAGTTCTAATAGTTGTAAAAATTTGCTTTTATGTAATTGATGATATCATGTTCAAAAATATGTAACAAACTTTGTGTATTGTATTTCTTAAAATAAAATATTTGTTTTCTTGTACAACCTTTGTCAATTTGTAGTAGTAAAATATTCCTATCAAAGTTTAGATTTAATATTTTTAGTGTAGTAGTACTTGCAGTTGTCTCCTAAAATAGTTTGAAACCCCAAATTTTTAATTTTTTTAGCAATATTTCATTCACTAGAAGACAGATTTTGCAAGTAAATGCCAGATTTCGTAGCCACGTAGTTGTTATATCACCTATCAAAGTCTCAAGCACACCATACCCATATCTCACTCCCAAAGTAGATTAGAATTTGGTTTGGCCTTGCTTATGTTTTTAAAGTTCAACCACTGTGACCCCACAAGAATCCAAAGTCAAAGGTTTAATATTTTATTATTAATTCAGTATTTCCATTTATTTATATTGTATTAGCCTAGTTGTACTAAGTTTTGTTATTTTGCAGATTCTATAAATTCAACCCCAACTCATGTTAAGTGAAGAAAAAAATATATTAATATTATATTTCACCCTTGCCTTGGTTTTATAACATTAATTTTAATTGGACGGTAATTGTGTGCATCTAATTAATTTATCCTTAAATTTTATTTGGAAGACAGTTTCAATTCCAAAATAGTAGGCTAAAACTTTAATTGGGGATATGCAATAAAAACGTAGAAACCACAGCTTCTGTGCACTAATCTTAAATGGGCAAAATTATCTAGATAGGTTGTTTTTCCATTTATGGCCAAAAATATCTATGTATAATAGTTTATGACCATTTAACATGTTTATATACTATGGCTATATTGGGCTCAAGAGATTACATATTTGAAATAAGAATCTAATTATGTAATCGGGATTATTGCGTTGGATTGATCAGCGAAGTGGATTGTCAAACTATGCCTTTTGTCATAAAAAAAAACACCTAGCATACTCAAACAACTCATATGACAAAGTTTATATTTCAAATATGTGTTTATATATATTTCTATCTATTAATGGACAGACAATTGTGTAGTGGCAAAGTAGTGGGGATTGGCGCCGAATAAGCCACGTCCGCAGCAAGTCACGGTTCGAACCTGGTTACTGCCCAATTGCCTTTTTAAATTTTTTTTTAAAACCAAATGAAGTCGTTTCATATCAAACCTGACACATTTGATATGACCTCGACTAGTGAAAGTTTATTTTCAAATAAAGAATGATTCTGCGGTCTTAAATGCCAAATCCTTTTGAAATGCACAAAAGTTGTGGGATCTAGTGTTAGTTTGCATATTCTCAATTCCTCTAAATCATTTCTCTCAAGTTAATTAATATTTCTTGTTTTTAATAGCTTTGCTTAAAT
This sequence comes from Hydrangea macrophylla, assembly GCA_033977485.1. Taxonomy (NCBI): domain Eukaryota; kingdom Viridiplantae; phylum Streptophyta; class Magnoliopsida; order Cornales; family Hydrangeaceae; genus Hydrangea; species Hydrangea macrophylla. The sequence goes on along the minus strand of CM066984.1, from coordinate 8,208,430 downwards.
ATTTGTATCATTTCCATCTTTCGCTATAATAATATCCATAAAGTCATTTGATGTAAATTTAGCTTTTATTTCTTTTTCTTCCTTTTCTTACTAGTATCTTAGTTAGTTTGTTTTGCACTATTAAAATCTTTACCGTAAACTACTTTGAAAAATAGCTTTTAATTAGTTTTATTGCAAAAATATAAAAACTAGTAGTTTAGTAAAAGCCTCAAAAATCTATCATCTTTATTTTCTTTTTTTGGGGCAAAGAGTTACTGCCTATCTGTATAGCTTTATTTGCCATTCCCTGTGGGTTCGACCTGATCTTCCAGAACTGTATTACTTGTACGATCACCTACATTTGGGTGTTGATAAGAAAACGCGTCAATAGGATGTCGTCAAGTTTTGGCGCCGTTGCCGGGGAACGGTTAAAAAAGAAATATAAATAAAAAAAGTTAGGTTTAAAATTATTTCTCCCACTGTATCTATATCTATATATATACTTATTCTACCTTATAAATAATCTAGCTTTCTTTTTAAGAAAAAAAATAATAACATAAAAAAAATAATTATAATTTTTTTTTTTTTAAAAAAAGCTATATATAATTTTCCTTGTGAAAAATATATAAATATATATTTATAAGTATCTACGTGTCCATCTTCTAAAAAAAAGCACATATACATATATCTAAAAAAAGCACATATATATACATATATAAACCTGCCTTCTATCAAAATATAAAAATAAAAATACTAAATAAAAAAAAAGTTTTTTTACTTAGATAATAATAATAATAATATTATTATTATTATTATTATTTTTAAAACATAGTTTTTCTTTTACTTCATATGTCCTTAGATACTACTGAAGTTTTATATCAAGTACCACATAATTCTAATATTTCTAGTGAATCATCTAGTACACAATTTTTTAGAATCATGGCTGAAATTGAAGGCATAGAAGGAATAGCTGATGATGCTCAGAGTGAACATGGGGAAAATATACCACATTTGTTTTGCCAGAATGTGAACAACGCTCTTTACGTGATCTGTTTACCCCAGAACGAAACATCAATCCTTCTTGCATCACTTTACCTAGATATACAGAAAATTTTCACTTTAGACAAGGCATGATTCCACTCTTACCAACTTTCTATGGAATGGAGTCAGAACGTGCTTATTTAAATATTCGTGAATTTGAAGAAGTTTGTAGTACGTTCTCTGATCAAAGCTATCCTATTGAAATAATCCGTCTTAAGCTTTTTCCTTTTTTCTTTAAAAGATAAAGCTAAAGCCTGGCTTTTATCTCTCCGTCCTGGATCTATAACTTCATGGCATGATATGAATGTAGCCTTTCTAAAAAAAAAATTATCCTAAAAATTTAACTAATAGCATGATGCGTCAAATTAAACTTTTTACTCAAAAAGAAAAGGAACCATTCCCTGACGTTTAGGAACGTTTTAAAGATCTCCTGCTAGCTTGTCCACATTATGGATTTGAAAAATGACGTCTAATTAATTTCTTTTATGAAGGTTTAGAACCAAAATCAAAGAAATTAGCTGAAACTATGTGTCAAGGAGAATTTTTGAGTAAAACTGCCGATGAAGCTGAATCATACTTTGATTGGCTTGGAGAAAATGCTTCCCAGTGGGAAATAGAAGAAATTGGTAGGACGGAAAAAGCTAAAAGTTTATACCAATTACAATTAGAAGATGAATTAGCACGAAAAGTGGAAGCTATAACAGTAGAAAAAAATGATCCACCTAAGAAGAAAAGAGACATTTGTGATAACAGTCATACGTTAGGACATCCTACGAATGAATGTGCTAACAGTTCAAATTTTCAAGAAATTACTCCAGCAAAGATAAATGCTGTGAATAATTATAAGGGTCCTCAAAACTCCTATGGTAATTCATACCAGTCTAACTGGAGGAATCCTCCAAATCAGATATATACCAAAGAAGGTATTTTATAATTTCAAACTCAACAGTATCCTCCTCAAAATAATCAGCCGTGTTTACCTCCTCCACCTCAATTTCAACAAACACAAAATGCATATCCTAATACACAGCAAAATTCTAATGTTTATGTGCTTCTGCACAAGAAAGTACAAGAGGAACCTTTACAGTCTATGATGCAACAATTAATACAAATCATGGAAAAACTACAAACATCTATGGATAGGATTACTAATCAATACGATTCTAAAGGAAAAGGCATTTTTCCTGCCCAACCACAACCTAATCCAAGGGGACAACCACAAGGTGATCCCTCAACTTCTGGTAATAATCAACATGAACAAGTAAAAGCTATAACTATACTAAGAAGTGGTAAGGCTGTTGGACAAGAAATTTAACCTTCTTTAGAAGAAATTGAGCATACAAATAAGGATGATAATATGATAGAAATTGAGGAAAAAATAGATGAAGATAAAAGTGCTAATGAAGTTGAAATTGAAACCTTTGAAAAATAACAAATTTTTAAAGAAAATGAAACATTTGATTTACCAATGGAAAAGAAACAGAGGAAACTCTTGAATATTCTCCTCAAATTCCTTATCCACAACGTTTAAGAAAACACCAAAATGCAAAGATTCAGGAATATTTAGAATTATTTAAAAAGTGCATATTAATATTCCTCTCTTAGATGCGATTAATCAAATTCCTGCTTATGCAAAATTTTTAAAAGATTTATGTACTGTCAAACGTAAGCAAAATGTAAGAAAGGATGTGTATTCCGCTGACTTTGTAGAAGAGATTAATTCCATTGTACAACATAATTTACCAACAAAATTTAAAGACCCAGGTACACCAACAATATCTTGTATTATTGGAAATCACAAAATCAATCACGCAATCCTTGACTTAGGAGCTAGTGTGAACTTGCTTCCTTATTCTGTTTATCAACAGCTTGGATTAGGTGAGCTAAAGCCTACTCGCATGGTATTACAACTTGCTGATAGATCTACAAAATACCAGCGAGGAATTTTGGAAGATGTTCTCGTCAAAGTTGACAAATTTATTTTTCCAGTAGATTTTGTCATCCTTGATACAGAACCAGTATTAGATGCTAATGTGCAAATACCAATCATTTTTGGAAGGCCCTTCTTGGCTACCATTGATGCCACTATTCGAATCCGCAGTGGTATGATGACTGTAGTATTTGGAAATATGACTTTAAATATTAAAGTTTTTTCTAATCCACAACATCAAGAAGAAGATGAGAATATTGAAGAAGTTCATGCTATTGAATGTCTATCACGAGAATATTTTAACTTGACTTGTTATAATGATCCAGTAGAATCTGTTATTAATAACTCTATTCAAAAGCTAGACAATAATAATCTACAAAAGCATCTTATGAGTCAAGTATGTTTTAATGAAGATTCAACAGAAGAAATAATTCAAGAAGCAATGTGGACCACACATTTTGAACCTTTACCACCAAAGACTATATTAACACTTCCATCTAATTTACAAACTCCACAGTTGGAATTAAAAGAACTTCCTAAAGAGCTTAAATATGATTTCTTTGGTAGTAATAATACTTATCCCATAATAATATCATCTTTTCTAGACTCCAGTCAAGAAAATAAACTCATTTGTATGCTTCAGAAGCATAAAAGTGTCATTGGTTGGAGTATAGCAGATTTAAAAGGAATAAGCCCTTCAATATGCACTCACAATATATATCTTGAAGATAATGCTAAAACCTCAAGAGAAATGCAAAGAAGACTTAATCCTATTATGTTGGAAGTAGTTAAGAAGGAAGTTCTCAAGCTACTCGACATGGGCATTATATATTCAATATCCGACAGTAAATGGGTAAGTCCAACACAAGTTGTGCCGAAGAAAGCAGGAATTACAGTTTTTCCGAATTCAAAGGGATAATTAATTCCCACTCGTATCACTACTGGATGGCGTGTATGCATAGACTATAGAAAACTCAATGCTGTAACCTGTAAGGATTACTTTTGATTTAAAAAAAAAAAGAAGAAGACGGTACAAATGATAAAAAGGAGAAGAAAAGAAGAGGTTGGAATGAATTGCGCAAACACTCCAATCACATGCTTAGAACAAATGCACCCCAAATCTCCTATTCATCTTAATTTCTAACCTGCCAGTCAAAGTCCTAATGATTTAAAAGAAATTGATTTTTAAATATAAGTGATAAGGATGTTCTCCACGGTAGATCGCTCTTCTAATGCTAAGTATTCTTTCATGAGACTTATTGTACTCCAAATGCCTATAAATTGAGTCATAAAATGGAAGTAATTTCTCTATCTTTGCTTCCTTACCAAGTGAGGTGTTCTCTACACCGGTTTCTGAGAGTTTCTCATTAAAAGAGTGAAATCCTAGTGAGATTTGAGTTAAAACTACAAATTTTATGACTGCTAATAATTATGTAAACTTTGAAGTTAAGATCAGCTGTTTGATTTTTCAAGCACACACTGTAAGTTTAAAAATTATAAAAAAAAAATGTTACCATTGACAAACTTTGAGTATATGTGTTATTACATACTTGGAAATTTCTTTTTATTGTCAAAGGAGAAAATCTACCATTATTTTTATTTACTTTATTTTTACATTTTAATTTTTTTTTTGAATTTTGCGGGTATATTCACTGCAAACCCTCACGAGACAACACTCGTCCACTAGGGGTAACCTAGGGGTTTAACGGCTTGTTGCATACGCTAAATGCAATCGCGATTCCTGCGATAGTGAGTTATGTTTTATTTTCCATAGTTTATTCCTACTTTTTAATAAAACTTTTATAACAATTTTTCTTTTTCACTTCATTGCTAGGGACTAGCAATAAGTTAGTTGAGGGGTGTGACAAACATTGAATATTGCATATTCATGTGCCAATATAATCGACCTAGTGCTCATTTAATCCCTCAAAATCCCTAGTTTTACATGCATAGTTGAATTAATATAATTTAATGGTGATGTCACTCAAATGCATGTAATTATTTGCTTTTACATATTTGATATGTTTAGGTAAAAGTAAAGTAAAATAAAGGGAGGAAAGAAGTAGTAAACACACTATAGTATTTCTAATACATTATGTTAGTCAAAATAAGTTAATAGTAACAATGTCAGAAAGTTAGAAGAATCCAAAATAAAAACTAACGAAACATCCAAGCAAATGCTTGGATGTTACTAAATGAAATAATATATATATATGTATATTTCTCTTTTGCTCTCTCTCTCTCTCTCTCTCTCTCTCTCTCTCTCTCTCTCTCTCTCTCTCTCTCTCTCTTCTTGTCTGTAGTTTTTTTTTTCAAACAATGTCAGAGAACGAAGAAAAAGAGGAGCTCAAGAGAGAAAAATATGATCACGCGAAGAAAAATTGGCAGAGTGATGAATACAATGACGATTTTTGCATCTCATATCATCTATAAATTAAGGCAAGCCAAGAGCAGAAAAAAGAAAGCAATATCACAAGCATCACAACAGTTTACAATCACTGAGAGAGAATAGTTTAGGGAGGTTATCATGTGAGCACTTCATATTGTCCCTAGAAATAGGAAACTTTAATTTTTCTTTTCCTTTTCTAGTTCTAGTAGTTGTAAAAATTTGCTTTTATGTAATTGATGATTTAATGTTCAAAAATATGTAACAAAACTGTAATGTTTCAGAATTTTTAATTAAGGGTAATGGGGTAATTTTGCCTTTCCTGTCGTGGACCCTTATTTTATTTGACTGTTTTTTTAATTCTAGAGCATGACTAAATTATTTTATTGTATCTTTCATATGCTTATAAATTTATTTCTGTGCCTGTGGATGTGTTTATTTAATTTTGGGGTTGCACTGCTGGGTCAGACTGTCCATTGGAGCACCAAATAGTTATTTTTTTTGGAGCATACAAGAGAGTGGGTCCCACCCCACTCCCCTATAGCCAGCCAAACCATTCTTCTCCCCTCATTCATGTTAGTTTTTCTTCCTTCTATTCTTTTCTTCTTCTTCTCCTTCCAAGAGACAAAAACCTCCATAGTTCTCCTTATCTTTCAAGCTTCATTCTTCAAGATTTCAAGGGATTGTCAAGAACTTCATTATCTAGCATCTCTAATCATCCTAGAGCTTGGAATCATCATTTGGTAAGTATTCTAGAAAACCCCCAAATTCTAGAGTTTCAATAGATTTCGAAATTTTGGGTTTTGATTGAACTTCTCTTCTCTTTTATAACTTCTTTGGAGTATTTAGAAAACCTCCTAACATACCTAACCATTTTCCTTTGGAGATTCATAATGTGGTAAGTTTTCAAATCCCTAACAAATCTAGGGTTTACTAGCTTTATGTTTTCTATCCTAACCTTGGGTTGTTCTTGATTAGTGGTACATCCTTGAAGCATTTCTTCAAGATCCAAACACAAGCATTGAAGTTATTTTGGATTTACTTAGCTCTCTTGAGTTGCCATTGATTTTTGGAAGCTAAGCTTTGAGGTAGATTTACATTGTTGCATTTTCATATGCTATGCTTGTCTAAGATGCTTTGAGTTCATATATATGTGCTAGGAGAGAACTTAGACACATGCATTAGGATTTTTCCCAAAGTTGTAATGTTGGGATTATTTTGCCTAAATGTGGATTACATGCTTTGGTTGTACAAGTTGTGATCTTGGGGTATTATATGTGATTAAAATGATGTTAAGAGAATAATTTAAACACATGCATGAGGTTTCCCCAAAGTTGTAAATTTAGGATTGTATGCCTAATTGTGACTTACATGTTTTGGTTATACTATATTTGATTATGTGATGTTAGACGTGCTTAGGATGCTCCCTTTATGTGTAAAAGCATGCTTGGACGTTAGTTTAGAAATCCTTGTTAGGAATGTTATATTATGAATTTTTAATTCAACTCTTGATGTCCTTGATACCATGTCCAACGTGCAAGAATTATAGTTTACACTATTTTGTTGGAGCAACTATAATGTCATTTTAAACATCACATGCATTGAGGCCTAATCGGCAAGCATTCATGTATCATGACATAAATGTTTTATTTGAAAAAGAGAGAAAAACCCCATGTGAGGGAGTTTTATTTAAGAAATCCGGATATGGGTTGTGATGTGAGACAGGGAGAATGACCCTTAGAAACATTCAAACTCCAACTATATTCGGGTAGCTCCCGGAAGTAGGTATGCTACACTCCATCCGTGGGTGGCTCATAGTCCGGTAATGAGAGAGATGTGCATATATCACGCATAGCCGTGAGGCTCCAATCATTTCATTGTAGCCGTGGTGGCGATCCATTGCACCTCATTTCATTTTAGCCATGGATAGCATATAGACTTGTTACAATGTTTTCTACGAGCCGTCGTTCTCATGAAACGACAAAACATTTTTCAGGTGAGCTTGATAAGGGAAAAGGGCATATGTGACCCGATGCGTAGACGTTGATACTCATGTTCTACTTTAAAGACTCGTGCTTAGTTATGTATATGGATAGCTCCCTTGTTGATTCAGTCATTTTGGAAGATTGTAAATGTTTAATGCTTTGAAACTTAGAGTATTAAGGTTTTACAAAAACTTCGTGAGCTTAGGCTCTCATTTCTTGTATTTGAGAAGCTTCTTTGATTTTGATTGGGCAAGTGTTAGCTCTTGCTTTCATAGTTATTTCCTTCAATGGTTAAACTCACTTTCTGAGGATGTATTTACTTTCCGAGGTCGTTGAAGCTCTTTAAGTTCTTGTCTTTTGATTTACATGTCTATTGTTTGTTTTTCCCTTGTGTTTGGATCCTTGCCGGATTAGTTTGGGTGGTTGCTCATGAGAGTTCATTTGTTGTAGTTTAGTTCATTTTGTACTTGGGTCCTTGCCAAATCAAACCTCTCTTTTAATTCCAACAAGGTTTCAAACATTTGAACGTTCCAAATCTCTCCCATACTCTTTCTTTTCCTCCCTCTCTTTGATCTCTTTCAATTTCTCAAATATTTTTTCCTTTTACTTATGTTGGAATTATATATATACATATTTTCAAAATGGTTCCGAATGTGAAAATACATGTGTGTGTGTGTGTGTGTGTGTGTGTGTGTGTGTGTGTTTAGAATACCTTCCCTCCGTCTCTCTCCCTATATCTCTCTCCCAATCTCTCACTCTCCCCTTCTTCCTCTCTTTATCTCTTTTACTTCTCGATTTTAGAAAATTTCGAGTACATGAAGTTCCGTTTGCTCTAGACTCGTGTTGTATGTTGTTTAGGACTTGTTTAGTCATGTATTGATGTTTAAACTTGAGGATTCAGCATTGTTGGAAACATTTCGAAATACTGTAAAAAAAAAAAACTGCTACTGTTATTTCAGTTTTCTGCCCAAACGGTGAGGAATTGGAAAAATTGCTATTTGACAAAAGTTGTGCAGAATCGAATTTTACATGGGCACCCGTGAACAGAATGTGAAAATTTCAAAGATATAATTACTTATGGATGTTTTAAAATTCAGAAATGATCCAAAAATGATCCTTTATCATTTTTTTTTGTATTCCTTGAACTAGTGCTTATTCGGATAGTCTTTTAATCAAATGTTCAAATGCTTTTACCTTCGTTTGACTCGTCGACTTGTAAGTCCATTTTGGTTTTACGTATTAGTAAGCCATCCTTGTAGGAATCCCCGCGGGTTTCTAAAGTCGCTTCCGCATTTGTGATTGGGTTTTACTTCTTTTCTCTCTATCTTTCCTCTTTCCTCACGCTTCGGTTTTCGGGGCATGACAGATTGGTATCAGAGCTAACCGGGTTTGAATACCTAGGGGCTATGGGTGTTTATTTTGGGTGTGTTTCGTTTCCGTCCATGCTTAAGTTTGTTTATTGCTTTTTATTTATTTCATTGAGGTTTTTCGTTGAGATGATGCGACGCCGTGTGGGCATGCATAGAGGTTGAATTCCTTTGGGACCTATATGGCTACATGTTCAAGGTGTTTACATGTTTCACATTCAACATAGTATCTACTTACATGTTGTCTATATACTCCATGGGATGGCATTAGTTCTCTTATGAGTTGCTTAATGTGGGTAATAGTCAATCGATTCCTCATTCAATGCTAATTGTTTTAACTATGCCATCATTTACTTTACAGAGTGATATACTGCGTGAGCAATTTTTTTTTATTGAGTGAAAGTCTTCGGGACTTTTGTGCTTACGTGCCCAGTTTACAGGTTTCATATCTTAAGTGTTATGTGAGTTCATGTGAAGCATACGTGCTCTATGTATTGTGTTGTGCATTTTCATTGGCTATGATTTGAAGGGTACGTATTTCATGCAAGGCGAGTGTAATGCTAGCATGCTTAAGGTTGAATGCCTTCGAGACTAGGTACGTATATGCTAAGTGCTTACATATCAAAGATTACATGTTCCATAACCGATGTGCTAAGTGTTTATATGATTTGCAAACGTTCTAATATGTATTGATGCATGTTGAGTAATGTGATCCCGTATTGTTAATGAGCATGCTTCTATGTGAATTTGATGTTTATGTTAATGTATACATATGATATGCGTACATGTTCTACGTGCTATGAGCTTATCGGTTCCAACATTTATAGGTGTTCAGGATACATACCAAATGCATTCATGTTTGACGTGCCCTACAGTTATGTTATAACCATGCGTTCCCATGGGTCATGATAGGCATTGATTAGTATGAATTATGATATAAGTTGCTTAAGGTTGCTAGTAATCCATATTAATGTTGATTGCCTTTCCTATATTATCCTTGCCGTTTACGTTAAGTATCGAGTTGATTTACAAAGCAATATGGTACCATCGTTCGCAAATATAAATGGAGTTATGAAGGGAACCGTTATATGTTATATGTGAACATGATTAATGTTGTGAGCTATATGATCCCATGCTAAGTATGCGTGTCCTCTAAGTGATGTGTGAATTAATGTTTAACCTATAGAGATTCGTGCCCGGTTCACGTGGAACTGTGGTTTAAGCGTGTATTCATAATTTGGAGTACCTTGGTACTGTCTGAGGAGAATCTTCGAGTAGGCGATGCAACTTTTCAATCAGGGTTAAGTGGGGGTTAGTGTTGACTACACCAACTTTGGAGAGTATGCTATGGGACACCCTCAGCCGACTGTTTCATGAGCAGTATTTCCCGTTCGTGGTTCGTCGAACTAAGAGGATTGAATTTTTGAAATCTTTATTAGGGAGCCGTGACAGTTTCTGAGTATGAGGCTAGTCTCATTTTCGATATAACATTGGACAATAGAATGAAGGTAAGAACTTTTGATAATGGACTCAGTGGACACGCGGCGTTCCACCTCTTTGTTAAGTTTTGAAACTTGTTTGAAATTTGATTTGGATCAAAGAAAAGAAGATAGGTCAGTTGAAAACAGATACAGAGTCGCCACTTGGTTTTCTATGGAACCAAGAAACCTAATTTTGACTCACCCAAGCGGATAAGGGCACCGGCACTTCATAACCAAAGAACTTGGTTCGGGGTTTTGGTACGAGAGAGGAAGGAGCCTTTGTCGCTACTAAAACACCCTCAACTTACCCCGTCTTTCGACGGGCCTCAATTAGCATCCAAATAATCATCCTATACTATGCATGGTTCGACAATTAATACTATGATAGTATATTACATCACATAAGAAAATTTGAAATGGAAGATCTAAAGATAAAATATCATTCATAAGATCTAAGTCAAATATCATGCAATGTAAAGTGAAAGATCACACGAATAAACCTAGGAAAAATCGTATAATCTTGTATCAAGTAATTAAGTTTCCTTAATCTAAAAGGGACATGAATTGTTCTTGAAACAAATAAACAAAGAAATCGAAATATGCTTAACAAGCTAGCATGATGCATGTTATTCTTTGAGAAAAGAAGATCTCTCAATCCCCGGGACGGATGAGAAAGGATGATTAGATCAAAGGGGAAGCATGAACGTGTGATCGTGATCATTCCTTATAATCTTCTTAGATTAAGAGTTACAAAAACCCCAAATCTTGCATGAATGCAATGTTTGTATCTAAAAATGTGCAAAGGTTGTAGTGTGTTTTGGGTACATGGATTCCTAGAGTGACTTAGAAGTCTAAAATGTGTATGAATGAATGAATGAAATTAACATGGGATGTGTACAAATGTAGTATGAACTACTTCCTAATATATAAACTAATTTGGAATGCATATGAGCATCAAATCAAAGAATGAAAGTTGAAATGTGCTTGCTGTGAATAGTGGACAGAACAGTAACATCATCTTTGGAAAATGGAAAAGAGGGGTTAGGAATGTTTTCAATGCATAATATTTTATGGAGATGTTCCTTATTGTGTTTAGAACACAACCCAAAAGGCCAATCTTGAATATCTATCACATATTGATAGAAATCATATAAACAATGAAGGTCACTCAGAAACAGAGTCCGTATCGTCGACTGAAATGTTAAAAAGGCTTAGAAAATGAAAATTAATGATCTAGAGGCCTATTTTATACCGAGAGTTCCCTAAGACATTGAAGTTTAAGGGAAAAATAAGTTAAGGCCACCCCTTTTGGAAAGGTTTTCTGGAAAAGAGGTCGTAAGTTGACCTAGCTGCTGTGACAGCAAAAATAGAATGTCTGGAAGGAATGTTTGGGTCCAAATGGACCATTTCAAAGTACCTCCAAGTCAAACCAAAAATCATGGGTGTTCTCCAATGAGTTAGGAAGACTTTCCAAGTGGCCTTGCATCCATATGTTGAGTATTGAGTTCTAGAGAAATCTTTGAACTCAGCTCACTCACTGTTTTGACTCATCATTTTGAAGATTTTGGAGAAAACAAGGTTTTGTTTCTTGAAACCAAAATGAGAGGGATTGAGAGGGGTTTTGAAATAGATGTTTTGAAAGCATATTTTCAATACTCAATAAGGATTGTAGCCACTTAAAATGTCAACATCAAACTCATCATCAAGAACCTCCAAGATTGTTGGAGAGATTTATTTTATTTTGAACATAACTTCAATACATTTCAAGAATACCTTGGAAGTATTGAGGTTATGATCATCATCTATCAAACATGTTTTTGAGGTCAAGAGCTACTATCCATAAGGATTCACTCACCCCAAACTTCATGTCATCACTTAGATGATGATGAACTAGTAAGTAAATAAAGAAAAATAAAAAAGAAATGAGATAAGAGGAGATGAACAATAAATAAACAAGCAAATAGATGATGATCAATAGATGATATTCATGAAGCATGAGACTTGTAGGTTGGTGTTTCACTCATATGTAATGACACTAGACATGGAAGAAGCTTCCACTCTCTTAAATGCTCACTAAAATGGTGGTTGGGAGTATTGAATGTTGAAGTAAATGGGAGTAATGAAGTAAAAACAAAGTTTAGAACTCACTTTTGTTTTGGAAAATCAAAGAAGGAAGCTTCTTTCTTGCTATTCTAACCTTATCTCTACAACTTTCTCTCCCAAACTTTTTCAAAGCTTACATTTGACTCCCCCAAAATGAAGAGTAATGGGGTATTTATATAGGCCAACTTGGGGTGGTTTTGGGATTTAGAAAGTATTCCCATTGGATCCAAACATCTGAAATCATAAAACTATGTCGTTTTGGTTTTTAATTAATCAAAATTGGGCCACAAAAATTATTACAAAATACACTATTCTGGAGGGGAGTGTCGTGGCGGCAGTGGGCCAGTGCCGCGGCGGCAGTGCTCCTCCTTCGTCCAGATAATACTGTTTAGGCCCCTGAAGTTCCGGTATTCGCGAAAAGGCCCTATTTCGTCCGAAATTCACAGAAAATGCGTACGAACTCCAAATTGAGGTTGTGATATACCGTTGGAAAGGTAATGGAGTCTACTTTACATACAAAATAGTTCGGGGATAGGTCACTTTGAAAAGTTTTGCGGTATTCGCGATAAAGGCTGATTTGATCGCCTTTTTTACTTTCGGAAATTCATAATAAATTCGTTTTAAATCCAGAAATTATGTGCGATATACCGTTGGAAAGCTATTGACCTCTAGTATCCATGAAAAATATTTGAAAATTGTTTTGGTGCCCCGATTCCAAAGTCAAATTCTGGTCAAACTGGTCAAACCTGGGATTCCCGGGAAGTTCTAGAAACCTCCGGGAGTTCCCGGGAGCTAATGTTTTCGCTCGATTTTCTTTTGAAACTTGTTTTAACACTTTTCTCATGATTTAAAAATGATTCTGGTGAATTCGGACGATTTTGGTCAAACTTGGTCAAACCTGGTCAAACATTGGTCAAACCTAGTCAAACCTTGGTCAAACCGGTCAACGGGGACTTTCCGGGAACTTTCGGGACTTCCGGGAGTCTCTGGGAGCTGACGATTTCATCCGATTTCTCTTAAAAACTTATTTTATCGCTTTTCTTACGACGTAGCATGTTTCCAGAACTTTGGGGACCAAATCTGGGAGTTTTTGGGCTTTCAGGGGCATTTTGGTCATTCTGAGCATTTTGAGAAATAGAGCTGACTTCCGATAGTCCTTTTGAGTCTTTTGCGATCATTGTGAACCACCAAGCTATGGGTCTCCCAAATCCGATAGCCGACAAAATGGGGTGTCTATAGTTTGCCCCTCTTTGGCATGAACTTGCGAGGCAACGCATGTCGCAAGCGAGTGCCAAAGTTTTGAAGAGACAGGTCTTTTTGGAGGCTATAGATTTAGGATAAAAGCGTGACAAAAGATGCAAGGATGATGAGGTTAGTGCTGGTCGCGCCCTATGTGAGCTGCCTAGGTATCCCAAGAGGAATCAGACCAGGACGTAGTTCGGGCACAAAGGAATAAATCACACATGCTCAACAAAACACGCGGATGCTATGTTATGAGGATGATATGCAGCGCATGGATGCAAGAAATTGTGTCATGAGTCCTATCCTAGTATGAGCCGGTGCTGTGTGCCACTCCGAGTGGGCTGGTGTTGTGCTAGTGTTTATGACTGTGACGTGGTAGATGACTCGGATAAAGACATCAAGGTTTAGAAGACTCTGGGTCTGGGGGAAAACTTCAGGAACTCGGGTAGTGCGTTTTGCAAATGAGTGAGACAGATCAGATGTGCTTTTAGTAGATGACAGCCAAAGGTGACCGAGGGATTTTGTGATGAACATGGACAGATGAGAAAGCTTGTGATAATCGGGAGGTCAAGATGCGGGACATGTTCTGATTGTTCCTGATGGCCGATTTTCGGGGTCACACATGCTCAACAAAACACGCGGATGCTATGTTATGAGGATGATATGCAGCGCATGGATGCAAGAAATTGTGTCACGAGTCCTATCCTAGTATGAGCCGGTGCTGTGTGCCACTCCGAGTGGGCTGGTGTTGTGCTAGTGTTTATGACTGTGACGTGGTAGATGACTCGGATAAAGACATCAAGGTTTAGAAGACTCTGGGTCTGGGGGAAAACTTCAGGAACTCGGGTAGTGCGTTTTGCAAATGAGTGAGACAGATCAGATGTGCTTTTAGTAGATGACAGCCAAAGGTGACCGAGGGATTTTGTGATGAACATGGACAGATGAGAAAGCTTGTGATAATCGGGAGGTCAAGATGCGGGACATGTTCTGATTGTTCCTGATGGCCGATTTTCGATGGTCGATTCTTCTTTTGTTACTTAATCGGGGCTTCTGGGGTTCTCGGGGAATCTCTTTTCTTAATCGGGAACCATGATCCATCTCTGAATCTCTCACGGTTGATCAAATCTTTCGGCGCTCAATCCAAGAGGGCCGGTCAGGGCCTCCGGGAGCTGGTATCTTTCTGCTTTTGTCCTTGGGGGATAATGCAGGGTTCTCAGGGAATCTCTTTTCTTGATTATTCAGTGCATCAGTTAAAATCCAGGATCCGTTATCAGGATACTCGTGTTTTGATCGAAATTTGCCACGGTTGTCCTGAAACAGCCGATTCGGGTCTTCGGGAGGCGATTTTTCCCAGTGTCTGCCTGTTGGAGGTAGTCCCGACAACTTTTAGCCTGCTTGGGGTAAAACCCCATAGATCTTGATTGGATTGTGCTATCGGGGCTAATCGGGGCCAAAAATGGGCTGAAAAAGGCCAAAACGGGTCAAAACGGGGCAAAACGGAGCGAAGCGGGGCCCGCGAGGAGCAGTGCCGCGGCGGCATTGGGCCACTGCCACGGCGGTAGTTGGCCAGACTGCCGCGGCGGCACTGGGTGGTCGGACTTCATCTTTGTATATCTCGGGTTTTTGAGCTTTTCAAGCTCATTCTTGGCCATTTTGGGGTGTTTTTGGTGCCAAAATTCATCAAAACGCAGCTTGTGCGCGCTCAGGTGAGTAATCTTTCCCCGTGGTTGGATTTTTGATTGGTGTTTTGGTTAGCCCAAATTTTCAAGAAGAAAGTTTAACTATGACTTCCATTTTCTTTGTAGATCCATGGCTTCGAGCTCGAGGAGACCGTCTAAGAAGGCTAAGGAGCGGATGAAAGCCGAGATGCAAACTCCGGACTTGATTTTACGGGACCCTCAATGTCATCTTTAGGCCGCGGCTCTAGCGAGCTTGGTATGTGAAACTCTTGACAGTTTAGGACTATTTTCATGTATTGTGCTAGTTTTGTGAGCCGTAGTGTGCACCTAGAGATCGTTAGAAGTCCGATTTGTGCTCAAATGTTGATTTTGTGAATTTGGACCTCGGGTCGTGAATAGTGATTTTGTGCATCGTTTTGTCGTCTTTGGTATGTGCAGGTGCCGGAAGTGACATTAAAAGGCCACGACAGCCTTGCTCATGCTTTCCTATGGTAAACTCAGCTTTCGCCCACCGTTAAGAGGATGGTTGATGATGCCGGGTTCGGAGGCTTCGTCCGTCTGGTTTCGAAAAGCAGCAATGATTTGGCCCATTTCTATGCTCTAGCTAAGAGGTGGTGGGACACCACCAATACTTTCCACCTGCCGTTCAGAGAGATGACAATGACGCCCTTCGACTTCTCCATGATTACGGGCTTGGGGTCGGCGGGAAGCGCCTGATTCTGGATTACTTTTATGAGATCGACCCGGAGGTGGTGGAGATGTTGATTGGGGCTGTTCCCCCTAACCTGGAGAGGCATTGGTTTCCCTACGGCTGGCTTTACCGGGCCTATGGCAGAGGTAATCATAATCTGAACAATTCCCAGCTTTTGAGGGTTTATCTTCTGTATGTCCTTGGGTGCTCCATCTTTGCGACGCGGAATGACCGGGTGAGCCTGAGATTCCTTTCTTACCTGGCGACTATTGATGAGATCCCCACCTACAACTGGGGTGGTGCTGCCTTGGCCCATCTTTATAAGCATATGGGCGAAGTCTCTCGGGGCGATGTTAAATCGACTGGGGGATTCTGGCGAGCTTGGGAGGTACGTACTGTACCTTCTTTCATTTGTTATCTTTTGATTTCTATACTTGTTCTGATTTTCTCCTTTGTTTGTGCAGCTTTGGAGCTTTGAATACCTGAAGATGTTGGCTCCTTCCCCGGCGGATGAATCAGGCGAGGACGAGGATGGCATGGCTCCTGTGCCTCTATTCCCACGAGGTTTGAGATGGCGGAGGGACGTTGTTGGGGTGAAGAGTGGGGCCCACCGGATTATTTTGCTCAGAGACTTCTTAACTGAGCTGACGGCCTCTAGTGTCGATTGGACGCCTTGGGAGGGCGTCGCCTATGCTGCCCCAGAGGAGATATAAGCGGTCAAATCTCTTACCTCTTGCCGCCTTCTGATGGAGAGTACCGAGTGCAGGCAGTGGTTCCTTGGTGAGCGGGTGTCTCGGCAGGTGGTTGGTGGTTTCCGGTATCGCGTCCCTTATAATCCCCCTGTGATGGATGCTAGTGACCTCTTTGGTGATGCTCTGCTGGCGGCCTTGGCCGGCACTGATGTTTGGGACTATTTTCTCTTCGAGATCGGTTACGAGGCTTACCGCGGCCGTTTCCTGATGCCTAACTTCCCGCTCCTGGAGGTAAGTTTCCTTTTTCATTTTTACCTTTTATTTGTTGCCCATGTTTTTGATTCATCTTTTCCTAACTTGTTTTGTGCCTACAGCTTCGTGAGATGTACAGGAGATAGGCTCCTCAGGCTCCCGATCCTATCCCTCCTTGGGATTGGACCGTCAACGTCCTAGGTACTGATGGCACTCCCCAAGTGATGGAGGTGCCACGAGTCACATGCGGGTACCCTACTCAGCCAGCGGACGTCCTCAATGTTCCTTGGAGTTACGCTGAGGAGGGTCACGCCTTGGCGGCTAGCCTACGGTCCTTGGTCCTTACACGAGACCATCGGGTATGTCTCTAATTTTGCGCTTTCTTAAGGTTATGAGGTTCTAACCCTAGATTTTACCCTTGACAGATGGATGGTATGCGGCAATTTGCCGCCAATCAGATGGCATTTTTGGTAAGTTTTTGACTCAACTCTATTTTTGCATTTTTTTTTTGTTGTTTCCCTACTGATTGCCTTCATTTTATTTGTGCATCCAGTATCGTGGAGGCAGAGCTGGCTCATCGAGGACTGGTCCAAGGTGCAGAGGTGGTAGGAGGAGGCCGTTACCGACATACACTCCGGGCGGTCCGACAGAGGACGAAGAAGAGGAGGACTGAGGCCTCGCAAGCGGGAATTCTTATTTTTTTTTTTTATGTTTTCGATTGGGTTGTATTGGTGATATGACTATTTGGACAGTGTAGGATGATGTGTAGAACAGTTTATGACCTTTTGACAGAGTATTATGATGTTTCGCCTTTTAGACCGGATAGCTTCCGGTTTGGAGGCGTAGTTGTGTGCTTGTTTTAGTTGATATATGTGCACTGTGATTGTTGGATGTTACTGCGATGGGCAGTTTTGTGATAGTGAGTGCTTTTGCCTTGCAGGTGGGATAGTCCGTGAAACGGGGAGGTGCTGCCGAAATTTTGAATTTTGCTAGAGCCGCGACAGAAAATATGGCTTTGCATGATCCTGCTAAACTCACAGCTTGGCTGAATATCACGGATGGCTTGGAGCGGATCAACCTCTTTAGCTACGGCTTGACCGAGCTGTTCTCTCTTTGCCAGATGACCCTGAATACTGAGTTCTTGAGTGCTGCCATTGCTTACTGGGACCCGGTGAACCATGTCTTCAACTTCAATGGCCTGGAGATATGCCCCATGTTTGAGGAGTTCTGTGCTATTCTTGGCTTTGATTCTGACTCCGACTTGATTCTCCCTTCGGTTGATACCCTCAGTCCTACGCGAGGCTTGGCTGAATATCTGAATTGCTCCATCACTATTTCCCGCCGACTGATTCAAGGTGAGGCCCTCAACATTGCTTCTATTATCGCCCGGTACGCCAGTCCTGTGAATCCCAGCGTGTATGATGCTACCCGCGGGGCCTCTTTCATACTGTGCATGACTTCGCACTTCTTATTCTCGAGTACTTCAGTTGACTTGGTGTATGTGTGCCTCGGGCTGAAACTTAGCAGGAATCCCATGGCCATGGTTCTAGTTGAAACCTTGAATGGTTTGGACCGCGCTTCTGATCAAGGAACGCCTCTACTTTCTGGGGCGCCTTTGGTGTTACAGGCTTGGTTATACGAGCGCCTTCAACTATGGACGGGCCGCATACCACCGTTTTACTTTCGTCGAGCCGTGCTTCACTCTCACTATACTTTTGCCGATTGGGCGAGCATGATGAGTGCCTTACCTGTGGCTGACATTTGCTGGATCGTGAGGCGTTGGGGCCTTTATGCTGTCACCACGAGCCTCAGGGGTCACCAGAGAGTGTGGTTGATGGGTCTGAGAGAGACTTCTTTCTATCATCCTCGCCGCTTGGCCATACAGTATGGGCAGGTTCAGGAGGTTCCCCGGGGTTTTACTGAGAGGGTCTTTGCTTCCAGGATCAGGGCTACCACTATTGCTGCTTTTATCGATGGTTGGACTGACCGAGTAAAGGCCTATTTCTAAAGACCTTTGAAGAAATAAAAGACACTAAGACAAAACTAGACCTGACTGATTCTGCTCATTCCTCCAAGTGTTTTTGAACATGTGATTGCTTTTTGAAAGACTTTTATTTCTTTGATTATTCCTGCTTATGTAATATTCAAAGTTTGTTTATCGGTGAACCTTGGTTACTTTGGGAATCTCATTTTATGCATTTTCACTTTCTAAGAATATTTTGTAACTGAGATCTCAATTAGATGTTGCTTTTGGTACTTGCTTGGGCATGCCGGGATGATTAGAGGTAAACAAGGCGGGTGGCCGAAGTTTGCCCCTAGTTTGGGATATGTATGGTTGTGAGGCAAACGAGGTAGATGACCGACATTTGCCCCTAGTTTAGGAAGGGTTCAGGCAAACGAGGTGAGTGGCCGAAGTTTGCCCCTAGTGTGGAGAGTGATCTCTGGGTTATGGTAAGGACCGCGACTTTATTTTTCTCTCATGCTCATAATTTTGCCTAGGCGCCAGTTAGGTGACCTAGCGAGCTCTTTTCTCTCTTTTGTTATTGCTCACCTTGGATTTAGCTCTAATTTTTGCCTAGGCGTCCTTTCGGATTTTCAACCTAGCGAGCCACCCTTCTTTTTTTCTTGAAAGTCTGCCTACGTACCCCCGAGTGAGGATCAGGTCCAACGTAGTTCGGGCCAAAGTTTTTGAAAGAAAAGGTTGTTTTGGTGGGTCGACCGAACCAATGTGGTTGCCTACGTATCCCCAAGTGGGAATCAGGTCAAGCGTTGTTCAAGGCCAAGGCTTGAAGGAAATTGGTTATTTTTATGAGGTGACCGAACCACTGTGGTTGCCTACGTATCCCCGAGTGGGAATCAGGTCGAGTGTAGTTCAAGGCCAAGGCTTGAAGGAAATTGGTTATTTATTTTTTGTGGGTGGAGCGACCGAACCGATGCGATTGCCTACGTATCCCCGAGTGGGAATCAGGTCGAGCGTAGTTCAAGGCCAAGGCTTGAAGGAAATGGTTATGGGAAGGTAAATGGTTGGGGAAGGTCAAGCATAGTACTTTTTGAGGCGATCCATGTTGATCGGTTCTTTGAATTCGACACCATCGAGGTCCATGAGGTAAGTTGCTCCTCCAGAAAGAATGGTCTTGACGATGTAAGGGCCTACCCATTTAGGTTTGAACTTCCCACGGGGATCAAAGATCGGAGCTCGCAATTCCTTAAGGACAAGGTCGCCCTTGACAATCTTCCTTGGACGAACCCTTTTGTTGAAAGCGCGGACTATCCTCTTTTGGTAGATTCGGACATGGTCAACTACCGCTAGACGCTTTTCATCTATGAGAGCCAACTCTTCATATCTTTCTCTCAACCAATCTGATTCCGAAATTTCACATTCTGCCATCACGCGTAGGGACGGTAGTTCTATCTCGACCGGAAGTACCGCTTCCATCCCATACACTAGTGAGTAAGGTGTTGCTCCGGTGGACGTCCTTATCGATGTTCTGTATCCCCAAAGTGCAAATGGCAGCTTTTCATGCCAGTCTTTGTAGGTATTAGCTGATTTTTGCAATATGGCCTTGACATTCTTATTCGCAGCTTCGACTGCCCCATTAGTCTGTGGTCTGTAGGGGGATGACTTCTGATAAGTGATTCTGTACTCCTCGAACAGATCCCTGACTTCTGCCTTGAAATGACTTCCGTTATCCGAAATAATCTCATGGGGAACTCCATAACGGCAGATGAGATTTCTCTTGATGAATTTGGCTACTTCCTTGGCTCCCAACTTGGTGTAAGATGCGGCTTCTACCCATTTTGTGAAGTAGTCTATGGCCACCAGGATGTACCGATTCCCATTTGAGGCTTTCGGAATGATTTCACCAATAATATCGATTCCCCAGGTGGAAAATGGCCAGGGCGAGGTCATGCTGTAAAGAAGAGACGGTGGTACGTGCATCATGTTTGCGTGGATCTGGCACTTGTGGCACCTTCTTACGTATTCGCAGCAATCTTTCTCCAAAGTTGTCCAGTAGTATCCTTGCCTTATGATTTTCTTGGCCAGCATGTGACCGTTCATGTGCGGACCGCATACTCCCTCGTGTATTTCCTCCATCATTCTTCTGGAGCTCTTTCTAAACAAACAAGTCAGGTTGTGACCGTTGTATCCTTTCTTTAGCAGTTTCCCACCGCAAATGATGAATTGCGCTGCGAATCTCCGAATGGCCCTTTTGTCTTTCTCCGTAGATTCTTGGGGTATGTCCCCTTTTCTATGAAGTTCCAGACATCCTGATACCATGGTGTTCCATTCTCTTCTTCTTCGATTGCGGCGATCATGTTGAACGAAGGTTCGTACCTCTGCTCAATTACCAAAGGCATCATCTTGACTCCCACAGGAATCTTGACCATGGAGGCTAGGGTAGCCAATGAGTCTGCTAGCTGATTCTCTTCCCTGGGCAAGTAAAGGAATGTGATGTTCTCGAATTGCCTCTTGAGTTGATTGAGATGATCATGATAGGGCTTCAACCTTTCTTCTTTTACTTTCCATTCTCCTCTAGCTTGTGATATGATGAGGTTTGAGTCCCCGAAGACATCCAACTTCTGAAACTTCAGCTCTATGGCTGCTTCCATTCCCAGAATGCATGCTTCGTACTCCGCAGTATTGTTGGTGGAATTATAATTGAGCTTGACTGCCAACGGAGTATGGTACCCACTTGGGGATACTAGGATCATTCCTACTCCGTATCCTTTCATGTTGGCCGCTCCATCAAAATACAACCTCCACTGTTCTTCCTTGATTTCCATAATATTCTCGTCCGGAAATGGAAAGTCTCCACTTTCTTCAGAGTCAATTGCATGTTCTGCGAGATGCTCAGCTACGGTTCTTCCTTTTACCGATTTGCTCGTAACATACTTGATATCGAATTCGGATAGTAGGAGTAGAAAACGGGATATACGACCGGTCGGGGCGGGTTTTTCGAGAATGTATTTTAGAGGATCCATGCGGGATATGAGCACAACCGGGAAGGCCAGCATGTAGTGCCTCAGTCGGCGAGTGCACCAAACCAAGGCCCAACACGTTTTTTTGAGAGTAGAGTAGTTGAGCTCGTACCCAATCATCCTCTTGCTGAGGTAGTATATGGCTTTTTCGGAGTGACTTTCTTCTCCTTCTTGGGCTAGCATGCAGCCCATGGCATTTTTGGAGACAGATAGGTAAAAGAATAAGGGCTTATGAGGAGTGGGTGGTGAGAGGACAGGTGGATTTTGAAGGTAGGCTTTTATTTTGTCGAAAGCGGCTTGGCATTGGTCATCCCATTGGAACTTTTCTCCTTTTCTCAACAATCGGAACAAAGGATCGCACGTAGTTGTGAGCTTGGAAATGAAGCGGCTGATGAATTGGATTCTTCCGAGGAACCCCCTTACTTCTTTTTCGTTCCGCGGTGGTGTCATTTCGAGGATTGCCTTGATCTTAGAGGGATCCACCTCTATCCCTCTTTGTGTGATGAGAAAACCCAGGAGTTTACCGGAGGTCACACCGAAAGTGCATTTCTTTGGGTTCAATCTCATCTTGTATTTGCGCAACCTTTCGAAGAACTTTTCCAGCACCACCAGGTGTCCTTCTCTGTCCCTGGATTTCACAATCATGTCATCTACATATACTTCTACTTCCTTGTGAATCATGTCGTGCAGCAGGGTGGTGGCGGCTCTTTGGTAAGTAGCCCCAGCATTCTTTAGCCCGAAAGGCATTACTCTGTAACAGTAGGTTCCCCAAGGCGTGGTGAATGTCGTCTTTTCCCGATCTTCTGGCGCCATTAGAATCTGATTGTACCCTGAGAAGCCATCCATGAATGAAAGTAGCTCATGTCCGGCGGTGTTGTCCACCAAGACATCAATGTGGGGAAGCGGGAAGTCATCCTTGGGACTGGCTTTGTTTAGATCACGGAAGTCGACGCACACACGAACTTTTCCATCCTTCTTTGGGACTGGCACGATATTGGCAATCCATTCCGGATACTCGGTGACAATGATGAATCCTGCCTTGAACTGTTTCTCCACTTCTTCTTTAACCTTGAGTGCCCATTCCGGCCTCATGCGCCTCAGTTTCTGCTTGACAGGTTTAGAATTGGGGAGGAGAGGAATATGATGTTGGACAATATCGGGATTAACCCCAGGCATGTCCTCATAAGACCAAGTAAAAACATCTTTGAATTCTTTTAGCAAGAGGGTTAGTTTTTCTTTTTCTTCTTTATTAAGAGTTGATCCAATTTGCGCAATTTGTGGATTATCTGTTTCACCTAGATTAACCGATAAAGTATCTTCGATTATTTCATAAGCAGGTGGTTTTTCAATTAATTGCTTAAGTTCGATTGGAAGATCCTCGGAGGGATCTGTGCATTCACAAGTGTTAGACACAGAGGAGTAAGCAGAATCGTCGTTCATTTCATTCATGACAGGTGAAGTGATTACATTGGACAGCGGTGGGCTTACAGCAGCCGACTCTGGTACAGACTCGATAATTGGTAGTACAGACTTCGGGGGAATAGGGGATTGGGAGACACAGATAGATGACTCTATAGCCTGGTTGCTCAGAGCCTCCTCAGTTGGCTTGATCTGATCATCTTGGCTCTCGGCCCTCTCTTCTTCCTTCTTCTCAGCAGATTCCTCCCACATTTTCTTGATGGCTTCAGTGTCCAGGTATTTCAACCAGTCTTCCTCCGGGGTCTTCTCAACTTCTTCAGGAAAGAACGGGTCTTGATATGGGGGCCTTTCGCAGTCAGCAAAGATTTCAAGCCCGGGGTGCCTTTTCCCAGTGGTTTGATGGATCCAGGGTTCAGGGAACCCGAAGTAGGGGAAATCATCCCCTTCTTTTATGAACTGTCCATTCAAAGTCTTGCGGTATGGTGGGAGACCCTTCACCCTTTTCTTCCATGGCCTCTGTAGCTCGATGTCTTCTTCAGTGGGCTTGTACCCCAACCCAAAAGTGCCTTGTTGTCCTTTGATCTGAGGGAACTCACGAATCCCTTGCTGGCGTCGGCCCAATCCCATTCCGGGGAAATAGTTCATTTTGCGGACAATGTTGACAACTGCAGAGTGGACCTCAGGGAATCGGTCTTCATCTTTGATCATGTGGACTTCTTCCATGAAGAATCCCCCGATTTCTCCTTCTTCTAGCTCAGGTATTTGGACTTCAAAAATGGGAGCGTAATTTGGGAAAGCTTCATTACCCCAACTATTACCGAGGATGATCTTTACTTCCTTCTCATTAATGTACTTGATCATTTGATGTACGGTGGATGATACGGCTTTGTTGGCATGCAGTCAGGGCCTTCCGATCAACAAGTTGAACGAGGCAGGTATGTCCATGACTTGAAAAATCTCAGTGCTTACCAAAGATCCTACCAGGATTTGAAGAGAGACAGTCCCCATCACATTTCTCCTGGTGTTATCATAGGCCCTCACAGATTGCACAGATGGCGTGATGTCAAGGATATTGACCCCCAAAGCAGTGGCAGTTCATAGGGCACAAACATTTAGAGCTAAACCTGTATCAACCAGGAAAAATGGTACCTGCTGTCCCTAACATCCGACAGTGATGTACAATGCTTTGTTATGTGCGGATCCTTCTGGTGGCAGGTCCTCATCAGAAAACGTAATGAGCGGGTCGGGGGCAAGTGCGCCCAAGAAAGCCACCATGTCCTCCGGTGCGGCGTCGATAGGAACTTCAATCCCAGCCAAGGCATTCAACACCGCTTGCCTATGCTTGTAGGATGTCACCATGATGTCCCACATCGAGAGATGTGCTTGGGTTTTCTTTAGCTGCTTTATCAGCTCATTATCTTTCTCGATGATCTCGTCCATCTTGCCTTTCCCTTTGTCCTTGATGGGACCTTTCTCGGTTGCATCGGCGGTGGGCTGTGGAGGCTGATAATGACGGCCTGATCTAGTCAGATGATCAATTTCGGCAGGAGTAGGCCCTTCTACAGTCCCATCCTTCTTGAACTAGTCGTAGTCCGTCCCTACGAATGGTTTCTCGGGCTCACCCCAAATAGAGGCATCACTCTCGTTGTTAGGGTCATACCATTTGAGGTCTACCACCCCCAGATCATGCTCTTCTAAAAAGAACAGGTCTTGCTCATCGTCTAACTGTTGCTGCCACTCATCATTCTCTCCCCCAATCAGATGAATTCCCACAGAGTCCGGGATGTCAATGAGGGGTAAGGGTTGTCCTAGGGGGGTGATATAGGCGGCAGGGTTGAAGGATATAGGGTTGGAATCGATGAGGCTGATATTTTTGGTGGTTAGGTAGAGGATTTTGGGTGATATGGGGCTGCTTCAGAGGCGGTTCGATAATATTCTGGTCAGTGAGGTATTGGATATCATGGCGGAGTCGCATGCAATCATCGGTGTTATGGCCAGGGGCTTGGTGGTAAGTACATCGTTTGGACATATCGCAGTTCGACGGGGGTGGGGGTATTTCGAGGCTGGAGTAGTTGGAGATGGCCCTTTTTGAGGAGGCGGTCTAGGGCTGAGGAGAGAGAGATTTCTAACTTGGCAAAGTTGCGAGGGGGCTTTTTCTGGAAAGGGCGGTTGGAGGAATTTGCCTGGTTGGAGGGTTGGTAGGGCCTAGGAGGGTACGCCATGGGTTGGCTACTAAGGGCATTGACATCCGGGGGATTCCGGGAGTAGTTGGGCCTTCTGGGCTGACTTGGAGGCTCTTCCTTTTTGATCTTCCCTTCCCTGATAGCATCTTCGATCCGGGTTCCGACCTCAAACAACTCCTCAAAGGTGGAGATGGATTGGTAGAATAATTTCTCGTGGTAGAGCGGCTGCAGATTCTGGATTAGCATTCTCACTTGTTCTTTCTCAATCGGCCGGTGGGTCATTTGGGCTACCTTGTTCCTCCACCTTCTCAGAAACGCAGCGAAGGATTCATTGCTGCTTTGCCGGG
The DNA here is from genome assembly GCA_033977485.1 of Hydrangea macrophylla. NCBI lineage: Eukaryota > Viridiplantae > Streptophyta > Magnoliopsida > Cornales > Hydrangeaceae > Hydrangea > Hydrangea macrophylla. The sequence goes on along the minus strand of CM066984.1, from coordinate 8,182,673 downwards.
TCGTTTCCAAATCCCTGATAGTGACATCCAGCTCTTGATTGTAGGAGTAGTGATCGACGAAAACTCGAACGATATCTTCCCAGGCCCAGGTTTTGGAGGCTTCCAAGGTTAGGAACCATGATAGTGCAGATTTTGCCAGAGTTTGCGGAAACAGCATCGCAATATGCTCGTGGGTACAACCCATGGACTGGAAGATACTCATACACAGCTTCACGTGACTTTTTGGGTTCCGAGTCCCGTCAAAACGGTCGATGGCAGGCATTTTGAAGTTCTCCGGCAGTTTCAACTTAACAGGCTCAAAAAGGCCTTCCAGGTCTAGCATGTAATCATCGACCCCCTTGCTTTTCCTTAGCACGCTCTCCAGTTTGTCGACCTTGTCCATTTTCTCTTGGAGCTTCTTTTCATACTCAAGCGGTGGGACCCCTTGAAACCAGTTTTCCTCCCCATTATTCTCATGTAGGGGAGGTTCAAACCCTGGTGGTGGAAACCCGGGCGGAGGTTGCGGCTGCTGCTGCTTCAGTTCTTCCATGAATTTCAGGACTTGGGCTAGGCTGTCGGACTACTGGCTTATGGTTGCTCCCAACTCGGTAACCTTGTTTTCCAATTCTTCTCTATTCATGCTGAAGCGGGCTGTCGGACTGATTCTGACTAAACGATTATCTGAACTCCTGGTCCACGACGAGGATTCCGGCTGCTGACCTTGGGAATCTATACTGACCTGACAAATTTTGGGGGAAAGGGATGTATCAGATCCTGATAGTGACGACCTTAGATAGGCAAAGACAGTGATGTGGACTGACTCGAGACAGTGCGTGCAGATTGATGGGAATAGTGCGTGCATATGAGACAAGCATGCGGATGTATGCCCTAATTTATATGATGCCCCTATTTCTAACAGATAGCAGTTTAAACAAATAAGGTCCTAACCATATAGAGTGTGCCAATCTTACTTTCCAGTACAATCACCAAGGGATAACAGGGATTTCCAGGGTTTATGGAGGCTTTTAAGAAGGACTGGGCATTCTTGGTTGATTTGGATAGAGTTTCTGGGAGAAACCGAGATATCCGGACACAGAGTCTGGTATTTCTGGGCAACTTGAGCAGAGTTTCTGGGAGAAACTGGTTAATACAGTTATATTTGGGATATCTGGACAGAGTTTCTGGGAGAAACGGATTCATACGGTTATATCTGGGGTATCTGGACAGAGTTTCTGGGAGAAACGGGTTAGTATGGTTATATCTGGGGTATCTGGACATAGTTTCTGGGAGAAACTGGTTAGTACGGTTATATCTGGGATAACTAGACAGAGTTTCTGGGAGAAACTGGTTAGTACGGTTATATCTGGGATAACTGGACAGAGTTTCTGGGAGAAGCTGGTTAGTATGGTTATATCTGGGATAACTGGACAGAGTTTCTGGGAGAAACTGGTTAGAACGGTGATAATGATCGTACTTTCTAGCAGGTTTTCATACTCCTATGTTTTAGGACCGACAAACAAGGTTTGCGGTGTATATCTTTGTGAGCATGGAGCAGACATCCTTGTCATGGTGCCTAGGCAGGTCAACTCAATGTGATCACATGTGAGTGCCTTAGGAATCATAAGAAAGAGGTTCTATTCCATGCCACATAAGAATCTACACTGCACAGGTAATCCCGTCAGGGCATACAGTAGTTATATCACATTGTCCTATCTGAAAAGATAAATGAACAGTCCTATGAAAGGTTCTACAGGAGTCTATATGCAAAGGCTGGGTATAGTCAAAGAGGGTCCGTTGACGAGAGTTCCATTATACCGTCAGAGAGACAGTACGGAGGTTTTTACTCTTTTTGATATACCTTGGAAGGTACAGTATCAACGGTGACTTGTGCCCTGGCACAGCAAGACCTGAACAATGTCAGCGCCGCGTTTCAGACACAGTCGGAGGGGGAAATCCAAGAGTGCAATGTGGTGAACCAAACACAGTAAAAAGATGATTTTAAGGATGCTTCTTATGAGTCAAACCCCTGTATTATTTTTGTTTTGAAAACAAATATCCCCAGTGGAGTCGCCAGATTGTGGACACGCGGCGTTCCACCTCTTTGTTAAGTTTTGAAACTTGTTTGAAATTTGATTTGGATCAAAGAAAAGAAGATAGGTCTGTTGAAAACAGATACAGAGTCGCCACTTGGTTTTCTATGGAACCAAGAAACCTAATTTTGACTCACCCAAGCGGATAAGGGCACCGGCCCTTCATAACCAAAGAACTTGGTTCGGGGTTTTGGTACGAGAGAGGAAGGAGCCTTTGTCGTGACTAAAACACCCTCAACTCGCCCCGTCTTTCGACGGGCCTCAATTAGCATCCAAATAATCATCCTATACTATGCATGGTTCGACAATTAATACTATGATAGTATATTACATCACATAAGAAAATTTGAAATGGAAGATCTAAAGATAAAATATCATTCATAAGATCTAAGTCAAATATCATGCAATGTAAAGTGAAAGATCACACGAATAAACATAGGAAAAATCGTCTAATCATGTATCAAGTAATTAAGTTTCCTTAATCTAAAGGGGACATGAATTGTTCTTGAAACAAATAAACAAAGAAATCGAAATATGCTTAACAAGCTAGCATGATGCATGTTATTCTTTGAGAAAAGAAGATCTCTCAATCCCCGGGACGGATGAGAAAGGATGATTAGATCAAAGGGAAAGCATGAACGTGTGATCGTGATCATTCCTTATAATCTTCTTAGATTAAGAGTTACAAAAACCCCAAATCTTGCATGAATGCAATGTATGTATCTAAAAATGTGCAAAGGTTGTAGTGTGTTTTGGGTACATGGATTCCTAGAGTGACTTAGAAGTCTAAAATGTGTATGAATGAATGAATGAAATTAACATGGGATGTGTAAAAATGTAGTATGAACTACTTCCTAATATATGAACTAATTTGGAATGCATATGAGCATCAAATCAAAGAATGAAAGTTGAAATGTGCTTGCTGTGAATAGTGGACAGAACAGTAGCATCATCTTTGGAAAATTGAAAAGAGGGGTTAGGAATGTTTTCAATGCATAATTATTTATGGAGATGTTCCTTATTGTGTCTAGAACACAACCCAAAAGGCCAATCTTGAATAGATATCACAGATTGAGAGCAATCATATAAACAATGAAGGTCACTCAAAAACAGAGTCCGTACCGTTGACTGAAATGTTGAAAAATCTTAGAAAACGAAAACTAATGATCTAGAGGCCTATTTTATATAGAGAGTTCCCTAAGACATTTAAGTTTAAGGGAAAAATAAGTTAGGACCACCCCTTTTGGAAAAGATTTCTGGAAAAGAGGTCGTAAGTTGACCTAGCTGCTGTGACAGCAAAAATAGAATGTCTGGAAGGAATGTTTGGGTCCAAATGGACCATTTCAAAGTACCTCCAAGTCAAACCAAATATCATGGGTGTTCTCCAATGAGTTAGGAAGACTTTTCAAGTGGCCTTGCATCCATATGTTGAGTATTGGGTTCTAGAGAAATCTTTGAACTGAGCTCACTCACTGTTTTGACTCATCATTTTGAAGATTTTGGAGAAAACAAGGTTTTGTTTCTTGAAACCAAAATGAGAGGGATTGAGAGGGGTTTTGAAATAGATGTTTTGAAAGCATATTTTCAATACTCAATAAGGATTGTAGCGACTTAAAATGTCAACATCAAACTCATCATCAAGAACCTCCAAGATTGTTGGAGAGATTTATTTTATTTTGAACATAACTTCAATACATTTCAAGAATACCTTGGAAGTATTGAGGTTATGATCATCATCTATCAAACATGTTTTTGAGGTCAAGAGCTACTATCCATAAGGATTCACACACCCCAAACTTCATGTCATCACTTAGATGATGATTAACTAGTAAGTAAATAAAGAAAAATAAAAAAGAAATGAGATAAGAGGAGATGAACAATAAATAAACAAGCAAATAGATGATGATCAATAGATGATATTCATGAAGCATGAGACTTGTAGGTTGGTGTTTCACTCATATGTAATGACACTAGACATGGAAGAAGCTTCCAATCTCTTAAATGCTCACTAAAATGGTGGTTGGGAGTATTGAATGTTGAAGTAAATGGGAGTAATGAAGTAAAAACAAAGTTTAGAACTCACTTTGTTTTGAAAAATCAAAGAAGGAAGCTTCTTTCTTGCTATTCTAACCTTATCTCTACAACTTTCTCTCCCAAACTTTTTCAAAGCTTACATTTGACTCCTCCAAAATGAAGAGTAATGGGGTGTTTATATAGGCCAACTTGGGGTGGTTTTGGGATTTAGAAAGTATTCACATTGGCTCCAAACATCTGAAATCATAAAACTATGTCGTTTTGGTTTTTAATTAATCAAAATGGGGCCACAAAAATTATTACAAAAATACACTATTCTGGAGGGGAGTGCCGCGGCGGCAGTGCTCCTCCTTCGTCTAGATAATGCTGTTTAGGCCCCCTGAAGTTCCGGTATTCGCGAAAAGGCCCTATTTCGTCCGAAATTCATAGAAAATGCGTACGAACTCCAAATTGAGGTTGTGATATACCGTTGGAAAGGTAATGGAGTCTACTTTACGTAAAAAATAGTTCGGGGATAGGTCACTTTTAAAAGTTTTGCGGTATTCGCGATAAAGGCTGATTTGATCACCTTTTTCACTTTTAGAAATTCATAATAAATTCGTTTTAAATCCAGAAATTATGTGCGATATACCGTTGAAAAGCTATTGAACTCTAGTATCCATGAAAAATATTTGAAAATTGTTTTGGTGCCCCGGTTCCAAAGTCAAATTCTGGTCAAACTTGGGATTCCCGGGAAGTTCTGGAAACCTCCGGGAGTTCCCGGGAGCTAATGTTTTCGCTCGATTTTCTTTTGGAACTTGTTTTAACACTTTTCTCATGATTTAAAAATGATTCCGGTGAATTCGGACGATTTCGGTCAAACTTGGTCAAACTTGGTCAAACCTTGGTCAAACCTAGTCAAACCTTGTTCAAACCGGTCAACGGGGACTTTCCGGGAACTTTTGGAACTTCCGGGGGTCTCTGGGAGCTGACGATTTCATCCGATTTCTCTTAAAAACTTATTTTATTGCTTTTCTTACGACGTAGCATGTTTCCAGAACTTTGGGGACCAAATCTGGGAGTTTTTGGGCTTTCAGTGGCATTTTGGTCATTCTGAGCATTTTGAGAAATAGAGCTGACTTTCGATAGTCATTTCGAGTCTTTTGCGATCATTGTGAACCACCAAGCTATGGGTCTCCCAAATCCGATAGCCGACAAAATGGGGTGTCTACAGACTCCATCCAGGCCTACGCACCAACCACGAGTTGAATGTATGTAGTAATGTGGTTCAAAAAATATTAGTGTTTGGGTATTTGAGTTCGAATAAAAAGTTAGAAAACTTCGTGCACCGACTAAGAATAGTCAGTTGGACCACCCCCAGTTCGTCCACCTTTTCAGCAGGCTTGTAGGCCACCTTTGTTACCACCACAGCCAACTCCTTCAACTCAGATTTTTGGGCCAAGCATTCCTAGGGGGACAATAAGGACAGTTTAATCTTTTTGCCGCCGCATCTTCCGTGGGTAATACCGATACTTCTGTGATATGAGGTAAGTTGTTCGTGTTTAGTCCTAGTGCCACTATGCCTGTAGATATCGGCGCATCGTATCCCTTCGGATACCACCTTGTGCATCATCATTGAGTTAAGGAATGAGTCATTTGGTTCCTACATTGTTAGTTGTTAATTGATACTTCCGTTGGAGGCTTAGTTCCTTTGAATCGAGTGTGTTGTGGCTGCGAGCTGTGATAGCTGACCAGCACACCATTTTTGATTTGTGATTGTGAGTATAGACTAGTGAGTACTTACCGAGCACTTGTGACTTGTTTCGAGAGGAAGGTAGCATTTGCATTACCATCCGAGAATCTTAATTGTTTTAGGGATGATCGTATAGAGATTTCGATATATCTGCTTCACAGTTTGTGCAACGGTAAAAAAATCGTATTGACTCCTTAAATAGCTTGTTTTGTTTTCCGATGAGAATGAACCAAACTTGATTGAGTTCTCTCCCATTGTGGGTTAGTACACCGATGTGTTCCCTAAGGATTTGCATGGCTTTTCGCCTATCCGTGAGAATTGAGTTGTGACAGACAAATACCCAGTACTTCATCTATTTTGATGCCGCCGTATTATATGACATCCGCAGGGTTGAAAGAGTTAAAGACTCAGTTGGAGAACTTACAGGTTAGCGATTTCATTCGTCTTAATCCGTCTCCTTGGAGAGTACCAATTTCCCAGTGCCAAGAAGATAGATAGTTCGCTTAAGTTGAGTATTGCTTATGATTTCAAATCTTGTGACTATAAGAATCAGTAGATCCTTCTGACTAGCTTCGTGGTTCAACGTGTTTAGTTTCAAAGATTGATTTAAAATAGAGTTGTCACCAGTTGCGCACTATGGAACGTGAGATTCCTAAGACTACTTTTTGCCCGCGCTACGGACATTGTGAATCCCTTGTTATACCATTCAGTTTGACGAATGCACCTGCCGCTTTAGTAGATTTGATAAGCCGTGTGTTTAACCTTTGCTAGGACAAGCTTGTGATTGTGCACAATGACTACGTATGCCAAATTATCTAAGTGTGGATATTGATTATCCAAGGTAAAAAGTTTCTTTAACATGTCTTTTCTGGTAATGGAGTATCCGTGGATCCTTCTAACATTGGGACCGTTATAGATTTGCTTTGTATCTGAGATTCATGGTTCCTTGGGACTAATAGGTTACTACTGTTGCTTTGTTGGAAACGTTTTCCCAGTTTGGCAATTAACTTAGTTGACTAAAATAGTGGTGAACATTGTTTGAGATGCTTTGGATGAGAATGTGTTATACCAAAGTTGCAAAACTTGTTTGACTTCGGCACCTGTTCTTGTGAGCATTGAGCGTGAGTTGATTGAACTATACTATATGCATCCTGAACGTGGATTGAGCTACTCATGACTTAGGACTAGGAGACATCACATATGAGACATTTCTGACTCAGCGAGACCCTAACTTGGGACAACGCCGTTGAGTAATTATAACTGTGACTATAAACGTATCTTTGGGTGACCTTGAGACATGAGCGAACTATGAATTAAATTGCATTGCCACCCGAGCTAGGCCAATGCCGCGGCCGAGAAGTATGACTATGACTTAACTTCCTTACCTATGCAAGAGTGGAAAATGTTGAGACTTGCGTGTACCCTAGTGTATTTACCGGTGCAATAGTGGAGAATATTGAGACGTTGTGATGACTTTGAGAATTGTGGTTCAGAGACTTTTGCCCAAATTTCCTCGTTTGACTTGAATGTGTAATCGAAAGTTTTAACTTGAAGTCGTTAGCAGTACATAAACTTGATGATGAGACCATTGCCTTGACACTCTGTATGCTTAATGGAGACTTAGGACAGGGTTGGACTTTGGTGACATTAGAGGTTTGAGACCTCGGAACCGAGTGTACGTTCTCGTTGCTTGCCGTGGAGATGTGTTGAAAGAGTTTTGCCATTCTCGTTTTGCCACACATCCGGGAGGCACAAATATGTACCATGATTTGAGTCGCCAGTATTGGTGGAAAGGGTTAAAGAGATCCATTGTTGAATTTGTTTGATTTGCCAGTAAGTAAAGACCGACACTAGAGAATCACAGGTTTGTTACAACCGTTTTCAATTGCCTGTTACAGCATTTCTAAAAACTTTGCGTAAGGACAACACTCTTTTGGATCCTTTTGTTTGGACCACATTAGCACATTTGTTGCCGTTCAGAGTGACCGACATCGTAGTTTCCCTTAGTGTGTCCGTACGATCGTGAGACGTTATAGTGTATCAGTGTCGATGCGTTTAACCATGATACGAAGGTTGTGTTCCCTTCCTTACAGAATTTGCAGTAAGTATGAGGTACTCAACTCCTTCTATTCCGATTGATTTTGGAAAATATATTGAGAGTAGTGTTATGACACTTACAAGTAATTGGGAAGAACAGTTTCTGTTAGCTGAGTTGCATCCAACTTCAGTTATCAAATGGCACCGTTTGAGGCATCATATGGCTGTCCGTGTCGATCTCCTTTGTGTTGGGGTGAGGTAGGTGAGACTATCCTTCATGGTCCTGATATGGTTAGAGAGACTTCAGAAAAGATTAAAGTAATTAGTGAGAAGTTGATTTCAGCTCAGAGTCATCAGAAATCATATGTCGATCGTCATCGTCGACCACTTGAGTTTGAGGTTGGTGATCTTGTGTTTCTAAAAGTATTACCCCGTCGTGGGTTGCAACGATTTGGTCAGAGTGGTAAGTTGGCACAACGATTTATTGGGCCGTTCGAGATCCTTGAGAGGATTGGCGTCATTGCTTATCGTTTGGTTCTTCCGCCATAGTTATCTAGTGTTCATAATGTGATTCCACGTTTCGATGCTTCGTCGATATAATTCTGATCCACTCCGTAAGCCTTTTCCCGATCCATCGTATGTACTTGATTGGACCAATTTGCCTCTTAGTGAAGATGCTTCATATGTGGAACAACTTGTTCAGATTCTTGAGAGGAAGGACCGTGTGCTACGAGGTAGAGTTATTCCGTTGGTAAGAATTCAGTGGAATCATCATGGTATTTTCGAGTCGACTTGGGAGGACGAGGGTGAAGCGAGGAAGAATTATCCTCATATTTTTCCCGAGTAGTGTAAGCTTCTTTACATGCTATGTGTTTTTCTGTGCTTTTTCCCTTGTTGTTGTTAAGGTTGAGCAAGTCGTTGCTCCTTTTGCGTGATCGCCGATCCGGATTCCGGGACAGAATCCTTTTAAGGGGGGTAGACTGTAATGTTTCAGAATTTTTAATTAAGGGTAATGGGGTAATTTTTCCTTTTCTGTCGTGGACCCTTATTTTATTTGACTGTGTTTTTAATTCTAGAGCATGACTAAATTATTTAATTATATCTTTCATATGCTTATAAATTTATTTCTGTGCCTGTGGATGTGTTTATTTAATTTTAGGGTTACACTGTTGGGTCAGACTGTCCATTGGAGCACCAAACAGTTATTTTTTTTAGAGCATACAAGAGAGTGGGTCCCACCCCACTCCCCTATAGCCGGCCAAATCATTCTTCTCCCTTCATTCACGTTAGATTTTATTCCTTCTCTTCTTTTCTTCTTCTTCTCCTTCCAAGAGACAAAAACCTCCATAGTTCTCCTTATCTTTCAAGCTTGATTCTTCAAGATTTCAAGGGATTGTCAAGAACTTCATTATCTAGCATCTCTAATCATCCTAGAGCTTGGAATCATTATTTGGTAAGCATTCTAGAAAACCCCCAAATTCTAGGGTTTTAATAGATTTCAAAATTTTGGGTTTTGATTTAACTTCTCTTCTCTTTTATAGCTTCCTTGGAGTATATAGAACACCTCCTAACATACCTAACCATGTTCCTTTGGAGATTCATAATGTGGTAAGTTTTCAAATCCCTAACAAATCTAGGGTTTACTAGCTTTATGTTTTCTATCCTAACCTTGGGTTGTTCTTGATTAGTGGTACATCCTTGAAGCATTTCTTCAAGATCCTAACACAAGCATTGAAGTTATTTTGGATTTGCTTAGCTCTCTTGAGTTGCCATTGATTTTTGGAAGCTAAGATTTGAGGTAGATTTATATTGTTGCATTCCATATGTTATGCTTGTCTAAGATGCTTTGAGTTCATATATATGTGCTAGGAGAGAACTTAGACACATGCATTAGGATTTTTCCCAAAGTTGTAATGTCGGGATTATTTGCCTAAATGTGTATTACATGCTTTGGTTGTACAAGTTGTGATCTTGGGGTATTAGATGTGATTAAAATGATGTTAAGAGAATAATTTAAACACATGCATGAGGTTTCCCCAAAGTTGTAAATTTAGGGTTGTATGCCTAATTGTGACTTACATGCTTTGGTTATACCATATTTGATTATGTGATATTAGACGTGCTTAGGATGCTCCCTTTATGTGTAAAAGCATGCTTGGACGTTAGTTTAGAATTCCTTGTTAGGAATGTTATATTATGAATTTTTAATTCAACTCTTGATGTCCTTGATACCATGTCCAACGTGCAAGAATTATAGTTTACACTATTTTGTTGGAGCAACTATAATGTCATTTTAAACATCACATGCATTGAGGCCTAATCGGCAAGCATTCATGTATCACGACATAAATGTTTTATTTGAAAAAGAGAGAAAAACCCCATGTGAGGGAATTTTATTTAAGAAATCCGAATATGGGTTGTGATGTGAGACAGAGAGAATGACCCTTAGAAACATTCAAACTCCAACTATATTCGGGTAGCTCCCGGAATTTGGTATGCAACACTCCATACGTGGGTGGCTCATAGTCCGGTAACGAGAGAGATGTGTATATATCACGCATAGCCGTGAGGCTCCAATCATTTCATTGTAGCCGTGGTGGCGATCCATTGCACCTCATTTCATTTTAGCCATGGATAGCATATAGACTTGTTACAATGTTTTCTACGAGCCGTCGTTCTCATGAAACGATAAAACATTTTTCAGATGAGCTTGATAAGGGAAAAGGGCATATGTGACCCGATGCGTAGACATTGATACTCATGTTCTACTTTAAAGACTCGTGCTTAGTTATTTATATGGATAGCTCCCTTGTTGATTCAGTCGTTTTGGAAGATTGTAAATGTTTAATGCTTTGAAACTTAGAGTATTAAGGTTTTACAAATACTTCATGAGCTTAGGCTCTCATTTCTTGTATTTGAGAAGCTTCTTTGATTTTGATTAGGCAAGTGTTAGCTCTTGCTTTCATAGTTATTTATTTCAATTGTTAAACTCACTTTATGATGATGTATTTACTTTCCGAGGTAGTTGAACCTCTTTAAGTTCTAGTCTTTTGATTTACATGTCCATTGTTTGTTTTTCCCTTGTGTTTGGATCCTTGCCGGATTAGTTTGGGTGGTTGCTCATGAGAGTTCATTTGTTGTAGTTTAGTTCATTTTTTACTTGAGTTCTTGCCGGATCGAACCTCTCTTTTAATTCCAACAAGGTTTCACACATTTAAACGTTCCAAATCTCTCCCATTCTCTTTCTTTTCCTCCCTCTCTTTGATCTCTTTCCATTTCTCAAATACTTTTCCTTTTACTTATGTTGGAATTATATATATACATATTTTTAAAATGGTTCCGAATGTGAAAATACACGTGTGAGTGAGTGTGTGTGTGTGTGTGTGTGTTTAGAATACCTTCCCTCCGTCTCTCTCCCTATATCTCTCCCAATCTCTCCCTCTCCCCTTCTTCCTCTCTTTATCTCTTTCACTTCTCGTTTTTTGAAAATTTCGAGTACATGAAGTTCTGTTTGCTCTAGACTCGTGTTGTATGTTGTTTAGGACTTGTTTAGTCATGTATTGATATTTAAACTTGAGGATTTAGCATAGTTGGAAACACTTCGAAATGCTGTCAAAATGCTATCAAAGTTGCTGTAAAAAAAAAACTGCTACTGTTATTTCAGTTTTCTGCCCAAACGGTGAGGAATTGGAAAAATTGCTATTTGACAAAAGTTGTGCAAAATCAAATTTTACATGGGCCTACTGGAATAGAAAGTGAAAATTTCAAAGATATGGTTACTTACGGATGTTTTAAAATTCAGAAATTATCCAAAAATGGTCCTTTATCATTTTTTTTTGTATTCCTTGAACTAGTGCTTGTTCGGATAGTCTTTTAATCAAATGTTCAAATGCTTTTACCTTCGTTTGACTCGTCTACTTGTAAATCCATTTTGGATTTACGTATTAGTAAGCCATCCTTGTAGGAATCCCCGTGGATTTCTAAAGTCGCTTCCGCATTTGTGATTGAGTTTTACTTCTTTTCTCTCTATCTTTCCTCTTTCCTCACGCTTCAGTTTTCGGGGCGTGACAAAAATTTTGTGTTATGTATTTTTCAAAATAAAATATTTATTTTCTTGTACAACCTTTGTCAATTTGTAGTAGTAAAATATTTCTATTAAAGTTTAGATTTAAAATTCTTAGTGTAGTCGTACTTGTAGTTGTCCCCTAAAATAGTTTGAAAACCCAAATTTTTAGTTTTTTTAGAAAAATTTTCATTCACTAGAAGACAGATTTTGCAAGTAAATGCCAGATTTCTTAGCCCCGTAGTTGTTATAATCACCTATCAAAGTCCCAAGCACACCATACCCATATCTCACTCCCAAAGTAGAATAGGATTTGATTTGGCCTTGCTTATGTTCTTGAAGTTCAACCACTGTGACCCCACAAGAATCGAAAGTCAAAGGTTTAGTATTTTATTATTGATTCAGTATTTCCATTTATTTATATTGTATTAGCCTAGTTGTACTAAGCTTTGTTATTTTGCGGATTCTACAAATTCAACCCCAACTCATGTTAAGTGAAGAAAAAAAATGTTAATATTATATTTCACCCTTACCTTGGTTAATTTTATAACTTTAATTTTAATTGTACGGTGATTGTGTGCATCTAATTAATTTATTTTTAAATTTAATTTGGAAGACAGTTTCAATTCCAAAATGGTGGGCTAAAACTTTAATTGGGGATATGCAATAAAAACTTAGAAACCACAGCTTCTGTACACTAATCTTAAATGGGCAAATTTATCTAGATGAGTTTTTTTTCCATTTATGGCAAAAAATATCTATATGTCTATAGTTTATGACCATTTAACATGTTTATATACTACGGCTATATTGGACTCAAGAGATTACATATTTAAAATAAGAATCTAATTATGCAGATTGTCAAACTATGCTTTTTGTCATAAAAAACACCTAGCATACTCAAATAATTCATATGACAAAGTTTATATTTCAAATATGTGTTATATATATTTCTATCCACTAATGGACTGGCAATTGTGTAGTGGCAGAGTGGTGGGGACTGGGCGCCGAATAACTCTCGTTCGCGGCAGGTCACGGTTAGAACCTGGCTACTGTCCAATTGCCTTTTTAGTTATTTTTTTTAAACCAAACGACGTCGTTTCATATAAAACTTGACACACTTGATATGACTTCGACTAGTGAAAGTTTATTTTCAAATAAAGAATGACTCTGCGGTCTTAAATGCCAAATCATTTTCAAATGCACAAAAGTTGTGGGATCTAGTGTTAGTTTGCATATTCCCAATTCCTTTAAATCATTTCTCTCAAGTTAATTAATATTTCTTGTTTTTAATAGCTTTGCTTAAATATTTGTATTATTTCCTTCTTTCGATATAATAATATCCATAAAGTCATTTGATGTAAATTTAGCCTTTATTTCTTTTTCTTCCTTTTCTTACTAGTATCTTAGTTAATTTATTTTGCATTGTTAAAATATTTACTATAAACTACTTAAAAAAATAGCTTTTAATTGGTTTTATTACAAAAATATGAAAACTAGTAGTTTAGTAAAAGCCTAAAAAATCCATTATCTTTTATTTTCTTTTTTTGGGACAAAATATTCATTGCCTATCTTTATAACTTTATTTGTCATTACATGTGGGTTCGACCTAGTCTTCCAGAACTGTATTACTTGTATGATCACCTATACTTGGGTGTTGATAAGAAAATGCGTCAATAGGATGTCGTCAATTACGAAGGCACTTCAAAGGTTTTCTTGTCGCTCTTTCCACCATTAGCATGGAATCTTTGAAAATGCTGAAAGACTTGATCTTTTGTTTTTTACAAAATACACCCACACTTTACGTGAAAGCATCATCAATAAAAGTAAGAAAATACTTATTTCCGCCTAAAGACTCCACCTCAATGGGACCACAAACATCAGAATAAATCATATCAAGCAACTTGGTTTTTCTTTTACTAGAAGTGTAAAAGGAAACTCTATGTTGCTTTCCAAATATGTAATAATCACAAGGGTTAAGAACTGTACCTTTGGCAAAGGGAATGAGGAACTTTTTTGCCAGAATCTGTGTGTGCCAACCGCATTTGCCACAAATTTGGTGAAGACTCATCCTCAACTGCATTGAGCCCGCTTGAACACACATTCACATGAGTCTTGTATAAAGTACAACAAAGTTCCCCTTTTACAACAACTAGGGACCCTTTGGTGAGTTTACACTTTCTGCTCAAAAAATGGTTATAAAAACGCATTTTATCTAGTGCAACACTAGAAATAAAATTCAACCATAAATCAGGAACATGCCAAACATCCTTTAATGTCAAATTGCAGCCCAGGCTAGTCTAAATACACACGTCACCTATTCCCTCAATCTTGGAATAGCTGGTATGACCCATCTTCACAGTACACCGGCTTTGTACAAGGTGAGGAACTCTCTCCTAAGAGTAGCATGGTAGGACGGGGCTGTATCATTAACCCACTTAACATCACTATCTGCAATATGTAAACACTCTTCATTTCCAAATGAAAGTACCACCACATCCTTAGAAACTATAGTTGTAGTATTTTTGTCTTCTGATTTCTTCTCAGTATTTCCCTATTTCTGGTCTCTCTTACAGACTCGGACTTTATGTCAAGTAAAGATTCAAGAAAGTCGACATCCGGACATCTCTTTACCCTAGGAGGTTGTGTAGTTAGTTGGAGGAGCATTAAGCAGAAATGAATTCTAGACTCAACTATGGAAGCTGAGTATATGGTTGCTTGTGAAGCCGGAAAGGAAGCTGTTTGTCTCAAGAAGTTTCTCATGAAACTCGGGGTAGTACCAACATCATTGTCACCTATTACGCTATCCTGCGATAATAGTGGGGCAGTGGCTCAATCCAAGGAGCCAAGGAACTACTGAAAGAGAAAGCACGTAGAAAGGAAATAATATCGTCTCATTCGAGGTATAGTCTAGCGTGGAGATGTGATTGTTACCAAGATTGCCACAACTGACAATCTTGCGGATCCGTTTACAAAAGCTTTGCCACAGAAAGGTTTTAATCGACATCTAGATAGTTTAGGTCTTAGATGTAATGGGTTATGAGTGCAAGTGGGAGTTTGTTGAGATTGTGCCCTTAAACCCGATCTTTATGTATTTTGACATTTGACGTTTTATATATGGATATCATTTATACATTTTATTGTGTATGTTTTATGAGATGATTGTTTGTAATCCTTAAGTATCAAAGTAGGTAATTCGTGTGTGTATGAGATACATACAAGTGAGATACAAATTACTATTCTTTGATACTTAGAACTTGCCATAGTGGATGATGAGAATGGATGTCTCATTAGGTATACACTGTAGCATTATTAATTACCATTCAATGGAGTGATGAATCTCAATCACTAGAGTGTGACTCTTAGTTAATATGCTAGTGCTTATAGGGCATTGATGGACCATGAGATTTCTATTGACATATAAAACTATCAACAATCGATAGGAAATCATAACTTATATAAGGTACGTGTTCTCAATCTTGAGACGATTATGGACACAGACTATGGATGTGATTGCTTTGACTTAGCAATCAGTGAGGTCTTGTAAGATCAACACCTGGGTATCTTGGGTATATTGTTAAGATAGAATCTAACCTCTGATAAAGAGTAAGCATTCCTTTGAGAATGTCCAAGTTGATTACTGAGAAATATAGTCTTGTTGATAAATAGTTATTAACATGTTTGGTAATCTTGAAAGGTGAATGGGACTTAAGAAATGGAAGATGCAATCATCATTCAGGTTGACAGTAAAAGTTATCCGACTACCTGAATATGATTATGAATGATGACAATAGAGGGACATTAGTACACCCTACAAGTCTAGTTATCACTTTGGATTTGTTAATTTAGTGTTGGAGTGTAGTTATCATTTTATAGTGGAGTAAACGTTAACCGATCAGTTAGTTAATTTGTTGATCAAAGAGTTTGATCATGGGAATTAATAACTGGTATGAGCCAACAATAAAGAACCTAGGATGTCACAATCTTAGCTCTACCAAAATGCTTGGAGAGTCATATGAGGATAATAAACCAATTGATTGAAAGAGTTTCAATTGATTAAAGGTACTATCGATCGAACTTGTTTCGATAGATTGAACTCAGTTCAATCGATCGAACTTGCTTCGATCGATTGAAGATTCGATAAGTTCTTTGATCGATCGAAAGCTTAAAGTTGGTTTAGAAATTTATAAATAGGGCAGCTATATATAATATTATTTAATAATCGTCGTTTTTCCTATCCCAAAGTTGCAGAAACTGTTTCAGTATTTCCAAACCTTCTATATCCTTTCTATTTGGGTTCCCACTAACCCTACCCACTCCGGGAGCATTCATCAGAGACATAAGGGTGAAGATCATCTAAAGGAGGTTGCTGGAAGTTGAAGAATTCAAAATTGGGTTCAAGACCACAATGTAATATTCTTGTCCCATCTCCCTCCACATCTACAGAATTGATAAGTAGTATATCCGGGCATACCAATAAGTTTTTGAAACTTTTTTTCCACTGTGCATGATTTAATAATTTTCCAAACCTAATCCATCAAAAAATTCCATCTTGAGAGATAACATGTCCCAAAAATATAAACTCCTGTAGCCAGAGCTCGCATTTACTAAACTTCGCATACAACCGATTATCTTGGAGTGTCGATCTGCAGAGCAATCCGTAAATGTTCCTTGTGGTCTTCTTCTGTCTTAGAGTAAATTAGGATATCGTTGATGAATACTATAACGAATTGATCCAAATAAGGTCTGAATACTCTATTCATTAGGTTCATGATACTACTGGAGCATTGGTTAATTTGAAAGGCATCACTAGAAATTCATAGTGCTCGTATCTCATCCTGAAAGTAGTCTTTGACACATCCTCTATGTAGACACCCTATTTTGTTAGCCATCAAATTTAGGAGACCCATAGCTTGGTGTTTCACAATGATCGAAAAAGGTTCAAAAAGGACTCTTGGAAGTTAGTTCTATCTCTCAAAATACTCGGAATGACCAAAATAACCTTGAAAGCCCAAAAAACTCCCAGATTTGGATCGAAAGCTCTGGAAACATACTATTTCGTAAGAAAAGTGGTAAAATGAGTTTGAAGTAAAATCATATGAAATCGTCAGCTCCCAAAGACCCCCGAAAGTCCCCGAAAAGTCCCCGTTGACCGGTTTGACCAAGATTTGACCAGGGTTTGACTGAAATCATCCGAATTCACCCAAAAGTTCTAAAATTATTCCAGATCATGAGAAAAGTATTAAAATGAGTTTAAAAAGAAAATCGGACGAAAATGTCAGCTCCTGGGAGCTCCCAAAGGTTCCCAGAACTTCCTGGAAATCCCGGTTTGACCGATTTGACCTAAAAGTTGACTTTGAAACCGGAGTGCTGTATCATTTTTCAAAGATTTTTCATGGATACTAGCAGTCAATAGCTTTCCAACGGTATATCGCACGTATTTTCTGGATTTAAAATGAATTTATTATGAATTTTCGAAGGTGAAAAAGGCGATCAAATCGACTTTTATCGTGAATACCGCAATACTTCAAAGGGATCTATCTCCGAACTATTTTTTATGTAAAGTAGACTCCATTACCTTTCAAACGGTATATCACAACCTCAGTTTGGAGTTCGTATGCATTTTCTGTGAATTTCAGATAAAATAGGGCATTTTCGCGAATACCAGAACCTCTGGGGGCCTAAATACCATTATCTGGAGGAAGAAGGAGCAGTGCCGCCGTGGCACTCTCCTCCAGAACAGTTTATTTTTGTAAATTATTTTGGGGGTCCATTTTGATTAATTAGAAACCAAAACGACGTAGTTCCTTGTTCACAGACATTTTGAGCCAATGGGAGTACTCTTTAAATCCCAAAACCACCCCAAATTGGCCTATATAAACCCCCCTTGACTTCTCATTTAGGGGGTGGCAAATGAAAACTTACAAAATTTTTAGAGAGAAAGTTGTAGAGATAAGGTTAGAATAGAGAGAAAAGAAGCTTCCTCATTTGATTTTCAACTAGAAAGTGAGTTCTAAACTGTTTTCTACTTCATTACTCCCATTTACTTCACATTCAATACACCCAACCACCATTTTAGTGAGTATTTGTGAGTTAGGAAGCTACTTCCATGTCCAAGGTCACCATTTATGAGTGAAACACCAAACTACAAGTCCAAAATCACATTGATTATCATCTATTGTTGTTATTATATGCTTGTTTATATAAATGTTCATCTCTCCTTACCTCATTTCTTTTTTTTATTTTTCTTTGTCTACTTACTAGTCCATCATCATCTAGATGATGACATGAAGTTTCAGGTGAGTGAATCCTTATGTATAGTAGCTCTTGACCTCAAAAACATGTTTGATAGAAGATGATTTCAACTTCAATACATTCCTATGTATTCTTGAAGTTCTCTTCAAAATGAAAACAATGCTCTCCAACAATCTTGGAGGTTCTTGACATGAGTTCAATGTTGATACTTCAAGTGGTCATAATCTTCATTTAAGGTCTGAAAGTATACTCTCAGAACCTCTATTTCAAAACCCCTCTTAAACCCCTCATTTTGATTTCAAAGAATAAAACCATAGTTCTTCCCAAAACCTTCAAAGTAGTGAACAATCTGAGTTCAAAGATTTCTCTAGGACTCAATACTCAAAGTATTAACATGAGACTACTTGGAAATCCTTCTTAACTCATTACAAAACACCCACAATTTTTGGTTTGACTTGGAAACACTTGAAAGGGGTCCATTTTGACCCAAACATTCTTTCCAGACATTCTATTTTTTTTTGTCACAGCAGCTTGGTTGACTTTCAACTTGTTTTACGGAAAACGTTTCCAAACAGAGTGGTCCCAACTCATTTTTCTCTTGAACGTCAGTGTCTCAGGGAACTTTCTGTATAAAATGGGCCACTAGATGGTTTGTTTTCATTTTCTAAGAGTTTTTGACATTTCAGTCGACCGTACGGATTCTGTTTCTGAGTGACCTCTATTGTTTATATGATTTCTCTCAATTTGTAATAGTTATTGAGGGTTGGCTTTTTGATACATGTTCTAGACACAACAAGGATGATCTCCATAAAACATCATGCATTGAAAACATTTCTAACCCTACTTTTCAATTTCCACAAGATCAAGTCACTATTCTGTCCACTATTCACAGCAAGTATACTTTTACTTCCATCCCTTGATTTGATGCTTATATGTACTTTAAATTAGTTCATATCCTAGGAAGTGGTCCATACCATATTTGTACATATCCTATGATGATTTCCCCCGTGCATTCATTCATCTTCTAGACTTCTAAGTCACTTTAGAAAACCCATGTACACAAACACACTACAACCTTTACACATTCTAAGACCATGCATTACATCCAGGCAAGATTTGGAGTTTTTGTGACTCCTAATATAAGGAGATTATAAGGATGAACTTGATCACATATTCATGCTCCCCCTCGATCTATTCTTCTTTTTCATCTGTCCAGGGGATTGAGAGATTTCATTTTCTCAAAGATTAACATGCATCATACTAGCTTGCTAAGCATATTTCGTTTTCTTTTTATTTGTTTCAAGAACAATTCATGTCCCCTTTAGATTAGGAAAATTCGATTACTTGATATGTGATTAGACGATTTTTCTATGTGATTAGACATTTTTTCCTAGGTTTGTTTGTATGATCTTTAACTTTTGCATTGTGTGATGTTTGGCTTAGATCTTATGAAAGATATCTTATCTTTCGATCTTCCATTTCAAGATTCTTATGTGATGTAATATACCTATCATAAATATTAATTATCAAACCAAACATAGTACAAGATGATTATTTGGATGCTAATTGAGGCCCGTCGAGAGACGGGGCGAGTTAAGGGTGTTTTAGTCGTGACAAAGGCTCCTTCCTCTCTTGTACCAAAACCCCGAGCCAAGTTATTTGGTTATGAAGAACCGGTGCCCTTTATCCGTTTGGGTGAGTCAAATTGGGTTTCTTGGTTCCCTAAAGACCAAGAGGCGACTCTGTATCTGTTTTCAACAGACCTTCATTTTCTTTCTTTGATCCAAATCAATTTCAAACCAAAACAAAAATAGTGGACGACCGATTCCGCGTGTCCACAATCTGGCGACTCTGTTGGGGATTTTTATTTTAAAACAAAATAATACAGAGGTTTGACTCATAAGAAGCATCCTTAAAATCATCTTTTTACTGTGTCTGGTTCACCGCATTGCACTTCAGCATTTCCCCCTCCGACTGTGTCTGAAATGCGGCGTTGACATTGTTCGGGTCTTGCTGTGCCAGGGCACAAGTCACCGTTGATACTGTACCTTCCAAGGTATATAAAAAAGAGTAACCACTTCCGTACTGTCTCCCTGACGGTATATTGGAACTCTCATCAATGGACTCTGTTTGACTAAACCCAGCCTTTGTATATAGATTCCTGTAGAACCTTTTATAGGATTGTTCATTTATCTTTTCGAGATAGGACAATGTGATATAACTGCTGTTTGCCCTGGTAGGATTACCTGCGCAGTGTAGACGCTTATGTGGCATAGAACAGAACCTCTTTCTTATGATTCCCAAGGCAATCACTCACATGTGATTACATTGAGTTGACCTGCCTAGGCACCATGATAAGGATGTCTGCTCCATGATCACAAAGATATACACAGCAAACTTTGTTTGTTGGTCCTAAGACATAGGAGTATGAAAACTTGCTAGACAATATGATCACTGTCAGATTTACCAGTTTCTCCCAGAAGCTCTATCCAAATCTCCCAGATATCCCAGATATGACCTGTTTCTCCCAGAAACTCTATCCAGATATCACAGATATAACTTGTTTCTCCCAAAGACTCTATCCAAATCTCCCAGATATGACATGTTTCTCCTAGAAACTCTGTCCATATATCACAGATATAACATGTTTCTCCCAGAAACTCTATCCAAATCTCCCAGATATCCCATACATGACCTGTTTCTCCCAGAAACTCTGTCCAGATATCACAGATATAACCTGTTTTTCCCGAAAACTCTATCCAAATATCTCAGATATAACTTATTTCTCCCGAAAACTCTATCCAGACTCCTCAAAATATCTTAGAAACCCCTATCATCCCCTGGTGATCATACCGGAAGGAAAGGTTAACACACTCTGTATGGCTAGGACCTTACTTGCTTAACTGCTATCTGCTAGAAGTAACAGCATTGTGTAGATTAGGGTTTGCATCCGCATGCTTGTCTCATTTGCATGCACCGTACCTGTCAGTCCGCACGCACTGTCTTAGTCAGTCTGTACATGAGTCAATCCGCGTTTGTTAAACATCACTGTCATTATCTGTCAAGAGTCATCACTAGCAGAATCTGATACAATCCTCTTAAATATGTAGGGTCACTATAGGTTCTCAAAGTCAGCAGCTGGGATCATTGTCCTGGGTCAGAAGTTCAGACAATCGTTTGGTCAGAATCTGCCCGACAAGTTATTTCAGCATGAATCAAGAAGAGTTAGAAAACAAGGTCACCGAGTTGGGAGCCACCATAAGCCAGCAGTCTGACAGCTGTAGACACCCCATTTTGTCGGCTATCAGATTTAGGAGACCCATAGCTTGGTGGTTCACAATGATCGCAAAAGACTCGAAAAGACTCTCGGAAGTCAGCTCCATCTCTCAGAATGCTCAGGATGACCAAAATGCCCCTAAAAGCCCAAAAACTCCCAGACTTGGTCCCAAAGTTCTGAAAACATGCTATGACGTAAGAAAAGCGATAAAAAGGGTTTTAAAGAGAAATCAGACAAAATCGTCGGCTCCCAGAGACCCCCGGAAGTCCCGGAAGTTCCCAGAAAGTCCCCGTTGACCGGTTTGATCAAGGTTTGACCAAGTTTGACCAGGTTTGACCAAGTTTGACCAAGTTTGACCAAAATCGTCCGAATTCACCAGAATTATTTTAAATCACGAGAAAAGTGTTAAAACAAGTTCCAAAAGAAAATCGAGCGAAAACATTAGCTCCCGGGAACTCCCGGAGGTTTCCAGAACTTCCCGGGAATCCCAGGTTTGACCAGTTTGACCAGAATTTGACTTTGGAACAGGGATGCCGGAACAATTTTCAAATATTTTTCACGGATACTAGAGGTCAATAGCTTTCCAACGGTATATCGCACATAATTTCTGGATTTAAAACGAATTTGTTATGAATTTCCAAAGGCGAAAAAGGCGATCAAATCGGCTTTTATCGCGAATACCGCAAAACTTTTCAAAGTGACCTATCCCCGAACTATTTTTTATGTAAAGTAGACTCCATTACCTTTCCAACGGTATATCACAACCTCAATTTGGAGTTCGTACGTATTTTCTGTGAATTTCGGACAAAATAGGGCCTTTTCGCGAATACCGGAACATCGGGGGGCCTAAACAGCATTATCCAGACGAAGGGAGGAGCAGTGCCGCCACGGCACTGGCCCACTGCCGCCGCGGCAGTGGCCCAGTGCCGTCGCGGCACTCTCCTCCAGAACAGTGTATTTTTGTAATTATTTGTGGGGGTCCATTTTGATTATTTAAAAACCAAAACGACATAGTTTTATGTTTTCAGATGTTTGGGACCAATGGGAACACTTTTAAAACCCCAAAACCACCCCTAGTTGGCCTATATAAACACCCCATTACTCCTCATTTTAGGGGAGTCAAATGTGAGTTTTGAAAAGGTTTGGGAGAGAAAGTTGTAGAGATAAGGTTAGAGTAGAGAGAAGAGAAGCTTTCTTCCTTGATTTTCAAAACAAAAGTGAGTTCCAACTTTGTTTTTACTTCATTACTTCCATTTACTTCAACATTCAATACTCCCAACCACCATTTTAGTGAGCATTTAAGAGTGTGGAAGCTTCTTCCATGTCTAGTGTCATTACATATGAGTGAAACACCAATCTACAAGTTCATGCTTCATGAATATCATCTATTGATCATCATCTATTTGCTTGTTTATTTATTGTTCATCTCTTCTTATCCCATTTCTTTTTGATTTTTCTTTATTTATTTGCTAGTTCATCATCATCTAAGTGATGACATGAAGTTTGGGGTGAGTGAATCCTTATGGATAGTAGCTCTTGACCTCAAAAACATGTTTGATAGATGATGATTATAACCTCAATACTTCCAAGGTATCCTTGGAATGTATTGAAGTTATGTTCAAAAAATGAAATAAATCTCTCCAACAATCTTGGAGATTCTTAATGATGAGTGTGGTGTTGGTATTCTAAGTGGTCATAATCCTCATTGAGTGTTGAAAATATGTTTTCAAAACATCCATTTCAAAACCCCTCTCAATCCCTCTCATTTGGTTTTCAAGAAACAAAACTTTGTTTTCTCTAAAATTTCCAAAACCATGACCCAAAACAGTGAGCTGTTCAGATTCAAAGATTTGTTTTGAATTAAATACTCAAGTTATGATGATGAAACCACTTGGAAAACCTTCCTAATACATCATAGTTTGCCCCTAATTTCTCTCATCAATTATAGAAATGTAAAAGTATTTGTTTTGGATGTGAGAAGTTCATATTCATAATCTGCCTCTGTTCTCACAGAATGTTCACCCAACTTCTTGCACTTATTCTGGATATTTTTATCACTGTACATATATCTTTTCTATTTGTTTTACAAAACGTGGGTGTCTTAGGAAACTTTTGGTATATAATGGGTCATCATAAACCTTTTCTTTGATTTATGAAAAATCATACAAAATCAGTCAACAGTGCTGTTTTTGTTTCTGAGTCATGTGTACATTCTGATTTCTTTCTTTTAATCTGTGATAGTTATTGATGTTTGGCTTTATGGGTTATTTTCTAGACACAATAGGGATGATCTCTGGTTTTTCTTACATTTTTCTAGGCACGTTTGACCTCCCATTATAATGTTGCAAAGTAACACATGCAGTCTGTCCACTATTCACAGCAAGCGCATTTCAACTTTTATTCTTTGATTTGATGCTCATATGCATTCCAAATTAGCCCATATCTTAGGAAGTAGTTCATACTACATTTGTACATATCCCATGTTGATTTAATCCATTCATTCATGCACATTTTAGACTTCTAAGTCATTTTAGAAATCCATGAACACAAAGCACACTACAACCTTGGCACATTCTAGATACATTGCATTCATGCAAGATTTGGGTTTTTGTAACTCCTAATCTAAGAAGATTATAAGGAAATGAATTTGATCACACGTTCATGCTTCCCCTTGATCTAATCATCCTTTCTCATCCGTCCCGGGGATTGAGAGGTCTTCTTTTCTCAAAAGAATAACATGCATCATTCTAGTTTGCTAAGCATATTTTGATTTCTTTGATTATTTGTTTCAAGAACAATTCATGTCCCCCTTTAGATTAGGAAGTCTTGATTATTTGATACATGATTAGATGATTTTTCCTAGGTTTATTTGTGTGATCTTTCACTTTACATTGCATGATATTTGACTTAGATCTTATGAATGATATTTTATCTTTAGATCTTCCATTTTCAAGTCTCTTATGTGATGTAATATACTATCATAGTATTAATTGTCGAACCATACATAGTATAAGATGATTATTTGGATGCTAATTGAGGCCCGTCGAAAGACGGGGCGAGTTGAGGGTGTTTTAGTCGCGACAAAGGCTCCTTCCTCTCTCGTACCAAAACCCCGAACCAAGTTCTTTGGTTATGAAGGGCCGGTGCCCTTATCCGCTTGGGTGAGTCAAAATTAGGTTTCTTGGTTCCTTAAAGACCAAGTGGCGACTCTGTATCTGTTTTCAACAGACCTTTCCTTTTCTTTGATTCAAATCAATTTCAAAACAATCTCAAACAAGAGAGAGAAGTGGTCCACTTCCGGTATCCACAATCTGGCGACTCTGCTGGGGACTTTTTATTTTAAATAAAATAATACAGAGGTTTGACTCATAAGAAGCATCCTTAAAATCATCTTTTTACTGTGTTTGATTCACCGCATTGCACTCTTGCATTTCCCCCTCCGACTGTGTCTGAAACGCAGCGCTGACATTGTTCAGGTCTTGCTGTGCCAGGGCACAAGTCACCGTTGATACTGTACCTTCCAAGGTATATCAAAAAGAGTAAAAACCTCCGTACTGTCTCTCTGACGGTATATTGGAACTCTCGTCAACGGACCCTCTTTGACTAAACCCAGCCTTTGCATATAGATTCCTGTAGAACCTTTCATAGGACTGTTCATTTATCTTTTCAGATAGGACAATGTGATATAACTGCTGTATGCCCTGACGGGATTACCTACGCAGTGTAGACGCTTATGTGGTATAGAACAGAACATCTTTCTTATGATTCCCAAGGCAATCACTCACATGTAGTCACATTGAGTTGACCTGCCTAAGCATCATGACAAGGATGTCTGCCCCATGCTCACAAAAGATATACACCGCAAACCTTGTTTGTCGGTCCTGAGACATAGTGGTATGAAAACCTACTAGAAAGTACGATCACTATAACCGTATTTACCAGTTTCTCCCAGAAACTCTATCCCAGATATAACCGTACTTACCAGTTTCTCCCAGAAACTCTGTCCGTATATCCCAGATATAGCCGTACTTACCAGTTTCTCCCAGAAACTCTGTCCGTATATCCCAGGTATAGCCGTACTTACCAGTTTCTCCCAGAAACTCTGTCCGTATATCCCAAATATAGCCGTACTTACTAGTTTCTCCCAGAAACTCCGTCCGTATATCCCAGGTATAACCGTATTTACCAGTTTCTCCCAGAAACTCTATCCCAGATATAACCGTACTTACCAGTTTCTCCCAGAAACTCTGTCCGTATATCCCAGATATAGCCGTACTTACCAGTTTCTCCCAGAAACTCTGTCCGTATATCCCAGGTATAGCCGTACTTACCAGTTTCTCCCAGAAACTCTGTCCGTATATCCCAAATATAGCCGTACTTACCAGTTTCTCCCAGAAACTCTGTCCATATATCCCAGATACAACCGTACTTACCAGTTTCTCCCAGAAACTCTGTCCGTATATCCCAGATATAACCGTACTTACCAGTTTCTCCCAGAAACTCCGTCCGTATATCCCAGATATAACCGTACTTACTAGTTTCTCCCAGAAACTCTGTCCATATCAACTGGAAATGCCCAATCCTCCTCTGAAGCCTCCATAAAACCCGGACACCCCTGTTATCCCTTGGTGATCGTACTGGATAGTAAGATTGGCACACTCCATATGGTTAGGACCTTATTTGTTTAACCGCTATCTGTTAGAAATAGGGGCATCATATAGATTAAGGCCTACATCCGCATGCTTGTCTCCCATGCATACACCATCCCCATCTCTCTGCACGCACTGTCTCGAGTCAGTCCACGTCACTGTCTTTGTCTGTCTAAAAATCATCACTGTCAGGATCTGATACACCCCTTCTCTCAAAATCTGTCAGGACAGTATAGATTCCCAAGGTCAGCAGCCGGAATCCTCGTTGTGGTCCAGGAGTTCGGATAATCGTTTAGTCAGAATCAGTACGACAGCCCGTTTCAACATGAATAGAGAAGAATTGGAAAACAAGGTCACCGAGTTGGGAGCGACTATAAGCCAGCAATCCGACAGTCTAGCCCAAGTCCTGAAGTTCATGGAAGAACTAAAGCAGCAACAGCCACAACCACCGCCCGAGTTTCTGCCACCAAGGTTTGAACCTCCTCTACATGAGAATAATGGGGAGGAAAACTGGTTCCAAGGGGTCCCACCGCTCACATATGAAAAGAAACTCCAGGAAAAGATGGACAAGGTCGACAAACTGGAGAGCGTGCTGAGAAAAAGCAAGGGAGTCGATGATTACATGCTAGATCTGGAAGGCCTCTTTGAGCCTGTCAAGTTGAAACTGCCGGAGAACTTCAAAATGCCTGCCATCGATCGTTTTGATGGGACTGGGAACCCGAAAAGCCACGTGAAGCTGTGTATGAGTATCTTCCAATCCATGGGTTGCACCCACGAGCACATCGCAATGCTGTTCCCACAAACTCTAGCAAAATCTGCACTATCATGGTTCCTAACCTTGGAAGCCTCCAAGACCCGGGCCTGGGAAGATATCGTTCGAGTTTTTGTCGATCATTACTCTTACAACCAGGAACTGGACGTCACTATCAGGGATTTGGAAACAACCCGGCAAAGCAACAATGAATCCTTCGCTGCATTCCTGAGCAGATGGAGGAACAAGGTAGCTCAAATGACCCACCGGCCGATTGAAAAGGAACAAGTGAGAATGCTAATCCGGAATCTGCAGCCGCTCTACCATGAAAAGTTGTTCTACCAGTCCATCTCCACATTTGAAGAGTTGTTTGAAGTCGGAACCCGAATCGAAGATGCTATCAGGGAAGGGAAGATCAAAAAGGAAGACCCTCCGAGTCAGCCAAGAAGGCCCAATTACTCCCGGAATCCCCCAGATGTCAATGCCCTTAGCAGCCAACCCATGGCATACCCTCCAAGACCATACCAACCCTCCAACCAGGCAAATCCCTCCAGCCGCCCTTTCCAGAAAAAGCCCCCTCGCAATTTTGCCAAGCTAGAAATCTCCCTCTCCTCAGCCTTGGACCGCCTCCTCAAAAAGGGCCATCTCCAACTACTCCAGTCTCGAAATACCCCACCCCCGCCTAACTGCGATATGTCCAAACGATGCGCCTACCACCAAGCCCCCGGCCATAACACCGATGACTGCATGCGCCTTCGCCATGACATCCAAGACCTTATTGATCAGAATATCATCGAGCCGCCCCCAAAGCAGCCCCATATCACCCAAAATCCCCTACCAAACCACCAAAATGTCAACCTCATCGAGTCCAACCCTATACCCTTCAACCCTGCCGCTTATATCACCCCCCTAGGACAACCCTTACCCCTTATTGACATCCCGGATTCTGAGGGAATTCATCTGATCGGAGGGGAGAATGACGAATGGCAGCAGCAGCTTAGCGATGAGCAAGACTTGTTCTTCCTGGAAGAGCATGACCTAGGGGTGGTAGACCTCAAATGGTATGATCCTAACAACGAGAGTGATGCTTCCATCTGGAACGAGCCAGAAAAGCCCTTTGTGGGAACGGATTGTGATTGGTTCAAGAAGGATGGGACTGTAGAAGGGCCTACTCCTGCCGAGATTGATCATCTGACCAGGTCAGGCCGTCATTATCAGCCTCCACAGCCTGCCACCGATGCAACCGAGAAAGGTCCAGTCAAGGACAAGGGGAAGGGTAAGATGGATGAGATCATCGAAGAAGATAATGAGTTGATAAAGCAGCTAAAGAAAACCCAAGCACATCTCTCAATGTGGGATATCATGGTGACCTCTTACAAGCATAGGCAAGCCGTGTTGAATGCCTTGGCTGGAATTGAAGTCCCTATTGATGCCGCACCGGAGGACATGATAGCTTTCTTGGGCGCACTTGCCCCCGACCCGATCATTACGTTTTCTGATGAGGACTTACCACCGGAAGGGTCCGCACATAACAAAGCATTATACATCACTGTTGGATGTAAGGGGCAACAGGTACCGTTTTGTCTGGTCGATACAGGTTCTGCTTTGAATGTTTGTGCCCTAAGAACCGCCACTGCTTTGGGGGTTAATATCCTTGACATCACGCCATCCGTCCAATCTGTGAGGGCCTATGATAATACCAGGAGGAATGTAATGGGGACTGTCTCTCTACAAATCCGGGTAGGGTCTTTGGCGAGTACTGAGATCTTTCAAGTCATGGACATACCTGCCTCGTTCAATCTGCTGATTGGAAGGCCCTGGCTTCATGCCAACAAAGCTGTATCATCCACTGTGCATCAAATGATCAAGTACATTCATGAGAAGGAAGTAAAAATCATCCTCGGTAATAGTTGGGGTAACAAAGCTTTCCCAAACTACGCTCCCATTTTCGAAGTCCAAATACCTGAGCTGGAAGAAGGAGAAATCGGAGGATTCTTCATGGAAGAAGTCCATGTGATCAATGATGAAGATCGATTCCCTGAGGTCCACTCTGCAGTTGTCAACATTGTTCGCAAGATGAACTACTTCCCCGGGATGGGATTGGGTCGACGCCAGCAAGGAATTCGGGAGTTCCCACAGATCAAAGGGCAACAAGGCACTTTCGGGTTGGGGTACAAGCCCACTGAAGAAGACGTTGAGCTGCAGAGACCATGGAAGAAAAGGGTGAAGGGTCTCCCCCCATACCGCAAGACTTTGAATGGACAGTTCATCAAAGAAGGAGATGATTTCCCTTACTTCGGGTTTCCCGAACCCTGGATCCATCAAACCACTGGGAAGAGGCACCCCGGGCTCGAAATCTTCGCTGACTGCGAAAGGCCCCCATATCAAGACCCGTTCTACCCCGAAGAAGTCAAGAAGACCCCAGAGGAAGACTGGTTGAGGTACCTGGATAACGAAGCCATCGAGAAACTATGGGAGGAATCCGCTAAGGAGAAGGAGGAAAAGAGGGCCAAGAGCCAAGATGATCAGATCAAGCCAACTGAGGAGGGTCTGAGCAACCAGGCTGTAGAGTCATCTATCTGTGTCTCCCAGTCCCCTATTCCCCCGGAGTCTGTACTACCAATTATCGAGTCTGTACCAGAGTCGGCTGCTGTAAGCCCACCACTGTCCAATGTAGTCACTTCACCTGTCATGAATGAAATGAAAGACGATTCTGCTTACTCCTCTGTGTCTAACACTTGTGAATGCACAGATCCCTCCGAGGATCTCTCAATTGAATTTAAGCAACTAATCGAAAAACCACCTGCTTATGAAATAATCGAAGATACTTTATCAGTTAACCTAGGTGAAACAGATAATCCACAAATTGTGCAAATTGGCTCAACTCTTAATAAAGAAGAAAAAGAAAAATTAACCCTCTTGCTAAAAGAATTCAAAGATGTTTTTGCTTGGTCTTACGAAGACATGCCTGGGGTCGATCCCGACATCGTCCAACATCATATTCCTCTCCTCCCCAATTCTAAACCTGTCAAGCAGAAACTGAGGCGCATGAGACCGGAATGGGCGCTCAAAGTTAAAGAAGAGGTGGAGAAGCAGTTCAAGGCAGGGTTCATCATTGTCACCGAATACCCGGAATGGGTTGCCAATATCGTACCAGTCCCGAAGAAGGATGGAAAAGTTCGCGTGTGCGTTGACTTCCGTGATCTAAACAAAGCCAGTCCCAAGGATGACTTTCCACTTCCCCACATTGACGTCTTGGTGGATAACACCGCAGGGCATGAGCTACTTTCATTCATGGATGGTTTCTCAGGATATAATCAGATTCTAATGGCGCCAGAAGATCGGGAAAAGACGACATTCACCACCCCTTGGGGAACCTACTGTTATAGAGTAATGCCCTTCGGACTCAAGAACGCGGGGGCGACTTACCAAAGAGCTGCCACCACTCTGCTGCATGATATGATTCACAAGGAGGTAGAAGTGTACGTAGACGACATGATTGTGAAATCCAAGGACAGAGAAGGTCACCTGGTAGCGCTGAAAAAGTTCTTCGAAAGGTTGCGCAAATACAAGATGAGGTTGAATCCAAAGAAATGCACTTTCGGTGTGACTTCCGGTAAACTCCTGGGTTTTCTCATCACGCAAAGGGGGATAGAGGTGGATCCTTCCAAGATCAAGGCAGTCCTAGAAATGACACCACCACGGAATGAAAAAGAAGTAAGGGGGTTCCTCGGAAGAATCCAATTCATCAGCCGTTTCATCTCCAAGCTCACAACCACGTGCGATCCTCTGTTCCGATTGTTGAGAAAAGGGGAGAAGTTCCAATGGGATGACCAATGCCAAGCCGCTTTCGACAAAATAAAGGCCTACCTTCAGAACCCGCCTGTCCTTTCACCACCCATTCCTCATAAGCCCTTATTCCTTTACCTGTCTGTCTCCAAAAATGCCATGGGTTGCATGCTAGCCCAAGAAGGAGAAGAAAGCCACTCCGAAAAAGCCATATACTATCTCAGCAAGAGGATGACTGACTCTACCCTTGAAAAAACGTGTTGGGCCTTGGTTTGGTGTACTCGACGACTGAGGCACTACATGCTGGCCTTCCCAGTTGTGCTCATATCCCGCATGGATCCTCTAAAATACCTCCTCGAAAAACCTGCCCTGACCGGTCGCATATCCCGTTGGTTACTTCTACTATCCGAATTCGATATCAAGTATGTTACAAGCAAGTCAGTAAAAGGGAGGACCGTAGCTGAGCATCTCGCAGAGCATGCCGTTGACTCCGAAGAAAGTGGGGACTTTCCGTTTCCGGACGAGAATATCATGGAAATCAAGGAAGAACAGTGGAAGTTGTACTTTGATGGAGCGGCCAACATGAAAGGATACGGAGTAGGGATGATTCTCGTATCACCAAGCGGGGACCATACTCCATTAGCGGTCAAGCTCAACTATAACTCCACCAACAACACCGCCGAATATGAAGCGTGCATTCTGGGAATGGAAGCAGCCTTAGAACTGAGGGTTCAGAAGTTAGACGTCTTCGGGGACTCGAACCTCATCATATCTCAAGCTAGAGGAGAATGGAAAGTAAAAGAAGAAAGGTTGAAGCCCTATCATGATCGTCTCGACCAACTCAAGAGGCAGTTCGAGAATATCACGTTCCTCTACTTGCCCAGGGAAGAGAACAAGTTGGCAGATTCATTGGCTACCTTAGCCTCCATGATCAAGATTCCTGTGGGAGTCAAGATGATGCCTTTGGTAATAGAGCAGAGGTACGAGCCTTCGTTCAATATGATCGCCGCAATCGAAGAAGAAAAGAATGAAATGCCGTGGTATCGGGATGTTTGGGATTTCATAGAAAAGGGAACGTACCCCGAAGAGTCTACCGAGAAAGACAAGAGGGCCATTCGAAGATTCGCAGCGCAATTCATCATTTGCGATGGGAAATTGTTGAAGAAAGGATACAATGGTCACAACCTGACTTGCTTGTTCGGGAAAAGCTCCCGAAGAATGATGGAGGAAATACACGAAGGGGTATGCGGTCCGCACATGAACGGTCACATGCTGGCTAAGAAAATCATAAGACAGGGGTACTACTGGACAACGTTGGAGAAAGATTGTTGTGAGTACGTAAGGAAGTGCCACAAGTGCCAGATCCATGCAAACATGATGCATACACCACCATCCCTTCTGTACAGCATGACTTCGCCTTGGCCATTCTCAACCTGGGGAATCGACATTATTGGTGAGATCATTCCGAAAGCCTCAAATGGAAATCGGTACATCCTAGTGGCCATAGATTACTTCACAAAATGGGTAGAAGCTACATCCTACACCAAGTTGGGGGCCAAAGAAGTGGCCAAATTCATCAAAAGAAATCTCATCTGCCGTTATGGAGTTCCTCACGAGATTATTTCGGATAACGGAAGTCATTTCAAGGCAGAAGTCAGGGATCTGTTCGAGGAATACAAGATCACTTATCACAAGTCGTCGCCGTATAGGCCGCAAACCAATGGGGCAGTCGAAGCTGCAAACAAGAATGTCAAGGCCATACTGCAGAAATCGGCCGATACCTACAAAGACTGGCATGAAAAGCTACCGTTCGCGCTTTGGGGATACAGAACGTCGATAAGGACGTCCACGGGAGCAACTCCTTACTCGCTGGTATATGGGATGGAAGCGGTACTCCCGGTCGAGATAGAACTGCCGTCTCTACGCGTGATGGCAGAATGTGAAATTTCAGAATCAGATTGGTTGAGAGAAAGATACGAGGAATTGGCCCTCATAGATGAAAAGCGCCTAGCGGCAGTGGACCATGTCCGAATCTATCAAAAGAGGATAGCCCGTGCTTTCAACAAAAGGGTCCGTCCAAGAAAGATTGTCAAAGGTGACCTTGTCCTTAAGGAGTTGCGAGCTCCGATCTTTGATCCCCGTGGAAAGTTCAAACCTAAATGGGTAGGCCCTTACATCGTCAAGACAATCCTTTCTGGGGGAGCAACTTACCTCATGGACCTCGATGGTGTCGAATTCAAAGAACCAATCAACATGGATCGCCTCAAAAAGTACTATGCTTGACAAAAATAACCATTTCTTTCAAGCCTTGCCTTGAACTACGCTTGACCTGATTCCCACTCGGGGATACGTAGGCAACCACATCGGTTCGGTCACCTCACCAAAAATAACCATTTCTTTCAAGCCTTGCCTTGAACTACGCTTGACCTGATTCCCACTCGGGGATACGTAGGCAACCACATCGGTTCGGTCACCTCACCAAAAATAACCATTTCTTTCGAGCCTTGCCTTGAACTACGCTTGACCTGATTCCCACTCGGGGATACGTAGGCAACCACATCGGTTCGGTCGCTCCACCCACAAAAATAACCTTTTCCTTCAAAACTCCGGCCCGAACTACGTTGGACCTGATCCCCGCTCAGGGGTACGTAGGCAGACTTTCAAAAAGAAAAGAAGGATGGCTCGCTAGGTCGAAAATCCGAAAGGACGCCTAGGCAAAAATTATAGCTAAATCCAAGGTGAGCAATAACAAAAGAGAGAAAATAGCTCGCTAGGCCACCTCCTTGGTGCCTAGGCAAAAATTATGAGCATGTAAGAAATAAAGTCGCGGTCCTTATCATGACCCATATATCACCCTCCACACTAGGGGCAAACTTCGGCCACTCGCCTCGTTTGCCTGAACCCCTTCCAAACTAGGGGCAAACGTCGG
The DNA here is from genome assembly GCA_033977485.1 of Hydrangea macrophylla. Classification (NCBI taxonomy): domain Eukaryota; kingdom Viridiplantae; phylum Streptophyta; class Magnoliopsida; order Cornales; family Hydrangeaceae; genus Hydrangea; species Hydrangea macrophylla. The sequence continues at coordinate 8,149,088 of CM066984.1, read as the reverse complement.
TCGTCTACCTCGTTTGCCTCACAACCATGCACATCCCAAACTAGGGACAAACTTCGGCCACCCGCCTCGTTTGCCTCTAAATCACCCTAGCATGCCCAAGTGAGTACCAAAAAGCAACAACTAAATTGAAACCCAGGTCACAAAATGTTTTTCAGAAAGCTAAATGCATAAAAAGAGGTTCTCAAAGTAACCAAGGTTCACTGATAAACAAACTTTGAATATTACATAAGCGGGAATAATCAAAGAAATAAAAGTCCTTCAAAAAAAAGCAAACACATGTTCAAAGACACTTGGAGGAATGAGTAGAATCAGTCAGGTCTAGTCTTTTTTTTTTATTTCTTCAAAGGCCTTTAGAAGTAGGCCTTTACTCGGTCAGTCCAACCGTCGATAAAAGCAGCAATAGTAGCAACTCTGATCCTGGAAGCGAAGACCCTCTCAGTAAACCCCCGGGGAACCTCCTGAACCTATCCATACTGTCTGGCCAAACGGCGAGGATGATAGAAAGAAGTCTCTCTCAGACCCATCAACCACACCCTCTGGTGACCCCTGAGGCTCGTGGTAATAGCGTAAAGACCCCAACGCCTCACAACCCAGCAAATGTCAACCTCAGACAAGGCACCCATCATGCCCACCCAATCGGCAAAAGTATAGTGAGAGTAAAGCACAGCCCGACGAAAGTAAACTGGTGGTATGCGGCCCGTCCACAGCTGAAGGCGCTCGTATAACCAAGCCTGTAACACCAAAGGCGCCCCGGAAAGAAGAAGAGTCCCTTGATCAGAAGCACGGTCCAAACCATTCAAGGTTTCAGCTAGAACCATGGCCATGGGATTCTTGCTAAACTTCAACCCAAGGCACACATGCACTAAGTCAACAGAGGTACTCGAGAATAAGAAGTGGGAGGTCATGCACAATATCAAAGCAGCCCCGCGGGTGGCATCATACACGCTGGGATTCCCGGGACTGGCATACTGAGCAATAATAGAAGCAATATTAAGGGCCTCACCTTGAATCAGCCGACGGGAAATAGTGATGGAGCAATTCAGATATTCGGCCAAACCTCGCGTAGGACTGAGGGTACCAGCAAAAGGGAGAATCAGATCAGAGTCAGAATCATAGCCGAGAATAGCGCAGAACTCCTCAAACATGGGGCATATCTCTAGGCCATTGAAGTTGAAGACATGGTTCAACGGGTCCCAGTGACCAATGGCAGCACGCAAGAACTCAGTGTTCAGGGTCATCCGGCAAAGAGAGAATAGCTCGGTCAAGCCGTAGCTAAAGAGGTTAATCCGCTCCACGCCATCCGTGATGGTCAGCCAAGCTGTGAGTTGAGCGGGATCATACAAAGCCATGTTTTCGGTCGCGGCCCTAGCAAAATTCGAAATTTCGGCAGCACCTCCCCGTTTCACGGACTATCCCACCTGCAAGGCAAAAAGCACTCACCATCACAAAACTGCCCTTCGCAGTAGCATTCAACAATCACAGTGTACATATATCAGCTAAAACAAGCACACAACTGCGCCTCTAAACCGGAATATATCCGGCCTAGGAGGCAAAACATCATAATACTCTGTCAAAAGGTTACAAATTGTTCCACACTTTGTCCTACACTGTCCAAATAACCATATTCCCAGTACAACCCAATCGAAAACAGAAAATAAAATAATATTGCCCGCTTGGGAGGCATCAGTCTTCCTCTTCTTCGTCCTCTGTCGGACCGCCCGGAGTGTATGTCGGCGACGGCCTCCTCCTACCGCCTCTGCATCTTGGACCAGTCCTCGATGAGCCAGCCCCGTCTCCACGATACTGCACACACAAATAAAATGAAGGCAATCAGTAAGGGAATAACAAAAGTACAAAAATAAAGTCGAGTCAGAGACTTACCAAGGACGCCATCTGGTTGGCGGCAAATTGCCGCATACCGTCCATCTGTCAAGGGTAAAATCCAGGGTTAGAATCTCATAACCTTAAGAAAGTGCAAAATTAGAGACATACCCGGTGGTCTCGTGTGAGGACCAAGGACCGTAAGCTAGCCGCCAAGGCGTGACCCTCCTCAGCGTAACTCCAAGGAACGTTGAGGACGCCCGCTGGCTGAGTAGGGTACCCACATGTAACTCGCGGCACCTCCATCATTTGGGGAGTGCCATCAGCACCTAGAATGTTGACGGTCCAATCCCAAGGAGGGGTAGGGTCGGGAGCCTGAGGAGCCTGTCTCCTGTACATCTCACGAAGCTGCAGGCACAAAAAAGTCAGGAAAAGATGAGTCGAAAACATAAACAACTAATAAAAAGGGGCAAAATAAAAAAGAAAGTAATTCACCTCCAGGAGCGGGAAGTTGGGCATCAAGGAGTTGCCGCGGTAAGCCTCATACCCAGTCTCAGAGAGGAAATGATCCCAGACGTCGGTGCCGGCTAAGGCCGCCGACAGAGCGTCACCAGAGAGGTCACTAGCATCCATCACAGGAGGATTATGGGGAACGCGATACCGGGAGCCACCAACCACCTGTCGAGACACCCGTTCCCCAAGGAATCACTGCCTACAATCAGTACTCTCTAGCAGAAGGCGGCAAGAGGTAAGAGATTTAACCGCTTGTATCTCCTCTGGAGCGGCGTAAGCGACACCCTCCCAAGGCGTCCAATCAATGTCAGAGGCCGTCAGCTCAGTCAGGAAGTTTTTAAGCAAGACAATCCGGTGGGCCCCACTCTTCACCCCGACAACGTCCCTCCGCCATCTCAAACCCCGTGGGAATAGAGGCACAGGAGCCATGCCATCCTCATCCTCGCCTGATTCATCTGCCGGGGAAGGAGCCAACATATTCAAGTATTCAAAACTCCAAAGCTGCACAGACAAAGGAGAAATCAGAACAAGTATGGAAATCGAAGAGATGGAAAATAAAGGAAACAGTGCGTACCTCCCAAGCTCGCCAAAACCCCCCAGTCGATTTAATATCGCCTCGAGAGACCTCGCCCATATGCTTGTAAAGATGGGCCAAGGCAGCGCCGCCCCAGTTATAGGAGGGGATCTCATCAATGGTCGCCAGGCAAGAAAGGAGCCTCAAGCTCACCCGGTCGTTCCTTGTCGCAAAGATTGAGCACCCGAGGACATACAGAAGATAAACCCTCAAAAGTTGGGAATTGTTCAGATTGTGATTACCTCTGCCATAAGCCCGGTAAAGCCAGCCACAAGGAAACCAGTGCCTATCCAGGTTAGGGGGAACAGCCCCAATCAGCATCTCTACCGCCTCTGGGTCGATCTCGTAACAGTAATCCAGAACCAGGCGCTTCCCGCCGACCCTCAAACCCGTAATCATGGAGAAGTCGAAGGGTGTCATGGTCATCTCTCCGAACGGCAGGTGGAAAGTATTGGTGGTATCCCACCACCTCTCAGCCAGGGCATAGAAATGGGCCAAATCATTGCTGCTTTTCGAAACCAGACGGACGAAGCCTCCGAACCCGGCATCATCAACCATCCTCTTAACGGTGGGCGAAAGCTGTGTATACCACAAGAAGGCGTGGGCAAGGCTACCATGGCCTTTCAAGGCCACTTCCGGCACCTGCACACAACAAAAACAACAAAGATGCACAAAATCACTATTCATAACCCGAGAGCAAAAATTCACGAAATCAACATTTGAGCACAAGTCAAGCTTCTAACGATCTCTAAGTGCACACTACGGCTCACAAAACTAGCATAGTACATAAAAGTGGTCCTAAAATGTCGAAAGTTTCACATACCAAGCTCGCTAGAGCCGCGGCCGAAAGGTGGTGTTGGGGGTCTCGCAAAATCACGTCCGGGGTGTGCATCTCGGCCTTCATTCGACCTTTGGCCTTCTTAGACGGTCTCCTTGAGCTCGAAGCCATGGATCTACAAGAAAAATGGAAGTCACATTTTAACTTTCTTCTTGAAAATTTGGGCAAACCAAAACACCAATCAAAAATCCAACTACGGGGAAAGATTACTCACCTGAGCACGCACAAGCTGCGTTTTGGTGAATTTTTGCTTCAAAAACACCTCAAAATGGCCAAGAACGAGCTTGGAAAACTCAAAAACCCGACATATAAGAAGATGAAGTCCGGCCACCCAGTGCCGCCGCGGCACTGGCCAACTGCCGCCGCGGCAGTGGCCCAGTGCCGCCGCGGCACTGCTCTCTGTGGGCCCCGCGTCGCTCCGTTTCGCCCCGTTTTGGCCCGTTTTGGCCTTTTTTAGCCCGTTTTTGGCCCCGATCAGCCCCGATGGCCCATTCCAGTCAAGATTTATGAAGTTTTACCCCAAGCAGACTAAAAGTTGTCAGAACTACCTCCAGCAGGCAAAAACTGGGAAAAATCGGCTCCCGAAGACCCGAATCGGCCGTTTCAGGACAACCGTCACACGATTCGATCAAACGCGAGAATCCTGGCAACAGATCTTGGTTTTTAGCTAAGGCACCAAATAAATAAGAAAAGAGATTCCCCGAGAACCCTGCATCATCCTCCGAGGACAACAGCAGACAGATACCAGCTCCCGGAGGCCCTGACCGGCTCTCTCGGATTGAGCGCCGAAAGATTTGATCAACCGTGAGAGGTTCAGAGATGGATCCTGGTTCCCGATCAAGAAAAGAGATTCCCCGAGAACCCTACATCATCCTCCGAGGACAACAGCAGACAGATACCAGCTCCCGGAGGCCCTGACCGGCTCTCTCGGATTGAGCGCCGAAAGATTTGATCAACCGTGAGAGGTTCAGAGATGGATCCTGGTTCCCGATCAAGAAAAGAGATTCCCCGAGAACCCTGCATCATCCCCCGAGGACAAAAGCAGACAGATACCAGCTCCCGGAGGCCCTGACCGGCTCTCTCGGATTGAGCGCCGAAAGATTTGATCAAACGTGAGAGGTTCAGAGATGGATCCTGGTTCCCGATCAAGAAAAGAGATTCCCCGAGAACCCTGCATCATCCCCCGAGGACAAAAGCAGACAGATACCAGCTCCCGGAGGCCCTGACCGGCTCTCTCGGATTGAGCGCCGAAAGATTTGATCAACCGTGAGAGGTTCAGAGATGGATCCTGGTTCCCGATCAAGAAAAGAGATTCCCCGAGAACCCTACATCATCCTCCGAGGACAAAAGCAGACAGATACCAGCTCCCGGAGGCCCTGACCGGCTCTCTCGGATTGAGCGCCGAAAGATTTGATCAAACGTGAGAGGTTCAGAGATGGATCCTGGGTTCCCGATCAAGAAGATAAGAATTCTCCGAGAACACTACGTCATCCCCAAGGGTAAATACAAAAGATAATACCACCAGCCGGAACCGATTCCCGAAAGTCGGCCGTCAGGAACAATCGGAACATCGCCTCCATCCAGATCTCCTGATTGTCAAGAATTTTCTCACAGCTTTATCACAAGACCCCTCGGTCACCTTTGGTCATTGTCTTCTAAAAACGCTTCTGACCTATCTCACTCGTTCCAGAAGTTTTGCCCTTAGACCCGGATTCTTCTAAACCTCCGTGTCTTTATCCGAGTCATCCACCGCATCACAGTCGCAAACACTAGCACAACACCAGCCCACTCGGAGTGACACACCCCACAGCACTTGCTCATACTAGGGTCACAACACTAGACATGATAGGACTCATGACACAATTCACATCACGTCCATGTTTTTCATATCACTCTTATTGCATAGCATCCGCCTGATTGTTGTGTATGTGCATGTGTGATTTATTCCTTTGAGCTCCGAACTACGTCCTGGTCTGATTCCCCTTGGGATACGTAGGCAGCTCACATAGAGCACGACCAGCACTAACCTCTGCATCCTTGCATCTTTTGCAACGTTTTTTATCCTAAATCTACAGCCTCCAAAAAAGTCTTGTCTCTTCCAAGCTTTGGCACTCGCTTGCGATATACGTTGCCTCGCAAGTTCATGCCAAAGAGGGGCAAACTGTAGACACCCCATTTTGTCGGCTATCAGATTTAGGAGACCCATAGCTTGGTGGTTCACAATGATCGCAAAAGACTCGAAAAGACTCTCGGAAGTCAGCTCCATCTCTCAGAATGCTCAGGATGACCAAAATGCCCCTAAAAGCCCGAAAACTCCCAGACTTGGTCCCAAAGTTCTGAAAACATGCTATGACGTAAGAAAAGCGATAAAAAGGGTTTTAAAGAGAAATCAGACAAAATCGTCGGCTCCCAGAGACCTCCGGAAGTCCCGGAAGTTCCCAGAAAGTCCCCGTTGACCGGTTTGATCAAGGTTTGACCAAGTTTGACCAGGTTTGACCAAGTTTGACCAAGTTTGACCAAAATCGTCCGAATTCACCAGAATTATTTTAAATCACGAGAAAAGTGTTAAAACAAGTTCCAAAAGAAAATCGAGCGAAAACATTAGCTCCCGGGAACTCCCGGAGGTTTCCAGAACTTCCCGGGAATCCCAGGTTTGACCAGTTTGACCAGAATTTGACTTTGGAACCGGGGTGCCGGAACAATTTTCAAATATTTTTCACGGATACTAGAGGTCAATAGCTTTCCAACGGTATATCGCACATAATTTCTGGATTTAAAACGAATTTGTTATGAATTTCCAAAGGCGAAAAAGGCGATCAAATCGGCTTTTATCGCGAATACCGCAAAACTTTTCAAAGTGACCTATCCCCGAACTATTTTTTATGTAAAGTAGACTCCATTACCTTTCCAACGGTATATCACAACCTCAATTTGGAGTTCGTACGTATTTTCTGTGAATTTCGGACAAAATAGGGCCTTTTCGCGAATACCGGAACATCGGGGGGCCTAAACAGCATTATCCAGACGAAGGGAGGAGCAGTGCCGCCACGGCACTGGCCCACTGCCGCCGCGGCAGTGGCCCAGTGCTGCCGCGGCACTCTCCTCCAGAACAGTGTATTTTTGTAATTATTTGTGGGGGTCCATTTTGATTATTTAAAAACCAAAACGACATAGTTTTATGTTTTCAGATGTTTGGGACCAATGGGAACACTTTTAAAACCCCAAAACCACCCCTAGTTGGCCTATATAAACACCCCATTACTCCTCATTTTAGGGGAGTCAAATGTGAGTTTTGAAAAGGTTTGGGAGAGAAAGTTGTAGAGATAAGGTTAGAGTAGAGAGAAGAGAAGCTTTCTTCCTTGATTTTCAAAACAAAAGTGAGTTCCAACTTTGTTTTTACTTCATTACTTCCATTTACTTCAACATTCAATACTCTCAACCACCATTTTAGTGAGCATTTAAGATTGTGGAAGCTTCTTCCATGTCTAGTGTCATTACATATGAGTGAAACACCAATCTACAAGTTCATGCTTCATGAATATCATCTATTGATCATCATCTATTTTCTTGTTTATTTATTGTTCATCTCTTCTTATCCCATTTCTTTTTGATTTTTCTTTATTTATTTGCTAGTTCATCATCATCTAAGTGATGACATGAAGTTTGGGGTGAGTGAATCCTTATGGATAGTAGCTCTTGACCTCAAAAACATGTTTGATAGATGATGATTATAACCTCAATACTTCCAAGGTATCCTTGGAATGTATTGAAGTTATGTTCAAAAAATGAAATAAATCTCTCCAACAATCTTGGAGATTCTTAATGATGAGTGTGGTGTTGGTATTCTAAGTGGTCATAATCCTCATTGAGTGTTGAAAATATGTTTTCAAAACATCCATTTCAAAACCCCTCTCAATCCCTCTCATTTGGTTTTCAAGAAACAAAACTTTGTTTTCTCTAAAATTTCCAAAACCATGACCCAAAACAGTGAGCTGTTCAGATTCAAAGATTTGTTTTGAATTAAATACTCAAGTTATGATGATGAAACCACTTGGAAAACCTTCCTAATACATCATAGTTTGCCCCTAATTTCTCTCATCAATTATAGAAATGTAAAAGTATTTGTTTTGGATGTGAGAAGTTCATATTCATAATCTGCCTCTGTTCTCACAGAATGTTCACCCAACTTCTTGCACTTATTCTGGATATTTTTATCACTGTACATATATCTTTTCTATTTGTTTTACAAAACTTGGGTGTCTTAGGAAACTTTTGGTATATAATGGGTCATCATAAACCTTTTCTTTGATTTATGAAAAATCATACAAAATCAGTCAACAGTGCTGTTTTTGTTTCTGAGTCATGTGTACATTCTGATTTCTTTCTTTTAATCTGTGATAGCTATTGATGTTTGGCTTTTTGGGTTATTTTCTAGACACAATAGGGATGATCTCTGGTTTTTCTTACATTTTTCTAGGCACGTTTGACCTCCCATTATAATGTTGCAAAGTAACACATGCAGTCTGTCCACTATTCACAGCAAGCACATTTCAACTTTTATTCTTTGATTTGATGCTCATATGCATTCCAAATTAGCCCATATCTTAGGAAGTAGTTCATACTACATTTGTACATATCCCATGTTGATTTAATCCATTCATTCATGCACATTTTAGACTTCTAAGTCATTTTAGAAATCCATGAACACAAAGCACACTACAACCTTGGCACATTCTAGATACATTGCATTCATGCAAGATTTGGGTTTTTGTAACTCCTAATCTAAGAAGATTATAAGGAAATGAATTTGATCACACGTTCATGCTTCCCCTTGATCTAATCATCCTTTCTCATCCGTCCCGGGGATTGAGAGGTCTTCTTTTCTCAAAAGAATAACATGCATCATTCTAGTTTGCTAAGCATATTTTGATTTCTTTGATTATTTGTTTCAAGAACAATTCATGTCCCCCTTTAGATTAGGAAGTCTTGATTATTTGATACATGATTAGATGATTTTTCCTAGGTTTATTTGTGTGATCTTTCACTTTACATTGCATGATATTTGACTTAGATCTTATGAATGATATTTTATCTTTAGATCTTCCATTTTCAAGTCTCTTATGTGATGTAATATACTATCATAGTATTAATTGTCGAACCATACATAGTATAAGATGATTATTTGGATGCTAATTGAGGCCCGTCGAAAGACGGGGCGAGTTGAGGGTGTTTTAGTCGCGACAAAGGCTCCTTCCTCTCTCGTACCAAAACCCCGAACCAAGTTCTTTGGTTATGAAGGGCCGGTGCCCTTATCCGCTTGGGTGAGTCAAAATTAGGTTTCTTGGTTCCTTAAAGACCAAGTGGCGACTCTGTATCTGTTTTCAACAGACCTTTCCTTTTCTTTGATTCAAATCAATTTCAAAACAATCTCAAACAAGAGAGAGAAGTGGTCCACTTCCGGTATCCACAACAGCCTGGCCCAAGTCTTGAAGTTTATAGAAGAACTGAAATAGCAGAAGCCGCAGTATCCACCTGGGTTCCCGCCACCACCAGGTTTTGTGCCACCACCACCGGCAGGGTTTGTACCACCTCCCGTCATTGAATATAAGAATAATGGGGGAGAAGATTGGTTTCAAGGGGGCCTACTGTCTGCATATGAGAAGAAGTTCCAGGAGAAAATGGACAAAGTTGACAAGCTAGAAAGTGTATTGAGGAAAAGCAAAGGGGTTGATGACTATATGCTGGACCTGGAAGGCCTTTTTGAACCTATTAATCTGAAATTGCCAGAAAACTTCAAGATGCCCGCCATTGATCGTTTTGATAGAACTGGAAATCCGAAGAGTCATGTGAAGCTGTGTATGAGCATCTTCCAGTCAATGGGCTGCACTCATGAGCACATTACAATGTTGTTCCCACAAACTCTCGCAAAGTCTGCACTATCATGGCTCCTTACCTTGGAAGCTTCCAAAACTATGGCTTGGGAAGAGATCGTTCGGATATTCGTCGATCACTATTCTTACAATCAAGAGCTGGATGTCACGATCAGGGATTTAGGAACCACCCGGCAGAACAACAATGAATCCTTCGCCGCTTTCTTGAGCAGATGGAGGAATAAAGTGGCCCAAATGACCCACCGACCGGTTGAGAAGGAACAAGTAAGAATGTTAATCTAAAATCTACAACCGCTCTACCATGAGAAACTATTCTATCAATCCATCTCCACCTTTGAGGAGTTGTTTAAAGTTGGGACTCGAATTGAAGACGCTATCAGGGAAGGAAAGATTAAGAAGGAGGAGCCTCCAAGTCAGTCGAAAAGGCCCAATTACTCCCGCAACACTCCAGATGTCAATGCCCTTAGTAGTCAACCCATGGCATACCCTCCTAGGCCGTACCAACCCTCCAACCAAGCAAACTCACCCAATCACCCTTTCTAGAAAAAGCCTCCTCGCAATTTCGCCAAGCTAGAGATCTCCTTGTCCTCAGCCTTAGACCGTCTCCTCAAAAAGGGCTACCTCCAATTGCTCCAACCTCGAAATACCCCACCGCCACCAAGCTGTGACATGTCAAAACATTGTACCTACCACCAAGCCCCTGGCCACAATACTGATGATTGCATATGCCTCCGCCATGACATCCAAGACCTCATTGACCAGAATATCATTAAGCCACCACCAAAACAGCCCCATGTTGCCCAAAACCCCCTGCCAAACCACCAAAATATCAGTCTCATCGAATCCGACCCCATATCCTTCAACCCTATTGCCTAGATCACCCCCTTAGGACACCCCTTACCCCTCATTGATATCTCAGAGTTAGAGGGAGTTCACCTAATCGGAAGGGAGGATGATGAATGGCAGCAGCAGCTAGATGATGAACAAGATTTGTTCTTTCTAGAAGAACATGATCTAGGAGCGGTATACCTCAAATGGTATGATCCCAATAAAGAAAGCGATGCCTCCGTATGGGATGAGCCAGAAAAACCATTTGTGGGAACAGATTATAAGTGGTTCAAAGAAGATGGGACTGTAGAAGGACCTACTCCTGCCGAGATCGATCATCTGACTAGGTCAAGCCGTCATTATCAGCCTCCACCACCTACCGCGGAAATCAATGAGAAAGGGCCAGTCAAAGACAAGGGGAAAGGGAAAATGGATGAGGTAATCAAAGAGGACAATGAGTTGATAAAGCAATTGAAGAAAACTCAGACACGTCTCTCGATGTGGGACATCATGGTGACATCCTATAAGCATAGGTAGGCCATTTTGAATACCTTAGCTGGAATTGATGTCCCTATTGATGTTGTACCGGAAGATATGGTGGCTTTCTTAAGCACACTTACCCCTGACCCAGTCATCACCTTCTCCGATGAGGACCTGCCACCAGAAGGATCTGCACATAACAAAGCTTTATACATCACTGTTGGATGCAAAGGGCAGCAAGTGCCATTCTGTTTGGTCGATATAGGTTCTGCCTTAAATGTCTGTGCTCTAAGAACCGCCACTGCCTTAGGGGTCAATATCCTGGACATCAATCCATCTGTGCAATCTGTAAGGGCTTATGATAACAACAAGAGAACCATAATGGGGACTGTTTTTCTCCAAATCCGAGTAGGGGCTTTAGTTTGCACTAAACTCTTTCAAGTCATGGATATACCGGCCTCATTCAATTTGCTGATTGGAAGGCCCTGGCTGCATGTCAACAAAGCTGTGTCATCCACTGTGCACCAAATGATCAAGTACATTCATGAGAAAGAGGTGAAGGTCATCTTCGGCAACAGTTGGGGAAATGAAGCATTTCCAAGCTACGCTCCCGTCTTTGAAATCCAAATACCTAAACTGGAAGAAGGAGAATCAGAGGTTTCTTCATAAAAAAAGATCCAAATGATTGGTGATGGAGACAGGTTCCCTGAGATCCACTCCGTGGTCGTTAATATCATCCTCAAAATGGATTACTTCCCTGGAATGGGATTGGGCCGACGTTAACAAGGGATCCGCGAGCTCCCCCAGATCAAAGGACAAAAAGTACTTTCGGGTTGGGATACAAGCCCACTGAAGAGGACATCGAGCTACAAAAGCCATGGAAGAAGAAAGTGAGGAGTCTCCCACCATACCGCAAGACCTTAAACAGGCAATTCATCAAGAAGGGGATGACTTCCCCTATTTTGGGTTTCCTGAGCCTTGGATCCATCATACCATCGGAAAAAGGCACCTTGGGCTTGAAATCTTCGCTGACTATGAAAGGCCCCCCTATCAAGATCTGTTCTATCCTGAAGAAGTTGTGAAAACCCTAGAGGATGACTGGTTAAAGTACCTGGACACTGAGCCATTGAAAAAATGTGGGAAGAGTTTGCTGAAGAGAAGAAAGGAAAGAGGGCCAAGAGCCAAGATGATCAGATCACACCAATTGAGGTGGGTCTGGGCAACCAGGCTATAGAGTCATCTGTCTGTGTCTCCCTATCCCCTATTCCCCTGGAGTCTATACTTTCGATTATCGAGTGTGTACCAAAGTCGGCTGTTGTGAGCCCACCAGTGTCTGATGTAATCACTCCACCTGTTATGAATGAATTGAAAGACGGTTCTGCTTACTCCTCTATGTCTAATACTTGTGAATGCATAGATCCCTCTGAGGATCTCCCAATCGGATTTAAGCAACTAATTGAAAAACCACCTGCTTATAAAATAATCGAAGACACTTTATCGATTAACCTAGGTAAAAGAGATAATCCACAAATTGTGCAAATTGGCTGAACACTTAATAAAGAAGTAAAAGAAAAATTGACTCTCTTGCTTAAAGAATTCAAGGATGTTTTTGCTTAGTCTTACGAGGATATGCCTGGGGTCGATCCTGACATTGTCCAACATCGTATTCCTCTCCTCCCCAATTCTAAACCTGTCAAGCAGAAACTGAGTGCATGAGACCGGAATGGGCACTGAAGGTCAAAGAAGAGGTAGAAAAGCAGTTCAAGGCAGGGTTCATCATCATTACAGAATATCCGGAATGGGTTGCTAACATCGTGCCAGTCCCCAAGAAAGATGGAAAAGTTTGTGTGTGCATCGACTTCTGCGATCTAAACAAAGCTAGTCTAAAGGATGACTTCAAGCTTCCCCACATCGATGTTTTGGTAGATAACACTATAGGGCATGAGCTACTGTCATTCATGGATGGTTTCTCGGGGTACAATCAGATTCTAATGGCATTGGAAGACCGAGAAAAGATGATATTTACCACACCTTGGGGGACCTACTGCTACAAAGTGATGCCTTTCGGACTCAAGAACGCCGGAGCAACCTACCAAAGAGCTGCCACTACTCTGTTGCATGACATGATTCATAAGGAAGTAGAGGTATATGTAGATGGCATGATTGTAAAATCCAAGGATAGAGAGGTACACTTGGTGGCATTGGAGAAGTTTTTCAAAAGATTGCGCAAGTACAAGATGAGGCTAAATCCCAAGAAATGCACTTTCAGTGTGACTTTGGGGAAGCTCCTAGGTTTTTTCATCATGCAGAGAGGGATAGAGGTCGACCCCTCTAAAATCAAAGCAATTCTAGAAATGGCACCACTACAGAATGAGAAAGAAGTGAGGGGATTCCTCGGGAGAATCCAATTCATCAACCACTTCATTTCCAAGCTCACAACTACATGTGATCCCTTGTTCCGATTACTGAAGAAAGGGGAGAAGTTCCAATGGGATGACCAATGCCAAGCTGCGCTCGAAAAAAATAAAAGCCTACCTTCAAAATCCACATATCCTTTCACCACCCACTCCTCACAAGCCCTTATTTCTTTACCTATCTGTCTCCAAAAATGCAATGGGTTGCATGCTAGCCCAGGAAGGAAAAGAAAGTCACTCCGAAAAAGCCATATATTACCTTAGCAAAAGGATGACTGGGTATGAGCTCAATTACTCCCCCCTTGAAAAAACGTGTTGGGCCTTAGTCTGGTGCACCCGCCGATTAAGGCACTACATGCTAGCCTTTCCAATTGTGCTCATATCCCGCATGGATCTTCTAAAATACCTCCTCGAAAAACCCACCCTGATTGGTCGTATATCCAGTTGGCTACTTCTACTATCCGAATTCGATATCAAGTATGTAACGAGCAAATTGGTGAAAGGGAGAACTATAGCTGAGCTTCTAGCGGAATAAGCTGTTGATTTCAAAGAGAATGGAGATTTTTCGTTCCCAGACGAGAATATCATGGAAATCAAAGAAGGGCAGTGGAAGTTGTACTTTGATGGGGCAACCAACATGAAAGGATACGGAGTAGGAATGATTCTGGTATCACCAAATGGGGACCACACCCCGTTCGCAGTCAAGCTCAATTATAACTCCACCAACAATACCGCTGAATTGAGGCGTGCATTTTGGGGATGGAAGCGGCCTTAGAGTTGAAAGTTCAAAAATTGGATGTCTTCTGAGATTCAAACCTCATTATCACAAGCCAGAGGAGAATGGAAGGTGAAAGAAGAAAGGTTGAGCCTTATCATGACCATCTTGATGGACTCAAGAAATAATTCAAGAATGTGACATTCTTCTACCTACCCAGGGAAGAGAACCAGTTAGCAGATTCATTGGCTACCCTAGCCTCCATGATCAAAATTCCCGTGGGAGTCAAAATGATGCCTCTAGTAATTGAGCAAAGATACGAGCCTTCATTCAGTACAATCAATGTAATCAAAGAAGAAGAGAATGAAACACCATGGTATCAAGATGTCTGGAACTTTATAGAAAAAGAAGTGTATCCCCAAGAATCTTCTGAGAAGGACAAAAGAGTGATTCGAAGGTTTGCCGCACGGTTCATTATTTGCGAAGGAAAATTGTTAAAGAAAGGGTACAATGGTCACAACCCGACTTGCTTGTTCAGGAAGAGCACCAGAAGGATGATGGAAGAAATACACGAAGGGGTATGCGGTCCACACATGAACGGTCACATGCTGGCCAAAAAGATCGTAAGACAAGGGTACAATTGGACAACATTGGAAAAAGATTATTGTGAATACGTGAAGAGGTGCCACAAGTGCCAGATCAATGCGAACATGATGCATGTACCGCCATCTCTGCTCTATAGTATGACCTCCCTGTGGCCATTCTCAAGTTGGGGAATTGATATCATTGGCAAAATTGTTCTAAAGGACTCAAACGGGAACTGATACATTTTAGTGGCCATCGACTACTTCACAAAGTGGGTAGAAGCTGCGTCCTATACCAAGTTGGGGGCCAAGGAAGTGGCCAAGTTCATCAAGAGGAATCTCATCTGCCGCTATGGGGTCCCGTATGAGATTATTTCAAACAACGGAAGCCATTTCAAAGCAGAGGTCAGGGATCTGTTTGAGGAATACAAAATCACTTACCATAAGTCGTCGCCATATAGGCCACAAACCAATGGGGCAGTCGAAGCTGCAAATAAGAATGTCAAGGCCATACTGCAGAAATCAGTCGATACTTACAAAGACTAGCACGAGAAACTACCATTTGCGCTTTGGGGATACAGAACATCGATAAGGACGTCTACGGGAGCGACTCCTTATTCACTGGTATATGGCATGGAAGCAGTACTTCCGATCGAAATAGAGTTACCGTCCCTGCGATTGATGGTAGAATGTGAAATTTCAAAGTCTGATTGGTTAAGGGAAAGGTACGAAGAATTGGCTCTCATAGATGAAAAGCGCCTAGAGGCAGTCGACCACATCCGAATCTATCAAAAGAGGATAGCTGGTGCTTTTAACAAGAAAGTTCATCCGAGGAAAATTGTCAAGGGTGACCTTGTCCTGAAGGAGCTACGAGCTCCGATCTTTGATCCACGTGGGAAGTTCAAACCAAAATGGGTCGACCCTTACATCGTCAAAACTATCCTTTCCAGAGGAGCGACCTATCTCATGAACCTCGACGGTGTTGAATTCAAAGAACCAATCAACATGGATCGCCTCAAAAAGTACTATGCTTGACCTTTTTACCCATTTCCTTCAAGCCTTGCCTTGAACTACACTTGACCTGATTCCCGCTCGGGGATACGTAGGCAACCACATCGGTTCGGTCGTCCCACCTACCTAAAAATCAACCCACTTCTTTCCTACCGTGGCCTGAACTACGTTGGACCTGATCCCTGTTTGGGGGTACGTAGGCAGACTTTAAAAAAAAATAATGATGGCTCGCTAGGTCGAAAATTCGAAAGGACGCCTAGACAAAAATTAGGGCTAAATCCAAAGTGAGCAATAACAAAAGAGATAAAATAGCTCGCTAGGTCACTCCACCAGTGCCTAGGCAAAATTTATGAGCGTATGAAAGAAATAAAGTCGCGGTCCTTACCATAACCCAAAAATCACCCTTCACACTAGGGGCAAACTTCAGCCACCCGCCTCGTTTGCCTTAACCCCTCCTAAACTAGGGGCAAACGTCGGTCATCTATCTCGTTTGCCTCACAACCATCCATATCCCAAACTAGGGGAAAACTTCGGCTACCCGCCCCGTTTGCCTCTAAATCACCCCGGCATATGCCCAAACAAGTACCAAAAAGCGACATCTAATTGAGAATCATGTTACAAAATGTTTTCAAAAATCCAAAATACGTAAAAGAAGGTTCTCCTAGTAACCAGGTTTCACCAATAAACAAGCCTCGAATATTACATAAGCAGGAACGACAGAAAAATAAAACTTCTTTCAGAAAGTGATCACAAATATCAAAGATACTTGGAGGAAGAAGCAGAATCAGTCGAGTCTAGTTTTATTTTGTGTCTTTTATTTCTTCAAAGGTCTTTAGAAATAGGCTTTTACTCGGCAGGCCCAACCATTGATAACATCAGCAATAGTGATAGCCCTGACTCTTGAAGCAAAGACCCTCTTAGTAAATCCTCGGGGGACCTCTTGAACTCGTCCGTACTACCTGGCCAATCGACGAGGATGATAAAAAGAAGTCTCTCTCAGACATATCAACCACACTCTCGGGTGATCCCCAAGGCTTGTGGTCACAACGTGAAGGCCCCAACGCCCCACAATCCAGCGAATGTCTGCCTCAGAAAGAGCACCCATCAGGCTAACCCAATCGGTAAAAGTATAGTAAGGCTAAAGCACAGCCCTGCGGAAGTAAACTAGAGGCACTCTACCTGTCCATAACTGAAGGCGCTTATACAAGCCTATAACACCAAAGGCGCTCATATAGCCAAGCCTATAACACCGAAGGCGCCCCAGAAAGAAGAAGAGTTCCTTGGTTGATAGCGTTATCCAAACCATTTTGGGTTTCAGCTAGAACCATGGCCATGGGGTTCTTACTCAATTTCAGCCCAAGGCACACATGTACCAAGTCACTAGAAGTACTCGAGAACAGGAAGTGCGAAGTCATGCATAATATCAGAGCAGCCCCGCGGGTAGCATCATATACACTAGGATTCCCAGGACTAGCATACCAGGCAATGATGGAAGCAATGTCAAGAACCTCACCATGAATTAGTCGGTGGGAGATAACAGCGAAACAGTTCAAGTATTCAGCCAAGCCTCGCGTAGGACTGAGGGTATCAGCAGAAGGAAGAATCAGGTCTGAGTCAGGATCGAAGCCAAGGATAGCACAAAACTCCTCGAACAGGGGGAATATCTCCAGGCTATTGAAATTAAAGACATGATTTATCGGGTCCCAATGGGCAATGGCAGCACACATGAATTCAACATTCAAAGCCATCTGGCAAGAGAGAACAGTTCGGTCAAGCCATAACTGAAAAGGTTGATCCGTTCCACACCATCTGTAATGTTCAGCCAAACCGTGGTTGAGCAGGCTCATACAATGCCACATTTTCTATCGCGGCTCTAGCAAAATTCAAAATTTTGGTAGCACCTCCCCGTTTCACAGACTATCTCACCTGCAAGGCAAACTGACATACTATCACAAAGCTGTTCATCGCAGTAACATCAACAATCACAGAATCGCAATGTACATATATCGTCACACGACCACCAACCAAAACAAGCACACAACTGCGCCTTCAAACTAGAAGTTATCCGGCTCAAAAGGAAAACGTCATAATACTCTGTCAAAGGTGACACATCATCCTATACATCATCCTACACATTGTCCATCATTCACTAGTATAACCCAATTGAAGACATGAAATGGAGATAAAACAAAAATCCCCGCTCAGGAGGCCTCAGTCCTCCTCTTCTTCATCCTCTGTTGGACCACTCGGAGTGTATGTCGGCGATGGCCTCCTCCCGCCACCCCTACACCTTGGCCTGGTTCTCGATGAGCCAGCACCACCTCTACGACACTGTACACACAAAATAAAAGCGATCAGCCGAGAAGCAACAAAAGTACAAAAACAGAGTCGAGTTAGAAACTTACCAAGGATGCCATTTGACTGGTGGCGAACTGCCGCATACTGTCCATCTGCCAAGGGTAAAATATAGGGTTAGAACCTCATAACCTAAGGAGCGCAAAATTAGAGATATACCCGGTGGTCTCGCATGAGGACCAAAGACCGTAAGCTAGCTGCCAAGGCGTGACCCTTCTCAGCATAACTCTAGGGAACGTTGAGGACGCCTACTGGCTGGGTGGGATACCCGAACGTGGCTCATGGCACCTCCATGACCTGCGGAGAGCCATCGACACCCAAAATGTTGATGGTCCAATCCCAAGGAGGGATAGGGTCAACGGCTGGAGGAGCATGTCTCCTATACATCTCACAAAACTGTAGGCACAAAACAAGTTAGGAAAAGATGAGTCCAAAAACATAAGTGATGAATAGAGACAAAAATGTAAAAGAAACTCACATCCAGGAGTGGAAAGTTCAGCATCAGAAAGCGGCCACGGTAGGTCTCATATCCTGTCTCAGAGTAAAAATGATCCCAACCGTCAGTACTGGCCAAAGCTGCCAACAAAGCAGCGCTAGAGAGGTCATCAGCATCCATCATAGGAGGGGCATGAGGAACGCGGTACCTCAGACCGCCAACCACCTGCCGAGACACCCGCTCACCAAGATACCACTGCCTATGCTCAGTACTCATCATCAGAAGTCGGCAAGAAGCAAGAGGCCTCACCGCCTGTATCTCCTCTAGGGCAGCATAGGAAACATGTTCCCAAGGTGTCCAATCAACGCTAGCGACCGTCTGTTCGGATAAGAAATTTCTCAGGAGGACGATCCAGTGGGCCCCGCTCTTAACCCCAACAACATCTTTTCTCCATCTCAAGCCCTGAGGGAACAGAGGCACAGGATCCATGCCATTCTCATCTTTACCCGACTCGTCGATGGGGGTAGGAGCCAACATTTTCAGGTACTCAAAGCTCCAGAGTTGCACAAAAAAGGAAAAGTCAGAAAACAGAAACAAGAAAGGGCCAAAAGAAAAAAAAAGTCACAGAACATACCTCCCAAGCTCGCCAGAACCCTCCAGTGGATTTGATGCCGCCGCAAGAAACCTCACCCATGTGCTTATAAAGATGGGCCAGGGCAGCACCGCCCCAGTCATAAGAAGGAATCTCATCAATGGTCGCCAAACAAGTGAAGAGCCTCAGGATCACCCGATCATTCCGTGTCGCAAAAATTGAACAGCCGAGAACATACAGGAGAAAGGCTCGTAGCAGCTACTGGTCATTCAGAGTATGCCCCCTGCCATAAGCCCGATAAAGCCAGCTACAAGGGAACCGAGGCCCCTCTAGATTCGGAGGAACAGCCCCAATCAGCATCTCAACGGCTTCAGGATCAATCTCATAAAAATAATCCATGATCAGGTGCTTCCCGCCGACTCTCAAACTGGTGATCATGGAAAAGTCGAAGGTCGTCATCGTCATTTCACCAAACGGTAGATGAAAAGTATTCGTCGTGTCCCACCAGCTCTCCGCAAGAGCATAAAAGTAGGTCAAGTCATTAGTACTCTTTGAAACTAGGCAGACAAAGCCGCCAAACCCGGCATCGTCTACCATTTTTTTGACAGTAGGCGAAAGTTGAGTGTACCACAGAAAAGCGTGGGCGAGACTACCTGTAATAACCGTACCCGGAGAAATAATATAATAACTGCATTATATGTATTAATTAGTAGAATTAATAGCGTATGATAATTTGGGTAAGTTCCGGTTACCCCGACGTGTTAAGTGCTTGATAAAAGGGCACAGTTGGACGGATATGAAGTGGGACCCACGGGAGCTCCGGATTAAATAAATTGCATTTAGTTGCATTTATATGATTATATGAATAATTGTTTAATTGCTTTAATATCTTATTGCTATCTGGAATTTTTATGGTGCTAGTTGAGTACCCGTGTGAGAATAAATAGGAATCAAATTCATAACTAGTAGGTTAATTAGCAACTTCACAAAATATGTGGGACCACGTTTGGGACCCACGCGTGACATAGACAAACACCCACTTAGATATTGGGTAGTTAATACAATTGCTTAGGGGATTTCATAATAAAGTTCAAAGAAATGTTGGGGGTGTAAACATAAATAGACAAAAGTTTGGCTAGGAAGCCTAAGAGAATGACACCTCTAGTAATGACTCATCATCTTCTCCAAGTATCAAAGCAAGAAAATAGATGCATAGGAGAGGAATTTCGGCCATTAGAGGGAGCTCCACCGTCTCCGTCGTCTCCGCCGTTTCTTCGCCGTTTCGTCGCTGCCGGTACACCGTTTTGCGAACCGAGACCGTATTCGGACTCGTGGAGGTGAGAGGATCGTCTCTATACCTTTCATTTTCAGTTTCGTTAATGTTTTTCCGCGACCCTCTTTGAGGTGATGATATATATACATGATATTGATATGTAGGAATATCATTGGAGTTAATTAGAGCTAAAATTAGCAAGGAATTTGGGGTTCTAGGCTTTAAATTGGAGCAATTTGTGAGGTGAGTACTCTAATCCTAACTTGGGTGTTAAATGGTGCTTATGTGATATTGAGTATGATTAAAATGCTTAGTTCTTGAAGTTGTAGTTAAAGCATGTGTTAATTTGTGCTTAACATGTCAATTTTATGAAAATTGCTATATGATGTGTTGATGTGCTTATGTGCTTAATTGGGTCAATGGATGTCAAGTGTTAATCACCATTATTTAGCCCGTAGTAACGGGACGATGTTTTCCTCAAGAAAAAGGGGACGGTGGTGACGACCACAACGATTGACTACGGTCACGTGAGAGTGTGTGATTTCGCTATATGCGACGTTGAAGTGAGAAAAGGCCCGGAATATTGGGTCCGATGCGATGGTGATTAAGTACTTGACATACCGGCGACTACTTATATTGTTGTGTTGCTTAACATTGCATATGCACATTTCATACTCCATGGCATGGTTAAAGTATTCACTAAGCGTAAGCTTAAAAAAACCAAAACTGTTTTCTGTGTGGTTATTGAATAACCACCGCAGGTACGGATCGTGACGAGGAAAGGAAGTGATCGGGAATCCGGGCGGAGTATCATCTTGTTTATATGTTTATAGGCATGTAAATATGTTAGTCTTGGTGGTAATGGACTCATGTTGTAGTTTGTAGTTGTAAATGGTTTTGTTGGAGGAAACAAGTTGTACTTGAGTTTAAACTTCTTTTGTAAGTTGTAAAAATGTCAAGCACCAACTTGTAATGCTTTAGAATGTAGTTTGAAAACTTGTTAACATGTTGGGTGTTTTGTTCCTTTGAGTTTGGGTTGTTGAGCATTTGAACTCATGTCTTAAGATATGAACTTGGGTTGATTTGGAAGTCATGTTGGTGAATGTTGAGTCTTGCTTGTTAATAGAATGTAAGCTTGCTCTACCAAATGCATTTCTCATGAATCTTGATGATTAGGAGAACTTGCAAGCATTTGGAAATGAGATTATGGAACCTCATGTGATAATTCTTTAGTTAATCATATTGATTTGGGGATTTTGAACTTATCTTGGTAAAAAGGATTTCTAATTTTACTACTTTATGAAATTGGTGTCAAGTTCTTCATTTGATTGAGGTTGGTAATGTGTTTAAAATGTTGTGCAAGCTTAAACATGTAGTTGACATGTTCATGAATGTTTGGAGGATGTTTACAAAAGTTTTTGGGATGTTTGGAATGAAAAATAGAACTTGGGAAATGTTTGGACTTGAAAACAGGGGATTTTTAGCAGCAAAATTCAATTCTGCAGAATCCCGATCGATCCGGGTCTCGTGCGGATCGATCCGGGGCATCCAGAGGTGCAGAAAATGACTTTCTGCTAAATCCGGATCGATCCGGTTTTGGGGCGGATCGATCCGCTTTTCTGTTTTCAGCCCATCGGCTTTTACAGAAACGGGCATAACTCTCTCTAGAAAATTCGGATTTGCGCGCCGTTTTTTGCGTTGGAACCGAGACTCAAAGACCTATCTTTTGGTATAAAATTTGATATATCTTATTAATTACCATTTTACCCTTGGGTCTATTTTGTCACAGTAAGGTTCTTTTATGTCATTTAAACCATGTGTTTCTTAGTAATTCGCTTATTTTCTTTGCTAACTAGTATAAATGTTCACTTGTGGCATTGTTACACGTGTCCTAACCTGCCGGGGCGGGTTGGGGTGTGACACTACCGTGGCCCTTCAAGACCACCTTCGGCACCTACACACATCAAAAAATGGCAAAAACAAGCACAAAATCACAATTCATGACCCGAAGACCAACTTCACAAAATTAACAAACAAGCACTAAACGAACTTCCAACAACCTCTAGGCGCACACTATAGATCACTAAATTAGCACAACGCACATAAATAGTCCTGAACTACCAAAAGTTTTACATACCTGACTCGCTAGAGCCGCGATCGAAAGATGACGTTGAGGGTCACATAAAATCAACTCTGGGGGTTGACTCTTAGCCCTTACCCGTTCCTTGGCCTTCTTGGAGAGCCTCCTCGAACTTGAAGCCATGGATCTGCAAAGAAAATAAAAGTTAAAGCTGAACTTTCTTCTTGAAATTTAGAGAAAACTAAAACACCAATCAAAATTCCAATCATGGGGAAAGATTACTCACCTGAGCGTGCACAAGCTGCATTTTGACGGATTTTGGCTCCAAAAGCACCCCAAAATGACCAAAAATGAGCATTTGGAGCTCAAAAACTCAAGATATACAAACACGGAGTCCGGCCACCAAGCACCGCCGTGGCATTGCTCCCCGCGGGCCCCATTTCACTCTGTTTTGCTCTCTTTTAGCCCGTTTCAGCTTATTTTGGCCCATTTTAGCCTGTTTCTGACCCCGATCTGCCCCAGTATTCCATTTCAGTCAAGGTTTACAAGGTTTTATCCCTAGTAGATCCAATTTATCCCTAGAGGATAGTTATAAAAAGAAAATAGCTCTCGAAGGCCCTAACCGGCTCTTTCAGATTGAGCACTGGAAGGTTCGATCAACAGTGAGAGATCCAGAGATGGGTCTTGGTTCCTGGTCGAGAAGCAGTCAAAGAGAGGTTCTCAGAGAATCCAACACTATCCCCCGAGGATAAAATCAAAAAGATATCAGCTCCCTGAGGCCCTAACCAGTTTTTTTGGATTGAGCGCTGCCAGATTTAATCAACCGTGAGAGATTCAGAGATGGGTCCTGGTTCTGGGTCAGATGTTAAAAATCCCCTACCATCCCTAAGAGAAGTCTAAACCAAAACTTTGGATTAGTCATCATAAGATTCGGCTAACGTGTGAAAACACCACCCGCAGTCTAGTGATACTGGCTCCCAGGGCAAGCATCGCCTAGTCAATGCTAAAACTTATGACATCCGCGACTATCGATTACCGTCTTTGCTTGTCATTTGTTGTGAGCTTCCTCATCTATCAGTCACCGTGAGCGTCCTCACTTATCAACTACTGTGAGCTTCCTCACTTATCGTGAGCTTCTTCACTCTAGTTATCTCACTTGTCAGTTATTATGAGCTTCCTCACTTATCATTGAGCTTTCTCACCAATCGATCGTCGTGAGCTTCCTCATTTATAGTCAGCCTTCTCACTTTAATTATCATAAATTTTCCCAAACTATCGGTTATCGTGAGCTCCCTCACCTATTGGTTGTCTTAAGTTGTCATCTGATCCCATTCACTCGTGAAGCATACTCCCCGTAATTCAAGAAGTTCGCCCACGAGTATCCTTGTCAACCAATGTATTAGAGTAAGCACTAGCATAACACAAGCCCACTCAAAATGTCACACCGTACAGCACCAGCTCATAATAGGATCAGAACACTAGATATGATAGGACTCGTGACAAAATTCATATTACATCCATGCATTGCATCCTCATTGTATAGTATCTGCCTATCTTGTTGTACATATGTGATTTGTCCCTTCGTGCCCTGAACTACGTGTTGGTCTGATTCCCCTTCAAATACGTAGGCAGCTCATGGAGAGTGCAACTAGCACTAACCTTAACATCATTGCATCCTTTGCAACTCTTTTATCCTAAATCTATAGCCTCCAAAAAGACCTGTCTCTTCAAAGCTTTGGTACTCGCTTGCGACATGCGTTGCTTCGCAAGTTTATGCCAAAGAGGGGCAAATTATATACACCCCATTTTGTCGGCTATCAGATTTAGGATACCCATACCCCTAAAAGACTCAAAAATGACTGCTGGAAGTTAGTTCTATCTCTCAAAATGCTCAGAATGACCAAAATACCCCTAAAAGCCCAAAAAACTCCCAGATTTGGACCGTAGGCTCTGGAAACATACTACGTCGTAAGAAAAGTGGTAAAATGAGTTTTGAAGTAAAATCAAATGAAATCGTCAGCTCTCAGAGACCCCCGAAAGTCTCAGAAGTCCCCGAAAAGTCCCTGTTGACTGGTTTGACCAGGGTTTGACCGAAATCATCCGAATTCACCCAAAAGTTTCGAGATCATTCTAGATCATGAGAAAAGTATTAAAATGAGCTTAAAAAGAAAATCGGACAAAAACGTCAACTCCTTGGAGCTACTAGAGGTTCCTAGAATTTCTTGGAAATCCCGTTTGACCGATTTGACCTAAAAGTTTACTTTGAAACCGGAGTGTCGTATCATTTTTCAAGCATTTTACATGGATACTAGCAGTCAATAGCTTTCCAATGATATATCACACGTATTTTCTGGATTTAAAACGAATTTATTATGAATTTTCGAGCTGAAAAAGCCAATCAAATCGACTTTTATCGTGAATACCGCAAAACTTTTCAAAGGGATCTATCTCCAAACTATTTTTTATGTAAAGTAAACTCCATTACCTTTCCAATGGTATATCACAACCTCAGTTTAGAGTTCGTATGCATTTTCTGTGAATTTCAAACAAAATAGAGCCTTTTCGCGAATACAGAAACCTTTGGGGGCCTAAACAACATTATCTGGACGAAGGAGGAGCAGTGCCACCGCAGCACTGGCCCACTGCCACCGCGACACAGGCCCAATGCCACCACGGAACTCTCCCCCAGAACAGTCCATTTTTGTACATTATTTTGGGGGTCCATTTGATTAATTAGAAACCAAAACGACGTAGTTCCTTGTTCACAAACATTTGGAGCCAATGTAAGGACTCTTTAAATTCCAAAACCACCCCAAATTGGCCTATATAAACCCCCCTTGACTTATCATTTAGGGGGTGACAAATGAAAGCTTAGAAAAGTTTTAGAGAGAAAGATGTAGAGATAAGGTTATAATAGAGAGAAAAGAAGCTTCCTCCATTGATTTTCAACTAGAAAGTGAGTTCTAAACTTTGTTTTCTACTTCATTACACCCATTTACTTCACATTCAATACACCCAACCACCATTTTAGTGAGTATTTGTAAGATAGGAAGCTACTTCCATGTCCAAGGTCACCAGTTATGAGTGAAACATCAAACTACAAGTCCAAAATCACATTGATTATCATCTATTGATTGTTATTATATGCTTGTTTATATAAATGTTCATCTCTCCTTACCTCATTTCTTTTTTTGATTTTTCTTTGTCTACTTACTAGTCCATCATCATCTAGATGATGACATGAAGTTTGAGGTGAGTGAATCCTTATGGATAGTAGCTCTTGACCTCAAAAACATGTTTGATAGATGATGATTTCAACTTCAATACATTCCTATGTATTTTTGAAGTTGTCTTCAAAATGAAAACAATGCTCTCCAACAATCTTGGAGGTTCTTGGCATGAGTTCAATATTGATACTTTAAGTGGTCATAATCTCCATTTAAGTACTGAAAGTATACTCTCAATACCTCTATTTCAAAACCCCTCTTAAACCCCCTCATTTTGATTTTAAAGAATAAAACCATGGTTTTTCCCAAAACATTCAAAACAGTGAACAATCTGAGTTCAAAGATTTCTCTAGGACTCAATACTCAAAGTATTAACATTAGATCACTTGGAAAGCCTTCTTAACTCATTAGAGAATACCCATGATTTTTCGTTTGACTTGGAAACACTTGAAAGGGGTCCATTTGGACCCAAACATTCTGTTTTTGCTGTTATAGCAGCTTGGTTGACTTTCAACTTGTTTTACAGAAACCTTTTCCAAAAGGAGTGGTCCCAAATCATTTTTCCCTTGAACTTCAGTGTCTTAGGGAACTTTCTGTATAATATGAGCCTCGAGATATTTTGTTTTCATTTTCTAAGATGTTTTGACATTTCAGTCGATAGTACGAATTCTGTTTCTGAGTGACCTCTATTGTTTATATGATTTCTCTCAATCTGTAATAGTTATTGAGGATTGGCTTTTTGATACGTGTTCTAGACAAAATAAGGATGAGATCCATAAAAAATCATACATTGAAAACATTTCTATCCCTACTTTTCAATTTCCACAAGATCAAGTCACTGTTCTGTCCACTATTCACAGCAAGTATACTTTTACTTCCATCCCTTGATTTGATGCTTATATGTACTTTAAATTAGTTCATATCCTAGGAAGTGGTCCATACCATATTTGTACATATCCCATGATGATTTCCCCCATGCATTCATTCATCCTCTGGACTTCTAAGTCACTTTAGAAAACCCATGTACACAAACACACTACAACCTTTGCACATTCTAAGACCATACATTACATCCATGCAAGATTTGGAGTTTTTGTGACTCCAAATCTAAGGAGATTATAAGGATGAACTTGATCACACATTCATACTCCCCCTCGATCTAATCTTCCTTCTCATCCATCCCGGGGATTGAGAGATCTCCTTTTCTCAAAGATTAACATGCATCATACTAGCTTGCTAAGCATATTTTGTTTTCTTTTTATTTGTTTCAAGAACAATTCATGTCCCCTTTAGATTAGGAAAACTCGATTACTTGATATGTGATTAGACGATTTTTCCTAGGTTTGTGTGTGTGATCTTTCACTTTTGCACTGTATGATGTTTGGCTTGAATCTTATGAATGATATCTTATCTTTTGATCTTCCATTTCAAGATTCTTATGTGATGTAATATACATATCATAAATATTTATTATCGAACCAAACATAGTACAAGATGATTATTTGGTTGCTAATTGAGGCCTGTCGAGAGACGGGGCGAGTTGAGGCTGTTTTAGTCGTGACAAAGGCTCCTTCCTTTCTCGTACCAAAACCCCGAGCCCAGTTCTTTGGTTATGAAGGACCAGTGCCCTTTATCTATTTGGGTGAGTCAAATTAGATTTCTTGGTTCCCTAAAGACCAAGTGGCGACTCTGTATCTATTTTCAACAGACCTTCTTTTTCTTTCTTTGATCGAAATCAATTTCAAACAAAAACAAAAATAGTGGACGACCGATTTCGCGTGTCCACACTCTAGTCGAACCAACAGCTGGTGATATCCTGAACGCAGATCAATCTTCGAAAAGATCCTTGATCCCTGCAGCTAGTTGAATACGTCGTCTATCCAGGAAAGCAGATATCTATTCCTGATCGTAACTTTGTTCAACTCTCTATAGTCGATATAGAGTCAAAGCATTCCATCCTTCATTTTTATGAACAGTACTGGTGCCCCCAAGGTGACATACTCAGGCAAACAAAACCTAAGTCTACAAGTTCTTGAACTCACTTCTTCAATTCTAACATCTCAGTTGGCACTATCAGATACGGAGTCCTGAAAATTGGCAACATTCCATGTGCTAACTCCACATAGAAGTCTATCTCTTACTTCGATGGGAGTCTAGTGATATCCTGGAATACATCTTCAAAATCTTGTATAGTAGGGATCTGGTCAATAGTAGGATCCACATTAGTACTCTCAATCGCAGCTAAACCACTTGTAAGAAAACATATATGTCTCTCGATGGCTGACACTGATATGTAACCAAAGGACATCCTAGTATCGTAAAGACAATCATTTTGGTAGTACAATCCAAGTTGGCACCATACTTGGTAAGCCAATCCATTCCCAAGATAATGTCAAACTCAGACATTGACAATACTACCAAGTGTGCTGGAAGATTTCTATCTTCCAGGGTTAAGGGACAGTCTTTGTACACCTTACCCAACTTAATAGTCACTCCCAATGGTGACACAACCTTAAAAGTTGGCTCATGTGCCTGGGGTACTAAATCCAAGTCGCGCACAATCTTAATAGCATTAAAAAAAACTAGCAGCACTAGTATCAAATAAATGTTCTAACTCGACTATGAAAAAGTACGAGAGTACCTTCCAGATTCTGCTGCTCTTTCGCATAATATCGTGCCTCTTCAGGGATGATGGCATTCATCCGAATCTATCTCGATGGTCACTGCTGTCCCTGAGCTAGTACTCCATAAGATACTCCATGAGGTGCTCGACAGTCCTTGCTCAAGTGGGCTGATCTGCTATAGTTACGGCTAAAGTGGTCTGTACAGGGGTGGGTCTTGGGAGTTGTGCAGTATCATAAAATATGTCCGAGTACTCCATTGTTGAAGCATCCCTCATTATTTTATCGTGGGGCAACGATCGATGCCTAAGGTAGTGGTCCTCGATGTTGAAATTGCTGAGGTCGAGGAAAGGTAAGTTGGGGTTTCCTTTTCCCATCCCATATATGCGTGTCCACTGAAAGTTTGTCGAAGGTCTCCAACCATGGGTATTTCGTGGTAGCAGGGCAGAAAAGATCCTTTGTTGGAAATTTCTTAGCGGTGGTGGTCGATTCATCTGTTGTCTCTGAGCTGGATATGCATCATTTTCCAAGCTGATGGCCAATCTCACTAACCCTTCAAAAGATTGGTTGAGATGTGTGTGAGTTCTTTTGTGGTGTGTGTAAGAGATGCGGATGGGTATAACACGTAAGCAGGTTAGTATTAGTAGAACGATAGATAATATATAATAAATAATGCAAATGGTGCAGAATATTAAATATGTAAAAATATAGCATAATACTGGGATTCGGAGAGACTTCGGATCGGATGAGAACCGAAGTAGCCCCAAATGAGAGAGAGAGAAAGCAGTGGGTGTCCAGGAGTTATGTATGTTGGAGTAAGATGAAGGGTGGTGAGACGAAGGTGTAACAAAGTCGAAGGGTCTTGTTGAGAAGAATGGTGTAATGAGGTGAAGGGTCTTTGGTGAAATAGAGGGTATTGGTGAAGACGAAGGGTCAAGGCGAGGCGAAGGGCGAAGTAAGGCGAGGGGCCTTACCGTCCGAAGGGTCGGATTATGCTCGAGACAATAGGAATATTTTGTAAATGGGTCGGAGGAGTAGTCACTGTTGATCCTTTGCGGTAGTAAAGTATTCTATGTGGTTATCTTGGTTCCGTTGGAAGTAAATGAAGCTACTTATTTATACTGGGGTCTCGCAGAGCTTCGACGTGATAGAACGAAGCCGAGTTGGCATCCTCTTAGCCGGGTTGTTCGTTTAAGGTAGGTGGGTGACTTAAATGCTCATGTTAAAGGTGGTTGGGATCATTGAATATGATGTAGACGAAGCGATACATTGAGCTGCCAAAGAAGTGAGAGGGAGATATTGTCGTTTGGTGATGAACTAATACCATTGGTTGGTCAAGAGGGGGAAGGAATACTACTGGTGCAGAGGTTTAAGCGATGGGGATACCAAGGCTTTTGCCATTGGTTCTGAGAGGTTAAGCGAGGGTGAGTGTCGAGGCTGCAGAGGGTTAAGCGAGGGCGGAAACCAAGGTTCTATTTTATTGGTACAACGCAAGCTTGAAGTGACTGAGCACTGTTGGTCAAAGGTTTAAGCGAGTTTTACGCTAATGGGCTTCGCCCATTGGTTGTGAGACTGGTCGGGGTCAGGCACGTGAAAGTCACGTGTCTCTTTCTCTCTTTGGGACCAACCCTAACCTTGCCCATGGGGCGCAGGCTAGGGAGATGCCTTCGGTTCTAGCCACCTAGCCATGAGCTTCTGAAATCCCAACGGACTTGAGCCACCCTTAGGTACTGCTTCCGGACCAAGGGTGGGTGTCCGAGAGGTGAGTGTGTGTATATTTGAAGTGTGCTTCCTTTGAGGGCCACTTGAGATGGGCTTTGTTTGAATAAGGCTTCGGAGTGGAGTCATCTATAGTGGGGGCTTCGGAGTGGGCTACTTTGGGCCTTCGGAGAATAAGGCTTCGGAGTGGAATCATAGGCTTCAGATTCCGAAGTGAAGCTTCAGAGTGGGCTCATCCGAAGTGGGCCTTCAGAGTGGGCTAGCGGAGGCTTCGGAAAGATGAGGCTTCAAAATGGGCTTATCCGAGGTAAGGTTTTGGAGTGGGCTCATTGAGGTGGGCCTCGGGGCGAGTTTCTCAGTTGTGGAGCTTCACAGTGGGCTCCGTAGGGTGGGTCTTGTTTGTAGCAATTGTTGTTGGTGGAGCCCATCTTGGTACACGTGGAGTCGTTGGTGACGTGTGCTGGTCAAGCTGTATGAGCGGTCAACTACTATCTACATTAGCCCCCCTGTCCGTATTCTAGGCGTGAAGCGGCTAGGATGCGGGCATAATCCTTGCGTATCTTTCTGAGATTGTCTTTCTGATGACGAATGGATATTTTGTCTTTTGCGGGTGGTACTGGTGTTCTGGTAACTGTGCTGACGGTTGATGGATGTCTAAACTTTTACAGATAGTACTAACTTTCTGGTGAAGTTTCTGATGGCGAATCATATAGGACCAGAATGTTTTGGCGATGGCGTGGGGTCAAAACTTCTTGGGACCTTTGTCATGACTTGTACCAAGCTTGTGCATGGAGTCAGGCAATAAGTGTTGCCTAGCATATTTCTAGGGATCTTTTCTATCAGTGCAAAAATGGGAAGAGAATGTTTTCAACACTGCACATGTCTTATTCGACTGTGTGTGCTCTATCCGGGTGTCATGCTTCTTCGTGGTGCTTAAGGCGAGTGAATGATTTATACTGCCTTCCTCGTGTATTAAGGATGAAGTTCTTAATTGTGGGATAGTTGGTGGTGCCGTTGTGTTTTGTTGTCAACCGCTGCGAGGCCCTCTTCGTCAGAAGTATTGGGCTATTGAGCTTGAATCTTTAGCCTTTGAGGTTCTTGTCACAAGGTCTCGAACCAGATGACATTTTCAGGTGAAGCGGTGGCTCAGCTCTATTCCCTATTTTGAATCGGACTCCAGTAGACGCATATGTGCGCCCATTTTATTGTATGTATTGGGTTTGTTCTATGGTGCACCCACTTTCCTTGAATTGATGTATGTATTGGGTCTGTAACCTTATCTTTTTGTGGTATTGAGAATTTGACTTTTTGTGTTTGAGATTGTACATTTTTGTTTTCACATTTCTCAAGGCGTATCATTCTTTTGATGAGTGGTCGTATGCAGAAGCCCGGAGATAGTAATAATGTGGAGAAAAAGATTAGAGGGAGGGGAGTATGGATCTCGCATTGTCCCTTAATGTCAATATCAAAAAGGCAGTTTGTACACCCACCACCCTTGTGAGGCTAAGAGATATGGAGCGCGACGCTTGTCCCATCGTTAGGAGAGGGAGAGTGTGTTATTTATGCCGCACAAGTGATAGAGTGCGTATTGCTCGTGCTACCTATATGGAGATATGGAGATGGAGATATGGAGACTAGATTCGTGCTCTTTGGGGATTGGAGATTATGACCGAATCATTTGGAGATAGGGATATTAGGGAGAGAATGTGATGCTCATGCCATGTCGCTATGTAGTTTTGGAGATATAGGGAGAGTATATGGAGACATAGAGATGAGGGTCGTGCCCTTCTTTGGAGATATGGGGCTTAGGGGGAGAGCGGGTGCTCGTGCCGCCCCTCTGGTGGAGAGCGCGATGCTCGTGCCACCCTTCTCAAAGGGGGAGAGCATGTTGCTCGTGCCGCCCTAGTGAGGCCTCTCAAATTGAAGCAGAGGGTGTTACCCGTGCCACTTAAGTGAGGTAGGAGAGAGTGCGATACTTTTGCTACCCTAGTGAGGCTAGAGGAGGAGAGCGCGATGCTCGTGCCACCATATGAAGAGTGGAGCTCGTTCGTTATGGAGAGACAGAGAATAAATCATAACAATACTGATAGTGATAGTGGAGTTATTGAGCATTTGTCGATAGTGTAGACTATATGTTGGTGATTACTCATGCTATGATGTATAATTTCGATGTATCAAAGTACTTGTACTACTTCGAGAGGGTACAGGGTGAGAGTAGGACGTGTGTGGTTACCACAATTTGAAAAATCCTCATGCTTTGTCTGCTTAGAGATATATAGACCCAGTGAACTTTGTGCCTTGTAGCACCAATAGTGAAATAATGCAAACACTTTTCCCCGAGGGATGCAGTTCTCGAGTAAGTTTTGACGGTGTGCTTTGTGGGTGTGAGAAAGACCATATCTGAGTGAATGTCGTTTACATGTAGCTTGGCTGCTTAGTCAGTTGAGGCTGTAAGCTGTAGTATCATATCGCTAGCCAAAGAGCAAGTGCTGGCGGCATCATGTCACTGGTTAGAGAGTGAATTTGCTGGTGAGGGATCAAATGGAGCATGTTGCTGACCAGTAAGTGGTAGCAGCGTGTTATTAGAGAGAGAGCAAGTGGTGGTTGTGGCAACATGTCTGTTGCTTGTTGCTGACAAGAGAGCAAGTGGTGGTAGCATTTCTTGTGGCAAACATGTTTGTAGTGACTTCATTTTGACAGTGGTCTTTGGGATAGTGAAGTTAAAAATTTTGTATCTTCCCGAGGGCACCCCTTTTTTTCTTCTTGGCTTCTACGTTGATTAGGTGATGGTGATGGTGATGGTGAGGGCGAGCCGAGATTCGTCAGTCCATTACATTAGTTCTACCAACAAGAAGTGTGTTGTGACTAGTCGTACATTATGGAGCTGGTCATTGTAAGAGGCATGCTCAACAGAGCAATAACTAGCAGGAGAGAGTGAAGTTGACCAACCGTTGGGCCTTAGATTTGTATGGAGAAAATACTTTTTTGGAGAGTGGACTGTCAGAGATTGAGCAAAAAATTGGCAATGCTTGTAACTCGGATGGTCCATTTGTCTGCCTATCAATGAATGTGGACTTCTTGAGGAGTACAAGGATTGTTTAGATCAGCGGATCCCTTCTCCTCCCTCATAGAAAGAAATAACAATTGGCAGCTTAAGTGGAGCATTTTCTTCTCCCATCAAATAATAAAAGATAGAATGTTGTAGTATTTTCGTTCTCTTCCTTAACAAAAGGGGGGGGGGGGATAAGGGCTGTAAAACATTTTCTTTTTCCGTCTTGGAGAAGAGACTGGTGGCTTTGCAACGGCATAGAATCAAGTGACCGTTGTGATGTACTGTAGTATTGCACTAGTTGTACTACATGTGGATAGTATAGAATTCCTATTATAGTAATGTATTTGTGTGAAGGTATGTGGGTGGATTGTATTGGGAATAAGTATCTCTGGTGAGGGGATGACGGTGGTTGGTTGTGCTGGTAAAGTAGAGTTGTGGCAATTATCTTGAGGTTAATCTGCCTATAATGTATCATTTTCTGTATCTTTGGAGGCTTTTTTTTTTGTGTTTTGGTGTTTGGTTGTAGGGCCGAAAGAGGGAGTTGAGAGAATCAGAAGTAAAAGATGTCATGAGTCCATAGTATGAACGATCGCGTGGGTGCAGAGTGAAAAACTCTTGAGATTGCCTTGGGTCTGCAGATGGAAATTCAACGAGTAAAATGGGCAGCAATTTGTCAAATGGATAACAAGTGAAACTTGCCATGGACACGCGAATGGAGATTCAACAGATAAAATATGCCACGGTCTGGTAGGTAAAATATGTCACAGTACGCCGATGGCGATTAAGCGGGTGAAATGTGCTGCAATTTCTTAATGGAGATTCAGTGGTTGAAATTTGTCGCGGTCTGCTGATAGAGATTCAGCGGACGAGACGTGCCGCAGTCTGCGGATAGAGGTTCAGCAGATGAAATGTGCCACGGTCCGCGGATGGAGATTCAGCAGATGAAATGTGCCGCGGTCCGTGCCTACAAAATGCTATTATTTTTTCTTTTGGACTGATCCGAGAGATGGAGAAATTTGAGAGGATTTCAATAGAGAGTGGAGCTAGGGAAAGAGATGGGTGGTCCGAAAAGAGGGGTCCGGAGGTTGGTGGCGGCCGGAGGGAGGGAGGGAGGGAGGGGGGGGGGCGAAGGTGGGAGGGGTCGATGCCCCATTTTTTGTTTTTTGGGTCCGGGTGGAAAGAGAAAGATCCGAAGGTGTGGGGGTTCCGCAGGGTGGGGGTTCCGCAGGGTGTGGGTACGGTACCTTTAGAGGTTCCGAAGGGTAGGGGGTTTCCGAAGGGGGTGGGTTTCCTAGTGGGAGACAGTGTCAGAGAGATAGAGAGTTTCGGAGAAAGAGAGAGAGCCTCGGAGAGGGGTCCGAGAGAGGGGAGGGGGGTTTGGGTTCCAAATGGGGGGGGGGGGGTTGGGGGAGGGTTTCCGAGTGAGAGAGAGAGAGTGTCGAAGAGATAGAGAGTTTCGGAGAAAGAGAGAGAGCCTCGGAGAGAGGGGTCCGAGAGGGGGGAGGGGTTGGGTTCCGAATGGGGGGTTTGGGGGAGGGCTTTCGAGTGAGAGAGAGAGAGTGTCGGAGAGAAAGAGAGTTTCGGAGAAAGAGAGAGAGCCTCGGAGATAGGGTTATGAGAGATGGGGGTTGGGGGAGGGTTTTCGAGTGAAAGAGAGAGTGTCGGAGAGATAGAGAGTTTCGGAGAAAGAGAGAGAGCCTCGGAGATAGGGGTCCGAGAGAGGGGGGGTTGGGTTCCGTATGGGGGGTTTGGGTGAGGGTTTCCGAGGGAGTGGGGGGGGGGATTGGAAAAAAAAAACCTGAGTGGTGTGGGTGCCGGGGACAACCCCGAATGGAGGTGGTTGGTTAAGGCAAGAAGGGGGTGGGTGCGGAGGTGGTGGAGGCGGAGATGGGTGGGGGCCGATGGTGATGGAGGCCGAAGGTGGGTGGAGATTGAAGGGGGTGTAGAGGCGGAGGTGGGTGGAAGCCGAAGGAGGTGTGGGCCGAAGGTATCGCCCCCCTTTTTGTGTGCTAAGGAAGGGGGCTGAAGGTGATGGGATCCGAAGGTGGAGAGGGGCCGACGGTGGAGATTATTATTATTTTTTTTTAATATGTATGTGGTATGGGGCAAGTGTTGTTGTGCAGTATCTTGTTAGTCAGTAGGAGGAGTTTTTAAGGTGATGTGACATTTAGATGTACATGTGGTGTAAATAAAAACCAACATAATAAATCCACTTTTTTTTTCTTTTGGGCGAAGGTTAGTAGCTGCAAGTGAGTGGGGCGAATGAGAGTAGCAGCGAGTGGGGAGGCGATGGTGAAATCCCTTCTTTTTTCTTTGTTTTCTTTTTAACGCGAAGACGAGTAGCCGCAAAGATGAATAGTACCAAGTCAAAGGGCGAAGGTGATATCTTTTTTTTTTTTGTTAGTAGCTGCAAGCGAGAGGGGTGAAAGTGAGTACCCGCAAATGAGGGGGCGGAGTTGAGCAGCAGTAAGGGGGCGAAGGTGACATATATATATATATATATATATATTTTTGGGCCATGGTTAGTAGCTGCAAGCAAGAAGGTGAAAGTAAGTACCCGCAAATGAGGGGGCGGAGTTAAGCAGTAGTAAGAGGGCGAATGTGACATATATATATATATATATATATTTTTTTTGGGCCATGGACTTCGAAAATGGACATTTTTTTTTGTTGGTGGGGTCAATGGTTTTTTGTTTTTGGCTAGGGGCGAAGGTGTTCGGAGATAGGACCGAAGGGTCTTGTGTTTTTTTTTTTTTTTTATATATATAATTTTGCTAAAGTCCGAAGGCTCTTCCGGTTGCTAGAGCCGAAGGGTGATAGAGTAAAGATAGAGAGAGTCTAGCGAGAGGGAGGGGCGAGAGGATGGGGTGGGACCAAGTGAGTGGTTTTCTTTTTTTTTTTGACAGCACATTGTTTGGATAAGCTGAGTGGTCAAATTCATATTAATTTAGTCTAAAAGATTGGTAGGTCTGGAGAATGGGCTTCGGGTTGTATCTACAAATATAATGAATGATTTGGGGTAAACACGTGGGCATGTAATGCCTATCCAAGGGATATAAAATAATATGATGTGGCCAAATATATGTGACACTGAATTGTGAACCAATAAAATAAATTCTATTTGTTATTTATTCAAATGGAACCACTTAGTCAAATGAGTAGCAAGTAGACGTGATAATAATGAAGGAAAAAATTACTCCTGTGACTTTGAATGAGCCATGAAAATTTGTTTGTTGTGCAAATACATGATACATATGTTGACTTTTGACCAAATATTTGTGAATTGTAATATCTTTTTCAACCTTGTCCAATTGGGATGATTTGAGAAGCTGCCGACTCAAGTTAATGAGCACTTTACTTTGGAATGGTTTGGTAAATGACTTTTTGTGACCAAAACAATCAATTTGAATGACTCATTAATTCCAGCTTTAAATTAAATGTTGGAAAACTGATGTTGATGAGTCCAATCTGAACAAAAATTGTGACTTTTGGAATTCATTTGCATTTTTTTTAAAGAGATTACATGCACTGCGTGCATATGAACAGACTAAATGTGAAATTGTAATACAACCCCGTGTCAGTTTGATGGGGAAAATTTGTAATTTACTGATAGAAATTGGAACTTGATGATAAATTTGTAATCACATGACAAAAAAAAAAAACAACAAAAAAAAAAAATGTAACCATATATGATGACCAAAAATATATATATATATATATATATTTTTAACTTGGTGACAATAAAAAAATGTATATATATATATATATATGTGTGTGTGTAACCATAATTACAAAAGTGGTGACTTGATGACAAGAATTGTAATGACTGTGACAAAAATTATAGCCGTAAGTATGGGGATGAAAGTGAGTACCCCCAAGTGAGGGGTGAAGGCCCCCCTATAGCCGAAGGTCCAAAAGTTTGCTTACTCAAAGCATATACCAATAAAATAATTTATTATTTAAATGGGGCAGAAGTGTAGGGTTAGTTTCAGATGTGGGCTTATGCTTTTTTTTTTTTTTTTTTTTTTTTTTTTTTTTTTTGTTTTGCAGTATGTACCTTCGGAAATGAACTTTTTTTTTTTTGTGGTCCGAAGGTCATGGGGGTGGGGTAGGTAAAGAGCCGAAGGTCATCCGAAGGGTCATATGGGGGGATGGGTACTGTTGGTTTTTTATTTTTTATTTTGTTTTTTTGTGGGCAATGGGGGCTAGGAGCCGAAGCTCATTGTGGGGGGTAGGCAATGACCTGAAGGAGGTCATGTTGGGGTAAGTTGATTTCTTTTTTCTTTTTGTTTTTGTATATACATGTTATATATATATAAATATATATAAGGAGGTAAAGATAGAGTGAGATGGACCACCACATGGGGTAATATGCATGGGCGCAGCCAGTAATGTTGGTTAGAGGGGATTAAGCTATATGGGGGTTCGGGGGCAACACCCCAAGGCGATTTTTTTGGAGTCTGTTTATATATAATTGGAGATCTCTTTTAGGGATATGCTTATAATATGAAACTAATTGGTGACCCGTAAATATTGTATAGTGCTTTTTCAAAATTGTAGGGGGGTCTATTTTTCAAAAAGTGTAATTTCAAAATTCTAGGCGCGTTTCCTCTTGAGTTGTGTATACCTATATATTAATATAAATATAATATTGATGGTATTAAATTAGGCCTTGTACCCCTTTGAGAGGTCAAAACATAAGTTGAAGAGGGGCCTAAAGTATTTGTATGTATACATAAATATATGTATAGGGAGAGAGAGAGAGAGAGAGAGATTGGTTTCGGATGGGAGAGCCGAAGGTGAAGAGGATTTTTTTTTTAGTATGGGCCTTCGGTATTGGGCGCCGAAGGTGTTCTTTTATTTATTTATTTTTTTATTGTGAAGAATAGAGATGTCCGAAGGTGGAGAGACAGAGAGAGGAGCGAAGGGAGTGGGGTGGGCCCATGGTTGGAGCTTCGGGTGAGGCTTCCATTTTTTTTTTTGGTGTGTGATGGTGGGGCCCATGGAGAGGGGCCTTCGGGTGGACGGGTGGAGCTTTTTTTTTTTTTTTGAAGAGTGAGGGCGAAGGTGAAGAGAGAGAGAGAGGGTTCAGAGTGAGTAGTAGAGAGAGAGGGACGTGTCATTCGGGGAAGAAGGGTGGTACAGGTGATAGCTGTTTAATAAAATGGTGATGAGTTGTGTCATGTCTTGTCCAGAAGGTGTATGAGTGGTATAGGAGGGTCAAGGGTGCGATGTCTACAGTGGTAGACATGTGGTGTAAGCCAACCAAATAAAGTACCTTACCGTTTTCCTTTTTTTTTTTTTTTCGTTAGTGTAGGAAATTGATCAATGACGTGACAGAATAAGATGTAAAAAGAAATCTAGTTGGCATGTAGAGATTCTAGATAATGAAAAAGATATTAGGTGTAGCAAGGTCCAAGTGAACATGTAGACTTTCTTTTTTTTTTTTTTTAACCGAACTTTGACTTGCCATAACTCTGTTATCCGAAGTGTGCTTGGGATTATTCCAAAAGCTACGGGCTCGTGTCCATGAGCACTTTAATTTAAAATGGTTTGGAGCATGTCTTTCTCTAAAAAAAAGACAATTTAAATGGACCATTTCAATGGGATTTATTGGAAAATGATTTTATAGAAATTCTAGTTTGGAGAAAATTGTGACTCTTTACTTTGATGATAAATTGTAACAAAGAAAAGAAATGTAACAAAAGTGATTTTGTGGTAAAAAAAAAATATTAGGCACAAAATCAGCGGTTGTACCAAAAGTTGGGGCCAAGTCCTTTTTTTTTATATACCTTGATTAGGAGAGGTGTACTAATGTACCAGTAGATCAGGCTTTTGAGAGGTGAAGGGGGTGACTACGTGTAGACAATATAGATAGATGGCTAAGAAATGATAGGGTGTGACAAAAAGTAGCAGTGCAGTAAATGCAAATAAATAAGCCAAATGAATTTTTTTTTTTTAATATATGTATATACATATCCTCAGGGGATGGAAGGGGTGGTACCAGTGGGTGTGGACCCCTTTGACTTATTAAAGATGAAGTAGAGCGTCAGCAACAGCAGAGGATTGTAGTTTCAGTTCGCCAACCATGCTTGCGAGTATACCTCCCACTGTGGTCGCCAAAATGTGTGAGTTCTTTTGTGGTGTGTGTAAGAGATGCGGATGGGTATAACACGTAAGCAGGTTAGTATTAGTAGAACGACAGATAATATATGATAAATAATGCAAACGGTGCGGAATATTAAATATGTAAAAAATATAGCATAATACTAGGATTCGGAGAGACTTCGGGTCGGATGAGAACCGAAGTAGCCCCAAATGAGAGAGAGAGAAAGCAGTGGGTGTCCAGGAGTTATGTGTGTTGGAGTAAGATGAAGGGTGGTGAGACGAAGGTGTAATAAAGCCGAAGGGTCTTGTTGAGACGAATGGTGTAATGAGGCGAAGGGTCTTTGGTGAAATGGAGGGTACTGGTGAAGACGAAGGGTCAAGGCGAGGCGAAGGGCGAAGTAAGGCGAGGGGCCTTACCGTCCGAAGGGTCGGATTATGCTCGGGACAATAGGAATATTTTGTAAATGGGTCGGAGGAGTAGTCACTGTTGATCCTTTGCGGTAGTAAAGGATTCTATGTGGTTATCTTGGTTCCGTTGGAAGTAAATGAAGCTACTTATTTATACTGGGGTCTCGCAGAGCTTCGACGTGATAGAACGAAGCCGAGTTGGCATCCTCTTAGTCGGGTTGTTCGTTTAAGGTAGGTGGGTGACTTAAATGCTCATGTTAAAGGTGGTTGGGATCATTGAATATGATGTAGACGAAGCGATACATTGAGCTGCCAAAGAAGTGAGAGGGAGATATTGTCGTTTGGTGATAAACTAATACCATTGGTTGGTCAAGAGGGGGAAGGAATACTACTGGTGCAGAGGTTTAAGCGATGGGGATACCAAGGCTTTTGCCATTAGTTCTGAGAGGTTAAGCGAGGGTGAGTGTCGAGGCTGCAGAGGGTTAAGCGAGGGCGGGAACCAAGGTTCTATTTTATTGGTGCAACGCAAGCTTGAAGTGACTGAGCACTATTGGTCAAAGGTTTAAGCGAATTTTACGCTAATGGGCTTTGCCCATTGGTTGTGAGACTGGTCGGGGTCAAGCACGTGAAAGTCACGTGTCTCTTTCTCTCTTTGGGACCAACCCTAACCTTGCCCATGGGGCGCAGGCTAGGGAGATGCCTTCGGTTCTAGCCACCTAGCCATGAGCTTCCGAAATCCCAACGGACTTGAGCCACCCTTAGGTACTGCTTCCGGACCAAGGGTGGGTGTCCGAGAGGTGAGTGTGTGTATATTTGAAGTGTGCTTCCTTTGAGGGCCACTTGAGATGGGCTTTGTTTGAATAAGGCTTCGGAGTGGAGTCATCTATAGTGGGGGCTTCGGAGTGGGCTAGTTTGGGCCTTCGGAGAATAAGGCTTCGGAGTGGAATCATAGGCTTCAGATTCCGAAGTGAGGCTTCAGAGTGGGCTCATCCAAAGTGGGCCTTCAGAGTGGGCTAGCGGAGGCTTCGGAAAGATGAGGCTTCAAAATGGGCTTATCCGAGGTAAGGCTTTGGAGTGGGCTCATTGAGGTGGGCCTCGGGGCGAGTTTCTCAATCGTGGAGCTTCACAGTGGGCTCCATAGGGTGGGTCTTGTTTGTAGCAATTGTTGTTGGTGGAGCCCATATTGGTACACGTGGAGTCGTTGGTGACGTGTACTGGTCAAGCTGTATGAGCGGTCAACTACTATCTACATTAGCCCCCCTGTCCGTATTCTAGGCGTGAAGCGGCTAGGATGCGGGCATAATCCTTGCGTATCTTTCTGAGATTGTTTTTCTGATGACGAATGGATATTTTGTCTTTTGCGGGTGGTACTGGTGTTCTGGTAATCGTGCTGACGGTTGATGGATGTCTAAACTTTTACAGATAGTACTAACTTTCTGGTGAAGTTTCTGATGGCGAATCATATAGGACCAGACTGTTTTGGCGATGGCGTGGGGTCAAAACTTCTTGGGACCTTTGTCATGACTTGTACCAAGCTTGTGCATGGAGTCGGGCAATAAGTGTTGCCTAGCATATTTTT
The DNA here is from genome assembly GCA_033977485.1 of Hydrangea macrophylla. Taxonomy (NCBI): domain Eukaryota; kingdom Viridiplantae; phylum Streptophyta; class Magnoliopsida; order Cornales; family Hydrangeaceae; genus Hydrangea; species Hydrangea macrophylla. The sequence continues at coordinate 8,107,969 of CM066984.1, read as the reverse complement.
AGGGATCTTTTCTATCAGTGCAAAAATGGGAAGAGAATGTTTTCAACACTGCACATGTCTTATTCGACTGTGTGTGCTCTATCCGGGTGTCATGCTTCTTCGTGGTGCTTAAGGCGAGTGAATGATTTATACTGCCTTCCTCGTGTATTAAGGATGAAGTTCTTAATTGTGGGATAGTTGGTGGTGCCGTTGTGTTTTGTTGTCAACCGCTGCGAGGCCCTCTTCGTCAGAAGTATTGGGCTATTGAGCTTGAAGCTTTAGCCTTTGAGGTTCTTGTCACAAGGTCTCGAACCAGATGACATTTTCAGGTGAAGCGGTGGCTCAGCTCTATTCCCTATTTCGAATCGGACTCCAGTAGACGCATATGTGCGCCCATTTTATTGTATGTATTGGGTTTGTTCTATGGTTGCACCCACTTTCCTTGAATTGATGTATGTATTGGGTCTGTAACCTTATCTTTTTGTGGTATTGAGAATTTGACTTTTTGTGTTTGAGATTGTACATTTTTGTTTTCACATTTCTCAAGGCGTATCATTCTTTTGATGAGTGGTCGTATGCAGAAGCCCGGAGATAGTAATAATGTGGAGAAAAAGATTAGAGGGAGGGGAGTATGGATCTCGCATTGTCCCTTAATGTCAATATCAAAAAGGCAGTTTGTACACCCACCACCCTTGTGAGGCTAAGAGATATGGAGCGCGACGCTTGTCCCATCGTTAGGAGAGGGAGAGTGTGTTATTTATGCCGCACAAGTGATAGAGTGCGTATTGCTCGTGCTACCTATATGGAGATATGGAGATGGAGATATGGAGACTAGATTCGTGCTCTTTGGGGATTGGAGATTATGACCGAATCATTTGGAGATAGGGATATTAGGGAGAGAATGTGATGCTCATGCCATGTCGCTATGTAGTTTTGGAGATATAGGGAGAGTATATGGAGACATAGAGATGAGGGCCGTGCCCTTCTTTGGAGATATGGGGCTTAGGGGGAGAGTGGGTGCTCGTGCCGCCCCTCTGGTGGAGAGCGCGATGCTCGTGCCACCATTCTCAAAGGGGGAGAGCATGTTGCTCGTGCCGCCCTAGTGAGGCCTCTCAAATTGAAGCAGAGGGTGTTACCCGTGCCATTTAAGTGAGGTAGGAGAGAGTGCGATACTTTTGCTACCCTAGTGAAGCTAGAGGAGGAGAGCGCGATGCTCGTGCCACCATATGAAGAGTGGAGCTCGTTCGTTATGGAGAGACAGAGAATAAATCATAACAATACTGATAGTGATAGTGGAGTTATTGAGCATTTATCGATAGTGTAGACTATATGTTGGTGATTACTCATGCTATGATGTATAATTTCGATGTATCAAAGTACTTGTACTACTTCGAGAGGGTACAGGGTGAGAGTAGGACGTGTGTGGTTACCACAATTTGAAAAATCCTCATGCTTTGTCTGCTTAGAGATATATAGACCCAGTGAACTTTGTGCCTTGTAGCACCAATAGTGAAATAATGCAAACACTTTTCCCCGAGGGATGCAGTTCTCGAGTAAGTTTTGACGGTGTGCTTTGTGGGTGTGAGAAAGACCATATCTGAGTGAATGTCGTTTACATGTAGCTTGGCTGCTTAGTCAGTTGAGGCTGTAAGCTGTAGTATCATATCGCTAGCCAAAGAGCAAGTGCTGGCGGCATCATGTCACTGGTTAGAGAGTGAATTTGCTGGTGAGGGATCAAATGGAGCATGTTGCTGACCAGTAAGTGGTAGCAGCGTGTTATTGGAGAGAGAGCAAGTGGTGGTTGTGGCAACATGTCTGTTGCTTGTTGCTGACAAGAGAGCAAGTGGTGGTAGCATTTCTTGTGGCAAACATGTTTGTAGTGACTTCATTTTGACAGTGGTCTTTGGGATAGTGAAGTTAAAAATTTTGTATCTTCCCGAGGGCACCCCTTTTTTTCTTCTTGGCTTCTACGTTGATTAGGTGATGGTGATGGTGATGGTGAGGGCGAGCCGAGATTCGTCAGTCCATTACATTAGTTCTACCAACAAGAAGTGTGTTCTGACTAGTCGTACATTATGGAGCTGGTCATTGTAAGAGGCATGCTCAACAGAGCAATAACTAGCAGGAGAGAGTGAAGTTGACCAACCGTTGGGCCTTAGATTTGTATGGAGAAAATACTTTTTTGGAGAGTGGGCTGTCTGAGATTGAGCAAAAAATTGGCAATGCTTGTAACTCGGATGGTCCATTTGTCTGCCTATCAATGAATGTGGACTTCTTGAGGAGTATAAGGATTGTTTAGATCAGCGGATCCCTTCTCCTCCCTCATAGAAAGAAATAACAACTGGCAGCTTAAGTGGAGCATTTTCTTCTCCCATCAAATAATAAAAGATAGAATGTTGTAGCATTTTCGTTCTCCTCCTTAACAAAAGGGGGGGGGGGGATAAGGGCTGTAAAACATTTTCTTTTTCCGTCTTGGAGAAGAGACTGGTGGCTTTGCAACGACATAGAATCAAGTGACCGTTGTGATGTACTGTAGTATTGCACTAGTTGTACTACATGTGGATAGTATAGAATTCCTATTATAGTAATGTATTTGTGTGAAGGTATGTGGGTGGATTGTATTGGGAATAAGTATCTCTGGTGAGGGGATGACGGTGGTTGGTTGTGCTGGTAAAGTAGAGTTGTGGCAATTATCTTGAGGTTAATCTGCCTATAATGTATCATTTTCTGTATCTTTGGAGGCTTTTTTTTTTGTGTTTTGGTGTTTGGTTGTAGGGCCGAAAGAGGGAGTTGAGAGAATCAGAAGTAAAAGATGTCATGAGTCCATAGTATGAACGATCTCGTGGGTGCAGAGTGAAAAACTCTTGAGATTGCCTTGGGTCTGCAGATGGAAATTCAACGAGTAAAATGGGCCGCAATTTGTCAAATGGATAACAAGTGAAACTTTCCATGGACACGCGAATGGAGATTCAACAGATAAAATATGCCACGGTCTGGTAGGTAAAATATGTCACAGTACGCCGATGGCGATTAAGCGGGTGAAATGTGCTGCAATTTCTTAATGGTCGAGATTCAGTGGTTGAAATTTGTCGCGGTCTGCTGATAGAGATTCAGCGGACGAGACGTGCCGCAGTCTGCGGATAGAGGTTCAGCAGATGAAATGTGCCACGGTCCGCGGATGGAGATTCAGCAGATGAAATGTGCCGCGGTCCGTGCCTACAAAATGCTATTATTTTTTCTTTTGGACTGATCCGAGAGATGGAGAAATTTGAGAGGATTTCAATAGAGAGTGGAGCTAGGGAAAGAGATGGGTGGTCCGAAAAGAGGGGTCCGGAGGTTGGTGGCGGCCGGAGGGAGGGAGGGAGGGAGGGAGGGGGGGGGGGGCGAAGGTGGGAGGGGTCGATGCCCCATTTTTTGTTTTTTGGGTCCGGGTGGAAAGAGAAAGATCCGAAGGTGTGGGGGTTCCGCAGGGTGGGGGTTCCGCAGGGTGTGGGTACGGTACCTTTAGAGGTTCCGAAGGGTAGGGGGTTTCCAAAGGGGGTGGGTTTCCTAGTGGGAGACAGTGTCAGAGAGATAGAGAGTTTCGGAGAAAGAGAGAGAGCCTCGGAGAGGGGTCCGAGAGAGGGGAGGGGGGTTTGGGTTCCAAATGGGGGGGGGTTTTGGGGGAGGGTTTCCGAGTGAGAGAGAGAGAGAGAGTGTCGAAGAGATAGAGAGTTTCGGAGAAAGAGAGAGAGCCTCGGAGAGAGGGGTCCGAGAGGGGGGAGGGGTTGGGTTCCGAATGGGGGGTTTGTGGGAGGGCTTTTGAGTGAGAGAGAGAGAGTGTCGGAGAGATAGAGAGTTTCGGAGAAAGAGAGAGAGCCTCGGAGATAGGGTTATGAGAGATGGGGGTTGGGGGAGGGTTTTCGAGTGAAAGAGAGAGTGTCGGAGAGATAGAGAGTTTCGGAGAAAGAGAGAGAGCCTCGGAGATAGGGGTCCGAGAGAGGGGGGGTTGGGTTCCGTATGGGGGGTTTGGGGAGGGTTTCCGAGGGAGTGGGGAGGGGGGGGGGGGATTGGAAAAAAAAAAACCTGAGTGGTGTGGGTGCCGGGGACAACCCCAAATGGAGGTGGTTGGTTAAGGCAAGAAGGGGGTGGGTGCAGAGGTGGTGGAGGCGGAGATGGGTGGGGGCCGATGGTGATGGAGGCCGAAGGTGGGTGGAGATTGAAGGGGGTGTAGAGGCGGAGGTGGGTGGAAGCCGAAGGGGGTGTGGGCCGAAGGTATCGCCCCCCTTTTTGTGTGCTAAGGAAGGGGGCTGAAGGTGATGGGATCCGAAGGTGGAGAGGGGCCGAAGGTGGAGATTATTATTATTTTTTTTTAATATGTATGTGGTATGGGGCAAGTGTTGTTGTGCAGTATCTTGTTAGTCAGTAGGAGGAGTTTTTAAGGTGATGTGACATTTAGATGTGCATGTGGTGTAAATAAAAACCAACATAATAAATCCACTTTTTTTTTCTTTTGGGCGAAGGTTAGTAGCTGCAAGTGAGTGGGGCGAATGAGAGTAGCAGCGAGTGGGGAGGCGATGGTGAAATCCCTTCTTTTTTCTTTGTTTTCTTTTTAACGCGAAGACGAGTAGCCGCAAAGATGAATAGTACCAAGTCAATGGGCGAAGGTGATATCTTTTTTTTTTTTGTTAGTAGCTGCAAGCGAGAGGGGTGAAAGTGAGTATCCGCAAATGAGGGGGCGGAGTTGAGCAGCAGTAAGGGGGCGAAGGTGACATATATATATATATATATATATTTTTGGGCCATGGTTAGTAGCTGCAAGCAAGAAGGTGAAAGTAAGTACCCGCAAATGAGGGGGCGGAGTTGAGCAGTAGTAAGAGGGCGAAGGTGACATATATATATATATATATATTTTTTTTTTGGGCCATGGACTTCGAAAATGGACATTTTTTTTTGTTGGTGGGGTCAATGGTTTTTTGTTTTTGGCTAGGGGCGAAGGTGTTCGGGGATAGGGCCGAAGGGTCTTGTGTTTTTTTTTTTTTTATATATATATAATTTTGCTAAAGTCCGAAGGCTCTTCCGGTTCCTAGAGCCGAAGGGTGATAGAGTAAAGATAGAGAGAGTCTAGCGAGAGGGAGGGGCGAGAGGATGGGGTGGGACCAAGTGAGTGGTTTTCTTTTTTTTTTTTTTGACAGCACATTGTTTGGATAAGTGTTCTAGGCTAGGGTGCCAAGCTGAGTAGTCAAATTCATATTAATTTAGTCTAAAAGATTGGTAGGTCTGGAGAATGGGCTTCGGGTTGTATCTACAAATATAATGAATGATTTGGGGTAAACACGTGGGCATGTAATGCCTATCCAAGGGATATAAAATAATATGATGTGGCCAAATATATGTGACACTGAATTGTGAACCAATAAAATAAATTCTATTTGTTATTTATTCAAATGGAACCACTTAGTCAAATGAGTAGCAAGTAGACGTGATAATAATGAAGGAAAAAATTACTCCTGTGACTTTGAATGAGCCATGAAAATTTGTTTGTTGTGCAAACACATGATACATATGTTGACTTTTGACCAAATATTTGTGAATTGTAATATCTTTTTCAACCTTGTCCAATTGGGATGATTTGAGAAGCTGCCGACTCAAGTTAATGAGCACTTTACTTTGGAATGGTTTGGTAAATGACTTTTTGTGACCAAAACAATCAATTTGAATGACTCATTAATTCCAGCTTTAAATTAAATGTTGGAAAACTGATGTTGATGAGTCCAATCTGAACAAAAATTGTGACTTTTGGAATTCATTTGCATTTTTTTTAAAGAGATTACATGCACTGCGTGCATATGAACAGACTAAATGTGAAATTGTAATACAACCCCGTGTCAGTTTGATGGGAAAAATTTGTAATTTACTGATAGAAATTGGAACTTGATGATAAATTTGTAATCACATGACAAAAAAAAAAAAAAAAAAAAAAAAAAACAACAAAAAAAAAAATGTAACCATATATGATGACCAAAAATATATATATATATATTTAACTTGGTGACAAAAAAAAAAATGTATATATATATATATGTGTGTGTGTAACAATAATTACAAAAGTGGTGACTTGATGACAAGAATTGTAATGACTGTGACAAAAATTATAGCCGTAAGTATGGGGATGAAAGTGAGTAGCCCCAAGTGAGGGGTGAAGGCCCCCCTATAGCCGAAGGTTCAAAAGTTTGCTTACTCAAAGCATATACCAATAAAATAATTTATTATTTAAGTGGGGCAGAAGTGTGGGGTTAGTTTCAGATGTGGGCTTATGCTTTTTTTTTTTTTTTTTTTTTTTTTTTTTTTTTTTTTTTGGAGTATATACCTTCGGAAATGAACTTTTTTTTTTTTGTGGTCCGAAGGTCATGGGGGTGGGGTAGGTAAAGAGCCGAAGGTCATTCCGAAGGGTCATATGGGGGGATCGGTACTGTTGGTTTTTTATTTTTTATTTTGTTTTTTTGTGGGCCATGTGGGGGCTAGGAGCCGAAGCTCATTGTGGGGGGTAGGCAATGACCTGAAGGAGGTCATGTTGGGGTAAGTTGATTTCTTTTTTCTTTTTGTTTTTGTATATACAATGTTATATATATATATATATATATATATATAAATATATATAAGGAGGTAAAGATAGAGTGAGATGGATCACCACATGGGTAATATGCATGGGCGCAACCAGTAATGTTGGTTAGAGGGGCTTAAGCTATACGGGGGTTCGGGGGCAACACCCCAAGGCGATTTTTTTGGAGTCTGTTTATATGTAATTGGAGATCTCTTTTAGGGATATGCTTATAATATGAAACTAATTGGTGACCCGTAAATATTGTATAGTGCTTTTTCAAAATTGTAGGGGGGTCTATTTTTCAAAAAGTGTAATTTTCAAAATTCTAGGCGCGTTTCCTCTTGAGTTGTGTATACCTATATATTAATATAAATATAATATTGATGGTATTAAATTAGGCCTTGTACCCCTTTGAGAGGTCAAAACATAAGTTGAAGAGGGGCCTAAAGTATTTGTATGTATACATAAATATATGTATAGGGAGAGAGAGAGAGAGAGAGAGAGAGAGAGAGAGAGATTGGTTTCGGATGGGAGAGCCGAAGGTGAAGAGGATTTTTTTTTTAGTATGGGCCTTCGGTATTGGGCGCCGAAGGTGTTCTTTTATTTATTTTTTTTTTTGTGAAGAATAGAGATGTCCGAAGGTGGAGAGACAGAGAGAGGAGCGAAGGGAGTGGGGTGGGCCCATGGTTGGAGCTTCGGGTGAGGCTTCCGATTTTTTGTTTTGGTGTGTGATGGTGGGGCCCATGGAGAGGGGCCTTCGGGTGGAGGGGTGGAGCTTTTTTTTTTTTGAAGAGTGAGGGCGAAGGTGAAGAGAGAGAGAGAGGGTTCAGAGTGAGTAGAAGAGAGAGAGGGACGTGTCATTCGGGGAAGAAGGGTGGTACAGGTGATAGCTGTTTAATATAATGGTGATGAGTTGTGTCATGTCTTGTCCAGAAGGTGTATGAGTGGTATAGGAGGGTCAAGGGTGCGATGTCTACAGTGGTAGACATGTGGTGCAAGCCAACCAAATAAAATACCTTACCTTTTTCCTTTTTTTTTTTTTCGTTAGTGTAGGAAATTGATCAATGACGTTTCAGAATAAGATGTAAAAAGAAATCTAGTTGGCATGTAGAGATTCTAGATAATGAAAAAGATATTAGGTGTAGCAAGGTCCAAGTGGACATGTAGACTTTTTTTTTTTTTTTTTTTTAACCGAACTTTGACTTGCCATAACTCTGTTATCCGAAGTGTGCTTGGGATTATTCCAAAAGCTACGGGCTCGTGTCCATGAGGACTTTAATTTAAAATGGTTTGGAGCATGTCTTTCTCTAAAAAAAAGACAATTTAAATGGACCATTTCAATGGGATTATTGGAAAATGATTTTATAGAAATTCTAGTTTGGAGAAAATTGTGACTCTTTACTTTGATGATAAATTGTAACAAAGAAAAGAAATGTAACAAAAGTGATTTTGTGGTTAAAAAAAAAATATTAGGCACAAAATCAGCGGTTGTACAAAAAGTTGGGGCCAAGTCCTTTTTTTTTCATATACCTTGATTAGGAGAGGTGTACTAATGTACCAGTAGATCAGGCTTTTGAGAGGTGAAGGGGGTGACTACGTGTAGACAATATAGATAGATGGCTAAGAAATGATAGGGTGTGACAAAAAGTAGCAGTGCAGTAAATGCTCGGGACAATAGGAATATTTTGTAAATGGGTTGGAGGAGTAGTCATTGTTGATCCTTTGCGGTAGTAAAGGATTCTATGTGGTTATCTTGGTTCCGTTGGAAGTAAATGAAGCTACTTATTTATACTGGGGTCTCGCAGAGCTTCGACGTGATAGAACGAAGCCGAGTTGACATCCTCTTAGTCAGGTTGTTCGTTTAAGGTATGTGGGTGACTTAAATGCTCATGTTAAAGGTGGTTGGGATCATTGAATATGATGTAGACGAAGCGATACATTGAGCTGCCAAAGAAGTGAGAGGGAGATATTGTCGTTTGGTGATGAACTAATACCATTGGTTGGTCAAGAGGGGGAAGGAATACTACTGGTGCAGAGGTTTAAGCGATGGGGATACCAAGGCTTTTGCCATTGGTTCTGAGAGGTTAAGCGAGGGTGAGTGTCGAGGCTGCAGAGGGTTAAGCGAGGGCGGGAACCAAGGTTCTATTTTATTGGTGCAACGCAAGCTTGAAGTGACTGAGCACTGTTGGCCAAAGGTTTAAGCGAGTTTTACGCTAATGGGCTTCGCCCATTGGTTGTGAGACTGGTCGTGGTCAGGCACGTGAAAGTCACGTGTCTCTTTCTCTCTTTGGGACCAACCCTAACCTTGCCCATGGGGCGCAGGCTAGGGAGATGCCTTCGGTTCTAGCCACCTAGCCATGAGCTTCCGAAATCCCAACGGACTTGAGCCACCCTTAGGTACTGCTTCCGGACCAAGGGTGGGTGTCCGAGAGGTGAGTGTGTGTATATTTGAAGTGTGCTTCCTTTGAGGGCCACTTGAGATGGGCTTTGTTTGAATAAGGCTTCGGAGTGGAGTCATCTATAGTGGGGGCTTCGAAGTGGGCTACTTTGGGCCTTTGGAGAATAAGGCTTCGGAGTGGAATCATAGGCTTCAGATTCCGAAGTGAAGCTTCAGAGTGGGCTCATCCGAAGTGGGCCTTCAGAGTGGGCTAGCGGAGGCTTCGGAAAGATGAGGCTTCAAAATGGGCTTATCCGAGGTAAGGCTTTGGAGTGGACTCATTGAGGTGGGCCTCGGGGCGAGTTTCTCAGTCGTGGAGCTTCATAGTGGGCTCCGTAGGGTGGGTCTTGTTTGTAGCAATTGTTGTTGGTGGAGCCCATATTGGTACACGTGGAGTCGTTGGTGACGTGTACTGGTCAAGCTGTATGAGCGGTCAACTACTATCTACAAGATGCCTAATCATTATGTGTAGGAGGTGCGGGTTGAGTCCTTGATGAAATTTCTTAGCCTTCTTCTGTGGCGTGTTAATCATATGATGAGTAAAACGAGACAGTCCCTCAAACTGGGTCGTGTATTCCCTCACTATCCAACTCCCTTGGACTAAACTCAAAAAGTTCTTTTCTTGCTGGCCTTTTTCATCTTCTAGGAAATTTTTCTCAAGAAACCTGCCTTTGAATGCTTCCTAAGGCATTGTTCTAGCAACGCTGGCGCCAATGGTAGCACGCGCCTACCAGTCAGCGGCAGGGTAGGTCAACTGAAAGGTGACCATGCATCGTTTATCCTGTTCGCTGCACTCAATGACTTCGAAACTCAGCTCCATCTCAGGTAGCCACTATTTTGCCTTCCACGGTTCTGTCATACTGTTGAATTTCTCTAGACGCAGGGCACAGAAACATTCCAGTAGTTTGTCCCCAGTTTGTCTTGGCAGGGGTGGTGTGACGGGGTAGTTGACATGATTGTTATAAGCAGCATAGTTGTAGGTGTCACCAATATGCGCCATACATTACATGAATGATTCGAACGCTCTGGTCGAGTCCATGCCTTGAGGAATATGTGCTCCTAAGGGGGCTTGATGTCTAGTTGGTCCAACCATGTTTATCCGTGTGCTGTGTACCTATATAAGGGTCCATCGATTAGCGCGCTGACAATCTTCTCAGAGAAAACAATATCGAAACAAAGCAATTGGAAAGGTAAACTATCAATTCTATATTTACCAGTACATCAACTCAAAAATAATATCAAGGCAACATCAAAGATAACTCAAAAGGCGATTCTCATTGTCAAGCCCCAAATTTAATTACGAATATCAATATGATTATGGTACATTGTGAAATTAATGAAGCTACGACGGTATTAATATTTCAAGTGCCAAATTCTACAAATAGAAAGTTTATATTATGTACAATATTTTCCTAAGGAGAAATCACTTATTACATTACTTTTATTTCAAACAGAAAGGAAATAATATAACATAAACGAATCAAATCTTCTCGTCAGTTCTACCCTTCAGTCTTCACCTCATGTGCTTGTCCGTATAATTTTATTTATAAAAATAATAAGCTATGGGCCTAGTAAGGATATAATTTTCGTATTGAAAAGAAACCTTTATATCAGGATTAATAATTATCATATGTATCTCTATTTAAATCAATAAAACTTAAACAAATTATAGAATTAATAATGCATTTACCAGTTGCATATACAAATTATACATGAGTCTTACAATCCTGTCAAAATAAAACAAGTTTTAAATTATATCAACTAAACACATAATGTTTATCACATCAAGGCTACAACACCAATTAGCCCAGCTCGAAAGGTGTATACAATCTACCAGTCCAGCTCGAAATATGTAGTATATTAGTGCACTAATTGTAGGACTATCTCAGGCCCTAGCCATCTCAACTTTGACTGTCTCAGTCGTACATTATTTTTTAGGCCTCAGTCTTAACTTTAACAATTATTAATAATGCATTTATAATAACTTAGAATAATATAAAGTAAATTGCCAATAAATCCCCCATTGATGGACTTTCATGGTTGAAGGACACCAAATTTTCTATTTTGGTATGAGATCCCTAAAATCCTAGTTAAGATGTCTAATCATGGTTAGGGGTTTTTTTTCTCCTAAATACCCCTGGTATATATTTGTAAGATATATACACAAACTGTATATATTCAACAAATCATTCAATTATGGATGGTATTAATGCTCTAATATTTCCATGTTTGGTATTCAATTGAAGGAGAGATTAAATGCAGCCAATCACTCCATTAGGATGTTTCACTTTCCTTGCCAAAAACAAAACTGCCAACTTGAATTTTTACTCATTTATTAAATGAATTGAATCAACATTTTCATTATCATGGATTTTGACTCATTGGTGACAGCATCCACAACGATGACAACATATAGCGGCAACCTTACCATGCAAATCAGCCATCACCAAGCCGAATCAAACACACCATCATCCTCCATCATCTATTCTAACTTGGCCACTATCATCAAACACATCATCCCCAAGCCAAATCAGCCATCACCTAGCCGAATCTAACACATCATCATCCTCCATCATCACAACTGATCTACCAAATCCCACTATCAACCATTGATTGTCACATTAGAAAATTATTGATTGTGGCTCTTTTTTTACTTCTTCTTTTTTTTTTTTTTTTTTTTTTTTTTGCTTCTTGCAGTTTTGGAAAAAGACTTCACCTCGGTTCTGATGTGATTTTTTTGGGTAAACTTTGGATGAAGTTGCTATATTTGCGTAGGATGAGATAATTGCATTTCAGTTCTAGGAAGCAAGTGTACTTCAAACTCTGAATTTCTCAAATGCTCATATTTCTTGTTCTTTTTATAGTTGTTCCACCTATTGACTTGCTAAGTTAGTTTTGTTAATTTCACAAGTGAAACAGATGGGTGCTATCATGATTTTTGTTATTTGCACAGTTTAAATTGTGAATTTCACAACACAAGCTGTGAATTGAATATATTTGCTTGTGAATTTCACAACACAAGTTGTGGATGCTGTCATGGTTTTTATTATTTGTACAGTTTAAGCTGTGAAATTCACAACTCAAACTGTGAATTATAAACTTTGGATGAAGTTGCTATATTTGCGTAGGATGAGATAATTGCATTTCGGTTCTAGGAAGCAAGTGTACTTCGAACTCTGAATTTCTCAAATGCTCATATTTCTTGTTCTTTTTATAGTTGTTCCATTTATTGACTTGCTAAGTTAGTTTTGTGAATTTTACAAGTGAAACAAATGGGTGCTATCATGATTTTTGTTATTTGTACAATTTAAATTGTGAATTTCACAACACAAGCTGCGAATTGAATATATTTGCTTGTTAATTTCACAACACAAGTTGTGAATGCTGTCATGGTTTTTATTATTTGTATAGTTTAAGCTGTGAAATTCACAACTCAAACTGTGAATTATAAAACTTTAGTAATAAAAAAAAAGTATTCTGGTACTTCTAATTTTCTTGGGATTTGTTACAACCCCAAATACATAAAAGTTTTTATACTTGTCTATATTTTTGAAACATGAAATCATGAATTTAAGAGAGTGTTTTTAGGATAAATTAGCCATAAATGATATTGCCTTTTTGAGAAATGTTGAGCTTGCACTTCACATTTATTGTCGGGCATGAATTTAGTAAGGGTATTTTGGTACCTATAATCTTTTAGGGATTTGTTACAAAACTTTTTTTAACTCAAGAATCTATTGCCATATAATTCTACCATCTAGGGATTTATCACTTAAAGACCCAATAATACATCCATAATATTCCATGTTTATAATAATCCATAGTTTAATTAGAGTAGAGACCAAATGAAGCTCTACCTTTCTAAATTTCTTAAATTCAAATTTTGGCCTAACCTAAAGTTTTAACCCCAAACAGCCCTCAGATATGAATTTCAAACATCAGAAGAAATTTCACAATAGGCAGTGTCGAGATAAAATAAAATGGAACTGATCAATCTTAGCATTAAGTTCTACTAATCTGATAGAGTTATTATATACATCCACTTCAATGTTTTCAGAGAAAGGCTTTGAGGTTAGATGGTTTGATGAATTACTTTCAAATGTGTTGGTTATGGGTTCGAGACCTACTGAGTACATATAGTAGATATACATCCTTCTTTGTTTTTTTTTTTAACAAAAGAAGAAAAAATATAAAATAAAATTTAAGGATTGCTCAATCAAGGTATTGAGCCCACACAGTCAACTGATTCTTCATGAAAGCAACTGCGAGGAAAATAAACAACAGCAAAACCAACAAGAAGATTCGAACCTAGGATATAAGATTTCGGCCAACTGAACTTTCAATTCTAATGTGGCCAAAATAAATACTTATACACAATTATTGAGCTAACCTGGCCCTTACCAGAAATTCCAACGCCGGTGACTCTTTCGGCGCCGTCTTCGGCGATGGTCACCGAAAAAAAATGCTCCGGCGATGGTCACCAAAAAAACGCTGTTATTGAAATTTTATAATTTCTTGCCCGTTTTTTATGTCGTTCCTTCCAAAATGATCGTATGGATCTTAAGAACACATCTACATGCCTAAAACTCAACAAAAATCGAATTCCTTTTGCATGCCCATTTGACCCAAGTCCTGATTTCATCTCTTTGATTAACTAAAGAACTTAATATACTCAAATATATAGGTTTTTATAGAAAATCCTTAACCCTATTTCTGGAGATAATATGATATACCACGACCTATATATTTTCCTTCCTTCTTCCTTGCTTCCCCTTTTCTCTTGCTCTCACTTTCTCTTTCTCTTGGATTTATTATATACTGTTGATATCGTGTATTTATATGGACTTACCAAGCTACTCCTTTATCTCACTAATTATTATTGCACCTAATTCTATTAGGAGGAATCTCAAAGATGTTCAAATTTTAACAAATTCTATCTCTAATGATTCAAGATTCTATCTTACTCAGATTTGATCTAATCCAAGAGTTGCCAAATTCTGCCACGTCTTGCTTGGAGTTGTGGCTGGAAGCTTATTTTACTATTGATATATATCCATTTTACTTTCAAATAGATATATATATATATATATATACTGTGTATGGTTAATTCAACAATTATCCCATGCAATTCTTACTTCTTCCCACTCATAAACTATTGGTCTAAATTAAGATGTGCATATCTATATATAGGTACGACAAGGAAAAAGGCTTTTTATGTCACTTAAAAAGTGATATAAATAGGTATTTATGTCATATTTTTTTCCAGTAAAAAGTGACATAAATGGAGGCGACATAAATGTTTTAAAAGTGACATAAATGTTTTCGAAAAAGTGACAAATGTTTCATAAAACCAACACATTTGTTAATAAAAATGACATAAATACTTAAAAGTGACATAAATACCATTTTATTTATGTCACTTTTAGCCTAAAGTGACATGAAAGTAGAAAAGTGACATAAATATCAAACAAAAAAATTACATCAAAGTCTTAAAAGTGACATAAATACTCAAAAGTGACATAAATACCATTTTATTTATGTCACTTTTAACCTAAAGTGACATAAAAGTAAAAAAGTGACATAAATGCTAAACAAAATTATTACATCAATGTCTTAAAAGTGACATAAATACTTAAAAGTGACATAAACACTATTTTATTTATATCACTTTTAACCTAAAGTGACATAAAAGTAAAAAAAGTGACATAAATACCAAACAATCAAAGTCTTAAAAGTGACATAAATATTGTAAAAGTGACATAAATACCACCCTGTTAAAACAATATATACCACCCTGTACATATATATATATATACAATATCACCATGTATAGAATTAAATCCAACTCAATTAATGATCTATTGCAACTACTAAATTTCATCGATTCATCTAAATACCAACCAATTAATATATTGGAATGAACAAAAAAAATATACAATCGATCCGAGTCAAAAGTGCTAAACTAATAACAAATACATATTACATAATATTCATCAAAAAGTACTAAGAAAACTATGAAACCAACAACAAAAAATTAGCCCAGAAAAAAAGTGGTTCACTTGTTAGCTTTCCATCAAATTGTGAAACATTAATTTGTACCTACAAAAAAGAAAAAGTTTTAATTAATTAGTTGTATATATAAAATAATAAAAGAGCAAAACTATGTTTGGGGGTTTTTAGAGACAAAAATGTGTTCGGGGACTCGGAATAATGTAATACTCATTTTTTCGCATTATTTGTCAACTGTAAATATATCCGTTATGCATTCCGTTAGTTCCCGCAAAGTTTATTTAGGCATGTTTGAGGTGCGTGTAAGGTTTCATGGCGTTTGGTTAAGCGGTTTACCGATTCACTACTCAAAACCTCAAAAACTAGGCGTTTTCAAGCCTAAGTGATGAAAGAGTCGCTTTTTTCGCATTTTTTTGTGAACTGTGATTCCGTTATCCATTTCGTTAGTTCCCGCAAGTGTATTTAGGCATGTGTGAGGTTTGTGTAAGGTTTCGTGGAGTTTGGTTAAGCGATTTACCGATTCACTACTCAAAACCTCAAAAACTAGGCGTTTTCAAGCCTAAGTGATGAAAGAGTCGCTTTTTTCGCATTTTTTTGTGAACCGTGATTCCGTTATCCATTCCGTTAGTTCCCGCAAGTGTATTTAGGCATGTGTGAGGTTTGTGTAAGGTTTCGTGGCGTTTGGTTAAGCGGTTTACCGATTCACTACTCAAAACCTCAAAAACTAGGCGTTTTCAAGCCTAAGTGATGAAAGAGTCGCTTTTTTCGCATTTTTTGTGAACCGGGAATCCGTTATCCATTCCGTTAGTTCCTGCAAGTTCATTTAGGATTTTTTGAGGTGCGTGTAAGGTTTTGTGGCAATTGGTTAAGCGGTTTACTGATTCACTGCTCAAAACCTCAAAAACTAGGCGTTTTCAAGCCTAAGTGATGAAAGAGTCGCATTTTTCGCATTTTTTGTGAACCGTGATTCCGTTATCCATTCCGTTAGTTCCCGCAAGTGTATTTAGGCATGTTTGAGGTGCGTGTAAGATTTCGTGGCGTTTGGTTAAGCGGTTTACCGATTCACTACTCAAAATCTCAAAAACTAGGCGTTTTCAAGCTTAAGTGATGAAAGAGTCGCTTTTTTCGCATTTTTTGTGAACCGGGAATCCGTTATCCATTCCGTTAGTTCCTGCAAGTTCATTTAGGCATGTTTGAGGTGTGTGTAAGGTTTTGTGGCATTTGGTTAAGCGGTTTACCGATTCACTACTCAAAACCTCAAAAACTAGCCGTTTTCAAGCCTAAGTGATGAAAGAGTCGCTTTTTTCTCTTTTTTTGTGAACCGTGAATCCGTTATGTATTCTCTTAGTTCCCGCAAGTTATTTAGGCATGTTTGAGGTGTGTGTAAGGTTTCGTGGCGTTTGTTTAAGCGGTTTACCGATTCACTACTCAAAACCTCAAAAATTAGGCATTTTCAAGCCTAAGTGATGAAAGAGTCGCTTTTTTCGCATTTTTTGTGAACCGTGAATCTGTTATGTATTTCGTTAGTTCCTGCAAGTTTATTTAGGATTTTTTGAGGTGCGTGTAAGGTTTTGTGGCGTTTGGTTAAGCGGTTTACTGATTCACTGCTCAAAACCTCAAAAACTAGGCGTTTTCAAGCCTAAGTGATGAAAGAGTCGCTTTTTTCGCATTTTTTGTGAACCGTGAATTTGTTATGTATTCCGTTAGTTCTTGAAAGTTTATTTAGGCATGTTTGAGGTGCGTGTAAGGTTTCGTGGCGTTTGGTTAAGCGGTTTACTGATTCACTACTCAAAACCTCAAAAACTAGGCGTTTTCAAGTCTAAGTGATGAAAGAGTCGCTTTTTTCGCATTTTTTGCGAACCGTGAATCCGTTATGTATTCTGTTAGTTCCCGAAAGTTTATTTAGGCATGTTTGAGGTGCGTGTAAGGTTTCGTGGCGTTTGGTTAAGCAGTTTACCGATTCACTACTCAAAACCTCAAAAACTAGGCGTTTGGACCAAACCATGATCTTGGTTTTAGTGTACCGGATATAACATTCCTGATATTCAAAAGAGAAGAAAATAAACCCCTTGTGCATAACCTGACATTTATTTAGTAAATTAAAGGCAACTACAATAACATACTTCATTTTTCCTGAAGTGGTAATGAAATGGAAAAAAGCGATCGAATTTCAGACTTGAACATTAATAGAAAGCCATCTTAATTATGGTATCCAGCGAAAGGTAAGAGCAACTCCAACTAACAAGCAAAAATAAACCAACTTCAAGGGCTTAATGAGGGAAAAGATTAGGAAGACAAGTGAAAGGGTGAAGAGGATTGGGAGAAACATCTTCAGTAGGTGTAGTGAGAGTGTGTGTTTTGCGAGTTTTAGGCTCTTAGCTAGTAGGGTTGGTCCATTTATATAGAAATGGGATAGGGTTGATTTTTTTGGACCATTGCAATTGGTTTGTTAGAGATATGGTCATGCATTACTTCACGTGCATGGTGACTGTTAAACGAATAGGTTGGAAATGGACAAATTTTGGGCTGTGATGCCATGTGTTTGTGTCATCGTTTCAGGCAGAGACAATAAGGCTCTTTTTTGTTTGAGAATGTGTGAGGCATAGAGTAGCATATTCTGCCTACTCAGAAGATAATTCATCTAGGAGACCATTTTTGATGCTACAATTTCAATTAATTAACGACAACTGATTTGAAAAACCATGAGATTTATAGAAAAGTCATGTAACCATTGATAGGATAAAGTCCATATATGGAATCAAAGATAATAAACAGTAATTGAAACAAGCTAATTTAATTTGATGAACCAGAAGGGTTATGATCAGACAAAAACAATTTGCTTTACTATCAATCAATTCACCCTAACTACACATCTGATAGGAAATGAATTATCTATCTTGATCCGAAGTCCAAAGAGCAATCAAATCAAATCATCATAGGATACAATTCTACGTACGACCCCAACTGTAAAGTGTAAACCATTAATATAGTTTCCCATATTTCCCAGTCTGTGATAGCCCCCATACCAAAGCATATTCAAACTCAGTTCTTTATTGATTAAAAATGCTACGGTCACTTAGAGTGTCCGTGCTTCCTAACAACGAATACAAAATTGAAATTCATGATATATAGATTGGTTTAGAGAAGCAAACCTCTATTTGGCGCCTGGTTTTGGCAATATCCAGAGGACATGTAACAGCGGCTGCAAGGCTTCCTGCAACAAAACCAGCAGAGTAGTTTGCCCCAATGACATTGGCTGCACTTGGTTCATCACCAAGCGTGCCTAAGATTCTTCTCCTTACCTGAAAATGGAGCAAAAGAGAGTGGCATATCAAGTTTTACGTATTCACATCAGTGAAATAAAATTACAAATCATAACCTTTCTCTGAAAAGCTTTTAGACTCTGTTTGGTTAGTAGATTTAGAGAAGGTAAACCTCAAAAAGGAAAGTACGTAGAACAAGTTCCCTAGTGTTTTCCTTCTTGCCTAACTGGCATTGAAAGTTTAGAATATATTGAAGGAAACTTAACTTGAGAAAAAAAAGGAGAGAAGTGACTCACAAAAATCAAATTTTCTAACTCATATCCAAATATTTTTCTTTTCCTTCTTGTTTTCCTCACTAACCAAACAAAGAAAAGTGTTTTCCTCCCTTTCCCTCACTAAATTGATGAACCAAACAGAGCTTGGATAATGAAATTTCACTGGCTCAAGAGTTGACCAGCAAATTTCAGAGAAAGGAACATCGCGAGAAAGTTGTGCTCCAAGCCCAGTCCGCAAAATGCGGTAGCTTTGAACTGCAACAAGAAATACGTCATCCATACCTTGTTAGCGAAGACTTAGACCCAGAATATAACAAACCATAGTTTAAAACTTTAAAGCATGGGACTTATAGATAATAAAAAATAAACAATCATATATCCAGGAAAGTGCAATGCATAAGAACTTGTCTGAAGAAGTGGACTTCTTGGAGATGGTGTTTTGTTTCCTTGACAATTATGTACTATAAACCAGGGAGTTCTGAGACAAGAGATACTAATCAACAAGAACGAGACTTGTAGGCCTAAATTTATTCGGACCAACTAGATATTGTTAAAAACAAATCTTCTAAAAGTGGACTTATGAGGCTATTACAATTATGGCATCTGGCCAAAGAAATAATTCTAATGTTAGCAAACAAAGATCAGAAATAGAGGATCTAAACAAGGCACACACTACACTACACTACACATGCACACACACAACACACACACCCCCTACGAAAACAGGCGAAGTTGTCGTGACAAAAGGCTGTACAAGAATCTAAAGAGCGCAACTACCATTTCCGGTGTCAACAAACAAATATGAGAAATGGAGGATCTAAATAAGGCACACACTAGGTCATGAACAACTACACACACATACACCCCCCCAAGAAAACATGTGAAGCTGCCATGACAAAGAGCCATACAAGAATCTAATGAGCATAACTGTCATTTCGAGACCATAGATTGCATAGGCATTTAACCAAATTTCTATTGATCCACATCACTTGCCTTCCTGTAGAGTGTGGGAAGAGTATAATGACTATTGAGAAAAATAGAGAGAAATTATTTGACTGTAGAAAATAATAAGATATGACTTCTGATCATTAGACAACCCAATTTATACGCTTATGGATTATAATGAGTTGCCCATGCATGCATGTGTGTTTAGATAAAAAAATCTATAGATAACAATTCCACAATTACATACAGTTTTGAAGGTTGCTTGCGCTCCCGATAGGAGAGAGGACCCCATTCAAAGTCTTCCACACCCCTAGAGGTTTTACACCAGCTTGAGTTTCCTTAAATGCCTATGATTCAGTGTGGGAAGTAAAAATATTTTGATTGATTTGGCACCCTTCAAAACCAAAAACCCTCAAAATCCCATATTATTTTAATTTTCCCACTGCCACATATTTTCCAGAAGTGTTGAATAATATGCTGTTAATGAAGCATTTCCCTAGTTAAACCACCAATATACCAGTTTCCAAAAACAAATGTTAACTCATTTCTCAAACAATCGCGAAAGTCCACATGTTTGGACCCTCTTTTTCACTTAACCACATCACTTTCAAGAACTTCAAAAGCTCAACTCTAGCTCAAAATAGATACGTGGATTAAGAGATTGATGTTTGATAGGTATAATCAGCAAGGTTGTGACAGTAATAGATGAGTTACCTTCCTGAATACTGGTAGTCCCCCAAGCATTTGCTAACATCCTCGTTAGCCTTCTGAGTTTCTACCCGTTCTTCTCCCTGAAAGCCATAAACATTCCAGAAAGAAATATCACTGAAAGGATCATGAGCTACGAAACAAATCTTGGAGGCAACAAGATTATTGGGTAGTGCCTATTAGGGCCTGGATCATTAGGGAGGGCTCATAGACCAATGAAGTTGTGATCAAACGTCTTGTGCACATCGAAGGGCTATTTTTTCCCTCGAAAAAGAGAGAAACAATGGTGCAATAATAATACATCTTTGACTCTCTCAAGTGCCAGGTCAGTATTCTTGAATTGTCGAAAGTTCATATTAGAATCTTAACATTCTTGCTTTTTCCAAAGAGCATTTGTATCCTAAACAATTCCTTATGATGTCTCAAACTAGATTTTGAGGATGACCATGAAACTAGATGTGAACAATAGCCTTTCCAAAGAGCATTTGTATCCTAAACAATTCCTTATGATGTCTCAAACTACCTCTTAGATATCAATTTCTTTATCGACGATGTTGACAGGAGTTCATCCTTGAACTTGCAACCAAGAATGCGCCTTTGGTTACTGTATGAGCTCAAGAGAAACAATAAGAAACAAACAAAAGCATCATGTTTGTAACCCTCTAAAAAGGATTGTAATTTGGGTTCTGATCAGTCCTTGGTTCAATTTGGTTTAGTGAACAGTTGATTGTGTTGGCCAAAGGTTCATTACCACTTAGAGAGGTTGAAGACAACTTTCAAATGATTAATTCCACATTGGTGTATTACAGACCAAAGAAACAATCTTCTTGTTCCATGGCTAGAAGTCCAATCCTAGCTTAATTTGTTTCCAACCCATAAATCAGTCAACGGATAACCAACAAGAGTTCTCTTTCGTGATATCGATGAATCAGATACTAATTCTTTTTTGTTTCTTACACATGCATAAACAGGTTTGTCTGAGTTTTTGCAGTCAGAAGGTGAATTTCTAGCAATCTTTAATTGCTATTCACATAAATTCTAGAGCACTTAAATTTAAGCACATCAACCAACTATGATATTTCAAGCAAAATGGAGGAAAAGATAGGAGTTAAAATAGCAAAAACCATAATCAGAGCAGCAATGTGTTTCAATGACATAATAGTCTTTAAAGGAGGGGACATGTGTACATACCTGGAGCATAAAACCAATGCGTTCTACAGGCATGACAGGCCAGTCTTCCAGCCGAGGAACGTGCATGATTCCAATTACATACCTGCAGTGAACAAAACAAGTCATAATAGGCAGAATAATCTTAAAAGTTATGAATCACTTTCACACGTCTTAAGGGGTGGTGGTGTGTCCGGGATTAGTAGGTTCTCTAAGAGACCTGAAAACCCCTGATTACCAACAACAAAAATGGATCCATTCATTAACTACTAGAGTTTTCACTGGCAAAATTTCTGAGTCCATCAAAACATAGTTGACTATGAAGCAAACCACTACATGTATTCAAGAATTTCCCGGTGATTATGATGTTGATGGCTTTCTAACTTTAAAAATCTAAAGAGAGGGGAGAAATAAGTCCTCATGATGTGAAAAAAAAAACATTATTGTAATGACTAATGAGTCATAGCAAAATGATAAATATAACTAACCAAAGAACAATATTAGTTTCTTCCAGTGACCGATTTTGCCTAAACCATGTAGAAAGCCCCTCACCAACACGCGGATTCTGATTAGGAAACTCTCCTCCAGGGAAATTCCCATCACGTGCATACGGTGTAACCCAGAGATTATGCTTCAAGAAAGCAGCTTTTCTCATAAACTTAGCCTCAGAACCAGCCAATGGCAAGCAGTTCGCACTAGGTACCAACTTGTACCCTGTGATCCTTACCTGTAGTATAATTAGACAAGATAATCAGCTTTTAAGTTGGTGACAAAACATTTTTAAAAAAAAAAGAAGAGAAAAACATTAGACAAATAAAACAGTCATACATCTGTATCTGGGTTTAACGTCCCCAATGCTGGCCTACGAAACTCTTGGATGCAAAGAAATCAAGTCCTTTGGTTAGCCACACAAGAAACATGTGTCCGCCCATGTAAATAATTTAGAAACATCAATCACTCCTCTCTTGGATTAGATATAATGGCATTTGACTTTCCCGTGAAATTGGAATATCGAGAGAGAGAGAGAGAGAGAGAGAGACCCAACGAAAGAGAGTTCCCAGTTTTACGACAACAAAACACATTTACGATGCAATGAAGCAATATCTTCCTATCACTTACCATGCAAAAGCACATTTATGATAGTAGGAAGATGATATCTTCCATAAGTTTTCCAAATCACTGGGAAATTAAATTGAAAATCAACAAACAAAGGTGCCTATTGAAGAGTTGTGTATTTCAAGTAAGCACCCTTACACTTCTATAATTTTTGGTTTCCTCTCTTGATTATGATAAGTTGAACTACCAATCTTTTTGAGAAATTCTGGAGAATCTCGAAAGAAGAAAAAAGAAACTTTTCTCTCTTTCAAATTTTCCCTCTATATGTGTATGTTTGTATCAAGTTAATTTGGCTACTTCCCAAATCTATCTTCAAAGAAATTAATTTCTGGGTATGTTGTCTTTTTACTAGAAGAAAATTTGTTGATGAATGTTGTAGAGTGCTAAAGAAGAAAAAAAAAATAAGAATGTTGATGAGTATATGATGAAAATCTTGATGAGAATATTAATGATGGCTAAAAAAAAGTCAATCAAGGTAAAAAAAAAAAAAAAAAAAAAGGCAGATGCAGAAACAAACAGATCAGATTCTTGAAGCCATCACGAGTCTAATCAAATTTGAGAAAGAGTTAGAGACTGACAAAAGAAAACATAAAGCACCTGTGTAATTAATTATAAATATATATATGTACTCACATCAGCTTAGCTGCAAAATACAAGAGAATAATGATGAATTCCTTACCCTCTTCTGTGTAAAAAGCAAATAAAATTAAAGGACATTGCACCCAAGAAGCTCACATCATATGTAACAGCACCATATTGAGGGAATGTCCCGAAGGTTATAAGCAGCAAGAACTCAGACATAAAAGCCCCAAAACACCACCCCTTTAGCCAATTCATGATCAGCCCAAAGAACTAATTAACAAGCCCCATTTTTACCAAATCTTCCTTAAACAACCATGCCATGAATGTTTACCTATTAAAGAGCCCCACCATCAAAACTAAAGCAACGGAATGTCAGTTTTGCAATGACACTTGGGACGACCAAGAAGGGAAAATATGGAGCTAAAATTATCAGGTTGTGCCGTGTAAAAGGGGCTCAAGAAGGATTTTAAATATGCAACTAATTGTATTCACAAATGAAACATCAAGTGAAGGATCAAATTGTGAACTAATATTAAACGTAGAAATATAACTAATACAATCCAAAGAAGTTCATTGTATTCTTCCTTGGCTGTGAAACTTTCCAAGGTCTAATCGTTAACCTATAATAAATCTGTAACTCTACATTCTATATTGTTCAAGAGCTAATTTTCTAAAGCTTGCCATTTTTGCCTTCCCTTAATTTATCTGACTTTTGTCTCTCTCTAATCTGAGACCATTTAATGACTAAATGATCATTGGCATTCAATTTAATAGGTGTAATTAATTAGATATTCAATGAAGTAATGAGAGAGTCGTTTCTCGCTCAGTAAGATATTGTCCGCTTTGGGCCCAAGCCCGCACGGATTTGTTCTTGGGTCACTACCCAAAGGCCTCTTACTAGGGAGACTTAGAACCACACATATATAGCACATTACTTTTCCACACCCAGGCGATGTGGGACGAACTCCCCATAGTGTGTAGCCTGCCAGCACATACTGCAGCCTCAAAGGCACCTACAGCAGCCCGCCCACAACACCAGGGTCGTTACATTCCACCCCCCTTAGGGCCCAACGTCCACGTTGGCACACTTCCGGCTGGGTCTAGCTCTGATACCATTCTGTCACGACCCAAGTCTTGCTCAGTAAGATATTGCCCGCTTTGGGCCCAAGCCCGCATGGATTTGTTCTTGGGTCACTACCCAAAAGGCCTCTTACTAGGGAGACTTAGAACCACACATATATAGCACATTACTTTTCCACACCCAGGCGATGTGGGACGAACTCCCTATAGTGTGTAGCCTGCCAGCACATACTGCAGCCTCAAAGGCACCTACAGCAGCCCGTCCACAACACCAGGGTTGTTACATTCCACCCCCCTTAGGGCCCAACGTCCACGTTGGCACACTTTCGGCTGGGTCTAGCTTTGATACCACTTGTTGGGAATGGGCCCACAATCACAACAAGAAAAACCACACCCACAAAGATGGAGATAAACAGAACAAGAACGACACAACCACGAAAGAAAATCAAGCAAACCAACACAACAGGATTTAAATGTGGTTCGGCCCAACAATGCCTACGTCCACCTGCAAAGGCGATCACTACGATTAATATGAAGATTATAAGCGCTCAAGACCACACGTGTATAACTCTCCAACCAAGTTATATGATACACACAATTGCTAGAAACTAATCTCTCCCTCACTAGTTTGCAGCCCTCTCTTGTGTATGTAGAAGATTTCCAACCAATCTTATCAATCCCTTGAGTAAGCCCTATATTTATAGAGATTGTATAGTCCTAATCCTAGTTGTAGTAGGATTTACCCCTATGGTAAGTCTTATACAACAAGGAATACTCTTACACACATTACTATATAAACTAGGAACTTCCACCATCAAAGGAATCCTTATTTGATAAGGAAACCACCAAATAAGGAATCCAATCATAATTAGGAAATCATTCCACTAATGGAATTTTAGGCACAATCCTAACAGTCGTATCATATTAGATTTACTAATTTTCGTTAAAAAAATTGGAGTCATCTCATGGGTTTAGGTATACTATACATTCCACAATCAAACAAATCACACTGAACACTCCAACTAAGAGGTGCAAAGTAGTTTCAAAGCTACAACATTTTTGCACCAATTATTGCACTTTAGGATCAAACTACAACAATTTGGGGCCCAAACCACTAGTAAGTATGATACATCCTAATTCACTACGATGTATCATAATGCAATAGGATGTATTATAGAATTTTCCTACATGTAAATGAATCAAGTGATAGCTCTAATACACTACGTAATCAGCTAAAGCATTAAACATTTCAAAGTAAATTGATAGCTAAAAAAAAAATTAAAAATAACACATAAGGAATAATTAACTCTTGTAAGCACAATTGACGTAGTAGATTGCATTGCTTACAAATTGTCTAATGGAAACAATGTGACTATCCAATGAAACTTTCATATCTACCCTATATGTAAATGAATTAAGTGATAGCTCTAATATACTACGTAATCAGCTAAAGCATTAAACATTTCAAAGTAAATTGACAGCTAAAACAAAAATAAAAAATAAGACATAAGGAATAATTAGCTCTTGTAAGCACAATTGACGTAGTAGATTGCATTGCTTACAAATTGTCTAATGGAAACAATGTGACTGTCCAATGAAAATTTCATATCTACCCTAGAGCTAAGGAAGGATATGCTTGGTTCATGGAATTAGTAAGGTAATAGAAATGAAAACACTCAAAAAAAGAGAGAATGGAAAAGCGATATACAGATCAACAATGGTGGATAAGAGGACGGGAAGATCAGGGACTCACCTATCGCCGGTGTAAGATGCCCTCCAAACTCGGGCCCGAGTAGAATTAACCAAGCTTGAAGCAATGATCTTAGTTCTAGATGTATGAAAAATGCAATAGAATCATTCAATTTCCAAAGGAAGACAACTAAATACACCTCACAAAAATTTTGAATATACACTATTTTTAATTCTTTCTTAATTTTTAGGTTAGTTGAAGGAACATTAACAAGCTCAGTCACTTCATGTTTTGACAGAAACTAATATTACAAAACACTTTTAGGCTCCTAGCCAAAAAGAGACATTGGGTTAACTGATGAGTGATCTTAATTTTATACTCAGCGAGACATATAAATAAAAAAATTCTAGAAATTACATATCCTAACTAGAAATTACATGTCCACACAAAAAATTCTATACTCAGCTCAACTAAAAAAAATCAGAATCGAGAAAAATAGCGCAATATCAATAAAATTAAAATACATAGATGTATATTTACAAATTGAAACTCATCATTGGTAAACCAGTGATACCTCATAAATAAGATCGAGCAAGTAATTAAAATTAATAAGCTACAAAGTCATAGAAACAAACCCTAATAGACCCCCAATATCCTCAAACCTAGAGTTAGGAGAGATAGAGTTGGGAGAGAGAGAAAAAGAGAGAGAGAATGAAATTGTAGGAGCCATGAGCAAATCACTCGGTGTTCCCGTTCAGATCCACCGTTGGCACTGCTCTCACATACGAAATCGTCATTTTTGTCTCAATCCAACTTAAACTCACCTTTCTCTATCCCCTTTCTCTCTCTGCGTGTATATATGAATAGTCAAGGGGGAGGAACGAGGAAGGGTGTAGAGAAAGAGGGAGTGGGAAGGAAACACTCTTTGGTCTCTAGTTCTACCTCTCTACATCGCAGAAAATGTGTGGAGCTAAGGTGCCCTAATTTTAAACCAGAGATCTGGTTAAGGGAGACCCATTTGCTTGTTGAGCTAGCAGCAATCCATCTTCATAGCCAAAATCTAAATGTATATGATAGAGAAGGGAGAGAGAGACAGAGAGACAAACCTGGAGGGAGGAGAAGGAATACGCAGCGGCTGAGAGGAGGTGGAGGAGGCAGCGACTGAGAGAAAAGGAGGCGGCGGCGGTTGCGGTGTGGAGTAGGGAGGCGACGGTGGCGGTTGCGGCCTGGAGCAGGGCGGCGGCGTCATGGTGGAGGGAGATAGAGGCGGCGGCGGTTTTTATGTCACTTTTTGTAAAAGTGACATAAATAACAGAGTTTTTATGTCACTTTTGTATAAAATGACATAACAACTTAAAAAGTGACATAAAAAGCCAATGTGAGAAACAATTATGTCACTTGAAATAAAAGTGACATAAAAAAAATTTTAAAAAGTGACATAAAAAACCTTTTTTCTTGTAGTGATTATATGATTTATTTATATTGCTATCATTTTTATTGCTATATACATATTTTTTAAGGATACTACACTCATATATACATATATATCTCAAAAGATGTATCGCGTAATACACAACAGTTAAGCTGTGTACTGTGTAATACATGATTAAATACATGCACTTATATCAACTATTTACAAAACTACTACTAGTGGCTAACTACCTATACAAAAAGGTTATGGTCACTAGCTATCGCTAAAATCATCAAAAAGTGGATAAGAAGTCCTAATAGTCATTAAAAAATCTAAAACCCAGGGTCCTGACTCAAAAGTTATCCTCATTTGACCCATAGTGTAAAGCCTCATCCTATGAGGCAACCTATGGCTCCTCGGGTGGATCAGCCTCTAGTGGCACATCGAGATCTTCTAACATGATCCCATCATCCTAGTCCTCTATCATAACCTTATCATCAAACTATCCCATGCTGTCAGCTGCTGCCTCGGTTGTGGCCGCTGCAGCTGCAATTCCCTCGACCACTGCTATTTGCCTTTGCTAACTCGGCCTCTCCCATAATAAACCCATATGGCTGTGCTGCCATCTTTGTGGCCCATGCTGCTACCATTAATTGTGTTATAGCACCCACCCCTAGGCGCCTCTAGTACTATGGCATCCTCTACTGCGTTGCCCTCTGCGACCAAAATATCCTCTTCGACTAATATATCCATGTCATCGAATTTCGGCTCCTCTGGGTCCTCCTCATCGTCATCAGCCCCGTGGTCATTATCCTCAGTGGGACCCTCATCCTCCTCGCCATCCTCTAGGATCGGCTCAATCCCTGCTGGCTCTGGTACGTCAAGCTGCTCCTAAGGCTCTGACACTGGTGCTGCTGGTGTGGGTGCCTGTGCTGGCACTGGTACCCACACCGGAGGATTAAAAAGTCACATTCTCTCTTTTAATCCCAAATCCATGGGACAACTGGGTGGATAAAGGGCACTTGGGATAAGGGTTAATTTGGAAAGATAAAAAAAAACACCTAACATTAGCTCAAAATATATCTCACCAGCTTGTCGATCCGCTTCAAACAGAACGACCTCCATAGCAGTGCAGTTGAAGAGAGAAGACCTCCATAGCAACCTTCTTGTCATCTTCAACTAGCCTCCTCGTAGGTAGCCTTCTTTTCTTCTCCACACCATGTGTTTTCTCTCCCCCACAAGCCCAAGCTCTAGCGATAAGGAATTGCCGAGATTCAAGGCGGTGTGATATGATTCAATGGAGATTACTTTAGTTGTAATTTGCAATTTCAAAAAAAAATAAAAAATAGGTACATCACAATAATTTATATAAATGTTTCTTTTTCAACTTTGGCACATTCATCAAACACATTTTACAAACATGACTTTGTGTTATTTCATGAATTATACATTTGTGAAATTCAAGTGGGTTTTTGTAAATTTAAGTTTTTTGTTAATATTTGTGGTGACTGACTACCATACACTTGCTCAAACAGAGGTAGTTTATGAATTGGACGTGTGTGTTGCTTTCTTGGGCTATTGAACCATGAATTAGAATTGTTCAAAGTCTAGTTTTCTATGTTGGATGCATAGTTGAATATGTTTTTTGGTAAAAAAAATAATATTTTAGTTATAATAATTATTATCCAAAACTTATATCCGGATATTTTCAAACACAAGGGTATGTAGAATGTTATAGCTGACAGCGTATTGCATGACATCATTTGGAAACCTAGCAGATCTCCAGCCTCTTTGGAATGTAAGTGCATCATCATCGGACAATTTTATGATATGACCAACTAATTTGGTTTTATTACTATTTGATACACACACTAAAACTTAGTGGCATAGTCATCCTGCTGTTATCCAACAATTTAACCTTCGTATTATAAAAATCCTTTTATACATTAAATTGTCTCGAACCGAACTAATTTTTTTTTCCCTTTCTAAATCGTAAAATTATAAATAAAAACAAGAAACATTCCCTTAAATATCTCCTTATTAAATTCAAAATTTTTGGACTTGTGACACAATCTTCTTTCCTCTTTTTCCTAATTCATCACACTCCTTTCCTATTTTACCTTTTTATAGAAAATAAAATAAAATAAATAACAGAGCATCTCAATAAATGTTGTTGAAACAAAGTATTCCAAAATGCTAATTTTTTTTCAGAAAAACTGTTTGAGAAAATTCACAAGTATTCAAAATGTTGATTTTTTCATAAGATTGATTGAGAAATTTCACAATGTGTTTAAAAATGCTGTGTTTTCTAGAAAATTATTTGAAAAAATTCACAAAGTGTTCAAATAATTAATTGAGTTAACTCAAAAAGTGTTTTTGTAACCAAAAACACCAAAACACTTGAATAATTCTTTAAGAGTTAGTTTTGTCAAAAGAAAATGTTCAAATATAAATAATAAATTTTCGACCGATTTTGTGTTAATCAGTCTTTGTGGAACTTGCCCCCTTGTGTTTTGAGACTTCAACACTAGTGAGAGGCTCTTTAGCCGAATAGGAAATTTTTGGCTTGGCATTTATAATTATTTTCTTGCCATCTTGCCCCCCTCCCCCATTGTGGCTTGGATGGCGTAAATTTAGTCCGATTAGAGATATCGGTCTTTTGATTAATAGAGATTCCAATTTTTTATTGACTTTATCGGTCTCAATAGACAGATTTTTTCTTTCATCAAGCATTTGGTTTTGCTTTTCACGAATTTGCTTGATGTCTTTACGAACATCCAATAGAACCTTTTTATCTGAAATAAATTTTGGTTCGATGTTTGCTATTCGAGCAGAAAATCTGGTAAAGTACTCGGTTTCTTTATCCATTCACCGCTTAAAAATATCATAAAGCGACATGAAACTACAGCCTTGCACTTCGGGTGGTGGATCGTCTATCCCATTTAACGCTTTAAGGAGACCGACTTCTCTACAAAAAAAATTTATCGATCTCAAAAAGATCAATCTCTTGGTAGAGAAGACTGATCATAATCCAATCAGCGTGATTCATAGTCATGCCGATTTATAGTCTTGCGATCCAGTGGCACAAATGTCACTTGTCGCCATATATTGCCGCAAGTTATGAATTTACCGTTAGAGAGATAATAAATTCATTTCGAAGTTGGCTTATTTCTTCAATCCACCAACGAATTTGATCGTGGTAAAATTATAGCCATGCTTCGTAGAATATTGCTCTCCACTTGGTGGTCCCACCGATCGTACCAAATTGTTTTGGCTGAAATTATATATCGATAGCATCATCAGTGTGGTGCTATTGATCAGGCGTGCCAAAGGCTTTATACGGAAGACCCAAACGTGTATACTAAACTTATCCCTATAAGTGCAGTGTACGAAAATAGTGATCAGGTGATTGTGTTAAGTAAATAGAGAATCACCTATACTAGAAGTTTTCAAATAGCATTGAAGCACACAAGCTTGAAAGTGGTGAAAATAATATAAAGTAAGACTTAGAAATGAAAATATTGCATTAAAGGAAATTACAAGGAATAAAATTACTTAATAAAGCAAAAAATAAAAAAAATAAAAAAATGTAGAAACACTAAAGAAAAAATGCAATGGAAAATGCTACTAGATGCTTTTGTTTGGATGCATTTGTTAGGAGTCTTTGAGCTCGGGATGTTGGCGAGCTTTAATATGTCGAAGAGCAATGATTCGTGCATATAAAGTGTGTACATAAAGATTTAAGGCATTTATTTTAGTGAGTTTCATGTGCACAGGGATAGACCCCATCAAAATAAATGACCCACATCTTTATGCACACTTAAAACTTGCAATATGCTTGAAAAACTAAATTTACACTCTCAACGTCGCCTATGGTTTCACAAATGTTCCTGGCCCCATCTCTTTTGACCAAAGTGGCAGCAAGAGCGGTCAATTGAATTGAGTGCGGTCATGAGCCGAATGGCATGGTGCCATACAAGACTGATTTTGACAAAAATGGAAGGCCAAGCTAGTGGCCATACAACTAATCAAAGATTGGAGACCCACCATTAAGTTGATAGATTGATAATGGCAGAATGTGCCATCTTTGGAGCACACGCCATGTTACTTCCAAGTTCCAAAACAAAAGAGTCCGATGGCCATGGTCATGGATGAATTACACTGTCCCAAATAAAATTAAGTCAAATATGTTACTATGTTAGTGACTATTTTGGGCGTCATCATGATTATTACACTACAAGAATAAACATATGGGTCTTACTATCTTAATATTTACACTGTATATATGCATTTTT
The DNA here is from genome assembly GCA_033977485.1 of Hydrangea macrophylla. Taxonomy (NCBI): domain Eukaryota; kingdom Viridiplantae; phylum Streptophyta; class Magnoliopsida; order Cornales; family Hydrangeaceae; genus Hydrangea; species Hydrangea macrophylla. Next base: position 8,076,429 of record CM066984.1, on the reverse strand, counting down.
AAGCTCGCGCATCGGCCTTTGACCAAAACTCTCAATTAATCAGTTATGGGATAAAATACATATTTTGGATGCAAATGACAGCATTTAACAGACATACTAAAGAAAAAATATACACATAAATTTATATGTGGTTCGGCCAAACACTGTCTACGTTCATATCTGAGAGGTTCGTTGTTTCATTATTGAGAATACTAATTGTTACAAGACACCTTTTGGATTAATTCAAATAACCTAATCTCAATACCCTTGTACACCCACAAGAACCTGACACAATTATTGTAATATAGAGAAATCACAGAGATTAAGAAATACTCATCTATCTCACATCCCTAACACTATGAATGACTCTCACAGAAAACCCCCAATAATTAATGTCACTGTGCCCCCAAAGGGGACACGCTCTCACAACTTTTTCCTCTCTCTCTCATACCCCAATGTAACATATTCATATATATATATATACTAGTTGGAGCCCTGCGCATTGCTCAGGAAATTTAATTGTGTCGTTTCGTGTGGTTAAGTGGTTGTTAAAAGTATATAATAAGATGTTAAAACAGTTAAATATGAAATTGTAAATGTAACTATTTAATCTAAAACTCTTCTTACGGAAGAAGTTGATAATTCTGACTATCTTGTAAATGAGTAGCAAAGGTACCTAATAAAGCGCCACTAAAAGTATATGACACAAGTAAGGTATTTCCTCTAAAAAAAGGGCATGAATGTGTTTGTAGGCCTTAATTGATATTCGAATACAATCTATAAATCCTGAATTTGAGGGAAGTTGACCAAATGTAAATATTAGTGACCAATTCATAATAGCTACTAAAATAGCCACTTTATTTGACATTTTAAATATACCAGAACTTAAATTTTAGAGAAGAAGTTGACCAAAATGTGAAATTAGTGACCAATTCCTAAATAGCCACTTTTTAAAACTTTTTTAAAGTGAATAATAAATATCCCAAAACTTGCTGACCTAAATGCAATTACACATATTGCAATATATGAATCCTAAATTTGAAAGAAGAAGTTGAGCAAATTGTAAATATTAGTGACCAATTCCTAAATAACCACCAAAATAGCCGCTTTTTTTGACTTTTATGAAGTGAATAATAAATATCCCAAAAATTATTGACCTAAATGTAATTAAACACAAATTGTTGATTGAAACCTCATTTGAGAGAAGAAGTTGACCAAATTATAAATATTAGTGACCAATTCCTAAATAGCCACCAAAATAGCCACTTTTGTTGACTTTTTTTTAAGACAATAATAAATATCCCAAAATTTGTTAACCCAAATGTAATTAGACACAAGATTATTGATTAAAATCTCATTATTAATTATATTAAATAAAATTTCAAGAGCTGACTTGAATGTAATTATTTGACCAAAATGACAGATTTACCCTCAAACAAATCAATATATCTTGACGATGTATAGATAGATATATGAGTAATTATGGTGTAGTGAAGGACAAAAGAAGAAGTTCATATTTTTTGACGTGCTTGCTTAATCGTTTTTATAATCTAGTAGATATACGAAAATTCTCCAGAGAGGGCGCCCTCTCTTTATTAAAGAGAGGGCCTCTGTTTTGACCGTTAGATCGTGTTTAAAAACTGAATCTGACAGCCAAAATAGAGGCCCTGTCTTTACTAAAGAGAGGGAGTCCTCTTTAGAGCCTGACTAATATTTATATATCGAAAATTCTCTAGAGAGGGCATCCTCTCTTTATTAAAGAGAGGGCCTCTTTTTTGACCATCAGATCATGTTTAAAAACTGGATCTGACATCAAAATAAATATTCTTTTTTTAATAAAGAAAGAGAGCTCTCTCTAGAGCATGACTGTATATATATCACCCGCAAAAAAAGGAGAGAAATGATTGATCTGCTTAGCCCCCCCCCCCCCCCCAAAAAAAAAAAAGCCTCTGTTCTTTGTTGGGTTCACTTTACCGAAATGGGAATAACGGTTAATGAGATAGAGAGAGAGAGAGAGAGAGAGAGAGAGAGAGAGAAATTATTGGGTTTGTTGGGTTATTCATTTTGTCAAATTGGATTTTGTGAGCCAACAAATTAACCAATAAATGAGTAAATGTATACTAGTGTAGAGAGGCGCTGAGAGACGGCCCGTGAAGAGTGAGAGAGAAAAATAGTGGTTTTTATTTCAACAATGCTACACTCACTCCTTTAACGGTTCAATCACACTTCAAATCACATCTTTGTTTCAAATGCACGTACCTTGTGTTGTGTAAGTGATGCACAAAAAAGTATGAAAATTCACACAGCACAGGGTACATGTATTTAAAGCATAGGATGTGGTTTGGGAGTGGTTGGAGGAGTGGGTGTAGCATTGTTCTTTCCATTTTCCAAGTTAGTCAAATAGGTGGGCCCTGTCCATAAGTTTAAAGGGTACTTTAGATTTTAGTCCTTTATTGTAGCCGTTTCTAAAAATTGATCCATTCTACAAGTCAACTTAGAAATTAGTCTTCACCTATTTTGAGGACCAAAATACCCGTACTCCCATAAATTAGGGTTTTGAAATTCAAACCTAGATTTGATATATATATATATATATATGTATATATGTAGAAAGAGAGATAATTAAAGAGAAACTTTAATAAATACCCCAACTCCCATAAATTAGGGCTTTTAAATTCATAACCCTGATTTGTTATACATATATATATATATAGAGAGAGAGAGAGAATTAACAAAGAAATTTTATGTATTATAGTGTCACACCCGTTCCAAAAAATCATTGTTTTAATCATGCATCATTTGAGATTTTGAAATTATTAATGTTATTAATAATTTGAGTTGAGTTGACGTGGGTCAACGGTAAGGTGTCAGTAAGGACACGGGAACATGGCAGTTCATATTGCAGGAACATGAGTAAATGGCAATTATATGATTTAAATGTTATTTGACTTTATCTGGTATTTCTGTAAATAGTAATTTACCTGAGTAGAGTAAATTCTGGTAATCTTTGATATTGATTATATCATTTTGAGAACTGTGGTGAGAACGTGAGTGACACGTTAACTAAAAAGGTAGGTTGTGTAGAGATTCCACAGAATTTAGTTTTCAGACGTTATTTTGGACCCAAACGAGACTTAGTCGGAAACTTTTGAAATTTATAGTTTTCACTCGTAAAGTTATAAAATGGACGTGTGCGACGTTTCATGGGTTAATGAGAAGTTTGAGAAACTTGCGAGGAGGAAAATGTAATTCCCAGAAAGTTTGCCTATATATATAGATGAGAATGAGATTTCATTCTCATCCAAACATTTCTAAAAATATCTACAGAGAGGAGAGAGAAGGGAGATTTGGCTCCTCCGGGCTTTGCGACGCCGATCGACAACCGTTCGTCCGTCAGATTTTCTCCAGATTTCAGATTTGAACTCGTGGAGGTAAGATCTACGTTTTGATACCACTTAGGCCGTGTTTGGCCAAGTTTTGTAAAAATATTAATTTTAGACTTTTGGGAAAAATCAGGTAAAACTCGTAGGAATCGCGTATAATTTGAAATCCGACGATTATTTAGCCCCCTAGACGATCCTTCAAAGTTTGAAGAGATTCGCACGAGGTATGAATTCTAGATCTATGAAATATATAGATTTTCATGTTTTGAACATCAACTTTGATATTCTTGGATCCGGGCGAAATTCATGTATTAGTTAGGCCCGTTAATTATGCACGTGAAATTATGATAAAAGCACGTATAACTGTTTATGTGAGCATGTTATGTGTCTACTTGGGTCAAAGGGGAGTTTGGTGCAAATTCATCCGGGGTAAGCTCCTCGAACCTTGAGGATTGTGATTGTGATGGAAATGGAATTGGATTTGTGGTTGTGTCTGGATTGGAGGTGGGCCCAACCAGTACACGGTACCTGGTATGGAGGAAGGCCCAACCAGTGTACGAGATGCATGGGAGAGGTGGGCCTCCTACGGCATCGACCGGATGAATGCGTACCACTCACCCTAGAGACTATTTCTATGTGTTTTAAGATGCTTAAACCATGAATTGTCATATAAGCATACATTTAGAATTGTACGCTCAGCATATAGCTGAGCAGTGGAGATGTACTCCATTGCAGGAAAGAAGAAAGACAAGAAGAAGCGCGATGAGTGAGGCCGATGAACGTCGGGGAAATCACACTTGTATATGTTTTTGTTTTAAATCCTAAACTAGTATAAGGATTGGAAATTTGTAATATGTTGTAATAGAATCATAGGATAGTTTCACAGTATTGAAATCTTGGAATTGAACGTCTGTAATTGTGTTTTAATATGTTGAGAATCCGTTATGGTTGTGATTGTTGTTGGTATTGAGAAGCATGAGTTTTTAATTTTCAACACAGGGCTGTCAGCAGGGGAGCAGTCGACTGGACCCAGGATCAGTCGACTGGATCCCGTGTATTTGAGACACTGAAAGTGAATAGTAAGAGAAGCAGTCGACTGGACCCTTGATCAGTCGACTGAACCACTGTTGGGTTTGGCTACTGCTTTGATGAATGGAAAAGCAGTCTACTGGATCCTCAGATCAGTCGACTGTACCCCCTTCTTGAATGGTTACATTTTGGTTCTGCATAACCCAGTCGACTGGGCAGTCGACTGGACCTCTGTTGAGGATTTAGGATTTTAGTTTCTGCCGGGCACAGTCGACTGGACAGCCGACTGGGCAGTCGACTGAGCCTCTGTTTTTTTTGGAATGGATTCTTGTGAATACTTTCAATTGAACAAAATTCTTTCTAACTCTGATTTCAATGGATTTTACAACTCAGAGGGGAATGTTTCCTAAGTTTTAAACTACCAGGGTTGTTTTAGAGTATTACTTATCCGCTGCGTATAGTTATTTGATATTTGGATGAGCCTTGGTGGCGTGCCACGTGTCCTATTTCTACGCGTAGTTGGATGGGTCGTGACATTTATTGGTATCAGAGCTATAGGTAACAAAACTTTGGGAACGTTCGACAACGAGTAGAGTGTTGAGTGAATTGTCACATGTTTTAAGTTACATTCATACATCTTAGAGATGTTTGATGAATATGGTAGGTAGTTATACATACATGATATTGTTATTGTTGTACATGCATAGTGTTTATGCATTGAGAACCACAGGATTGAAATCATGAGTGACGAGGAGCGAGAAGTATCGCCGCACACCTGACGTATGAATGAAATGGCAGAAATGATGGGGAATATGGGGGGATATGATACGGAATATAGCGGAGCGACTGCTTCCTACACCCCACATCGAAGTGGAACCAATAACCGTAGTGCATTCACCCGAAACTAGAGGTATGAGATCAATATCCGAACAATTCACTCGAAAGAAACCAATGGAATTTCATGGAACACCTGATCCAACGCTTGCAGAACATTGGATTATGGATATGGAAAGGATTTTCCGATCTATTCCGACGTCAGATAGAGAGAAGATTGAGAACGCAAGTGACGTACTGAGGGGTGAAGCCCAGAACTGGTGGGTGAATGTTCTAGATCAAGGAGCACCGATTACTTGGAAAGGGTTTAAGGCAGAATTCAATCGCTGATTCTTTCCGCGAGCTGCCTATAATGCGAAGAAGCGAGAATTTGATAATCTGAAGCAGGGAGATATGACTGTAACTGAATATACTTCCAAGTATAACGCGTTGTTGAGGTTTGATAAGGGTTCTGTGCCCGAAGAGGAAGATAGGGCAAGAAAATTTGAAGAGGGTTTAAGGGATAATATCCGGTTGAGAGTAGAGACCTATGAGCATTCGACTATTCCAGCAGTACAGCAGACGGCGCTTGTAGCCGAAAGTGGAATAGAGAGATCGAGACAAAATCACCAAGGAAAGCGAAGTCATGAGGGTGGTGACCGAAGTCAGGGGGGATCTCTCAAGAAGTCGTTTTCACGAGGCTCTAGTTCTAGTTTTAATGATTCCAGGAGAATACCAAGTAACATACCATTGTGTTCACTTTGCAACCGACCACACACCGGACGATGTTTTCTGACCAACTTTCAGAACAGATCTATAGGGGGAAATAGTGTGAGTTCTGCGACCTACCCGCAACTCAAGTGCTTTGATTGTGGTACCTTGGGACACCGAGCAAAGGATTGCCCAAAGAAGCGTTCTCAACAAGGGGCAAGTTCTATGACTTCTAGTGGTTCGAAGCCTAAGCAGTTTAGTGACGGGGGACAAAGGACGGCGCAACGTCAGGGAAGATCATTCCAGATGAACCCTGGAGACGTGGCTGCTACTGATACAGTGGTCTCAGGTATGGTGCTTGTATGTTCGCACTTAGCACGCATACTTGTTGACTCGGGATCTACGCATTCATTTGTATCGCATGCTTTTGTTGAACATTTGAATGTTAAATCGGCACCGTTAGGATATGAATTGTCTATTGCTGTGCCACTTAGTAAAGCGATAATGACATCCACTGTATATAAGAACTGTGAGATCCGATTAGGTGAGAAGTTAATGACAGTAGACCTTATACCGATTGTGGTGAACCATTTCGATGTGATATTGGGGATGGATTGGTTAGCTCTTAACCAAGCCACAGTAGACTGTGAATGGAAAGAGGTTAATTTTCGATCACCGGTACATGGGAACTTTTGTTTTCAAGGGAGTGGGGTTACACCGCCGCCGTAATTGATTTAAGCTATCCGAGCGGGAAAGTTATTGAAAAAGGGATGTCAGGGATTTCTATGTTCAGTAAACGATGTCTCAGCGACCGAATCAATAGTAGAAGACATTCCGATAGTGCGAGAATATCCAGATGTATTTCCTGATGACTTACCGGACGTCCTGATTGAGAGGGAAATTGAATTCACCATTGAGGTAAAGCCAGAATCAAGGCCGGTATCAAAAGCACCGTATAGAATGGCACCGATAGAACTGAAGGAACTGAAAGTTCAACTACAAGAGTTACTTGACAAGGGTTTCATTCGACCAAGTATTTCACCGTGGGGAGCTCCAGTGTTGTTTGTAAAGAAGAAAGATGGTTCGATGAGAATGTGTGTTGATTATCGGGAGCTAAACAAGTTGACCATCAAGAACAAGTATCCACTACCCAGAATTGATGACTTATTTGATCAACTTCGTGGGGCACAAGTATTCTCCAAGATAGACCTGAGATCGGGTTATCATCAATTGAAAGTGAAGGCCGAAGACGTTGAGAAAACAGCCTTCAGAACGCGTTATGGACACTATGAGTTCTTAGTTATGCCATTTGGGGTTACTAATGCACCAGCTGCGTTCATGGATCTTATGAACCGAGTCTTTAAGGACTATTTAGATGATTTTGTGATAGTGTTCATCGACGATATCCTTATCTATTCACCGAGTGAGATAGAACACGAGAATCACTTGAGGTTGATACTTCAGAGATTGCGAGAGAAACTATTATTTGGTAAATTCAAGAAATGTGAATTCTGGTTACCTAGTATTACTTTTCTTGGTCACGTGATTGATAAGAATGGAGTATCAGTTGATCCTCACAAGGTAGAAGCTGTATCAAATTGGCAGAGGCCGACTTCCGTATCTGAAATTCGAAGTTTCTTGGGATTAGCGGGATACTACCGCCGTTTTATTGAACATTTCTCAAAGATCTCATTGCCAATGACAAAGTTGATGAGAAAGGGAGTTACATTTGAATGGAGTCAGGAATGCGAAGATAGTTTTTAGGAGTTGAAGTCAAGGTTGACGAGAGCACCTATTCTGACAATACCATCCGGAACCGAGGGGTTTGTGATCTATAGTGATGCGTCGTATCAAGGATTGGGATGCGTGTTGATGCAAGGGGGTAAAGTGATTGCTTATGCTTCTAGGCAGTTGAAGACACCTGAGATTAATTACCCGACTCACGATCTCGAATTAGCTGTAGTAATTCATGCTTTGAAAATTTGGAGACATTACCTGTACGGAGAAAAGTGTAAGATATTCACGGACCACAAGAGTTTAAAATATATTTTCACCCAACGGGATTTGAATATGAGACAGCGAAGATGGTTAGAGTTGATGAAGGATTACGATCTTTTGATAGAGTACCATCCGGGAAAGGCAAATGTAGTAGCCGATGCCTTAAGCCGAAAGACGCCGAGGAATTTAGCCGAAGAGCTAACACAACAAAAAGAATTGGTAAAGGAGATGGAACGATTAGAGTTGGACGTAATTCCAGAGACTAGTGGTGGTTTAATGATGGCGATCATAGCACACCCAGATATTATCAATGAGATTAAGAAGGAACAATTTAACGATGTCTATTTGTGCAAAATGAGAGATGAGATACATTTGGGAAAGCGACCTGGTTTGGTATTAGAACAAGGAATTCTGAAGTTGGAGAACCGATTATGTGTATCGAATGTGAAAGACCTGAAAGAACAACTTTTGGAGGAAGCTCATAGTACAAAATATTCCGTGCACCCGGGAAGTAATAAGATGTACAGAAACTTGAGAGAAAACTTCTGGTGGAAGGGTATGAAGCGTGAAATCGCTAAGTACGTTTCTAAGTGTTCGGCATGTCAGCAAGTGAAAGCAGAGAGACAAGTACCCGCGGGGTTATTACAACCATTACCAGTATCAGAATGGAAATGGGATGAGATTACAATGGACTTTGTTTCAGGATTTCCACGATCAATCAATAAGAATGATAAGATTTGGGTTATAGTTGACCGATTAACCAAGTCAGCTCATTTTCTACCGATCAAAACGACTAAACCGTCCAAATTAGCAGAATTGTATGTGAAAGAGATTATAAGGCTACATGGAGTCCCAACTGTGATTGTATCCGATCGTGATAGTAGCTTTACGTCAAGGTTTTGGGGAAGTTTGCAAAATGCTATGGGTACGAAATTGAGTTTCAGTACTGCATTTCATCCTCAGACTGACGGACAGTCAGAGCGTATGATTCAGACCTTGGAAGATATGTTAAGATTGTGTGTGTTAGACTTTGGGAATGATTGGGAGCACCACTTGCCGTTAATTGAATTTGCTTATAACAACGGATTTCAGTCAAGTATTGGTATGGCACCATATGAAGCTCTGTATGGCCGAAAGTGTCGATCACCGGTTTGTTGGACCGAGGTTGGAGAAAAGAAGTTGTTAGGACCTGAGTTAATACAGGTGACTACTGAGAAAGTGAAGTTGATTCAAGAGCGACTCAAGGTAGCTCAGAGCCGATATAAGAGTTATGCAGACTCTAAACGACGACCGATAAATTTTAAAGTTAGAGATTTAGTATACTTGAGAACATCGCCTTCGAAAGGCATTGTACGATTTAGGAAGAGGGGAAAGCTCAATCCCAGATTCATAGGACCTTTTGAGATCCTAGAGAGGGTTCGTACAGTAGCTTACCGATTGGCATTGTCGTCAGAGTTGGAACATGTGCACAACGTGTTTCATGTGTCTATGTTGAGACGTTGTATGACCGATACGAGTAAGATCATTTACCTGAACCGCTACAGATTCAGGGAGACTTGACTTATGTTGAACATCCTGTAGAGATCTTGGATAGAAAAGAACAAGTTTTGAGAACCAAGACTATTCCAATGGTGAAAGTGCTATGGCGTAGTCATACGGTGGAAGAGGCTACATGGAAAAGTGAGGAAGACATGAGGAATGAGTATCCATACTTATTCGACGCATGAGGTAAAGTTTGGGGACAAACTTCCTTTTTGGAGGGGAGAGTTGTCACACCCGTTCCAGAAAATCATTGTTTTAATCATGCATCATTTGAGATTTTGAAATTATTAATGTTATTAATAATTTGAGTTGAGTTGACATGGGTCAACGGTAAGGTGTCAATAAGGACACGGGAACATGGCAGTTCATATTGCAGGAACATGAGTAAATGGCAATTATATGATTTAAATGTTATTTGACTTTATCTGGTATTTCTGTGAATAGTAATTTACCTGAGTAGAGTAAATTCTGGTAATCTTTGATATTGATTATATCATTTTGAGAACTGTGGTGAGAACGTGAGTGACACGTTAACTAAAAAGGTAGGTTGTGTAGAGATTCCACAGAATTTAGTTTTCAGACGTTATTTTGGACCCAAACGAGACTTAGTCGGAAACTTTTGAAATTTATAGTTTTCACTCGTAAAGTTATAAAATGGACGTGTGCGACGTTTCATGGGTTAATGAGAAGTTTGAGAAACTTGCGGGGAGGAAAATGTAATTCCCAGAAAGTTTGCCTATATATATAGATGAGAATGAGATTTCATTCTCATCCAAACATTTCTAAAAATATCTACAGAGAGGAGAGAGAAGGGAGATTTGGCTCCTCTGGGCTTTACGACGCCGATCGACGACCGTTCGTCAGTCAAATTTTCTCCAGATTTCAGATTTGAACTCGTGGAGGTAAGATCTACGTTTTGATACCACTTAGGCCGTGTTTGGCCAAGTTTTGTAAAAATATTAATTTTAGACTTTTGGGAAAAATCAGGTAAAACTCGTAGGAATCGCGTATAATTTGAAATCCGACGATTATTTAGCCCCCTAGACGATCCTTCAAAGTTTGAAGAGATTCGCACGAGGTATGAATTCTAGATCTATGAAATATATAGATTTTCATGTTTTGAACATCAACTTTGATATTCTTGGATCCGGGCGAAATTCATGTATTAGTTAGGCCCGTTAATTATGCACGTGAAATTATGATAAAAGCACGTATAACTGTTTATGTGAGCATGTTATGTGTCTACTTGGGTCAAAGGGGAGTTTGGTGCAAATTCATCCGGGGTAAGCTCCTCGAACCTTGAGGATTATGATTGTGATGGAAATGGAATTGGATTTGTGGTTGTGTCTGGATTGGAGGTGGGCCCAACCAGTACACGGTACCTGGTATGGAGGAAGGCCCAACCAGTGTACGAGATGCGTGGGAAAGGTGGGCCTCCTACGGCATCGACCGGATGAATGCGTACCACTCACCCTAGAGACTATTTCTATGTGTTTTAAGATGCTTAAACCATGAATTGTCATATAAGCATACATTTAGAATTGTACGCTCAGCATATAGCTGAGCAGTGGAGATGTACTCCATTGCAGGAAAGAAGAAAGACAAGAAGAAGCGCGATGAGTGAGGCCGATGAACGCCGGGGAAATCACACTTGTATATGTTTTTGTTTTAATTCCTAAACTAGTATAAGGATTGGAAATTTGTAATATGTTGTAATAGAATCATAGGATAGTTTCACAGTATTGAAATCTTGGAATTGAACGTCTGTAATTGTGTTTTAATATGTTGAGAATCCGTTATGGTTGTGATTGTTGTTGGTATTGAGAAGCATGAGTTGTTAATTTTCAACACAGGGCTGTCAGCAGGGGAGCAGTCGACTGGACCCAGGATCAGTCGACTGGATCCCGTGTATTTGAGACACTGAAAGTGAATAGTAAGAGAAGCAGTCGACTGGACCCTTGATCAGTCGACTGAACCACTGTTGGGTTTGGCTACTGCTTTGATGAATGGAAAAGCAGTCGACTGGATCCTCAGATCAGTCGACTGTACCCCCTTCTTGAATGGTTACATTTTGGTTCTGCATAACCCAGTCGACTGGACCTCTGTTGAGGATTTAGGATTTTAGTTTCTGCCGGGCACAGTCGACTGAGCCTCTGTTTTTTTTGGAATGGATTCTTGTGAATACTTTCAATTGAACAAAATTCTTTCTAACTCTGATTTCAATGGATTTTACAACTCGGAGGGGAATGTTTCCTAAGTTTTAAACTACCAGGGTTGTTTTAGAGTATTACTTATCCGCTGCGTATAGTTATTTGATATTTGGATGAGCCTTGGTGGCGTGGCACGTGTCCTATTTCCACGCGTAGTGGGATGGGTCGTGACATATAGTCAGAAATTTCTCACCTTTTTTAATATATTTGATGAGAAATTTCTCAACAGAAATATATCATAGACCATAAGTGAGAAATTTCTCACTTTCAAAGGCTTCACTAATCATAAGTAAGAAACACATCTATAATGGTGAGAAATTCTTACTTCTAAACAAATTTCTCACCAAAAAATAAAATAAAATTTGGAGAGTGTTTCTAAACAAATTTCTCACTTACAATTATCAGCGTTTAATAAGACAAATTTCTGACCAAAAAAAAATTTTAATTTTCTAACTTCAAACTCAAAACGTAAACAAAATCTCTCTCTCAAACACACAGTCCGACAATGGAGCCATCGCCGGAAGACCTCGCCGACGACCTCCAAAGCATAATCTTCAACTCCACATCCACCACCACCGAGATCAACCGCAGCACTAGCTCCGGCTTCGAGACCACCTGAACGGCGGCTTCCACCTCCAACTGACTCGGCTCAGCCATCGCCTCCGCCGCAGACGCAAAGCCCCACTCACCGTCCGACGAGCCAAATCCGAGTCTCCCACCGGCCAAATCGCACTCTCCGATTTCGATACCGACTCAGCACTGGCCAAATCGTACTTTGATGAGCCATAAAATTATAAGACTAGAGAGAGAAGGATACAGATAGAAAGATAGAGAGAGATAGAGAGATTGTGAATAATTGATTTATGGTTTTCATGATTGTGGAGATGAAATCATGAATTATTACCATAATAATCATCATCATGTGATTGTATATTTAAATTGAAACGATTGCATTTATAACTCTCATCTCATTTCCTTAATAGTAAGAGAGAGAGAGAGAGAGAGAGAGAGAGAGAGAGAGAGAGAGAGAGAGAGAGAGAGACGGTTGCATTTATATATTGAAACCCATCACTTTTAATGTGATTATATATACACATATTTTAGGGAGTGATATCTCCCATAATTAATGTAAATTGGTTACTTACTATATATATAAATATCTTTATATATATTCTGTTAATGGTAGATTTGTCATAAACAAACTCATCAAATTGGGGAAAAGGACCAATATTTAAGTTATAACACAAATTAAGGATCAATTTAAACCTTAGGAAAGTCAAAGTGACTAAAAAAATTTCGTCACACGTTCGTCATTAATTCCTTGACGCGAAAGGTTTTTCGTGACGAAATCATATTTCGTCACCAAAGAGTAACATTTAGCGACGAAATTTTTCGTCGCGAAAAGAGTTTTTTTTCCAACGAACCAAATTTCGTCACGATAGAGTCCTACTATTAGCGACGAAATTTCGTCGCTAAAAGTACCCTTTAGTGATGAATATTTCATCGGAAAAAGTGTATTTTTTCCAACGAACCAAATTTCGTCACGAAAGAGTCCTACCATTAGCGATGAAATTTCGTCGCTAAAAGTACCCTTTAGTAGGGGTGAAATCGGTTCGGTTCGTTCGGTTTTGGGGGGTTTTTTTCACCGACCGATCGGTTCGGTTTCTGTCGGTTTTTTCGATTTTAGGCTTAATTTTTGGTTCGGTTCTCAGTTTTACACTGCACCTACCTCATGAAAACCGACCGAACCGATCGGTTCGGTTCGGTGGTTCGGTTTGTTCGGTTTTGCTTTCACCCCTACCATTTAGTGACAAAATATTTCATCGGGAAAAGTGTATTTTTTCTAACGAACCAAATGTCGTCACGAAAGAGTCCTGCTATTAGCGACGAAATTTCGTCGCTAAAAGTACCCTTTTGCGACAAAATATTTCGTTGGGAAAAGTATATTTTTCCCAACGAACTAAATTTCGTCACGAAAGTCCTACTATTAACTACGAAGTAAGTTTCGTTGGCAAAAGATCTCTCTATTCCCAACGAAATATTTCGTTGCTAAAAGGTAACCATTAATGACGAAGTAAGTTTCGTCGATAAAAAGGTTTAATTAGTGACGAAAGTTTCGTCGCTAAAGGAAAAACTAAAAAAATACAATTTGACTATTAGTGACGAACAATTTCATCACTAAAAGTATTTTTTTTAATAAATATTATATTCACACTAAATTTTGTTTTTTTTTTTCGTTGGGTCCACCTGCTCATGAGTAATATAAAACATCCACAACATACATATTAACCAAAAAAAGTTTCATTCATTAATAAATCACCTACTCAATCCAACAAAACAAAACAATATAGTATCTCCAAACATCCAAAATCCATCTAGAAAATACAAATTCTAAAAATAATATAGTACTCCGAACATCAATGTAAATTGCTCCAGAAAATGTGATCAAAACCATGCATAGTTTTCATTCATGCACTCCAGATGCCCGTAAATCTGCAATACAAAATATACACATCAATTTTAAGTAAAGTATAAGAAAAAAAAAAAGTGTGCAACAATTTATTAGAGAAAGGCTTTAGGTTTCAAAATGTGCGTCATTCTCCCTTATCAGAACACGGTTTTCAATTACCTAACCAGAATTGAGTAACTTCATATATGGCACCACTAATCACTATCACAATCTTTAAACTTATGTGATTAACATGAATTTCTTTGGGACAATTATTGTAAAACACATTATGATATTTTTTTTAGAGTTAAGGACAATTCAGATTCACTAATAGAAAAATGGGTATTAGCGACGAAATCTTTTGTCGCTAAAAGTAAGATTTTGTCACGACCCATCTCGCTACGCGCAGAAATAGGACACGTGGCGCACTATCAAGGCTTATCTAGTACCTTTAAAGTAAAAATAGCAGCAGAAAACTAAAGTAAAAACCCTAAAATCGGAGTTAGAAAAAGTTTTGTCCAATTGGAAACACTTCCAAAAGAATACATTTTGAAAAACAGAGGTCCAGTCAATTGATAGAGGGTCCGGTCGACTGGAGACCTGAAGTAGAAAGATTTTCAAAAATCACTAGCCGTCCATTTGACTGTGTCGGGGACTCAGTCGACTGGTGCCTTAATTTTTCAGTCGACTGGTGCCTTGTCCAGTTGACTGGACACTATGCATGTAGAAGGTCCTCTTTTCGTGTAGAAACCAGCCGAATGAAATCATCCTCCAGTCGAATGAAGCCTTTCAAAACTGAAGGGATTCTTGCTAAAACACAGGGGTCCAGTCGACTGAACCATGGATCAGTCGACTAATTCTTGACAGAAAAACCCAATCTGCAGTAAACTCAAACCAAAGTTCTTCCAACCAATTACCAACATAAACACCACTATGATTCACGATTCCAAACATAACAGAAGAGCTTAACGCACCACGAAATCATGGAAGGATTCAAGCAACGTTGAAATCCTTGAAGATAATCTTGGAATCTACCAAGAACTCAAAAAGAACACTCTTTGAGAGAAATAAAAATATTTTATCGATCAAATTGATAAAAAGTTGAGAATGCCTTAGAAGGCTTACATACCCTCTATTTATAAGCTAACAAACCTAATCGTATTAGGAAATAAAAGTAAATTCGTTTTTATTCTTTCCTACCTAATTAAAGGATTTATATAACTTGGAAACCAAGTCATGTCATTCCTAAAACACTCCTAACTTATATGGTAACCTATTAGGACTTAAATTTACCATTTAACCTCCTTAAACTACTAAAAAATATGAAAATAAAATCTTACCAAACTAAAAAACGAAAATTACAAAATATCATAATCAAATAACTTGTTTTTTCCTTTTTTGAGCAAACTTCTTCCTATCCCATTCTTCTTCAAAGTTCTTTGCAACTTCCCCTACATCAGTCCCCTTCACATGAAGAAAACTCAACCTCGAGTTATAATCTGGATGTAAGGGTTCTACCTCATGATACTCATATATGTCTGAAACGTTGAAAGTGCGCGAATTACCCATATCCTCCGGTAGATCAATCACATAGGCATTGTCGTTCACTTTGGCAATGATCTTGTAAGGACCATACTTCTTCTGCTTTAGCTTACTATAACTTCCTACGAGCACTCTCTCCTTGCGTAAAAATATCATCACTTTATCTCCCTCCTTGAATAGCTTTCGTTGCTTGTGCTTATCGGCCGCTTCCTTATACTCTATAGTCACTTGCTCAAGCTTTTGCTTCACCTCTTCATGAACCATTTGCCCTTGTTCGGCAATGTGTTCTGCCGCTACACTCACTCCCGAGCCCTTAGGCAATTTCAACAAATCAACCGTGTGTTTTGGCAGTGTGATATAAACAATGGAAAAAGGTGTCCGCCCTGTATTACTATGAACGGCACTGTTATACGCAAACTCAGCTTGAGGTAGCTCATGATCCAACTATTTTGGCCTTGTCCCACAAATGCTCCAAATCAAATTTCTCAATGTACGGTTAGTCACTTCTGTTTGTCTATCAGTTTGGGGATGAGCTGTTGTCACACCCCCAACCCGCCTCGGACGAGTTGGGACACGTGTAACAAGCCCACACATCCAAACACACTTAATTCACAAAGAAAAACATGGATTAGACCTCATAAAATAGCTCCGTCGGCACAAAATAGCCCCAAGGGCAAAATGGTCATTAATAAAGTAAAATTTTATACCAAAAGATAGGTCTTTGAGTCCCGGTTCCAACGCAACAATTGGCGCACGAATCTGAATTTTGTAGAGAGAGTTATGCTTGTTTCCATAAAAGCCGTTGAGCTGAACCCAGACTAGCGGATCGATCCGCCCAAAACCGGATCGATTCGGTTTTGGCAAATTGCATTTCCAACAGCTCCTGAAGTCCTGGATCGATCCGCACCAGACCCGAATCGATCTGGATTCTGCAGATATGACTTTCTGTTGCTAAAAACATCAGATTTCAAGTTCAAACCAAAATCAAACATCAACAAACCTTGGGTAAACATCAAAGACCTTTACCAAAACATTTTCATTTGTTTTAAAACATTAACACAACTTATCCAAATACGAATTTACAATCAAAATATATCAATTCCTCATGTGATTCATAAGTTTACCCCCAAAATCCATTATTCTCTCAAACACCCACACAACTATTCAACATAGAGAAAATCAAGTTAAATTTACAACCAAAATCACTTAGGTTCTTCGAAGTTACTCACAAACTCATAACTTGTAACTAGCAACCATGACTCATGGTTTGCTACACAACCAAACTCCATACCCCAACTTAACATATTACAAACTTTCTCAAAACATGAGTTGTTCACATATCTATTACAAAGTTTACATTTGAAACTAATCATATGCATATATCCACATATACACAATTTGTGGACTATAAGAGAAGTTCCACAAGTTATATCACAACCCACCATGGCAAGACTTGACATATTACAAGAAGTTTCTACACATGAGTTAACTACACCTCTATTAACCAAAAGTTACAACCACAAATTTAACATCTAAACATGTGGACATTTTTACATACACACAACTCTCGTGCCCACCCCGCCGTGCGGATCATTTCCTCTCGTCTTCCCGTGTCGTACCTGCGATGGTTATTCAATAACCACAACAAAAAATATGTTTTCATTTAAGCTTTCGCTTAGTGAGGGAACTAATCATGTTCTTGGAATGCAAAGTATGTAAATGCAACAATCATCAAAACAACAACGTAACGATCTCCGGAAAGTCAAGTCATTCCAGTCACCACCCCCGGGTCCTTCTCACCCCCAGATCTTTCTCACTTTTGGCGCATATAGCGTAACACACTCTCTCGTAACCCTGAAGGCATCACCGGCATATCATTGTGGTCGTCACCACGTCCTACTCATTGAGGACTTCCTATCCCTTACATATGAGACCTATAAATGGTGACCACTACTTGACTTCCCTTTGATCCACATAAGCATATAAACAACTTTAGCATATAACATTGCAATTTACACATGATTGATATGTTTTACTTCAAATTCATCAACATATATTCATAAAGACATAAATTCAAGCAACTATCAACAACAACTATCACACTAACATATCTAAACACCCAATTTTGGGATTAGAACACTCAACTCTTCAATTTACTAGCGATTAAGCTCATAGAATTCAATTTAAAGCTAGATTCAAACTCAACTCTTGTTCTAGAGTAATCCTACATAAGTTTTTACATATCAAACATCGTCTACCAAGAACGGTGCCGTAAAAACGTTTCCGAAAATGAAAAAAAATTACGTGCATGTGATCCTCTTACCTCCACGAGTCCAAAAATGGTCTCGGATCATAAATCCGACGTCGGACGGCGAGGCAACGGCAAGAAAACGGCGTCGAGAAATCCGTCGTCGACTTGGAGCTCTCGTTCTCTCTATTTTTTATGAATTCCAGCTGGGAATTGTGAGAGTACAACACATATGCTATACATGCATGTGTGTTGACACCTCTTACTCATATTCCAATTTACACCCCCCAATATTTCTTGAGCTTTATTATGAAACCCCCACGTTAATTACATTAACTACCCATCTTTTCTAAAAGGATTTAATCTAAGTCCCGCGTGGGTCCCAAACGTGGTCCCACATAAATTATGAGGTTGCTATTTAACCTATCAATTATCAATTGTATTCAAATACGCCCTCTCACGGGTACCAAAATTGGTCCCTTTACCTATCATAAGACATAATAATATCTTTAAACATTTAAATAAATATGCACATAAACATATAATAACATCAAAATGCAAATTATCTTAATTAGACCCCCATTGGGCCCTACATGTATACCAGTTCTGCCTTTTATAGAACTTTCATATGTGTCCGCATTTGAACACCTTTTTACCTGTGGGTTCATAACCCGACCTTAAATCGTTTTATGCATTAATTCTCATTAATTAACACATACTAATAGCATATTAATCTTCTTTTTCGGGTACGGGTGTTAAAGTTGTCGTACTCCAATTCAAGGTAGTGTCAAACATACGTCATAGGGTAACCCAAAAGTGACTCAAGAACTTCGTATCACGATCGGATGTAATGGTTTGAGGAACCCCATGATAGCGCACAATCTCTCAAAAGAACAACCATGTAATGTGGGATGCGTTGGATGTCTTTCGACATGGAATAAAATGTGTCATCTTAGAAAACCTATCAACCACAACAAATACGGAATCCATACCTCGTTGTGTACGCAGTAGGCCCAAAACAAAATCCATAGACAAATCCTTCCAAGCATCATCGGGAATCGGTAATGGAGTATAAAGACCAGTGTTTTGAGACTGTCCTTTGGATGTTTGGCAAATATAGCACCTCCACACGAAGTTACCGACATCCTTCTTCAATTGTGGCCAAAAGTATCATCCTTCTAGCCTAGCGATTGTGTTTTCCCACCCCAAATGTCCACTTAATCCACCACCATGAAAATCACATATAAGTTTATCACGTAGTGATAATTTAGGAATGCAAGACAATTGCCTCGGAACAAGAACCCATCATTGATGTGGAAATCACATGCCATTTGTGACTCTTTACACTTGGCCCATATTTCCTTGAAATCTTCATCTTACTCATAAAGCTCCTTAAATCAATCAAATCCCATGATCTCTTAAGCTAAAGTGATAAGAAAGGTGGCTCAACGACTCAACGCATTTGCTACTTTGTTGGTTGCATCGGATTTGTGTTTGATAATAAATAAAAACCTTTAAAGGAATGTAGACCACCGAATATACATCTTGTCAAGGTGCTTTTGACTATTGATAAACTTTAAGGCTTGGTGATCCTTGTATAAGACAAATTATTGATGCACAAGATAGTGTTCCCATTGCTTCAAGGCTTGAACTATGGCATAGAACTCTTGATCATATGTACTCCACTTTTGTCGGGCCTCACTAAGCTTTTCACTAAAAAAAATACCACAGGGCGCTTTTCTTGTGAGAGGACCTCTCTAAGGCCAACTCCACAAGCATTACACACCACCTCGAAAACTTTATTGAAACAAGGTAGAGCTAGGACAGGTGAGGTGCATAATTTTTCTTTAATCAAGGCGAAACACTGAGTTGCCTCCACGCCCCAATTAAACTTTCTTTTCTTGAGACACTCCATAATAGGTGTCGTGATAGTACTAAAGTTGCAAATGAACCTTCAGTAAAAGGTTCCTAAGCCATGGAAACTACGAACTTCAGTGACTATCTTCGGTGTTGGCCATTCGCGGATGGCATGAACTTTATCCTCATCAACATGTATACCCTCTGCACTAAAAATATAACTCAAAAACAAGAGTCTATTAGTCAAGAAAGTACACTTCTTAAGGTTTACGTACAGTTGATTTTCACAAAGAACCATCAAGACTTGTCGAAGGTCGACCAAGTGCTCTTCCTCAGTCTTACTATAGACGAGGATATCATCAAAATACACCACGGTAAACTGTCCCACAATAACTCTCATGAATGTGCTAGGAGCGTTGGATAACCCAAAAGGCATCACCAACCACTCGAACAGTCCATCCTTCAACTTGAACGTCGTTTTCCACTCATCTCCGGGCCGAATACGAATTTGATGATGACCACTTTGAAGATCAATCTTTGAAAATAAGTTGGAACCACTAAGCATATCTGTGGATACCGGCATTTGGGCCCACTTTTGTTTAAAACATTTTCAAATTTCCAAACAAATTCAAAGACAAGTTGCCACTTAATTTTTGAAAGGAAAATTAATAAACCATTTTAAAAGCAAACCGATCTTTTGCGAAACCAAAGATAAACTGGGTCCAGGGATTATGGAATGAAAGGGGAAGGAGCCCGGCGGACTAAAACACCCCCTTTCATCCTATCTCGTGATAGGCCTCTACTCAACATCCTTTTTAATCAAATTATTAATCTAAGCATGCCCTTAACTAATACATATATACATATACATTACAAAAGCATGTCTAAAAGGGTGTAAGATTGCTAACGACAAAATCTCATTCATAAGCCACATAATTCAAGTAGCAAGAAATATGATATGCAAATAGGGAACTAGGAAACATACCCGGGATCCCGCCGCGAAATAAAAATGTCCAATGCATACAAGAATAGAAATCCTAGGAAAGATGTCTCTAATCCACATATACACATAAGGCAAGACCTAAGCTAAGGTGTCTCATATGGAGTTTAAAATCAATTAAAATCAAAGAAGTAAATCAAACTAGAGAAGGAGTTGAGAAATTATACCTCAAATGTGCTACAAAACAAAGATTAGTACACATGCCTTGATCAAAGATATCAAATAATCAACCCTAAGCTTCTAGCTTAAATCTATCAAGCATGGAAAGAAATGACCTATTTATGGATTCCTTCTAATTAGTTGAAAACATATCATCTCTATAAATATGCAAGTCTCAACTATAAGCCCATGCAATGTCCATATAAAGGTAGCATGATCCCAACATGATTATAAGGAACTCACAATTAGGTTCAATTAAGGACAAAACAACCTAGAGCTAGATCCTAACTATAAGCATCAATATACATGAATGAATGCATGAATATGAACAAGAATGAGATATGAATTTATTCACTAATTTGGATCACTTAGCCTCTGGATTTAAGCTAAATTATCATTATTCAAAATATGATTTGGGTCCCAAGACATTAGGAAACCATTTAAGTTAAAATCAATGAGACTAGACAAAAATAGTGACTGCTTCTCATAAATTAAAGAGAGCAGACCTGACTTTCAAAGATAAAACAACCATATTTCCAACGGTTGGGTCTTAATGATTTTTGAGTATGATATGCCTCTGTGAGTCTAGTTTCTAACCCAAAAAGAAAATCAAGGTTTGAACGGTTAGATCTCCGGGAATGAAGAAAACACTAGGCATCACCCAGGAATTTTCAACTCTTTGTCCAGAGATATTGTGTGATTTTCTAAAAATAGTAAACAAATGAGAAAACATTACATCTTTTTAAGGTATCTTCCTTACACATTGAAATGCTTAGAAAAAATTATTTTGGGTCAAGAAAGTTCGATTAAGGTTCTGATTTATAAATTTTAAAACGGACTTACTCAACTGAAAATTTAGACAGAGAGTTGCTTGTTTTGAAATCACAAGACCAAACCATCTTAAACATGGAATTTCATCAAAACAAAAATCACAGAGGTACTTAAATGAGTTATGAACATCCTCCAATTGGTCTAATCCAATTCCAATGAACCGTGATTTTATAAATAAAAAAATCTTTGATCACAGTTGGTTTATTCACTGCACCTTTGTTGAATTAGCATTCATATTTTGAATCAAACTTGATCCATGATTCTAGAAAGAACTAGGATCAAATATGACTATGATTTTTGGAATAGTGATGAAATATAAAGAGATCCATAGACTTAGCCTTAATGGATCTCTATCATAGATCTCATAGTTGAAGATCTAGCAAGAGAATCCTAAGGTCTTACCCAATCTTATGAACCTTGGAATATAAACTATGAAAATCTACATATAATTCCTCTCTCAAACATATGATCCTTGAGGAATGTAGAACCATGACACCTTATTCTCCTCTCAAATTAATGGTCCTTGGAGACTAAATGAGACCCAAATCTACATGAACCTCTATGGAATATAACATGAATCCCATAAGATTTTTAGTAATGAGGTTCAAATCATGAGTTGAGACTTGAATCTCACTAACTATGTGTAGACATGACTATGGCTTTCCTTAATCTCCATATGAATCATGAGACCATAGGAAACTAGGGAATTGAATTAAAAAAAAAAAGGACTCAAAGGAATACATAAAGTTTTATGAATTTCAGAAGGAAAATAGAAATGAAGAATCAAAGTTTACTTAGAGAAATTGGAATACAAATTCTTCAAAACCAAACTTATTTTAAATCCAAGGCATCAATTAGATCTAAATTAATGAAATATTATGAGATTCAATCACAAATTCTAAGTAGCGTGTGATGAAATGAGGTAGGAAGAGAGGTTTTGAAAATGTGTAAAGAACCTAGAACTATGAATTTGTGATTGAATTTGCCTAATTCTTCCAAGGATTGAGAGGTTACCTCTATGACCTCAAGGATTTCTTCTATTTCTTATGAAGCTAAATCTTCTCCAATTCTTCAAATTCTTCAAGAAAAACTTCCCTTTCTTCTCTCAATTCTCTCTCTCTATTGTATAACTCTTGTATATCTCAATTTTGATTTCAAAATCAAGTCTAGCTCCCAATAATGGGGATGAAGGTCTATTTATATAGACCAACATTACAAGGTTAAATGGGTAAATTCGTGTGAAAACCCATTTGCAAAGTTTTCTTCTAGAACATGTGAAAAAAGCAATCTGTTACAGCGCGCGGCACTCGACGACTTGCCTGCGGCACTTGCTGAGTGCCGAGCGGCATTCACTGACTGCCAGGCGGCACTCAGTGAATGCCGGCGCGGCCGTCGGCTTCGCCCCGTGCCGCGGCTAACAGAATTTCTGCCTTCTTTTTAATTTTCAAAATATATATTAACACAAACCTAATTATTAGTAAAGTATATACTAATGTACTTATATTTGTAATGTACTTCATTAGGATACATCCATATGCATAGTATATACTTTAATATATCATTTTATTTATTTCTTTTTTTCTTTTCTTTTCTTCTATCCTTTTCTCTTTTCTTTTCAAAACTTCTTTTCATTTTCTCTTTTTTAGGATAAATCCCTAGACTCACTTTCTCATACGTTTTTCAACATTCGGGTTTCTCCCGAATACCCAATTTTTCCTTCTTTTATTTTTTGATTTTTTTTAAACTTGATTCAAAGAATCTTTGAAGAATTTGAATTCTCTGGAAAAACTTTGAATTTCACCGGTCATCATCATCATCGGTCTTTTAGAGGCAACCAATCCCTGGACTTGATGTTTGGTCAAAATCGGGGTGTCTACAGTTTGCCCCTCTTCGGCAGAGCTTGTAAAGCAACGCGTATCACAAGTGAATGTCGAAGTCTGTGTGAAACACAAGCCTTTGACCAAACCGTCGAATCCAGGTAAAAACAAAAGCTGCGTTGCAAAAATTGGGTGCGCAGAGAGCTAAAATCTGGTCGTGCTCAAAGGTGAGCTGCCTACGTATCCCATCGGGAATCAGACTAGAACGTAGTTCAGACAAGGGACAAAACACAAACGCAAATAACCACACAGATGGATGCTCCTATCTTATCGTGATGCATATACTCAAACAGTTTCATGTCCCATGCTCCCAATCGCGATGATTCTGCATTATGATGCTTTTCCTATTATTAGAAATGTGCCTTATGCTTCAAATTCTCACGTTATGTTATAGTTTTATTCTTGGGAACATGTGTTTTGAGGAATCATCTAATCTGTTGAGCCGCTTCACGCCTTACACTCTATAGTCGAATCAGGTAGCATGCTGAAAGATGGAGTCACTTCACGCCTTACACTCCATAATCCTCCAAAA
This sequence comes from Hydrangea macrophylla, assembly GCA_033977485.1. Classification (NCBI taxonomy): domain Eukaryota; kingdom Viridiplantae; phylum Streptophyta; class Magnoliopsida; order Cornales; family Hydrangeaceae; genus Hydrangea; species Hydrangea macrophylla. The sequence goes on along the minus strand of CM066984.1, from coordinate 8,052,269 downwards.
AACATCTGATCGACTGAGCCGCTTCATGTCTTACACTCCATAGTCGAATCAGGTAGCACGCTAAAAGATTGAGTCGCTTCACACCTTACACTCCATAATCCTCCAAAAATCATTTGATCGACTGAGACGCTTCCTGCCTTACACTCCATAGTCGAATCAAGTAGCATGCTGAAAGATTGAGTCACTTCACGCCTTACATTCCATAATCCTCCAAAAATCATCTGATCGACTCAGACACTTCCAACCTTACACTCCATAGTAGAATCAGGTAGCACGTTGAAAGATTGAGTCGCTTCATGCCTTACACTCCATAATCCTTCAAAAATCATCTGATCGACTGAGACGCTTCATGCCTTACACTCCATAGTCGAATCAGGTAGCACGCTGAAAAATTGAGTCGCTTCACGCCTTACACTCCATAATCCTCCAAAAATCATTTGATCGACTGAGACGCTTCATGCCTTACACTCCATAGTCGAATCAGGTAGCACGCTGAAAGATTGAGTCGCTTCATGCCTTATACTCCATAATACTCCAAAAAAAACATCTGATCGACTGAGCCGCTTCATGCCTTATACTCCATAGTCGAATCAGGTAACATGCTAAAAGATTGAGTCGCTTCACGCCTTACACTGCATAATCCTCCAAAAATCATCTGATCGATTGAGCCGCTTTATGCCTTACACTCCATAGTCGAATTTGGTAGCACGCTGAAAGGTTGAGTCGCTTCACGCCTTACACTCCATAATCCTCCAAAAATTATCTGATCGACTGAGCCGCTTCATGCCTTACACTCTATAACCGAATCAAGTAGCACATTGAAAGATTGAGTCGCTTCACTCCATAATCCACCAAAAATAATCTGATCGAATAAGCCGCTTCATGCCTTACAATCTATAGTCGAATCAGCGAGCACGCTGAAAGATTGAGTTGCTTCACGCCTAATACTCCATAATCCTCTAAAAATCATCTGATCGACTGAGACGCTTTGAACCTTACACTCCATTGTCAAATCAGGTAGCACACTGAAAGATTGAGTTGCTTCACACCTTACACTCCATAATCCTCCAAAAAAAATCTGATCGACTGAGCCGCTTCATGCCTTACACTCCATAGTCGAATCAGGTAGCACGCTAAAAGATTGAGTCGCTTCACACCTTACACTCCATAATCCTCCAAAAATTATCTGATCGATTGAGCCGCTTCATGCCTTACACTCCATAGTCGAATCAAGTAGCACGCTGAAAGGTTGAGTCGCTTCACGCCTTACACTCCATAATCCTCCAAAAATTATCTGATCGACTGAGCCGCTTCATGCCTTACACTCCATAGTCGAATCAAGTAGCGCGTTGAAAGATTGAGTCGCTTCACGCCTTACACTCCATAATCCTCAAAAAATCATCTGATCAATTAAGCCGCTTCATGCCTTACACTCCATAGTCGAATCAGGTAGCACGCTGAAAGATTGAGTCGCTTCACGCCTTACACTCCATAATCCTCTAAAAATAATCTGATCGACTGAACCGCTCTATGCCTTACACTCCATAGTCGAATCAGGTAGCACGCTAAAAGATTGAGTCACTTCATGCCTTACACTCTATAATCCTCCAAAAATCATCTGATCGACTGACCCGCTTCGTGCCTTACACTCCATAGTCGAATCAGGTAGCACGCTGAAAGATTGAGTCGCTTCACGCCTTACACTCCATAATCCTCTAAAAAATCATCTAATCGACTGAGCCGCTTCATGCCTTATACTCCATAGTCGAATCAGGTAGCACGCTGAAAGATTGAGTCGCTTCACGCCTTATACTCCATAATCCTCCAAAAAATCATCTGATCGACTGAGCCGCTTCACGCCGATTCCTAGTTTAGTTTCCTTCTAGGGGTTACTTTTTTTTAGATTCAATTTCGAATTACTTTTCCTAAATCTGGAAGCACTTGGATTCATATCTGCTTTCAATTTCTGAAATTGAGGATCAATTATATCTAAATCGGCTTAATTCTCCCATAATCTAGAGTCTACTAGATTCAAAATCAAATCAAATTTCAAAATCGGGAGCAATTAGACTTCAATCAAATCAAAACTCTTTCAAAATCTAGAGTCGATTAGACTTAACTTTATTCAAATTTCCAAAATTTGAAGTCATTCAGACTCAAATCACATCAAATTTTCAAAATTCGGAACCATCCAAGCTCCAATTCATTCATTTTTCCAAGATTCGGAGTCAATCAGGCTCTAATCAAATCAAATTTCCAAGTTCAGAGCTAATCAGACTCCAATCAAATCAATCTTTCAAAATCCGGAGTCAATCAAACTCCAATCAACTCAATTTTCAAAATTCTGGAGTCAATCTGACTCCAATTAAATAAAAAATTCTTTAAAAAAATCAGAATCGATTAGACTCAAATTTATTCAATCAAATCAAATTTCAGAAAAAAAAATCCGAAGTTATCCAAAATTAAATCAAAATTCCAAAAAAATCCAGAGTCGATTAGACACAACTTTATTCAATTTTCCAAAATTTAGAGTCAATTACACTCCTAATCAAATCAATTTTTTAGAAAAATCCGGAGTCGATTACACTTAATTTCGTTCATTTGCCGAAACTAGGTGTTTTTGACAAAAATTCCTCACAATCAGGGCTAATTTTGATTTGCAAAAGGGCTTAAGAACTCATTTATCAAACTTTGGGGGGTCCTTTTGAAATGAGGGAAAATCTTTAGGGACATGGGAGCAAAATTTGGTGGTCCTCATTATAAATATGAAAATTTAGGAGAAAAAGGGCCACCTGGCACACGCGGCGGCACTTGGTGAGGAAGAACGACACTCCCCGAGTGCCGGCCGGCACTCCGTCAAATGTCGCTCTGCACTCACTGAGTGTCCGCGACTTTCCATGGAGTGCCGACCTGACTAGCAGTGCATAAAGCTTGATTCTTCTTCTTTCTTTTTCATTCTCTTCTTTTCCCTATTTTGGATTTCTCTAGGATCTCACTCCCTCTTGATTCTCTACTCAAAAACCACTCAAAATCAAGGTATGTTCACTCCTTAATCATCAAGATTGCATCTTTGCTTTGATTTATACTTTAAAAAGCATGGTTTCTTCATGTTATTCTCACAAATTTTCATTTGAATCTTACCTTTTCTCTTCCTTTGCTTGTAGATTCTTCAATGGCTAGTGGTTCGGAATCCTACGGACCCCCTAAGAAGAAGTATAAGCCCAACCCTGGCCACAACTCATAGTTTTACTCGCCGACCCCGGGGCACACCTCTCGTCACGGGCTTTCAACCGATTGGTATACTCCCCAAACCCCCTTTTTACGCTTATGATAAAATAATGCAATGCAATGCAATCCATGATGAACAATGCATGTATGAGTGTCCCTATGACTTTGTGTATTTGAATGTATTAAAACTTATTTGCGATATCCCCCTCTTTTTGAATTGATTTTCTTGTCATGATTTGGGGTTCAATGCTTGGCATTGTGCTTTTCGCTTATCGCCCATATTTGGATTCATTAATTTTCCATGCTCATGAATTTCATTATCTCGTTTGTCCACTGCTAATGAGGGTTGCACCGACCCCGTGAAGCACTTGAATTTCATGTAGACCTTGCTTTTACTGAACTTAAAACTATTCTTGCAGAACCAAGAACCTTATTTTTCCTCTCAATAACAAGTCACTTAGACTCAAGAACTTTCTTATTTTCGAAACAATGAGTCACTTAGACTCAAGAACTTTCTTATTCAAATCAACAAGTCGCAAAGACTCGAAAGAACCTTTTCTTATTTTTCTTAAAAACGAGTCGCTTAGACTCAAGAACTTTCTTATTTTCAAAACAATGAGTCGCTTAGACTCAAGAATTTTCTTATTTTCAAATCAACGAGTCGCTTAGACTCGAAAGAACTTTTTCTTATTTTTCTTAAAAACAACGAGTCGCTTAGACTCAAGAACTTTCTTATTTTCAAAACAACGAGTCGTTTAGACTCAAGAATTTTCTTATTTTTGAAACAACGAGTCGCTTAGACTCAAGAACTTTCAAATCAACGAGTCGCTTAGACTTGGAAATCATTACTCACTTTTTCTTTTCTTTTTTTTTTTAAAGAATCGAGTCACTTATGCTTGGAAATCATCACCCACTTTTTCTTTTCAAAGAATTGAGACGCTTAGACCCAGAAATCAAAGCTTATTTGAGTCACTTAGACTCGGAAATCACCACTTATTTTTTTATTATAAAGAATCGAGTCGCTTATGCTTGGAAATCATCACTCACTTTTTCTTTTCAAAGAATTGAGTCGCTTAGACCCAGAAATCAAAACTTATTTGAGTCGCTTAGACTCGAAAATCACCACTTATTATTTTTTTTTATAAAGAATTGAGTCGCTTAGACTCGGAAATCAAAACTTATTTTTTCTTTTTCAGGGAATCGAGTTGCTTAGATTCTAAAAATCATTTATTTTCTTTCCTTCTCTTATTTTTGTTTTTCTTCTGTCCTTTTCTTGCAGACTCCGGAATTTGTTTAAAGGCCATGGGAGCGTGGCTTACGGCCGGAGGTGGTACGAGGAGCTTTCTGACGAGGTTAGAACATTGGTGGATAATGCTAGATTTGGGCTCTTTGCGTTACTCTTAGAGAAGAGTTCGAACGATAGGACCCATATTCAGGCCTTAGCAGAGATATGGTGGGATACAATAAATGCATTCCACATGCCATTTGGGGAGATGACGATGACTCCCCAGGACTTTGCTATGATCACAGGCATCCCGTTCGGCGGCTTTCCAGTTGCTCGCTATGACGATCTCCACACTCGCCATGAAGAGATTATTGACTTACTCGGGGCTCACCCAGGGGAGTTCATAGTGCCCACAAAATGGTTCATGGACACTTTCAAGGGGCAGGCCTTTACTGATGACCAGATGGCTAGGGCCTTTATCATGTATGTGCTGGGCTGTTCACTGATGAGCACAAAGGGGGATAGGATCAACCTCGGGTACTTGGCCTCCCTTGTGGATATTAACTGCATATCCCAGTATAATTGGGGAGGGGCAGAGCTGGCTACTCTTTACAACCACATAAGTGAGGTCTCTAGGGAAAACTCCCCCTCCAATGGCGGGTACTGGAGAGCCTGGGAGGTAAAACTTTATTATATTTCAATCATCATCATTTTTTATTTAGCCCCTTTTGATTTTATCTTGAAAACTGAGTTCATTTTTTTTCCTTTTGCAGATATGGTCTCACGAATACCTTCGCATGAGGGCTCCCAGTACCCGGGATGGCGAGGCTGCTATCATGCCTCAGGGCTTAAAATGGAAGAAGGAAGCGAGGGGCCGGAAGGTTGGGGCCCATGACTTTGTCGGCTACAGGAACCTCCTTACAAACATACGTGAGGTTCATGTGGTGTAGAATCCGTGGGAGGCGGCTCTTCCAGAGGCCAGCGAGGCGATCCAGGCGGCTGTGGGTTTCTTCAGGTTGAGGATTCTGATGGTGGGTGAGGCGTGCTGAGAGTGGTACCTTGGTGAGAGGGTGACCAGGCAATCCCTTGTAGTCCAGGCATTTTATGTGCCGAGAGCTCCCCCGGCGACTATGAGGAGTATGAAGAATTTGGATCACGACGACCTGGTGGCTGGTCTAGACGGGGAGGGAATTGCAAACTTCTTGGATGGCCCAGACGGTTATCCCGTCTTCAGATTAAATTCTCTTATGCATAATTTTCCTCTCATGGATGTCACCTGGGTAAAAAATTTTTATTTCTTTTATTTATGCTTTTTCTCTCTCCTTTTTTAGATACGTAACTGCATTTATTAATATCTAAATTCTTATTTGCAGCCTATTCCTGGGGTTACCGACCCTCCAGCTCTCCCACAGTGGAGCTGGAACGTTCCCATGGTCCATATGGGCCAGGAGACCATGTACCAGCTGGCCACTTATACCCAAAATGTTCCGCCCATCCCTCTGTAATACGATACAGTTCCCAGAGACTATGCGGAGGAAGGTCTATCGTACGCACACACTGTCCAGCATTGGATTCATGGACGCAAATGGAGGGTAAATCTCTTTTTGGAAACAACCTTCTTATTACTTTTTCACAATTCAAATTTTATCTTTATGCTATCAACTATTTCCAAACTCTTTTTCAGGATGATGGAGCAAGGGCCACTGCTGATCTTCAGGCCAGAGCTATGGTATCACCATTTTTATGCATTTTCTTTTTCTCTTTTTTTTCTTATTCATTTCACTTATTCTTCATTTCATTTTGTCTTTTTAGGAGGCCGAACTTGTTGCCTTGAGGAGGCAAATTCAAGAGTTTCAGCTGGGTCAAGGCGGCGGATCAAGGAGGTACTGGCGGCAGCGGCCAAGGCGGTGATGGTAGGGATGGAGGTGACGGTGGAGATGGCGGAGATGGCAGAGCTAAGGGAAGTCAAACAGCTCCGCAAGCACCCAGAAGAAATCCTCATCGCCGACGAGGATAGCCGATCTCTCTTTCTTTTATATTACGTCCCTATGAGGACTAGAACTCCAAACTTTTCTCTCTTTAGTGGATTTACTTAGGCGGTTTGATAGTATTCACGCATGGTGGCCTGTGTGCCAATTTTGAATTCTATTTATATTCATGCTTGACTACTAACTTAGCATTAGGCTTTATTCCCCTTGCTTACTCAAAACATGAATGCCTTTATTTACTTATTGATGAATGGTGCTTGAATGATGAAATGGTGATATTCTTGTTCAAATTTATGCAAGTTTGGGCTGATTCAAATTATAAATTGACTCATGAACATCTTAAACTCTGGCCGGCACTAACTGAATGTCGTGCGGCACTTAGTGACTGTCGACCGGCACTTAGTGAGTGCCACTGCTTTTCTTCGAATGCGGATTTGTGCCATTTTCTTATATTAAGTGCCATTTGCCCATTTTCTGCTCATTTGAAGCTCCTAAGGTCCCTTTTCTTCTTCCTCATTCAAATTCTTCTTCTCCATTCATTTTCCTTCTGCATGGCTCCCATAAGTCCCGATATTCTATACCCGTGGATGGATTCCCTTGCTGGTATCGACCGACTCAACTTTGAGTCTCACAGATTGACAGACCTCTTTGTATTCCTCCATATGGCCCTAGACGAGGGCTTACTCCGAGCTGCTATCATATGTTGGGACCCCTCTTTGCATGTCTTCTGGTTCAGCCATAAGGAGGTTTGTCCACTTTTCGAGGAATTTAGCGCCATCCTCCATACCGATCCTTATGCCGATTTAATTATTCCCCAGATACAGGTAGGGTACATCCAAGATCTAGCAGCTCTTCTTCATATTTCCTAGGGTACAGCCAACACTTTGTTCGCGATAGGCACATTAATTTCGACCACCTTTCTTCTATTTATGCTCCTGTTGGTGATCTTGATAACGGAGGATATCAGATTGTCAGACGTAGTGCCCTTTCCCTGGCTATGCTCTCTCATTTCTTATTTCAATCCTCCACTGACATCCTCATACCTATTGTTTGTGGTCTCTGAGAAATGCAAAGTGCTGTCATGCTCGTTCTAGGAGAGACCTTACTGGGTTTGGATCATGCACAGAGCACCGGATCGATGTTGCTTTCAGGGTCACCTCATGTCTTGCAGGTCTGGCTTCTTGAGCGTTTAGGCCTCTTCGCTTACCCTTCTACTGGGAGACTGCTTCCCTATGATCGCCTGGATGTTCATTTCCCCTCTTACATGGTTGAAGGCTGGCTTACTTGGCTTCGGAGCCTGTGTTGTGAGGATATTTTTTGGGTGTGCCCCTAATGGACTTACTGTTGTGTCACTGTGCGGCTTCCTGGATGCCCGGGGGTTTGGCTACCTGGTCTGCATGCTACCACTTTTTACATCCCTGGATGGGTGGTTTGCCAGTTTGGTTTGCTTCAGGATGTCCCGGACATTATTACTGCAGATTTTTCGAGGAGCTCTGCTCAACACCTTTCTACTATGAGATTATTTGCTGAGGCTAGGCATGACAGAGTGTCGGCTCCTTTCTGGAGGGTGTCTTCTTCAGTTGTTCCCACTGCCGAGTACCTTCTTGAGATTCATACTTTGGTCGGGAAATAGCTTCTAGACAAACAAAAAGGAAAAAAAACAAGATTCTAAAACTTTCGACAAATCCTGCTTGACTCTTACTGCGCTTTTGTTTTGTGATGCATTTTCAATTTTCAAAAAAAAAAAACTTTTCTTTGTGTCAAGAAAATGTTCTAAACATGTCAAATCAAAGTTTGCACTTATCCCATCTTTTCAGATTATGAAAATTTTCCTTTTAATGTCTCTTTTAGCTTTTATTACTTTGCTTTGAGTTTTGCTTTAGAGTTTTAATCATTCTATACTATGAATCCTCATTTATTTCCACACAATACCTATTTTGATAGCTAGTAGATCCAGAAATGGGTTTAGGTATTTTTTGGGTTCTTCGGTTAGCAAACAAAGTTTACCCCTAGTGTAGGGGCTTTGATTCTAGTTCTGGAGAAATGCAAGTTTGCCCCTAGTTTGGCATAGGGAAACTCAGGATATTAGGTTATATTGAGAGTTGGGTTTTATTTGGACCGAGGGCCTTGTGGGCCCGCCTACTTATCCCCGAATAGGTATCAAGTCCGTAGTAGTTCAGCTAAAGTCAGAAGGGAAGTGCCTTTTAGGTAAGTTTATTTATGTGACCGAACCGAGCAGGTTGCCTACGAATCCCCTAGCGTGAATCAAGTCAAGTGTAGTTCATCAATTCTGGAGGTTTTGAAAGGACAAGGTCTCAAGCAAAATATTTCTTAAGGCGATCGAGGTTGATTGGTTGTTTAAACTCAACTCCATCTAGGTCCCCTCCGGAGAGGAGCGTCTTAATGATATATGGTCCGACATTTCTGACATTTATGACATTTCCTATACTCACAACAATCCTTATCCAGAGTCGTCCAATAGTATCCCTGACGAATTATCTTTTTGGCCAACATGTGTCCATTCATGTGGGGTCCGCAGACTCCTTCATTTACTTCTTCCATCATTATTCTCACTTCCCTTCTATATAGACATTCTAGGTTATAACCGGTATAGGACTTCTTCCATAATTTTCCTGCATAAATCACAAACTGAGCTAAAAACTTCCGAATCGCCTTCTTATCCTTTTCTGACGCCCCTTCAGGGTACTTTCCTCTCTCAATGAAACTCCAATCATCCGTATACCATGGTACTTCTGTCTCTTCTCTTCCTTCAATGGCTGCGATTATCTCGAATGAGGGCCGGGTTCTCTCTTCTATGGACAGGGGAATCATGGTAACTCCTATAGGGATATGGATCATTGAGGCCAAGGTTGCTAAAGAATCGCCTAGTTGGTTTTCCTCACGAGGAAGTTAATAGAACGAGATTTTTCTAAACTGCACTTTCAGGCTCTCCAGGTATTCATGGTAAGGTCTCAATTTCTCATGCTTTATTCTCCAATCACCCCTCACTTGCGATATTATTAGATTCGAGTCCCCAAAAACATCAATCTTCTGAATTTGTATGGCCAAGACTGCTTCCATCCCAATTATGCATGCTTCATATTCTGCCGTGTTGTTGGTTGAGTTATACTTAAGTTTAACGGCTAATGGGGTGGGGGTCCCATTAGGTGATATAAGGATGATTCTAACCCCGTATCCTACCTGATTGGCTGCTCCATCAAAATAAGTTCTCCATAGGTCTTCCTTTACTTCCATCACCCCCTCATCAGGAAACTTAAATTCTCTTCTTTTTTTGGATTCTATGGCAAGGTCAGCTAAGTATTCAGCGATGGATCTCCCTTTGACAGATTTAGAAGTGACATATCTAATATCAAATTTGGCTAGCATCATGGTCCAACGCGAGATCCTACTGGTTAAGGTAAGTTTTTTAAAGAGGTATTTGAGTGGGCACGTTCGGGATATTAGGGTGACAGGGAAGGCTAACATGTAATGCCTAAGGCGATGTGTACACCACACCAAAGCCCAACATGCTTTCTCCAACGGTGAATAGTTCAACTCATACCCGGTCATTCTCTTAGGTAGTATATTGCTTTCTCCACACGCCCCTCTTCCTCTTCTTCGGTTAGCATGCACCCCATGGAATTCTCGGTTACAGATAGATATAGCAATAAAGGCTTCCCGGGTTTGGGAGGCGACAGAACAGGTGGGTTTTGAAGGTAGGTTTTAATCTTTTCAAAGGCTTTCTGGTATTGGTCATCCCATTCAAACTTTTCCCCTTTCCTCAACAACTTGAATAGTGGGTCACAGGTCATGGTGAGTTTGGATATGAAAAGGCTAATAAACTGTATTCTTCCTAAGAATCCCCACAACTCCTTCTCATTTTTGGGTGACAGCATTTCAGTTATGGCTTGAATTTTAGTCGGATCTACCTCAATCCCCCTCTGTGTAATCAGAAATCCCAATAATTTCCCCGTGGTGACCCCAAAAGTACATTTCTGCGGGTTTAATCTCATTCTGAATTTTCTTAACCTCTCAAAAAATTTCCTTAAAGCCTTTAAGTGCCCTTCCCTCTCTTTGGACTTCACTATCATGTCATCCACATACACCTCCACTTCTTTATGGATCATGTCATGTAGTAGGGTGGTGGCGGCTCTTTGATAAGTTGCCCCTGCGTTCTTAAGCCCAAATTGCATAACTCTATAACAATAAGTCCCACAGGGTGTGATAAAGGTAGCCTTTTCCCTATCCTTAGGTGCCATTAATATCTGATTGTACCCTGAGAACCCATCCATGAAAGATAAGAGTTCATGTTATGCCGTATTGTCTACTAACACATCAATGTGGGGTAAAGGGAAATCGTCCTTAGGGCTAGCCTTGTTCAGATCTTGAAAATCCACACAAACCCTAACACGACCATCCTTTTTAGGGATCGGTACAATGTTAGCGACCCGTTCTGGATACCCGGTGACAATCAAGAATCCAGCTCCTAATTGCTTTTCAACTTCCTCTTTCACTTTTAGCGCCCATCCAGGCCTCATTCGCCTCAATTTTTGTTTTATAGGTTTTGAATTTGGGAAGAGGGGGATATGATGTTGGACAATTTCTAGATCAATTCCTGGCATATCATCGTAGGACCATGCAAAGACATCTTTGAATTCATTCAATAAATTGATTAACTCTTTACTCTCCTCGTTACTAAGCGTGGAGCCAATGGAGACATTTTGTGGATTATTTTCATTTCCCAAATTAATTTTTAAAGTGCCTTCAATGATTTTACATGCAAATTCATTTTCTTTTTTAATTAATTTTTGCAATTCATCTGGTATTTCACTACATTCATCACATGCATCATAATCATTATGTGCAGTCGAGTAAGCAGAATTAGTCATATTCTCATTAACTTTCTTGGGAGCAATTACAACAGACATATAAATTGAAAGATGCCTCATTTGGGCCATTACAGACTCTGGGTGAGGGGGATACCTATCACTAGACTCAAAGACTCATTCCTTCTTGCTTTCTCCTCCCAGATCAGTGATGAAGCATTCTTCCAAATCCCCTGTCCGAGTAATTTCTCCCATTTCTTCTTCCTCTGGTTCTTTTTCCTGTTCTGACTTCTCCCCTTCTGCCTTTTCTTTGCTTTATTCTTCACCTTTTCTTTTCCCATCTTCATTCACACTTTCCCCAGTACTACCCTTTTCGATTCCTCTGTGTTCCTCTTCTAGCAGGTCTTTCATTGCCAAGCCATCTAGAGTACACACCTAATCCTGAATGGTGGTGGATTTTGCAAGCACTTGCAGGTAAGGGTCCTCATAGTCAGTGAAGTCATGTGCAAAGAAAATCTCAAACCCTGGCTTCATACATTTTTCCAATTTATCTAACCATGGCTCTGGGAAACCGCAAAATGGAAAATCCTCTCCTTCCTTGACGAAGTATCCATTGAGAGTTTTCGAGTAAGGTTCCATTGGTGTATCGGCCGATTTCTTCTTTTTCCTCATTTCTTCCCTTGTCGGTTGATATCTTATCCCGCGAGTATGAGCTTGTGAGATGATGTTCAGAAATTCTGGTAATCCTTGGTGCTTCTTACCCAGACCCATCCCCGGGAAGAATCCCATCTTTCTCATGATTCCGGCTACCAACGGACTTGCATACTGATCAAAGTAGAGCGGCAAGAACTATTTTGGCTTGCTATCCTCTATCACACTGATGAACTCAAATCCGCCCAAACTTGTCTCTTCTTCTTGCATCTGTACTTCCAAAATTGGGGCTCTAGATGACGCCTCAGACACGTTCATCCAACTATCTCCCAGAATATCACAAACCTTATTCTTCCAAATGTACTTGACCTTTTGATGGATGGTCGACGGGATGGAACCCACACTATCTATCCATGGCCTTCCCAGAAGCAGATTGAATGACGCAGGAATGTCGATGATTTGAAATTCGGTCTCCTTTTCCCCTGTTCTAATAAACATATTCAGAAAAATGATTCCCATAACCGCCCGCTGAGTATTGTCATAGGCCCTTACCTTTTCCTCCGATGGTATAAATGTGGATTCATCAAGCCCCATCCTTTTGGCTGTTCAGAATGGGTATACATTCAATGCAGACCCGTTGTCGACGAGATAAGCAGGAAAAGAATTTCCTAGACATTCAACGGTGGTGTGCAATGGCTTATTGTGAGCTAGTCCCCCAGGAGGTAAGTCAGCTTCGGTAAATGAGATAGCGGGAGTTGAACTCTTGTTGATCATGCCGACGAGATCCTCTAAGGTGATGTTGATGGAAACATCAGACTGATTGAGAGCATCGAGGACTGCTTATCTATGACGCTTGGAAGCAATTAATAACCCCCAAATAGTGATATTTGCCTGTGTCTTCTTCATCTGTCTCAAGACCCTATCTTCTTCTTCTTCTTCATTCAGTTTCCCTTTTCCCTTATCCAATTCCTGGCCTGGGTGATCTTCCTCGAGTTCGTGTGGTTTGAAATGCCTTCCTGATTACGTTAAATGACTGACCTCTTCTTTAAACCAAAGATCATGCTGTGCTTTAGTGACTTCCGGATTCTCTTCTTCTTTCTCACTTTCATACCAAAGATCCTCCTTAACTTTATTGATACCCTGACTATCATCCCCTTTTTACCAAATAGAGTTGTCATCTTCAGGTGCCCACTAATCCACAGTGGGAGCCTTTTCTATCACTTTTCACTTATTTATATCCGCCAGTCTATCCAAAGTGCAGATGTTCAAATCTCCCGGCATCTGGTAAATCTTTCTCGGACACCCCAATTCAGTGATCAATGTTGATGGGTCAAAAGTGCTTCCTTCTCTTTCTAAATAGTAAACTCTAGGTGGTGGCATTGCATGATGATTTGGGAGTGGATTCTTGGTGACGTTCGACGGATTGGCAGGAGGTTCAGATATTACCTTCTTATCTATCAGATCTTGGATTTCATGTCTCAACCTTAAGCATCGATTGGTTGAGTGTCCCTGTTCTTGATGGAATTTGCAGTATAAATCAGCTTTAAAATTTAGGGGTGGTGGGTTTGGCCTTGGCCGCAGTTCCAATAGGTGAAGGTGACCCTTTACTAGTAGCCTATGTAGAGCGGTGGACAACGACACTCCCAAGTCTAAAAACCTTCTCAAAGGCTTATCCCCTCCTCTCTTCGGGTAACTTCTGGCTATATCAAACTTTTTCTCTGGTTCACTTAATGCGTTCACGTCTGTAGGTCCTGAATGACCTCCTGAATGCCCTCCTCCTGTTCTATAATTCAGACGCCTATACCTGTTCACTGGTTCTTCTCTTTTGATCAACCCTTTTTGTATCGCATCCTCGATCCTAGTTCCCACATCGAACACTTCACCAAAGGTGTTGATGGATTAAAACTTCATCTTCTCTTGATAGACGGGCCGGATATTTTTCATCAGCATCCGAATTTGTTCTTTCTCGGTTGGCCTCTGTACCATTTTGGCAGCTTTCCCCCTCCAACGGCTTAGATATTCAGCAAAAGATTCCTTGTTCCCCTACCGGGTAGTCCCTAGATCTCTGACGGTAACATCCAAATCCTGATTATACTCGTACTGGGCTAAGTATGACTTGACAACCTCTTCCCAAATTCTGGTCTTACCAGGCTCTAATGTAAGATACCATGATAAGGCAGCTCTAGTTAAAGTTTGTTGAAACAAAACAGCCATCATGGTTGTGCTAAAGCCGCTTGGCTGAAAAGCCCCTATACATATCCTGATATGGCTACGGGGGTTTCCTGTCCCATCAAACTTATTGAACATAGGCATTTTGAATCCTGCAGGTAATACTTCATAAACCCCTTCATATAACCCTTCTAGTTCCAGTAAGTAAGTGTCTACTCCGTGGGCCTTTCGGACTACCCTTTCCAGTTTCTCTACTTTCTCGGTCATCAGCTTCTCTTTCTCAGCCCTCTCTTTCTCTATCTTTTCCTTTTCTGCCCTTGGCATTTCAGATCTTTCTAGATCATCGAACCAATCATCCTTCCCAACAGGCGGAGGAGGATCGACAACTGGCGACTATCGTGCTAGTGTTTCTAGCATGGTCATTATCCTTGTCATCTGACCTGCCTGCTGTTCCACTATGGCCCTCAATTCTGTTATCTCTCTTGCGTTTGCTTCTTGTGCCATCTCTGTTCTCACTAACCTTGTGGTAGAGTCTCTGTACCAAACTGTGTTTGTAGCTGATTCTAACTTTAACCTACAAATATATTTTATTCTTTTTATTTATTTGTTTAAATTTCAAAATCAAAGAAATTTTCTTTATTTTGTTATTTTGCTTGCAAATGCTTTTTAAGAAGTTTTCATGAATGGCCCATATGTCATGCGGATGCAAATGCATGTGTGCGTGTGTGCCTACTCTATATGCCAATGAAAGGAAATTCTAATCCTAGTACATAAACACATAAGCACATAAAATCCTCACCCATGTTAAGTGCGCCGACTTCTCCTTTCATTATGATCCTTATTACCCCTTTAAAGTTTGAAAATTTTAGAATTTTTGAAATGCATGTGTCAAGCACTTCCCTAGATGATGGGATCTTTCAAATTCTTAAGATGCTTTCCTTTGAAAGTAACAACATTTCTCAACAAAAGATGATTGGGTTGAAACTTTGCTTTGAAAAGCATTTCTTCCAAAAACAATTCTCAAAAATTTTAGATTCTTCCTTCAAAGATGAGGATGTACAAATATACCTCAACAAGGGTTGATGTGGAATTTTAGTCAAAAGTAAACTCCAAAGTTTTTTGAAAGAGCGGTTAAATGCTTTGGGTCAAAGATGGCAAAAATCCGTTTGCTTTTAAAGATGGATTTAAAATTCTTTGGGTAGAAGGATCACATGATCGGATTATCACCGTACTTTTCATGAATTCGGATACATACAAGGTCAATGGTGCTTAGCTAAACATGATATAAGAGATGTAACCTTATAATCAAAATTTGGCACGTTCTCAAATGTCATAGGACATGAAGAGGAATTGCTCAAAAGTGATTAAGAGGCTACATATCTTTTATCAAGTAAGCATTGTCATCATCTCAAATAATCCATTTTGGGCATACAATAGCTCCCTAGCACATAAATCCTAATCAAGAATTGATTTCCTGAGATTTGAAGGGTTCTATGGAAGCTATCATGCAAAAGGCCGAGTTTTGGTCAAATAAGGGACCCTTGACACACACCCGATAGGATGCTTTATATACCAACACATGGTACGAGATCAAGGGTGATCACACAGTCCCATGATGGATTTACCTACCGGGTTGCCCAGAGACTCCAAGGTCATAGTTCCGTGCAATCAACTGGCGAGACATGCAAGTGCAATGCGACGGGCACACAAAAATTAATTAATTCGATTAAAAGGATGCTTTCAAGTCTAATCCTCGAGTGAACCCAAAATCAGAAATTCTAGTCTGCGAAACCAGAGATTCTGGGTTCGATCCCCAGCAAAGTCGCCAGATTATGGATACGGGTATTTGGGCCCACTTTTGTTTAAAACATTTTCAAATTTCAAAACAAATTCAAATACGAGTCGCCACTTAATTTTTAAAAGGAAAATTAAGAAACCATTTTAAAAACAAACCGATCTTTTGCGAAACCAAAGATAAACTGGGTCCGGGGATTATGGAATGAAAGGGGAAGGAGCCCGGTGAACTAAAACATCCCCTTTCATCCTATCTCGTGATAGCCTCTACTCAACATCCTTTTTAATCGAATTATTAATCTAAGCATGCCCTCAACTAATACATATATACATATACATGACAAAAGCATGTCTAAAAGGGTGTAAGATTGCTAACGACAAAATATCATTCGTAAGCCACGTAATTCAAGTAGCAAGCAATATGATATGCAAATAGGGAACTAGGAAACATACCCGGGATCCCATCGCGAAATAGAAACTTGCAATGCATACAAGAATAGAAATCCTAGGAAAGATGTCTCTAATCCACATATACACATAAGTCAAGACCTAAGCTAAGGTGTCGCACATGGAGTTTAAAATCAATTAAAATCAAAGAAGTAAATCAAACTAGAGAAGGAGTTGAGAAATTGTACCTCAAATGCGCTACAAAACGAAGATTAGTACACATGCCTTGATCAAAGATATCAAATAATCAACCCTAAGCTTCTAGCTTAAATCTATCAAGCATGGAAAGAACTGACCTATTTATAGATTCCTTCTAATTAGTTGAAAACATATCATCTCTATAGATATGCAAGTCTCAACTATGAGCCCATGCAATGTCCATATAAAGGTAGCATGATCCCAACATGATTATGAGAAACTCACAATTAGGTTCAATTAAGGACAAAACAACCTAGAGCTAGATCCTAACTACAAGCATCAATATACATGAATGAATGCATGTATATGAACAAGAATGAGATATGAATTTATTCACTAATTTGGATCACTTAGCCTCTGAATTTAAGCTAAATTATCATTATTCAAAATATGATTTGGGTGCCAAGACATTAAAAAACCATTTACGTTAAAATCAATGAGACTAGACAAAAATAGTGACTGTTTCTCATAAATTACAAAGAGCAGACCTGACTTTCAAAGATAAAAAAAACCATGCTTCCAACAGTTGGAGCTTAATGATTTTTGGGTATGATATGCCTCTATGAGTCTCGTTTCTAACCCAAAAAGAACATTAAGGTTTGAACGGTTAGATCTCCGGGAATGAAGAAAACACTAGGCATCACCCAGGAATTTTCAACTCTCTATCCAGAGATTTTATGTGATTTTCTAAAAATAGTAAATAAATGAGAAACACTTAGATCTTTTTAAGGTATCTTCCTAACACATTGAAATACTTAGAAAAAATTATTTTGGGTCAAGAAAGTTCTATTAAGGTTCTGATTTATAAATTTTAAAACGGACTTACTGTTCTGAAATTTTGGACAGAGAGTTGCTTGTTTTGAAATCACAAGACCAAACCATCTTAAACATGGAATTTCATCAAAACAAAAATCACAAAGGTACTTAAATGAGTTATGAACATCCTCCAATTGGTCTCATCCAATTCCAATGAACCATGATTTTATAAAAAAAATCTTTGATCACAGTTGGTTTATGGATTCACTGTACCTTTGTTGAATTGGCGTTCATATTTTGAATCAAACTTGATCCATGATTCTAGAAAGAACTAGGATCAAATATGACTATGATTTTTGGAATAGTGATGAAATGTAAAGAGATCCATATACTTAGCCTTAATGGATCTCTATCATAGATCTCATAGTTGAAGATCTAGCAAGAGAATCCTAAGTCTTACCCAATCTTATGAACCTTGGAATATAAACTATGAAAATCTACATATAATTCCTCTCTCAAACATATGATCCTTGAGGAATGTAGAACCATGACACCTTATTCTCCTCTCAAATTAATGGTCCTTGGAGACTAAATGAGACCCAAATCTACATGAACCTCTATGGAATATAGCATGAATCCCATAAGATTTTTAGTAATGAGGTTCAAATCATGAGTTGAGACTTGAATCTCACTAACTATGTGTAGACATGACTATGGCTTTCCTTAATCTCCATATGAAACATGAGACCACTAGAAACTAGGGAATTGAATTAAAAAAAAGGACTAAAATGAATACATAAAGTTTTATGAATTTCAAAAGAAAATAGAAATGAAGAATCAAAGTCTACTTAGAGAAATTGGAATACAAATTCTTCAAAACCAAACTTTTTTTAAATCCAAGGCATCAATTAGATCCAAATTAATGAAATATTATGAGATTCAATCACAAATTCTAAGTGGTGTGTGATGAAATGAGGTAGGAAGAGAGGTTTTGAAAATGTGTAAAGACCCTAGAACTATGAATTTGTGATTGAATTTGCCTAATTCTTCTAAGGATTGAGAGGTTACCTCTATGACCTCAAGGATTTCTTCTATTTCTTGTGAAGCTCTTCTAAAAATCTTCTCCAATTCTTTAAATTCTTCAAGAAAAACTCCCCTTTCTTCTCTCAATTCTCTCTCTCTCTATTGTATAACTCTTGTATATCTCAATTTTGATTTCAAAGTCAAGTCTAGCACCCATTAATGGAGATGAATGTCTGTTTATATAGACCAACATTACAAGGTTAAATGGGTAAATTCGGGTGAAAATCCATGTGCAAAGTTTTCTTCTAGAACATGTGAGAAAAGCAGTATGTTACAGCGCACGGCACTCGACGACTTGCTACGGCACTTGCTGAGTGTCGGGCGTCATTCACTGACTGTCGAGCGGCACTCAGTGAATGCCGGCACGGCACTCAGCGAGTGTCGCCGGCTTCGCCCGGCACCGCGGCTAACAGAATTTCTGCCTTCTTTTTAATTTTCAAAATATGTATTAACACAAACCTAATTATTAGTAAAGTATATACTAATGCACTTATATTTGTAATGTACTTCATTAGGGTACATCCATATGCATAGTATATACTTTAATATATCATTTTATATATTTCTTTTTTTCTTTTCTTTTCTTCTATCCTTTTCTCTTTTCTTTTCATTTTCTCTTTTTTAGGATAAATCCCTAGACTGACTTTCTCATACGTTTTTCAACATTCGGGTTTCTACCGAATACCCAATTTTTCCTTCTTTTATTTTTGATTTTTTTTTAAACTTGATTCAAAGAATCTTTGAAGAATTTGAATTCTCTAGAAAAACTTCGAATTTCACCGGTCATCGTCATCATCAGCTTTTTAGAGGCAACCAATCCCTGGACTTGACTTTTGGTCAAAATCGGGGTGTCTACAATATCCAACATGTCATGTAAGAGCAGAATAAGAAACCGGTACTTGATTGTAATCTTGTTGATGGCACGACTATCCACACACATCCTTCAACTTCCATCTTTCTTAGGCATTAAAAACGTCGGTATGGTACATGGGCTCATGTTCTCTCAAATAAAACCCTTGTGTAGTAACTCTTCTACCTTTTCTTGCAAAATCTCATTCTCCTTCAGACTCATCCTATAGTGTGGAAGATTTGGAAGACTAGATCCTGGCATGAGGTCAATAAAATGTTGAATATCCCTTATGGTTTGCAATGCATCCGGTAGATCCTCAGACACCAACTCACTGAACTCCTCCAAGAAGGCTTGCACTTTGTCAGGCACTATAGTGGTTGTAGTAGTGCTAGGATCAGGAACAAGCCCTCTCACCACCATGATATGAATTTCTTGTGCATCTTTCACTTCTGTCATAAGATCGAGCTCTGAACTAACCATAGTAAGAAAGGAATTCCCTTTCACTTTAGGAACATTGTTAATAATAGAGGTTGACTTCATAGGAGACATGGCAATTTTATGGATTCCCTAATTGAACATATAGACATTATCTCTACCCTTATACATGAAATCTACATCAAATTGCCACGGTCTTCCCAATAATATATTACTAGCATCCATATCAACAACATCACAAATAATTGTATCTCCATAGTATTTACCTACAGAGATAGGAACATGACATATCTCGGTTACTTTAACCATCGGCCCTTTCTTGATCCATCCAATGCTATAAGGTGATGGGTGCTCCTCTGTTGGAAGTGACACAAAATAAATTTGTGCGCTCTTGTGCTACGTTCAAGTGTAAAAGATCATGCAAGTAGTAAATTCGGTAAGACCAGGTCGATCCCATAGAGAAGGTGATAGCATACTAACTTAGACTAATCTCAAAAGAAAAATTAAAAATCAATGATTTAAATGAAATGTAGAACACGAAGTTCCACAATTAACAACTACTGCAATAAAACAAATAAATTAAATTAGCATTTGACTAATTAACTAAGCAGATCTTAAAACGGGTTTTTACTTTATAATAAAAGGCGTTGGGTTCACACAAGTCCACAGTGATCTAGCCATCTACCATGCACATTCATTATCTCTCTATAGAGTACATCCCTCTTCAGTATTCTGTATTTTCCTAAGATAAAGAATCAATAGTCCTTTCATGACCGAGGCTATCTCATCACAATTAATTTAAAATACTCAAAAGACGATTTAAAACAATGGTTTCGACTCGCACCCTCAATGGTGTTAGCATTCAAGGTGGTTTGCAAAAGTCATTGGAGAAAAGGCCTTAAGGCTTTAAGTTTACACATCTAAACAATAGAAAGTCATGGAATACTTTAAAGGATCATCTCAGTAATTACGTGTTCGATCGATTGAAGTGCTCTTGATCGATCTAATTGCATCATCCTTCAATCGATCGAAATATTCTTCGATCGCTTGACTGGGCCATGGTTCGATCGATCAAAATAAGTTCGATCAATTGAACACTAAACTACGCTGACATTATTTTAAGTGCAAAAAAATTGTTTTTTTTAAATCATTCTAAAATTGTATGTTACGTGATATTGCAATGAAAAAGATCAAGGGTGCTATGTGTGAAGTATGCGTGTAAATGTCTATCTACTGTCTACCCCCAAAATAGCTATGTCCGCATTGGGTGATTTTCAAACTAAAGTAGATAGATTTCACCTGATTGGCAGCAATAGAGCAAGCAACAGCAGTAGCAACCTGTTGAAAGACGTACAATCTCCAAAGACCAGAATCAAAAGATATGGCAATATATAAGCAACAAAACCTGGTCTAGAATTACACAATAACCCATCATTATAATGTAAATAAGCAAACAAAACTAACAGGCAGTGACTGAGTTGTTAATGCAGAAGTAATAAATAGGGAAAGAGGAGAGAAGACAAAATAAAATGAATACAGCAAAAATCTCGCTCGCTCATCTAGAATATCCTAGTCGACCTCAACCAGGTCATTGATAGTTGGATCGGAGGGATGGGTCTGAGATGCAGTCATATGGATGTTAGTAGTAGTAGCGGCACTCCCATCTCCACCCCCAGCAACTACTGGAGCAGTCGCTGGGTCACTCGTGGTCAAAGTAGATGGTGGAACTATGATCTTGCTAAGCTTTGTCTAGTCATTGAGACCATTCCCGAACATTAAGAAGATTGGCTTGGAGTTGGTCACTGCATTTCTAAGCATCTTGACCGATCGTGGTCAGGGTAGCATCGATCTGGACCAGAGCAGCATCATTTGTGACCACCTCGGCCTCCATCTTCTCTAAGTGCCTTTACCTTGGCAATATTGGTTCAAAGCCAGGCATCTCGGGCAATTACCTGTGCCCAAATCCCCTTACCAAGTTCATATTTCACTTTGGCCATCTCAAGAAATTTCACTGCTTTTGCCTGGGTAATACGATGAGTGTCAGCCACTGTCTGAATAAGAGAGGCCGATTGGTCCATAACACGGCATCCTGGCTGTCATGACCCATCCTGCTAATGTGCGGAAATAGGACACGTGGCATGCATCAAGGCTTATCCAGTTCATTAAAGTGTGAATAGCAACGGAAGCATAAGTAGAATTCTTTAAATCATAGTTACAAAAAAAGTTTTGCCATTTGGAACACTTCCCAAAAGAATTCAATTCTGAAAATAGAGGTCCAGTCGACTGTATCGTGAGTCTAGTCGACTAAAGACCTAAGCAGAAGGGTTTTGAAAAGTTCACCAGCCCGTCCAGTCGACTGTGACTGGGGTCCAGTCGACTGGGGCCTTCATTTTTCAGTCGACTGACTCGTCCCAGTCGATTGTGTCTCTAGCAGAATCAAAATCCACATTTTCCATCAATTGTCCAGTCGAGTGAAGCATGATCCAATCGACTGGATTTGCCACATTTAAAAATAGTTTGCGAAATTGAATAGTGGTCCAGTCAATTGAACAAGAAATCAGTCGACTGATTCCTGACAGACTGATGAATACACTACAGAATCCAATCTAAGGATCTCTAAACCAAAACCAACACAACCACAATCATAATACAACGATTTAAACATAATTATAGGTGTTCAAACACAAGATTATAGTACTATCAACTACTCCAAAGTTCTATTACAACATATAAGAACTCCCAAATCCTAATACAAGTTTAGGAGAAGAGAACAAAAGATATAAACAAGTGTGGTTCCCGTCGTCTCATCGGCCTCACTCTTCATACTTCTTCTTGTCTTTCTTTTTACCTGCAATGGAGTAAATCTCCACTGTTCAGCTATATGCTGAGTGTACAAGTTCTAGCATATGCAATATAAGACAAACCATGCTTTAATCTCATAAATCATATCAATAGTCTCTAGGGACAAAAATACGCTTTCATCCGGTAGCGGCAAGTCCAAGCCTTAAACCGCGATGTCAATGGCTAGTCCAAGCCTATAACCATTACATCCCCAAGTGCCCTGGCAAGTCCAAGCGTTAAACCATGCACAGTAGTCGTCGCTACTAAAATTCTCAAACATCGAGAAGCTTACTCTGGCATGAATTTATATAAGTCTCCCCTTTGACCCACATAAACAACTCAATGTGCTCGCATAAACTTAGACATGTTTTTCACAATTAAGCGCGTGCATAATTAACGGGCCTAAGATTAACACATGAATTTTACCCGGATCACAATTTTGTCATCGAAATATAAAACCTGTATTTCTCTATATTTCACAAATTAGAACTTCACACCTCGTGCGATTTCCTCCAAACTTTGAAGGATCGTCTAGAAGGCCAATTAAACGTCGAATCTTAGATTTGGGGTGATTCCTACAAATTTATACTTGTTTTTCCCATATTTCTAGATATTAGATTTTTACAAAAGTTTTCCAAACATGGCCTAATGACTATCAAAACGTGGGTCTTACCTCCACGAGAATCTGGAGAAAATCTGACGGACGAAAGGTCGCCGATCGTTGTTACAAAGCTCGAGGAATCAAATCTCCTTTTCTCTCTCCTCTCTAATGATATTTTATAAAGTTTGGCAAATGAAATTCTCAACCCCATCTATTTATAGACAAACTTCTCAGAATTTGCGTTTACCTCCCCGCGAGTCCTCAAAACTTCTAGTTATCACCCGAAACGTCGCATACGTCCATTTTATAACTTTTCGAGTGAAAATTATAAATATTAGAAGTTTTTGACTAATTCTCGTTTGGGTCCAAAATTACGTTCGGAAACTAAATGCTTTGGAATCTCTACACAACCTACCTTTTATATAACGTGACACTCACGTTCTCACCATAGTTCTCAAAATGTTCTACAGTGATAACAAGAATACCAAAAATTATGCTACACAGGTATAATTTACTATTCATAAAATACCATAAAGTCAAATAACATTTAAATCACATAAATGTCATTTACCCATGCCAATGCAACATGAAGTACCAAGTTCTCGTGTCTTTACTGACACCTCACAGTTGACTCACAGTCAACCTCCAACCAATTATCAATTAACATTGATAACTCACAGATTTAATTATGCATGATAACACTTATGAAATTTTGGTACGGGTGTGACACCGGAAGCCATTGCCAAATCTCTTTTAGCAATATAAGCTGCCCGACAGAGAGTGAGTGGTTAAGGAGAGTGGTCAAGGCAGCATTAACCTCAGCAGTTGGAGGGAGACCGTTGAGGTCCTTGGTCGCCAACCCGAGGACAAGGTCCTTCATCCTTTGAAGGCTTGAGGGCGTGGATGCTTCGGGCTCAAAAGAACCCAGATCAAATGCCTCATGTCTAGATGAGCGAAGAAATCATCAAAGGGTATAAACAGTTTTGGACCCAGGGGAATATCTTATTCAGAAAACAACAAGGAAACCAAAATTGAGAGTTAGCAATCGATATAGCATACAAAGAAATGAATTGAGGCCAAGCGGTGAAAAGCATAGCTACTTGAATGGGCGACGGAGTGGGTAAGATCGAGGCATCTTGAGAGATGACGGTCGAAGATGTTGAAGCAACAGCCCCCGAGTCCAATTCCAGGGCTGGGGTTAAGTCCGCTGGGTGACTCAAATCGGGGAAAGAACCAATAGGCGCCTCTGTTGAAGCCTCAGCAGTGGTGCCCATTGCTAACTGAGTGTTGATGATGAGATCGGCCATAGGGGATTAATCCACATTAGTTTGAGTTAATTCCCCTCTAACTTCAGTAGTATTTGGATTGGCCATGACAGTCTGCTCTGCATCTCTTAGGGCCGATTCCTCTACAATACTTGATTCAGCCCAATCGATCAAATCATCACTACTAGTCCAACCCAAGGCTATAGTAACAGTCTGTTTGACCTCTTCTGTAATGGTGCCTATGGTTATCGCATTTTTTCCTACCCACAGCTTTTTTTAAAGATCTTTTCCAAATTCAAATTCAAAATGAGTTGCCACTTAATTTTTAAAAGAAAAATTAAAAAACCATTTTAAGACTAACTGATCTTTTACGAAACCAACGATTAACTAGGTCCAGGGATTATGGAATGAAAGAGGAAGGAGTCCGACGGACTAAAACACCCTCTCTCATCCTATCTCGTGATAGGCCTCTACTCAACATCCTTTTAATCAAATTAAAAATCTAAGCATGCCCTCAACTAATACATATGTATATATATATTACAAAAGCATGTCTAAAAGGGTGTAAGATTGCTAACGATAAAATATCATTCAAAAATCACATAATTCAAGTAGTAAGCAAGATGATGCGCAAATAGGGAACTAGGAAACTTACCCGGGATCCAGCCGCGAATTTTTAAATGTGTAATGCATACAAAAGAATAAATCCTAATAAAAGGGTCTCTAATCACATATACACACTTAAGGCAAAACTTAATTCTAAGGTGTCGTACAAGTAGTCGAAAAGCAATAAAATTAATAAATAAATGAACTAGAGAGGAGTTTTGAGAAATCATACCTCGATAGCGCTACAAAACAAACAGTTAGTCCAAATGCTTTAAACAAGATACATTTATTGAATTCCTAAATAATAAATCCTAACCTAAGATGAATTCTAATTTCAAGTATCAGTCTATATGGATGAATGCATATGGACATATGAATATGAACGAGATAAAGCTATGAACTATTCATTGATTTGGATCATTTAACCTCTGGATTTAAGCATTAACTAATCATTATTGAAGCATCGTTTGAACCTTAACTCATGAAAATATCATTTGAGCCATTATTCACAAGATTGGCCAAAGTTGTGACAGGATTTTGAAAAGTGCTGAGAGCAGATCAGAGCTTCAAAGAAATAAAAGGCATGATTGCCATAGTTTTATCTTGGTGATTTTTGGACACTAGATGCCTCTATGAGTCTAGTTTTTAATCTAAAAATAAAATCAAGGTTTCAATGGTTAGATCTCTGGGAATTAGACAAATACTAGACGTCACTCAGGACTTCATAACTCTCTGTCCAGAGTTTTTGTATGATTTTCTAAAAATAGTAAAAACATCAGAAACACTTAGATCTTTTTAGGGGACCTCATTAACACATCAAACTTCATATAAAAAATTATTTGGGGTCACAAATGCTTGATTAAGGTTCTGATTTACTCATTTCAAAAAGGTGTTGCTGTTCTGAAACTCTGGATAGATCGTTATTGTTTCCTAAAACTCATGACCAAACCACTTAAAACATGGAATCTCACTAAAACAAAAATAGCAGTGGTAGAACTTTGAGTTATAGACACTTTCCCGTTGGTTTCATTCAGTTCCAACGGTTCGATGTTTAACTAAAAATCTTTGATGAAAAGTGGTTGATGAACTCACTGCATCGTTTGTTCAAGTTCATCTTTGTTGGTTAACCCCAACTACTAAACCAAGAAGTTAGGCTTAAACCAAACCACTTCTCCTACCATTTGATGGTCATTTGAGACTAAGGACATTTATACTTGTGGATTTTAATAAAGTATGAAGAGACTTCATAAAACCTCAACACAATGAATCTAAACCATGAATATAAGTTTAGACTCAAATTATTCTTCCTACCATTTGATGGTCATTGGAGTCTAAGGATACTTAAACTTGTGGATTTTAATGAAGTATGAAGAAACTTCATAAAACCTCAAAGTAATGAGTTCAAACTATGGTAAAATTTCAAACTCATTAACTCAATACACTAATATCAACTTTAATCCCCTCATAAATCATGAGTTTATAAGAGTACTAGGGGTTTTTTAAAAGATTCAAGTAAGACATTGAAAGTCTTATGAATCTTAAGAAATAAACATAATCAAGAGGAAGGAGACCAAAGTTCTACTTCAAAATTTATTTAAGCTTTAAAACCTAAGCTATTTTGATCCAAACTCATGAAATGAAAGTTCAATCACAATATCGGTGGTGTGTAATGAAATGGGGTAGGAAGAGAGTTTTTGAAAATGTGCAAAGATCCTAAAAGAATCTAAATATTGTGATTGAACTACTAAATAAACTAATTATTCTAGAGTTTACCTCTAATTATCCTCAACTCTTTTGTTGCTTTGGGACCTTCCAAATGACGATCAAGCTCTTCTTCTAGCTCCTTCTTCTAATTCTACTTCTCTCTTAATTTAGAAAGTATTTGAAGGAGAAACAATATTGGGATCCTAACATTCTTTATTTCAAGTCAAAGAGAAGATCCCTTGAAATGGGATATTCACCTCTCTTATATAGGCAAACTTTGAGAGGGTATTCTAGTAAATTCACAGCAAGAAACCCTAATTCTGATGTCCTTTTAAGGGTAAAAGCGTACTATCTCATAGCTGGCAGTCATAAAACTGCGACACTCACTGGAGATGGAAGCGGCACTTGGTGAGTGCCGGAATGGCACTTGATGAATGCCGCAATGGCATTCAATGATTGCCGCTCCGGTATTCAGAGAATGTCGCGGACAACTCCAATGACTGTCACTTTCTATGGAAATCCAATTTTTCATGGCATTTGGTGAAATTCGCGGTATTCACTAAATGTCGTCCGGCACTCCATAGAGTGTCGCAACGGTAGCTCGTGACTGCCGCAACCCTCACCATGTGCCATTTTCTCCTATTTTCCTTTTTTCTCTCTTTTTCTTCTTCTCTCTTTTTTTTGTCTTGAATTGAAAGAGCATTCGGAAGAGCTTGAATCACCTTTGGAAGTCCTAGATTAGTCGGGCATTTGTCATCATCGGATCTTAGAGGTAATACTCCCCTAAATTTGGCGTTAGGTCAAAATCGGGGTGTCTACAGTGCATGTGGGTAAGTCCTCTGATACCCACTTGTTCAGCTTCAGGCGCGCCGGTTAGATCATCATTTTGATCCCTAATAGGCAGGGACAAAGGGGGAATGACGCGAAAAGGGGTCGGGCCCGTCTCTGCTATCTTTTCAAGAATGGCACAAGCCCGTTCAGTTGGAGTGGGTACTTGGATAGGAGGGGGGAGCAGTCCGGGTCCGGACTGGTGGTGACTAATTGATTGGATCTATAGTTGGCGCATCCTACTTAGATGCCTCATCCACCAACTGAAAGGGGACCCATGTAACACCCCGTATTTTCCTGATATAAATATTCATTTTAAAAAAAATGTTAATGAGGTAACCTGAATTTTTATGTGTTATTAACTGGCTGTGAGCATTTATATTTTTGTGATAATTAATTGTCTGTGTGTATTTATTTTAATTATTATTAATTACTGTGTGAAATTTTGTAAAGCTAAGTGGTGGAGTTAAGTTGTAAAAGTTTAAGTTGAACAAGTTATTGAAGAGTTGATATGTTTATTTTTTATAAGTGATTATAGGTCCGTGAATGTGTTAAATTATGTTTTTAACATTTAAATTAAGTACCAGGGTCATGTACACCCATTGTTCTACTCATTTTAGTACTTTAGAATATATTTCGGGCCCATATGAAGCATTTCTGTGAGATCTTAAGCCAAAAAATGGGATTTATATGTATGAGTGTTATAATATATATGTTGTTTGTGTATTACATGTATATACATAGATAACATATCATAGGATTAGTTAAAATAAAAAAAATAAAAAAAGATAAAGAAAGAGAGCAGCCACCAAGAAGATAGAGAGAGAAGAAAAAGAAGGAGAGAGAGAGAGAGAGAGAGAGAGAGAGAGAGAGAGAAGAAGAAGAAGAAGAAGAAGAAGAAGAAGAAGAAGAAGAAAAGGGAGGAAGAAAGAGAAGGGTCTCGGGTTCGTGGGCACGTGTGGAATCGCGGAGCATTCGTTGTTGTCGATTTTTTTTTCCAAACTTGGTGAGTTAAATATGTGTATCCGAGTATATATATACACGAATGTTTATATGTATACGGGAGTAAATCAAACTCTTACATGTTTAATTTATGGGTTGGGGTTAAATTTTTTATTTGGATGCACATTGTTGTTTTCGAATTAATATAGATTTGTTTTTCTTTCCTTCGTGTGACTTTGTGATCATGACGTTGATATATTCATAAATGCTATGCGAATAATAATTTGATGAACATGTATGTGGGATGCTCTGGATAAATACCGAAATTTATGTGAAATTCATTTTTTTATTCTAACAGTTGCTAAAACTTCAGAAAAATATTCGAAAATCGTGGCTTAGAATTTTAGCATTCTGTCCACCTATCCTATGTAAAACGTGATTCTTCACACTTTTCGTGTTTTAAGTGTTTCCTAATTCCACACCGTTTGGGCTATAAAATTAGATTATTGTAGCAGTTTTAATAAGATTAAAACGTGTTAATTGTCTAAATTGATTTATGTGTTGAGATGAACTTGTATCCGTAAGTATGAGATAGCGTGAAATTACGTTGAGATGTAAGAATTCTCATCTAATGTTGAGTTTCGTGAATTTGTGAATGTGTGACCATCTGTGTGAAGTTTGTCTAATAGAAGTTAATATTAGGAAATCCTTTAGTGTTCACCACTGCTGCTTATGATTTTAGGCGGCGACTTCGTGGATGACCTATCCTTGTGTGATTAGACGACGACTACGTGGATGACCCATCTCTTCATTTTTAAGCCTTATGCCCAGCTTTTTGGTCTATTTCATGTATATTTAGACATTATTTATTGACGTCAAGAACGTAAGGACTAGCCTTTCGGTGTATACTCAAATCCCAGTGATACCCCATGGGAGTTGGGACTGGAGTGGGAGTTAGCATTACGTTAGAAGACACATGAGATATATGTGTAGGCTGAACCCTGGATGGGTGGCCGAACTGGTGAACATTAGGTGAAATTAAATAAAACACTTGTGGTGTTTAAATTTGCGGTTATACATTGTATTGTAATTCGTTATATCTTGTTGTAGTCGAATCCTAGAAATTATTAATCGCCATATCAAACAACATTTGTGTGTATCTGTTAGTTTAAAATGTAGCCTTGTATGTGTAACGTAATACTTTTCGGGAACGTTGTGATTTAATAATAAACAGGACCAGATTAGTAAATTAGATAATTTGGTCACTTAACTTCACAATTGAAGGCCATTTCGCGTAAATTGAAGTAAAACGACAATCCAAGCAACTTTTATGCTTTACATTTTTCCTAAAAACATCGTCTTGATACTGTTTTAATCTATTTTTTGAATTAGCTAGCTAAATAGCACATGTTTAAGAGCTGAAGTTTAATAATTGATTTCTAACTTACGTGTTTAGAATCAATGAACGGGTATGCATAACTTAGCTTGGAAATTTCATTCTGAACATCTTTCGTGTTTTAAATTTTGTCTAATTCCAAATCCTTCTTGGAGATAAATTCATTTCCATGAGCAGCATCCAAATTGTGATTTTTGATTATTGTACTAACTTCTATTTCTACAGGATGGTACGCCCACTAATGTGTTTGCAGG
This sequence comes from Hydrangea macrophylla, assembly GCA_033977485.1. Classification (NCBI taxonomy): domain Eukaryota; kingdom Viridiplantae; phylum Streptophyta; class Magnoliopsida; order Cornales; family Hydrangeaceae; genus Hydrangea; species Hydrangea macrophylla. The sequence goes on along the minus strand of CM066984.1, from coordinate 8,022,182 downwards.
TGTCACGCCCCGGAGCAGCATAAATAGAGAAAAATAAATTTCCTTTATGGGTCCATAAGGAATGACAGGTGAAAGTCACTAATAATCCACACCACGCAGTACTAGTCCCAAAAGAACAGCAATAGTAAACAACTGAAGATAAAAATCACTGTACTAGCTATTACAAAACATCAGAGTGTGGTCCACAGGATCACAACAGGTCTGAAGACAACAAATGCCCAAGTACCCGCTAACAAAAGGTTCAACAGAATAACTGAAATATAAAACTAGTCATAACTCCTTCAGCCTTCAACTAGCATACGGATAGTTCTCAGCGTAGTAATCTTCCCTGGCGTAAACGTCATTGGTGGGGCCCTCCTCTGGATAACACTCATCAGTGTACTGATCATTACCTGCAGAATAAGGGGCATGATAGTCTGGACGGGGAAAGTCCAGGCAATAAAAGGCCGTCAGCTTACTGAGAGCTGAGTGAGAAACAACTAACAGGGTACCAGTTATCTGAAGTAAACACAAGCTTATGAAAACACGAGTTAACATCTTATTATAACCATATCTTGTTTCTTTATTTATCTATGTAAACCGACCCTTAACGTCTTGTTAATCGAATACCGAACTCAACATATTCTGATTTCAGGAACAGACTCAATCGCTTAACTCTAGGGATATACCCTTATTCTGTCCATCGCTTTTAAGAGCAATATATCCTGCTCACCGCATGTCATGGACTCCACGTCAGTCTGTCCCCAGCTTTTAAGAACAATGGTCCTGTTCACCGCATTTCAGGGATATAACGTTTCGAACAAGGCATATCAATCTATTGCCACGACTCAACGTCATCTACTAGTGATCCCAGCTCACCGCTTTTAAGAACAATGATCCTGTTCACCGCTTTTAAGAGCATATCATAGATCATCCAGTCTATCTTAGGACTATTGGGTCCAGCTCACCGCTTTTAAGAACCATGTATCCGGTTCACCGCTTTTAAGAGCATAACATGACCAATCGTCCATCCACGTACCATTCCCAGAACTTACCAAACCTACTTACGTTCCATTCTACATCGACACATGATAATTCCCAATGTGGCCTGACTACTCTGAATGAAAGAAAACGGACATCGAACTCACATCAGAATCAACACGTCACCCATGTCTTCATGTTACTTTTTATTTATCCATTATCCATAAATCTTTGGTGTCCCATTACTCCTGTCTTACCCACAGTCGCATACTGGAAGTCCGAATTAGAAATTGAACAACTAAACCTCTTATATAATAAACAGGCAAAGGAATCCATGTTCTGATCATGCCAATCGATTGGGATAGTGATCCAATCGATTGGGACAAAAATTGATGTCAATCGATTGAGAAACATGGCAATCGATTGAACATGTCAATCGATTGGAATCCTATCCAATCGATTGAGATACAACTGATATCAATCGATTGAGATTATGTCAATCGATTGATACTACGTCTTCTCCAGCAGATTGCAAAAACAGCATATATAAACGTAAACCACATGCATTTAACCCATCTAAGCTTCATAATAACTTGCATAAACATCACATAAAGGGACCAAGTGAGTTAGAAACTCACCTAGGGTGCGTTTGGGTGTGTTTAAGCTTGAAACCAACTTCTCTCTCTCTCTCTCTTTCTTCCTTCTCTGTCCAGCCTTCTCTCTCTCTGTCTCTTCCTTCCGTCTTTCTTCTTCTTTCTGTTTCTCCTTCTTCTTCTCTCCCAACTGCCAAGGTAGTGTGTGTGTGTGTGGAGTATGTATATATATAGATATATAGATAGATATAGGTATATCTCTCAAGAGGTATATCTCTCTCTCTCAAGGGTTTGAAAACAGCCCCAAGGCCAATAAATGAAACATATATATAGAGGGGAGAGAGTGCCACACGTTTAAAGCTCAAGAAAAGAAGAAAACATTTCTCAGCTTATGTCAATCGATTGAGACACAAGTCAATCGATTGGCAACAGATATTTGTAGTCAATCGATTGGAAACAATGGCAATCGATTGAGATAAATGGCAATCGATTGGGATGTCGACACGTAGTCAATTTTAGTCGGTCTGATGGCAATCAATTGGGAACATGCCAATCGATTGGTATTCAAAAAATGTCAATCGATTGGGAATATGTCAATCGATTGGTATCCAAATTTCACCAAAGGAAAGGTTTATACAAGTATAGAAATGAATTACCAGGTCTTATTAATATACCAAAATACAGGGTATTACAGCAGGTATTGGCCTACCATAGCTAAGAAGGGTAAGTATTTATTCAGTTTAGTTCGGGTAGGAATCATATGGCCGCCACATAAAAGGGAAACTACCCCTTGTTCTGTTATGTGAGCAGAACTACTTTCCTGCCTGATCTTTCATATATTGTTGTTGTGTTGGCTGAAGGGGTCATGAACGATCCTTAAGATTGTGTGTGACTAGCGTTATTTAACTCATACCAGTCATATGACTGACCCGGGTGTGTTATGCATTCGGGTGCATTTCTATTTGAAACGTAGTCGGATGACATGTGCAGGATAGTTTAGTTGGACATCGTTATGGTGAGGCCTATCTGTTTGTGAAGTTGAAGATATCTACTTTTCATTCTTTATGTAATATATGATACTCTTTTATTTAGTTGGCATTGTGAGCCAAGGTTGAGAACTTGTTTTGGGTAATTATATTTCAGTTGTATTATTGGACTTTGGGGGACGTTTGTAGCAGATCTAATATGTGATAGTGTAGTGTTGAAAATTGTTCCGTTTATTATTATAACCAGATAGCTTTATTGTGCTTCAATGGAGGAAACTTTTATTATTTCTATGTAAAGGGAAACATTTGATTTTCATTTTGTAATAAATGAGAATGGAGAAAATTTAAAATGTGGATTTTTCTTGTGATATTTTTGTGAATGAGTTTGATGATAAATGAGCTTTGTTTAAAAAGAGATCATGTGTTTATGAAAGTAATTTAATTTAATTTTTCTTAAAATGGTCTTTTAAAATTGGGTATGGATTAGCAACCTTGGATATTTGGGCGGTTGAATATTGGCATAGGTATGCACTTGATTGGATATTTGGCTTTAAAAAAATCAGGGTATGACAACCAACAAGGTGTTAGATCGGAGAACAAGCAATGAAATCGATCTCCAAAAATTTAAGGAAGAAGGAAAATAATTGAATTGTACCTGGGTAGTTGGGGTAGTTTTTTTCTTCTTGGCTAGAGGCCTTTTTTCTGTTGCTTGTTGCGCCGGCCTCTTTGATTGCCTATTACGGGCCGCCACTGGGGCAGTAGCAGGTTCATCGACCTCAACGGCTGAAGAGATGGTGAACTGAAGTAACACTTCCGCAGCAGTGTCTTTGAATATGTGGGTGTCCCGATCAGACCACCACTTGTTAAACTCCTCTGAAGCAACCGGCTGATGGTGGAATGACTGGAAGGTGAAAGCCTTCTTTAATTTGTCAGACTGGGTGCTATTTTTCGTTGCTTGCTCATCATTCACTAACAAGTTTCATTCCACCCAGTCTTCGTATATAGTGGTATTGGCAGGAGGAACGGGTACCATTTGGGTCAGCCTGATTGACGGGCAAAGAATGGAGCATAGTAGAACTCTACCCCGCACTTGTTATTGTTGCAGGGGATGGTCGGGTTGTATATAATATCTCTGGTTACTAAGTAGCTAGAGAAAATCTTATTGTAAGAAGATTGCATGCCCGGACCCCAGTTGGAAGGACTATTAGAGAGTTGGAGAAACAGGCGAAATTGAAGAGAAAAGAAGGGAATGAACAAAGAAGGAGCCCGAATAGAGCATCCCTCATAAAAAAAGGTGAAACACTCCTCGAAGGAGTGGAAAGCAGGAGCAATATACACAAAGTGGACAGCAAAAACAGGAACCTTAGCTAGCTCTCGGTGTCACGCCCCAGAGGAGTAGAAATTAGGAGGAAATAAAATTTTCCTTTCTGGGTCCGTAAGCTATGACTAGCTACATTAACTGGTCCACAACACATTAGATAATAAAAGAATAACTTAACGGAAGCGTTAACTAGATATATTACATCAAAAGATCACTAGCTATTACATCAGAGTTTGTAGTTTCAAAAGATGAAATAACAAAAGAGATTAAGGCGTTGAACGCCGTTTACATCTTTATGTGAAATGACAAAAGAAAGTGTAAGATTGTTGAAGTAAGGTGTGTGGCGCCAATTTATAACTTAGTATGGATGGACAAAAATCTATAAAGAATGACTAAGTCTTCATTCTTGAATCGTGCCTTGGTGTAGCTGTAGCCTTCATCATTGTCGGCTTCCCTATCATAGGTTTTTTCTCCAAACGCTCCTTCTTGATAGTCCTATTCCAGGTAGTCATATCATGTATAACCTAGATGTGGGAATGTCCAGGGCGTAATATGACGTTAGCTTTTTAATAAAAGCTAAGTGAGCACCCTAACTGAACACTCCTAATATAATACGCATATCCAAAAGTACACAATGACTAGTTACGATAGTTGAATGAATTATAATGAGACCGTGCGTGAACTATGCATCATCGATATATTCAACATCACTCGACTACTTTTGACCGTAACTCCGAATTTTCCTGACCATAGTATCGACATACCCCTTGACCTCTCTCGTGGGCCAAGGCAGTAGCCATGATACAATATTCTCTTCTTACGTACAAATGATGTACCCCTTGACCTCTCTCGTGGACCAAGGCGGTAGTATCGGTATACCCTTTAGATGTATCACAGCCTCTCTCGTGGACTAAAGTGATATCTTCGGTGTTGCTTCCTTAGATGTATCCCTTAGCCTCTCTCGTGGACTAAAGCAATATCATCGGTGTTGCTTCCTTAGATGTATCCCTTAGCCTCTCTTGTAGACTAAAGCGATATCATCGGTGTTGTTTCCTTAGATGTATCCCTTAGCCTCTCTTGTGGACTAAAGCGATATCATCGGTGTTATTTCCTTAGATGTATCCCTTAGTCTCTCTCATGGACTAAAGAGATATCATCAACATACCCCTTGACCTCTCTCGTGGACCAATGTGGCATAACCCTATCTCACTACACTTCACAGCCATCGTGGCCACTATCCACCAACTAAAATCAACTCAACTCTAGGACCTCCGTGGTCGACGACACATGCGCAATAATGCATACGGGCTTGGCCTCCGCGACCGCTCGACACTTACTAACATGAACGTCGTCTTGACGTCACGACTACGACTCTTTCGTGACATGTATCATATGTTATGCACGAGGTACAAGTTAATAAATCATAAACCATTCTCAAAGTATAATACGGGTCGTAAGCTCGTAGTATAGAATGTTAAAGCAGGATATTATTTGGAATAATAATAATAATAATATAACACGAGCATTAATAATACGGATTATAACGAGTTCGGGTATAACGTGTTAAAGCATGAGGTTAACCATAATAATAATAATAATGATGATGATGATAAAAATAATAATATAACACGGACATTAGTTCGTGGTACGATATATTATAGCATGAGGTTAATAATAATAAACGGGATATATAATGCGGATACATATTCGGTGCGACATATTAAACATTTGGTTAATTGGAATAATAATAATAATAATAATAATAATAATAATAATAATAAATGGGATATAATATGGAAAATACATTCGTGGTACAACACGTTGAAGCTGGACACAATCCGAAATATACTAATAACAATAATAATAATCAGAATATAACATGCAGAATATAAGCTCATGGTATCACATGTTACACAAGATATTAACTGGATAATAATAATAATAATCGGAGAACTATAATACGGACAATAGGTTCGTGGTACCACTTATTAAACTTGAGTTTTACCTAGAAAATAATAATAATAATAATAATAACAATAATAATAATGGTAATAATAATAACAAATGGAACATAAAAAGGACATTAGATTCGTGGTACCACATAGTAAGCATGAGATAACCGGAATAATAATAGCAATAATAATAATAATAATAATAATAATAATAATAATAACAATAATAATAAAAATTAGATAACGAGTTCGGGGTACAACTTATCTAAGCTCATAATTATCATATACCAAGTGAGTTAGGGAACTCACCTAAGTTTGGGGTCGCGGCGGTAGCTCGGGGTGTTCTCAGGTAAGCTTTCTCTTTCTCTTTTTCTTTCTCTTTCTCTTTCTTTCCTTTCCTCCTTTTCTTTTCTTCCTTGGGTTTGAGCAAAATGAAGAAATGAGGGAGGGGGCTTGGGTTGGTATTTATAGAGGGAGGGGGTGGGTAGCTTCCTCTTTCTCTCTATATGTATATTGTACACATATACATGCATAATGTATCTATATGTATCAAAACACACAGACACACACACACACACACACACACACACATATACACATACACTTCTTTTATATAATAGATATACACGGCACACACACACGCCATATTAAATATATAGTACACAACACACACATATAATGTATAATTAATATAAACACACATTCTCATGCCACACAACACACAATCACATGCACACCCATACACACAAACACACACTGCACGCACGCACACACAACACACCACACCACACCACTCAACACACTCACTGCCACTCACACATGCACAACACTTCACCACACACATACTTATAATACATACTACATATTATATAACACATGTTATTTTAGTGTGTGGTATGTAAGGGTTGAGTGTATAAGGGTCTTAGTGGGTAGGATTGTGTAAGGTGGTAGGTAGGGGAAGTAAGGGCGTTTGAGTGTGTTAGGGGTTAAGGTGGTTGGGGGTGTAAGAGGGAGTATGGTTATGTAAGGGTAGTTGTTGGTTGCTTTCTAATATTCATGGGATGTGACATGTGACATGACATTGCCCCGTTATGCATGCGTATCTCATGATATGTGCAACACAAGTCTAGAAAATAATACAGGTTCACATGCTAACCTAGTCTGGGTTCTAAGATTACTGTCTGGGTTTAAATAAAATAAAATAGGCATATTGATATAAATATGATCTAATAATTATAAAATTATAATAGTGAATTAAACGTCATAGAAAATTAATGAAAACGACATGAATACTTATACAAGGTCGTGTCTCCAGAACTAGAATTAGAAATTCTAATTTATAAAAAGGTCGGAAACTGTGGGTATTACACTCGGGCAGTAGGTCGATGTTCCGGGAAATATGAGTGCAGAAAAAACTATAAGATCCAAATAGGGCTCCCTCCAGAATGGAAGCCCGAATCAATGAAGTTTGTCTCACCTCAGACTATGTGTGCCCAGACCAGAGTAGCCAAGGCTAGGGTGAGGGAAGGTACCTGTTCAGCTAGTAGATAAGAAAGGCTGTGTGCTCAGCATCGGACACCTTTGTTCCTTCCACACCTATGCAGGCAGCAGTAAAGGGCCCACCATCCTTCACTAATTTGCTCTGGGGATAAGCAAAGCTGGTCGCTCCCACATAAAGACCCGGTTTAATCTCTTAACCCGTATGGGTGTAGCCCAGTCAGATAGCTGATGTCTTTGATGGTAAGCCCCATCGGTCCGGAACGAAAAAGAAATCCATTGCAAAACTGGGACCAAAAGAGAAGGGCAGAGAAAAGTAGAGGCCGGTCCACTTTTATCTTGGTCTGACTCAACATAATGGCATCATAGATGCTCGTTTCTAGAGTTCGACCTTGGAGCCAAAACTCTGGTCAACCATTTATCCCGGTTTGGTACAGGTATGGGCCAGCCTCGGATTGGGTGGGTGGCCGTCTAAATGTCATTCCAGTGGGATGGGAGTTGAAGAAAGGGTTCATTCTCTACAGATGAGAAATATGGGTTGAAAGCGGCTGGAGTATCACCGCGAAATACTGTGCCCATGCTAGGCACCACCGGAGTCCCATCGATGGTACTATATGTGGTGAAGACGTCAGTAGAAATGGCAATGGCATGGTCCTTAGCCCGTTGCCTGATTTTCCTGCAATGATTCTGTGGTGGTGGAGCGTCAAGAAGAGACTTCTGCTTTTTGGCCTTTGACGATGCTGCCGGAGCTATTTTGGGAGCCATTACAATGGTTGGTAGTGGAGAAGAGAGCTCACCGAAAAAGATGAAGTTAGAGAAAGAAGCTCTAGTTTGGTGTTTGGGAGGAAGAAGAAGATGAAGTGAGTTGGGAAAGTGAAGGGTTTGGGCTTAATCCCATCATTTATACGTTTAAGCATTAAATGGGGAGTGACTAATGTGATACCCAAGATCTAACAAGCCCTGTATGATTGACACATAGCATTTTTGAAATTCAAAAGGTCACATCAATCAATGTGCAGACGTTTGATATGACCTTTTGGGGGCCAATAGTTGCACCCAAAATCAGCCAAGGTTTTGGTGCCCGAGTGGAAAGGTTGGAATGGGTTTAGGCTTGGATCTGTTCAGCCCAAAACATATTTGTAGGCATAATAAGCAATGGGGCGATCGGGCTCAAGAGCTAAACCATATTATTTCCTGAATTGGCTAAGGCATGAAGATTAACTCTGGGAGAAAGGGAGTTGTGCCCGATACATGATAGGGGAAGGCATGAGGTCATCATATCTTAGCAGGATATCAAGCAGCTCTCCAAAGGATAAGTTCGGTTGGTCAGGAGCACACGTATAGGCCTTATTCGGGCATGAACATTTTAACGGGAGGTGAAGACTTGGAAGTCCAGCAAACAGGCATTATAAAGAAGGAGAAACGTTAAAGGTAGGAATCTAAGCCCAATTGTTTGAAAACATGCACATAGCCTTCATCAGGCTCATATATGTTAATTGAAAAGGCCTGGCAGGTGGAAAGTGGTTCAGCCTGATCTGTCGGAAGCGAGCGCGGCCGTCATCAGGATCAAGATGTCAACTCAAAGGGGGCAAGGTAAGATTAGAGAGTGTGGAGCTCGATGAATAAGGCCAATAAGGTGGTTCTGTTCTCATCTTGCTAGGAAGTCATCCTAAAATTGGGAAAAGAAGCTTGTTTTGGAAAGGATTGGTCTGATCTAGCTGGATATGGAAGGATAATCCCAAAGATTGCAGGATTGGTTCAAAATCTTGATAAGGATTGAAAGTGTATGGGGTTAGGAAAGATTATGGGTATCTATATCTTGCTGGAGGCGTAATTCAAGGATTATTTGCCATATCATGACTCTTTAGGGCCGCGATATAAGCAAAGGCTGGCTAGCAATCCAAGGCACTCTACTTCATCTTAAAAATAGCATAATACACACACACACAACACTCAAAGACATTCAATCCGGCGCTCTTTGTTTCTGCACTCATAGCAATAGGTCTGCCATTTTGGTTATTTTACTATCTTCGTTCTCTATTGAACAATCAGAGCTTGTTCTGATTTTGTTCGTTAGATTGTTATTTTTTTTCCAAACGTTCAATAAAGTATCTTTCTCATAGAATGTTTTAGTAATTGTTTGTGATTATTATTATTATTATTTTAAACTCTGCCTAGGTTGTTTCAACACTGCCGGTCCCAAGCTCGAATAAAAGAGGAGGGTTAGTGCGTTAGGTAGCTCGACAGCCAGCACGTAAAAAAAACCGTCGGATCCTTATGATATGAATCCAAATATGAATACTCGTGCAAATGCTAGGGCATTCCCTTTAAGCAACACGTTGTGCCTGCCTTCGGGTGTTTCAAAAAATGTGCAAGGGGCGCCGCATCGACGCCCGGGTGCGGTGTTAAATAAGCAAGGGTTCCCGTGGTCATTTGGGCCACCGCGGGTAAAGAAGCTAGTCCAGAAATATAGGCTTAGGTTAGCAACTTGGAATATAGGAACCTTAATAGGTAAAGCTATGGAACTAGTAGACACTATGATTAGAAGGAAGGTTAATGTAGTATGTTTAAAAGAAACAAAGTGGGTTGGAGAGAAAGCTAAGGACGTGGAAAAGACCGGGTATAAGATATTCTATACATGGAAGATAGGCATAGAAATGGTGTCGGAATCGTGGTTTACAAGAACCTCAAGGATAAAGTTGTGACAGTCACGAGGAAAGGAGATAGAATATTGCTTATCAAATTGGTAGTTGGAGTGGATATAATTAATGTGATTAGTGCATACGCGCCCCAAGTAGGATTGGATGATCACACTAAAAGACAATTCTGGGATGAGTTGGACGCTTTAATGCAAGAAATACCAGGAGGAGAGAAGATAATTATAGGTGGAGATTTTAATGGCATTTAGGCAAAGATAGAAATGGATATGAGAGGGTGCATGGGAGGTATGGTTTTGGAGATCAGAATGAGGCAGGGGTGAGTATTTTAGATTTCGCCGCAGCATATGATCTTGTAGTAGCAAACACCTTTTTCAAAAAGAGGGAAGAATACTTGATAACCTTTAAGAGTGGATCTAATAGAAGCCAGATCGATTTGTTCCTTGTCAGAAAGGCAGACCGCTTTGCATATAAAGACTGTAAGGTCATCCCAGGAGAGAGTTTAACATCTCAACATAGACTTACTATTTTAGATATCCATATAAAAGGACAATGTCGTACTAGAAAAGACCCTATAAACCCGCGAACTAGGTGGTGGAACCTTAAAGGTGAGAAACTAGCAATATTCCAAGAGAGAATGTATACAGAAGCACCTTGGAATTTGGAAGATGGAAGCAATACTATGTGGGATAGAATGGCAGGGTGTGCATCACGAGAATATCGAAGGAGGTCCTCGGAAAGTCAAAGGGAAGAGGGTTAGCTTCTAAAGATACTTGGTGGTGGAATGAAGAGGTACAAGCTGCAGTAAAAACCAAAAAGGATTGCTTTAAGAAGTGGCAAAATGATAGAAGTGAGGAACATTTCAAAAGCTATAAATATGCAAATAAGGAGGTTAAAAGGATAGTTAGAGTTGCTAAAATGGAAGCCTATGACGCCTTCTACACCAAACTAGACACTAGAGAGGGAGAAAAATGTATTTATAAGCTTGCTAAGTCGAGAGAAAAGAAAACAAGAGACATGAATCAGGTTAAGTGTATAAAAACCGATGACTCTAGGGTATTAGTGAACGACGAAGAGATTAAGGAAAGGTGGAAGAGCTATTTTGAGAAGTTGCTGAATGAAAAACATATGGATAGCACAATGGATGAAGAAACTGGAAGTTACGATGAAACTAGATAATACAGATTCTATCGAAGAATAAGGAAGTTTGAGGTGGAATTTGCTTTGAAGAAGATGAAACCCAACAAGGCCTTAGGACCAGATGGGATCCCCATTGAGGTTTGGAAATGCTTGGGAGATGTGGGGGCATCTTGGCTTACAAAATTTTTTAATAGGATTTTAAAAACTAGAAAAATGCCTAATGAGTGGCGGAAGAGCATCCTAGTGCCTATATATAAGAGTAAAGGAGATGTACAACAATGCAACAACTATAGAGGTATTAAGTTGATGAGCCATACTATGAAGCTATGGGAGAGAGTGATGGAGCATCGCTTAAGAGGCGCAACATCAGTGTCAGAAAATCAGTTTGGTTTTATGCCTGGGAGATCAACTATGGAAGCAATTTATTCACTTAGAAGACTAATGGAAAAGTATAGAGAGAAGAAAAAAGATCTACATATGGTTTTTATTGATTTAGAGAAAGCTTATGATAGAGTGCCTAGAGATTTAATTTGGTGGGTGCTAGAGAAGAAAGGAGTGACCAAGGGTTATATTGACGTGGTGAAGGATATGTATGATGAAGCGGTTACTCCAATTAGATCACCAGCCGTAGAAACAAGCGAATTTCCAATTACCGTAGGCCTGCACCAGGGGTCGACCTTGAGCCCTTATTTGTTCGCCCTAATTATGGATGAATTGACTAGACACATTCAAGATGAGATCTCATGGTGTATGTTGTTCGCAGATGATATTGTCTTGGTTGATGAGACTAAAAGGGGACTCAACACTAAACTAGAAGCTTGGAGAGAAACACTGGAGACTAAGGGGCTAAAGATAAGTAGGACGAAAACAGAATACATGGAATGTACTTTTAGCAACAGTGGAAGTAGAGACAACGAAGCAGTGAAGATCGAAGATGAGGAGATCCCAAAGAGGGAACACTTTCGCTATCTAGGTTCAATGATCAGTAGAGACGGAGAGATTGGTGATGACGTGACCCATAGAATTAAAGTGGGTTGGCTTAAGTGGAGTGCTTCTGGAGTATTATGTGACTGGAGAATACCAGCAAAATTGAAAGAAAAATTTTATAGGACAGCTATTAGGCCAGCTATACTCTACGGGACAGAGTGTTGGGCAACTAAGAAACAACACATTAGCAAAGTGAGTGTAGCGGAGATGAGGATGCTAAGATGGATGTGTGGTAAGACTAGGAAAGATAGAATTAGAAATGAGTACATCTGAGAGACTGTAGGAGTGACACATATTGAGGATAAGTTGAGGGAGAATAGACTTAGATGGTTCGGCCATGTGCAACGAAGACCTGTAGATGCACCTGTGCGAAAGAGTGATAAGATCGTAGTACCTGGAATGGTTAGAGGGAGAGGTAGACCTAGACTGACTTGGGAATATGTAGTGTAACAAGATATGAATATATATAATTTAAATGAGCATATAGCTCTTGATCGTACAGAATGGAGAAAAATGATTCATACAGCCGACCCCAATTGATTGGGACACTAGACTTGGTTTGGTTTGGTTTATTATTATTATTTTAACAACAATCCATTTTGTATTAAGGGGATGCAAAGCATAAAAAATACAACCATGCTTCATTCTAATCCTTCCCCACCCCTATACAGTTGATCCTAAATGTGGGAGATTAAGAGAGATAGCAAATACAAGTATATAATGAGACATACAAATTAGAACTTCAGGCCAACAACAAAAAAGCCCCATAGTACCCCCCCTAAGGAAACAAAATAAACAAAAAGACCACCACCAATGTGCATACTCCAGGTATATATCTTTTGCACTGATTCACTTTTTCAAAGACCAAAAAAGTATGTATCAGTAATTATAAAAATCAGCCCTAACTCCCATCATGTCTGAGCACCACTCCAAATGAAAGAATAGAGAGAAGGGAATATTATATTGATATATATATTCTTTACAGAGAGCACCTTTATATAGGCTAGTGAAAGGACATAGTACAAGTGTAGTACAAAAGTAGTACAGTGTAGTACAGTACGAACCTAGACACAGAGAATGGTAAGGTACAATAATAAATGGAAATTATTCTAACAATGGAAATTATTCTAACAGCCCCCCTCAAACTCAAGGTGGTAAGATTGAGATTATCTTGAGTTTGGAAACTAGATCCTGAAGACGTCCTGGATGATGAGTTTTGGTGAAGATATCAGCAGTTTGGTCAGCAGAAGATATTGAGGCAAGTCGAATGGTGCCACTGGTGAGATGATGGCGCACAAAGTGACAGTCGATCTCAATGTGCTTAGTGCGTTCGTGAAAAACATCATTGTGCGCAATCTGAATAGCACTCTGATTATCACAGTGGATAATAGTGGCATTGGAATGAGTAACACCTAGGTCTTCGAGTAACCATCGGAGCCAGAGTAGTTCTTGAGTAGCATCTGCTAGGGCTCGATATTCTGCTTCTGTACTTGAGCGAGCAACAACCGTTTGCTTTTTACTTCGCCAAGAGATAAGAGAATCACCAAGAAAGAAGCAATACCCTGTAGTGGATCGTCGATCAGTAGGGTCTCCTGCCCAATCTGCATCAGAATAAGCACAGAGCTCGAGTGAGGAATGAGCAGAAAAATGCAGACCATGAAACATTGTTCCCTTGAGATAACGAAGAATGCGAAGAACAGCAGCATAGTGAGACGATCGAGGGGCAGAGAGAAATTGGCTGACAATATGGACTGCATAGGCAATATCAGGGCGAGTAACTGTGAGATAGACTAGACTCCCAACTAGTTGGCGGTATAATGTGGGATCATCTAGAAGAGTACCATCCATAGGAATGAGTTTGGAGTTGAGCTCAAGAGGTGTAGGACTGGTCTTGTTATCTGTAATTCCCGCACGAGTAAGAAGATCAGAAGAGTACTTGGCTTGTGAGAGATAGTAGCGGTCAGAATTGGAAGTGATCTCAAGTCCCAAAAAATAGTTGAGTTTGCCTAGATCTTTCATTTCAACATGCTGGCTTAGATGAGTTTTGAGGCCCAGAATTCCAGGTGTATCATCTCCAGTGATAATCATATCATCCACGTAGAGGAGAAGAAGTATAATGCCCTGATTAGTGCGGCGAATGAATAGAGTCGAATCATAGGAGCTGGCTGTGAAACCGAAGCGCTCAACAATTGTGCTGAACTTTGCAAACCAGGCTCGTGGAACTTGTTTGAGGCCATACAGAGCTTTACGGAGTTTGCAGACTTGGTGGGAATGATGATGATAACCAGGAGGAGGACGCATATAGACTTCTTCAGTGAGATCACCATTTAGGAATGCATTTTTGACATCCATTTGAAATAATTCCCAACGGCGGACTACAGCAACGGCAATGAGGCTGCGAACAGAAGTAAGACGGGCAACTAGAGCGAATGTTTCCTCATAATCAATCCCATACTCCTGGGTAAAACCTTTGGCTACAAGGCGGGCTTTGTAGCGGTCAATGGATCCATCTGAGTGAGTTTTGATCTTGTAAACCCACTTGCATCCCATAGCCTTTTTGCCACTTGGTAATTCTACCAAATCCCATGTGTGATTTTGTTCAAGTGCCTGCAATTCATCATCCATTGCTTTCTGCCAAAGAGGATTAGAGCTTGCCTCGTGGTAAGACTGAGGTTCATGATGAGAAAGGATTGTAGAAAAAGCAACATAATCACGAAGATGAATAGAAGGAGTTTTTACCCGGTCACTTCGTCGGAGAGGTGGAGCAGGACCAGCAGCCGGGGCAGGCAGCTCAGGAGAGGGCAAGGTGGGTGACTCAGGAGCATCATCAGTAGGAGCAGGTAACTCAGGAGATGTGGATATGGTAGAAGGCTGATCTGTATCTGCACTTTCTGGAAACAAGTCTACCGAAGGATCAGTGAAGAGAGGGGGAGTAGTATCGGGTGAGAGGCAAAATTTGGACATAGAGGAGAACATCTTGTGTTCCCAGAAGATAACATGCCTGGACACACGGAGACGTTTGGAGTAAGGATCCCAACACCTGTATCCTTTGTGTTCAATACCATATCCAAGGAAGCAACATAGTCGGGAACGGGACTCTAATTTGGTGCGTTCATGAGGTTGAAGAAGAACAAAGCAAGCACTGCCAAAAACCTTGAGTGTACTATAATCAGGTAAATGACCATAGAGTCGTTCATATGGCGATTGATTATCAATGATTGGGGATGGAACACGATCCTTGGTGTAGACAGCTGTAAGAGCGGCTTCCCCCCAAAAACGTTCGGGACAGGAGGCAGAAGTAAGGAGGGTACGAACAGTGTTTAGAATATCACGATGTTTCCGCTCAGCACGACCATTTTGTTGGGAGGTGCCTGGGCAAGAACGATGTGGGAGAGAGCCATGTTGGCGTAAGAAATTAAGAACTCCAGTATCAGTATACTCAGCAGCATTGTCTGCACGAAAAACTTTGATATTGCAAGAAAATTGAGTTTTGACCATAGTAGCAAAATCAAAATATAGTTGAGGTAGCTCAGACCGATTGCGCATGAGAAAAATCCAAGTATAACGAGAATAATCATCAATAAAAATAACAAAATATCTTGATCCTCCCATAGTGACAGTGGGAGAAGGCCCCCAAACATCTGAATGAATTAAGTCAAAAGGAGCAGAAGAAAAAGAATCACTTTTATTGAATTGCAATGCTGTTTGTTTTGAAAGTTGACATGGAAGACAATCAAATGTTTCCTTATTAATAAGTCCTAATTGACCACTAGAAACTAAAGGTTGCAGGCGACCAATAGAGGCATGACCAAGACGGGAGTGCCAGAGACTAATAGGAGAACTGGTGGAGACTGGAGCAGCTGTTTGAATAGAGTGGGTGAGGTGAGTTGGGATGTGGAGATTGATGAGCTCAAAAAGTCGTCCAACTTTACGGCCTATCCCAAGAGTCCGCCCCGTCCGTGGATCCTGCACACAACAACCAGAGGAGGAGAAAAGAACAGTAAGACAAAGGTCACATAATTGCCCAACAGATATAAGATTCAGAGTGAGTTTGGGAATGCAATAAGTGTGAGGAAGTGAAGTATTAGAGGTGGAAACCATGCCTATATGACTTACTGACATTGGAGAACCATCAGCAGTTTGAATAGTTGGTGTGTGAGAGGCAGAGTTTGTGGTAGTGAAAAGAGTGGGATCCGGTGTCATATGATTACAACAGCCAGAGTCAAAAAACCAGGATGAATTACCTGAAGTGACGGAGAGAGCAGTAGGAGTGGGATTACCAGATTGAGCGAGGATTTGTTTGACAATATCTTCCACGTGAGAGGCAGTGAGTCCTTCGGCAAAAGCATTTGATGAATGGTCGGCTGTAGTAGCAGCAGATTTGGATGAACCACTGTGAGGCATGGAGTGTTGTTTGGCAGGATGTTGGGAGCAGTCGTATTGCAAATGACCCGGACCTTGCTTCTGACAGTATTTGCAGATGCGGACGCGACAATCCAAGAGAGTGTGACCACCGATTTTGCAGTAGTTGCACCATGGTTTGGAGGAGTCAGAGGTAGGAGGGTAATGATGTTTGGATTGGGCATGATTCTTGTATTGATAGTTGGATTGAGAACGATTCTTGGGTGAATACCCCCGATGAGTAGCAAGGACAGTGGTAGAAGAAAGTTCTTTGGAAGTAACAAGAACACTGTCGGTAGCAGGTGTTTGGCGAGGGCCAAGGCGAGTTTCCTCGGAGAGAAGTTCAGTGATTGCCTGGTCGAGAGTTGGTAGAGGACTGTGATGGAGGAGAGATGCACGAACATGTTCAAAAGTGTCAGTAAGAGCCATCAAGAAAAGAACCAGGCGCTGACGATCACGATAATTTGTGAATATCTCGGCACTAGTGGCATCGGGAAAATCTGGCTCAGAAGAAGTGAGTTGATCCCAAACATAGTGTATTTCTGAGAGAAAACTGTTGATTGTTTGCCCGGGTTGTTGCTTCATGCGGTGGAGAGTGCTTAGAAGTTGGTATTGGTGAGCAAGATCAGCGGTGGTGTAACGCTTGGCTAGAAAGTCCCAAAGAGATTTGGCAGTGGTGAATCTACCAAACTGGAGACTGATGGAAGCAGTACAAGTATTGCGGACCCAAGTAATAATTTTGTGATTCTTGCTATCCCAATCCTCAAGACGGTCATTAAAGTGTGCCTTATCTTCTCCTTTGGCCAGTGTGGGCTCAGTGATATCGCCAGTGATGATGCGCCAAAGTTTGTGTCCCCGTAAAAAACTGGACATTGCCTGAGCCCAAATGATGTAGTTGGTACCATCCATAATGATGGAGATGGGTTGAGAAGCCTCAGTACGCTCCATATGGGATCAGTGGAAAGTTGGGGTTGACAGGGATTGGGTATTTAGGGTGATGATAGCGAGGCCGGTGTGGAGAGGGTTAATCGGTGGTGGGGTCGGAGTGAGAGGATGGTACGGTTCTAGGGTGAATGTTTGGTGTGATCTGGTGTGGGGTCAGATTAATTGGGGTGATTGTTTTGCAGACTGCGGCTGATCTAGTGTGGGACTTGTTATTTAGGGTTGAAAGGGGATAAATTGCTGCGGCAATTTGAGAGTCAGGGGTTTTTAAGGAGCATCGGTGAGAAGATTGATGATGATGTTGGGTAATGATGAGGGTAATGATGAGGCTAATTGGCGTGGCAGATTAGTGGGTCTGAGATAATGAGGGTAATCTGTTCAAATATAATTCAATGGGGTATGTGTAGGAATAGCTTTAATGAATCTTATGGCGGGGCCCGTTGGTTGAATTGATGCAAGCAAAAAGAAAAATCAATGAATCTTATGGTAAAATTGACAGTGATGATGATGATAGCATAGGGTTGGTTTCAACGTGTTGGCTGGATAGTTGAAGGGTGTGTTTGGTTGAAGATGGTCAAGGCGTGATTCAAATCTAGGTGTGAGGATGCAGATTGGGTTGGTGGCTGGAACGGATTTGGTGATGTCGATGTGGTGAGGTTGATCCCAAGATGTTATGGCTTTGATACCATGAAAGAATAGAGAGAAGGGAATATTATATTGATATATATATTCTTTACAGAGAGCACCTTTATATAGGCTAGTGAAAGGACATAGTACAAGTGTAGTACAAAAGTAGTACAGTGTAGTACAGTACGAACCTAGACACAGAGAATGGTAAGGTACAATAATAAATGGAAATTATTCTAACAATGGAAATTATTCTAACACCAAATACCTACCTCTTCCTTCCAGATGAACAGGAAGGGGAGAACGAAGAGGAAGGAAAAGATTCCTGGTTGTACAATGGGACCCCGTTCTCGACCAATTGATTAGCCAGACCTCTTTCCATCCTTTGATACCGACCGATTGAAAGAGGTTGTTCCCACTCTCAGTTTCGTAATTAAAATCCAGCCATTGTAAATTAAACAAACGACCCCTTGTTTGTGATTTATTTACTTGGTAAATTCAACACTAATTAATTTATGCGCTTCTGTACTGTCATAGAATTTTAAGGTACTTTCCTACTTATCTTTCACAATCATTTTATTAGAAGTTAGATCTTGACGCCTTGTGTATCACTCACACAAGCAATATAGAAAATTAGTTTGCATAACTCGAACCACTTTTCGTTCTAGCACACGCCCACACGCATAAAACTACAGCAAACATGACGGTTTACTGGCTTCTAGTGTTTCCCAATTTTTTAAAGCAAATGTTAACCATGATTTCCAAAAAAAAATAAATATATAAATAAATCTATGTAATTAAAAAAGGGGGCTGCTAACCTACAACATGATGGTTGTAGGTTAGCAAAATACAACAGTCTCTTTAGCGACAAAAAACAGGTTTTTAGCGACGGAAATTTTGTCGCTAAAAGTTTCAACTTTTAGCAATGAAAAATTTTGTCACTAAAAGTCTGTTTTTTTCGTCACTAAAAGTCTCATTTACTGTAAGTTAGCAAATCCCATTAAAAAATTTAACTGGTAATGAAGTTATTAGTGACGTTTTATTTAAAAGAGTTGCTAACTTTTTAAGTTTAGAAATATAGAAAGCCCCCCCGTCCAAGAAAACAAGTTGAAAATTCATTCATGACCTTTCCACCTCTTAGCTCATTCACTTCGTCATTCCAAATTTAAAAGAGTTGCTAACTTTTTAAGTTTAGAAATTTAGAAAGCCCCCCGTCCAAGAAAACAAGTTGAAAATTCACTACGTCATTCCAATACCATTGCTGCTATATATAAACCTTTCTCCTTCAACATTAATTAACATCTCTCCCCGGATCCCCCTCTCTCTCTATCTCTCTCTCTCTCTCCATAAATATACATATATATATATATATAATATCTTGTAGGCATTCAAAGTGTTGAAAGAGAAATATGGGATCATCACCAGAGGAAGAACACCCAGTGAAAGCTTTCGGATGGGCTGCCAGAGATCCATCTGGAGCCCTCTCTCCGTTCAAATTCTCCAGAAGGCAATTAATTTTTTTTTTCTTTTCTTTTTCTTTTTTCATTCAAACGTTCCCTATATAATTTAAGAGTAATGCTTTACTTCCCAAAAAAAATTTTTCTTTTAAAAAGTGCTTCCAACATATGTGGTAGTGGGATCCTCTTCAATAGTAGTGGGTTTACTTCAACATTGATTAATTAAAATTAATTGAGTCCACTGTCACATGTATTGGAAAACACTTTTGAGAAACACAAAAATAATTGAAAAGCATAGCATTACTCATAATTTAGTATAGGCATTCAATGAATTTTATGTGCTGTGAATGAATACAGGAAGAAGATGATGATCAGAGAACTATTGATTTCAATTTTTTTTTTATTATTTTTTTTTTTTTGGTGGGGTGGGGGAGACAAGTCAATCTCATCGATGTTAACCAAACGTTCATACACACTTTCTTATATTTAGTATATCCCAAGATATCCTAGTCTTAGCTTTCACTTACTATCCAATTTATTACTAGCACACTTTAACAAACACACTTAGACCACAATCATCAGATGGCAAATCATCTATGTATATCCATATATTTGTATAATTTTCAAAATTTTAGGTGTCTTTCTTTTTGAGTTGTATATACTTATATATCCATATATATGTAGTTGATGACACTAAATTGAGCCTTGGATCCCTTTGGGTGGCCTAAACATAAGTTGAGGGGAGCCTAAATAAGTTAAAGGGGGCCTAAATATAAAAAATACTAAAAAAATTTAGGGTAAAATTTTAATACTCAAAATCTCAAGGGGGCTGGCCCCCCTCGTCCCTTACTGCCTCCGCCAGTGGTACCACATGCAGCGATATATGGTACTATTGACTGCTACAACAGCATGTGGTAGAACTATAAAAACATTTGCGAACCCAATTTAAAAAACGTATTATATTTTTTGGTTGAGTAATGCTATGTTTTCCAAATTTGAATTCTAAATTCTGTTTCTAACCATTTGTATTACTTGTAAGAATGGTCGGTTGTATGTGGTACATCTATCAAACCATTTAAGAATTAAATTTCCTTAATTACAAAGGTGTTTATAGTGAGTAAAGAAAAAAAAAATTATAGCATAAAAGGTGTTAATTAATGTTGAACATATGGTAGCAGGGCAACAGGGG
This sequence comes from Hydrangea macrophylla, assembly GCA_033977485.1. Taxonomy (NCBI): domain Eukaryota; kingdom Viridiplantae; phylum Streptophyta; class Magnoliopsida; order Cornales; family Hydrangeaceae; genus Hydrangea; species Hydrangea macrophylla. Next base: position 8,001,473 of record CM066984.1, on the reverse strand, counting down.
AGCATGATGTGAGGGTGAAAGTGCTGTATTGTGGGATTTGTCACTCTGACCTTCACTTCATCAACAACGATTTTGGCATGTCTAAGTATCCTCTCGTCCCTGGGTATCTCTCTCTCTCTCTCTCTCTCTCTCTCTCTCTCTCTCTCTAAATATATATATAGTCCTTCTAATGAGGGATTCCAAAATGAGGGATCCCAAAATGAGGGATCCCAAAAGTGAGGACTTTTGTTCTTAGTTATTGGATCGTGTTTTCATTAAAGTACTGTAACGCCTCAAGTGTTCTATTAGTCCAACAACTTAACGGCCTGGGCATATTGACTATTAAAATGCTTAAGCCTAAGTTATTAGTAGTAGCCCCTTTGATTCTACATATATTAGACTAACTTTTTATATTTATCATATGTAGGACGGAATCTCACATGTACTTCTGTTATTTCACTGACGTGACCTGGATTAAATAAAGATCCAATAGCTACAATAGAAGTCCTCAATTTTTAAAACATGTATATATATATATAAGTAATATATGTATGCACACAATTTTTTATCTGTATGTTGTGCAGTTACAATATCCTTGTCGAAGTACTTCACAGTAGTAGCTAGAACAAGGTCCATGTTAGACAAGCATTAAAAAAATAAAATTTCATGGCTAAAAGATATTTTGGTACCTTGGTTGAAGTTACGCTGTGGCCCATTGATTATCAATTGTAATACTTTGATTTCTGTAGTTTTGGATTTGTTGCAATGTTGACTCTGTCTCTAACTCTATCAATATGACGGAACACTCACGTGCCTTACACAAGTCCGCTTATTAGACATTTTAGTATTCTATAATTTGGGAAAAGTTTTACTTTGGGCCCTAATTTATCAATTGCAACACTTTTCGCTCATAATATAGGGTACCAAAATTTCGCCAAAACCAAACTAAACCTTTCGGTTCATCTAACCGTTTACACTCCTACGAATTTATTCTTTTCTATTATTTTTTTAATTTATCAATTTTATTTCAAGTCCGTGCATTCATGCTTATCCCACAACGTGTGGATGATTTACCAGTTAATTAGTTGTTTATATGCACTAGAAGCGAATTATGAGATCAAACTTTTAAAATCTTCTAGAATTTCTCCCATTTTTTTGATCTTCTTTGTAATCTCAATAGCCACGAAGGAAAGAATTAATGCTATGACACTTAGGGTCTGTTTGATTTGCATATTTAAAGATGAAAAGTTGAACTGAAGGGAAATATTTATAGAAACTATTTTTCCATATTTAGTCTTTCACTGCACACTTAAAAACATTTAAAGTTAAAAAAATTTTAAAAAATAATAGAAACTAAAGTACAGATTTTAATAACTGACTCAATTTTTCAAAATTTTTAATTTTGTTTTCTCCCTATACTATTTTCACTCTCTATTTTTTGTATTAAATAAACAAAGAAAGCATAATCCTCGGTGTTTCTTTTTCTTTTGTCGTGAGGGATCCACCATGATATAAAAATCGATCATCGCATAGTGTGACAGTCACATGTACCAAAATATGGATGTAATGATTGTTTTTTGCAAGGAAATTAAATCTAAGAAGTATGCTCAAGTATATATGATATTTGAATTTGTTGAGTTGAATATCAATGCAGGCATGAGATCGTAGGCATAGTGACAGAGGTGGGCAGCAAGGTACAAAAGTTGAAAGTTGGGGACAAAGCCGGTATAGCAGGCCAAATTGGAAGGTGCAATTCCTGCAATAACTGTAAAAACAATCTCGAAAACTATTGTCGAAAAATGATATTCACATACTCCCACACGTACCACGACGGAACCACCACATATGGTGGTTACTCCGACAGCATGGTGGCCGATGAGCACTATGTGGTTCACATACCAAACAACTTGCCTCTTGATGCTGCTGCACCACTTCTATGTGCTGGGATCACAGTTTATAGCCCCTTGAAAAAGTTAAAACTTGAAAAAAATGGTGGACATGTTGGAGTGGTGGGTCTTGGTGGTTTGGGCCATGTAGCTGTGAAGTTTGCCAAGGTCTTGGGCTTTAAAGTGACTGTGATTAGTACCTCCCCTGGCAAGAAAAAGGAAGCAATTGAGCAGTTTGGGGCTGATTCATTTTTGGTTAGCAGTGACCCGGTTCAAATGGAGGTGGGTAACCATAATTTTGAAGGTTAAATTAATATTATTGATATTTACTAGTTGATAAGTTTGATAAATTTTTCCTTAAAGTTAAAATTTGTGTTTCAATAGTTAATGTCCTCACTGAAACAACTACCAAGGAAAATAATTGTTTACACTGACATCTAACTATTAATCTTTTTAAATACCGTAATTCTCCTTTAATGAATTTGTAGAAGTTTGAAAAGACAGATTTGCCCGGAAGTCATGGGACTAGCATATTAAAAATCTAATGATATAGATATAATATCAGAATAATCATGCCTTTTGCGATTTATAAATTGAAATTTGTATAATCTGTTGGGGGCATTTATACTCAATTTCACAATTTGAGTATTTTCATTTAGCTTATTCAAGTGAAGGGATTAACTGAAACATAAATACAAATTTCAAGGTAGTTAAGACTGACGTTTTTATATGTTCTATTCTCATGATTTTGTTCTTGTGTGCATGTAGAGTGCAACGGACACAATGGATGGTATCATTGACACAGTTTCTGCAATTCATCCTCTCTTACCATTGATTGAACTTCTCAATACACATGGAAAGCTCATTATGGTTGGTGTACCAACTAAACCACTTGAGTTGCCTATTGTGCCTTTGCTTATGGGTAAGAATTGAAATTGATCACTAATTAATTTGGATAACGTACAGGCTAATCTTTGTTAATTAACGAGCTAGGTTTGGGTCACATCCCACATGGTAACATATTTAGTTTTCTAAATTCTGAATATGGAAACTTGTTTTTATTTTCTTTTTATATAAACAAAAACTTGAAAACCTTTCCTTTTTTTTTCCGGGTTTACTTTGGTTTTCATTTGGTGGCCCAATTCCATTGTCGTTTAAAAAAAAAATTCTATTACCAAACAAGGTTACATAAAAAGAAAAATGTTTTTAATTTTTTTTTTTTTCAAAAAAATCTTAACACTGAAAATTATAATGTTACAGAATGAGCCCTTCGCTTTTACCTGATCTAATAGACAAGATGGAGTAGAATCTGGAAATTAAAAAAAAAAAAACCCTTAACACTTAAATCACAATGTTATGGAATGGGCCCTTTGTTTTTACATGATCTAATAGACAAGATGGAGTCGACCCTGGAAAAGGACCAAAAAGTATAATCGGAAATGTATACATTCCTGCTCCACCACTGTATGACTTGATATACCTTACTTACAATGAATGAAAAATGACAGGTGGGAAGTCTATAACTGGAAGTGTGGGTGGAAGTATGAAGGAAACGCAAGAAATGATTGAATTTGCGGCAACTCACAACATAACGGCAGATATTGAAGTCATTCCAATGAACTATGTGAATACTGCCATGGAGCGTCTTGCAAAAGTCGATGTTAGATATAGATTCGTCATCGACATAGCCAACACAATCTTCCCTTAAGACAACATACTTTGGAGGCAACTTAAGAATTTTGGAATTCTAATAAATACGGAAATAAATAAGCAATCTTGCAACAACCAATAAATAAGTATTGCAACAAAGTAGTTTGTTAACTTTGGGATGTATGGTTTCTCATAAGTTTGGTTCATTTGAAATAAAATAAAAGAAGTTTTAGCTTTCAACTATACTGTAATGTTGGTATTTAGTTCAGAACAAGCAACTAGACTTGAACGAGATTGTCAATATAAGGATAAGCACAATGAATAATTGTATAGTTTTTGAATGGCTAGCTCTATTACCAGAGCAGTAATTATTAATGTCAGAGCAAAAAGTGTTACTAAAAGTTTTAGCGACAAAAAAGGACAAAAAAATGTATTTTGACAACACTTTTTACTCTGTCATTAACTACTGTTACTCTGGCAGTAACATTACCCTTTTGAATTTATTCCTAAATATAGATCGCAGTGATTTGACAATAGGTCCAATTCAACTATAGTCTGGGCACCATAATTTCGTAAGAGTAATACTTGGGACACAACCATTCACACAATTTTTTCTACACAACCTAATAAATGTGTCTATCTCTCTCTTGTGATGTCACAAGACTCCATAGTGACACAGGAGAGAGATAGACACATTTATTAGATTGTGTAAAAAAAATTGTGTAAATAGTTATGCCCCAAATATTACTCTTTCGTAATGGGTTGCTATGGCTAGTGTCACTAAGTAAAATTTGGGAACTATAAAATTACTCAAGTGCAATTATCTGTCAAAAGTGATTCAGATATTCAATGGACTTGACACCGATTGACCCTTAATATAGTATTAAATAAAATATCCAATATAATGAGAAAGAAAAATAAGAAAAAATACAAGACGAGGCATCTTTATTGTTATGACCTAATAATATTCGATTATTATAGGTCAATGGCTTCACGTGTGACAAAGGATTAATATGTACAGTTGGGCCTAAGATCTACTAGCTTAAGCTTCAATGACCCTTGATAAGATCTGTGGTCGTTTGTGAACAAATCATTAGGTAGGAGTTTCATCCAACAAAGGTAGTGAACAAGTCATTAAGCAATTGTAAAACTTTAGAATTAGACCAAAAAATTGCCTTATTTTGCAGGCAAAATGCAGTATCCTCCCAAAAAATATATTGCCTTCAAAATCTATCAAAACGTTTATTCATGACCGTCATAGCTATTTTTATTTTCTCAAACAACAATGGCCACGACTTTAATTAATTGACCTATAGGTTAGTAAAACAAATACCAAATCTTTTTCGGTACGCACCAAAACACAGTATAAAAATAATACTGTACTGTTTTATTTCATGGTTAGTTATGTCAGGATAACTAACTACACTTTATAAAATACCCCTTTCCTTATCCTGTTCACCAAACAAACGAGGCATTTATGCACTATATTCCATAATTTATCAAAATAAGCAATTACAGACTTGTATTTAAAAAGGTAAAGGGCATCAATCACGAGCCACGATTGGCAGGGACAGACCCACGTGAAGACTAAGGGGGCCATGGCCTCTCCAAAATTTTTAAAAATTTGTGAGATCGATATATATTTAATTTGAATATTTAGAAAATTATTTTAGAAATTGGTCCTCCCAAATTTTAACCTTTACAATATAAACCATCATAAAAGTTGATTTAAAACTAAAAGTTCCAATGCCATAGTTTGTTTTGCAAGACTATTTTAAGGACATAAAAAACCGGACTAACAATCAATTTTAATTTAAAAGTTCATTGTTTGATAGCCCAAATAGTGCAATCTTAATTGTCAATATCAACTTAATAGTTCTCATATGGCGGACTATTTACTTCAGAGGTGTGGCAATATTAGCTATCTCTCATATTAGTAAAGGGAAAGAGTAATACTCAATTACTTAGCTCGTGAGACAAAAGACCTAAATATTATCAACCAAACTACTCTTTCGACTCTTTGTCGATCTCACACAACCAAATATATGTATATAAATAGACCAACAAATTAAAATTCACCGCGGCTCCCGCATGAAATTTGTTTACTAGCGAATCCAAATTTATTTAACTTGACCCCCTAATATAAAATCTTGAATCCGCCACTGACGATTGGGGCAAGCATTAGTGATGAGATGGATCACCACAAACATAACACCTTCTACCACAAACATTGGCATGTGCTCCACTCCGGCCGGGTACCCCATCCATGGCCACCACTTTTGCTAGTTGTTTATTTGTCGAGCTGCTCATATTTGCATGCGGAGCACTTCTTCCTCCATTGCTATAGTTCATATTGCCCTCCCATATGCATTGGCCGGAACAGAAATGTATAAATGAGTTGAAATTTTGAACATGCATGTCCTCATATTCCTTAAAAAGCTCTATGTTCAGACATCTGTCCATCCTAATTTCATCAAAAATATTGTTACACGTTAGTATCATATTTTTGTGTATTATTAGTGAGGTGATAATTTTTTTCAAATTAAGACACTTTTGGGAATCCCAACTATTTTAGAAAGGTAATCTGATTTTTAGTGTCACATCACATAAAATGCGAGCAACTTTAAACAGTAAAGGTTAAACTTGAAAAGTATCTAGTCAAAGTATATTGACTCTTCAAGGTGGACTATTAAAATGGAACAAAGAATCCTTAATTTGAGACGGAGGGAGTAAATACAGTTTTTTTTTTTTTTTTTTGGAACAACATTTTATTAACAAGCCAATCGGGCATAAGAGATACACAACTCGCACAGACCTACAACCGAGTTCTAAGACAAACCCCGAACAAAAACAGAGGCAAACTAGACTACCCCTTAAAACATACATCACCAAATTAACTAATATCTCCCCAGCATGATAAGACAAATCCGATTTCCTTAACAATTTTTTTTTTTTTTTAACAGTAGATTTTGTTTTATTAATAACCACCCAAAGTGGGAATACACCCAAGCTACAAAGCAAAACCACCACCTAAAACTTAAATACATACACAGGATATTGCTACACTTCACAACTCTAAAATAACAAACAAGACTTTCTCCATCCACAATCAATGAAGCCGAGACTCCCAGCAAATCCGCAGAACTTCACTACATATCCAGACCACCCCAAACAGGAATACATGAGAGAAGGATCAGTTTAAAACCATGACCACACAAAGTCGACCTAGAGCCACAGTGCTCTTGCCTCCACCCAGCCAGCTGTATAGAAATCTCCCACTTGTTAACCAACTATCTTGTTTTTTTTTTTTTTTTTTTTTCTTCAGCATCAATATTATAAAAATGGACAAGGTCCAAAAACATTACATCCAAATAGACAATCCGTAGAATTTTCCAACCCCCAAAATAAAAAAGCACCAACAGGGCCAAACTCTGTATACTATCAGTAGCCAAATTTCTGCAAACAAAAAACTGCATAAACCAAGGCCTCCCCCATGCTATCCAACCCATTATGCCATTTCTGAAATTGTTGGAGGTCGATTCTAGCATCATCCTCTAAACACCCAAGAGGAGCCGTATGCTGACTCATCTCTAACTGTCACTCGAAAATAGCCAAGCGTCAAACGCTGTGTTAACAAGTCCCGAGCTTATACCCAGGCATTCGCATTGCAAATAGATTTTTAATACAGCAGAATAACTTGACAAACAGCAAAACCATACAGCTCGCAGCCCAGGAAAGGATCACCAATAAGCATCCCCAGCATTTGCAGAATTCAATCCAGCTCCCACTCGCATCCTAGACAGAACTGTGGTTGATGGAACTTAAGTTACTCACCCAGACTCAAAGCGGAATCTGTGAGTTTGGCTTTAACAAAGCGCCCCAACGCAACCGAAGCGATGCCGACAGCACAAAACCACTCACGCACCCAAGCCGAGGCCCAAAACACACCCCGCGGAAGGAATAACCCCATGGCACACGCAAACTAAAACACACACCCTCCAAAACTCACACACCCGAACAAACTCGGCACTTTCCCTTAGAAGAACACACGCACACGAACACAAACACACTCACTCTCCCGTGACTATTGGAAAATCTGATATGTAAGTCAAAACCAATATAGAGTGGAGAAGACCTCACTTCTTCCCCCCCCAGCTTTAGCCAATGAATCCACAACAGTGTTGTCCCCTCTCGATAAGATTTCGCCATTTATAGACCGTGAACACTGCTATGAAATTACTTAGTCTGACAAGGAAATCGCCAAACCTGCCCATCCTAGCACAAGACCTCACTCACTAGCCTAACCCTCCAATCCCAACCTCAACCCCAAACGTTAGATCCCTTAGACTGAACATAGAACCCATTTGACCATCCAGTTAAGAAAACAACTAAGTTGGCCCCCTAACACACTCACCCGCACCACTAAGAACGCTCAATAACTCATACCAATGAAATCAGATACTCGCACACCCCAAACCCAACATTACAAGGGTAGAGGAAATGCACCCCCACCACTCCTACACATTTCGACCCAATTAGATCCAGCAATAAGAACAAGCACCATGGTTCCAAACATCATCTCAACCGGCCACCATCAACTATGACATCCCTTTCATCTCTCACGTTATTTATTTATTGTTTTTTTTCCCTTTACATCCCTCACCACCTCGACTGCTATTTTCATACCATTCCACCCTCTCTTCCCACCCTCCCCACCCTAACCAGTCCATTCACAACCTCAACTTCCTACGATAATGACACTCCCTCCCCACACCTACGCAATTCTACACCCACCTCACACCACCCTTTACATCACTCTTTCCCACTCCCTCCCCTTTAGATTTAACCCCCCAAGCCCTCTCCGCCCCCTCCTACTCTTTTGGAGACAACCCTTAGAATCGCCCGACTACCTCTTCCTCTAGAAACACAAGAACTTGATCAGGGCAGCTCACCCCTTCCCTTGCCAGAAAATCCGCTATGCAATTTGCTTCTCGAAAGGTATGAATCACTTCCAACTGACTACAATCTGTTATCCTGTCCTTTAAATTCTGGATATCATTGAAAATGTAGTTATATTTCCATAAACTACATTTGTCATTATTTGACCAGCCCACGGCAATTTTCGAATCACTTTCAATAATTAATCTGAAGTTGTTTGTCCATCCTTTATCTACAAATAAAGCCAAAGCTTCTCTTATAGCCAATAACTCTGCTAAAATAGAATCCACCACTCCTACATTTTTGTAGAAAAAACCAAGCACAACCCCATTATGATTCCTGATAACTCCCCCAATACCCCCCGGCCCCGGTTTCCCAATAACAGACCCATCCACATTGATCTTCAGAGCTCCCGGTTGTGGGGGAATCCACCAACACACTGGTCTCCTATTACTTGGCCTCTTGGTTGAAACTGCAGCCACCACGTCCAACATCATATCGGATATTGTTAAATTGTTTTCCCCTTTGCTACATTTAAACCAAGACTCACCTCTGAAATAGATCGCATTTCTCGATAACCAAATAGACCATACTACTGCATAAAAAGCCAATGTCCATGCCTCAACCGAGTTGTGGAAAGAGCAAAAACTCTGGGGAATCTGTTCCTCGGTGATCCTTCTACCAGCCAATCATCTTCCCAGAATTTAATTCTCTCCCCATTCCCTGCAACAATCCCAAAACCTTCTCGAATAGCCAATGAGCTGAAATCATTATTCACCACTACTTTTTGAATTCCTGCAATAAAGAAAGAGACAGTTCTTCTTTCTCGCAGAAAAGAGATAAAGCCCATACTTTGTATACCATACTTGGAAACCAACACTTTTTTCCACAGCAGATTCTCACCAGATTCAAATCTCCATATCCATTTAGCCAGTAGAGCTTTATTAGTGACAGTAATACTCCCGATACCCATACCCCCCGATTTCCTTAACAAATGGATTTGGATTTCAGGAATGCAGTATAAATCCTATTCGTTTACAGGCCTACTTCAAAGTTGCTTTATTTCACTTTTTAAAGCAATGCTAAACCATTTTCCAAAAAACAAATAAATAAATAATAATAATAATAATAAATAAATAATTTGTGTAATTAAAGAAATTAAACTGATTATGAAGTCAGTAGTGACGTTTAATTAAAAGTTTCACTCTGTTGCTTTGTTGTTTTAATCAAAATGTAATTATTTAAGTTTTGAAATTTAGAAAGTTGATTGCCCAAGAAAATAAGATGAATTAATGCATGACCTTTCCACCTCTTAGCTCACTCACTACGTCATTCCAATCCCATTACTGCTATATATATATATACATATATGAACCCATATACCCTTCTCCATCAACATTAAACATCTCTCTCTCTCTCTCTCTCTCTCTCTCTCTCTCTCTCTGTGTAGGTATCCAAAGTGTTGAAAGAGAAATATGGAATTATCGCCCGAGGAAGAACACCAAGTGAAAGCATTCGGATGGGCTGCTAGAGAGCCGTCTGGAGTCCTCTCTCCCTTCGATTTCTCCAGAAGGCAATTCTTCTTTTGCTAAATTACATTTTGCACTTAATTTGTAGTTTGGCTGCAGTGACACTACGGTTCCTATGATTTCTATTTTGATAATTTGGTGGTTACAATTTCACTTTACTTTCAATATCGCCTCATCATTAAAAAATCTCTTTCAAATTTTGAGCAAAAATATATGTCACATCCAAAAAATAGGTCACATGAGATATCATTAGGCTGGGCTTCACGTGGTGATATTACACTTTGTAAGGAATATTAACTATGATTGCACTAAATCTAAATTGAAAGTTGCATGGCCAAAAGTGTCGAAAATGAAACTATACGGACCAAATTGACATCGTACCCATCCTATAATGGTGTAAAGTGTAATGTACCCCCTCTTTCATTCAAACCTTCCCTAAATTATTATATCCATTTCAATGTATCTTTATAAAAGTCATATCACCCTCATTATAGTTTATTCTTTTCTTCTTTTTCTGTTTTTTGATGGACCCTCATAGTTTATTCAATGGCACTTGATCCCTATAGTTTGGAAGGTGACATGCACATTAGTCCATGAAATTTCAATTTTGTGTCAATTTGCACTTACCGTATAAATTATTCAGAATTGTTAAACAGATCTTCTAAGGAACTTTAACGGATATATTATGATATTGTCTTGACAGAATTGTTGGCAGTAATTTGATAACTTTTGACAATATATCGGTGAAAGTGCCACAAACTAGAAACTTCACAACTACTATGTCTAACTTTTTAAAATAATGAAGGGCAAAGTGACATATAGGCAAAATTGGACCAAATCGGTTGGCTCAACTGATTGAGCTGTAAAATGACAGGTGGTCGGATTTGATTCTTAATATCATTGGACTATTTGGGCAATTAAATGAGTAAAAACAAATCTAAACCATATTACGTTTTTTTTTTGGGGTAAAGAAATATATATATATATATATATATTTACACACAATACAGTTGTATATGTCCAATGTCCAAATCGATTTATAATTTTCTCACCAATCACAAAGTTTGCAAATGTAGGGCAACTGGGGACCATGATGTGATGCTGAAAGTGCTCTACTGTGGGATTTGTTACGCTGACGTTCACTTCATCAAGAACAAGCTGGGCATGTCCAAATATCCTCTCGTCCCTGGGTATAGCTCTCTCTCTCTCTCTCTCTCTCTCTCTCTCTCTCTCTCTCTCTCTCTCTCTCTCTATATATATATATATATATAGACGGCGGATCTAGGATTTTTTTTTTCAAATTTTTTGGTAGAAATACTATAATTTGAGTTTTTTTAAGTTTTAAAATATTGTGTGATATTTATGTGGGATTCATATATAGTAATTAGGAGGTACAACTTTATTACTCAAAGATAAACAAATCTTTCCATAATTATTTACCGAAAGATTGTGTTCACGTGTTTAATTATTTATTTGTATTTACTAATTTCACTTATAAAATAAAGAATCCTTAGTATGTTCAAAAGAAAATTTTATAAGTCCTTAATTACTTGAGGATGAATTAAATTTCCACTACTTTCTTATAAAAAAAAATTTACTTGAGGCTAATTGAGTAAATAATATAGCTATTTGGGTTAAAGTTCAAATAAAACAAAGGTCTAAAGTGAGATTTCTAAATTTAGAATGAATAAGTTACAGGTTTTAGGAGGGACACAAATACAAATAATTAAATACATTATGCATAAAAAGAATTTCAAAAAATTAAGAGGGGGCATGTACGTGCCACCCTTGGGTCTGCCACTGTATGTAGTCTCTAGACATGTATATTATGCAGCTACGTACTAACCATAAGTATTTACATTCCAGATGACCATTCGGGTACAATATCATCATCAGAAGTACTTCATAGTAATAGTTGAGAACCTAGGACATAGTATATGTAATAAAGCATAAGTAATAAGACTGTCAAAACAACTTGACTATGTGTATGAGTCTCTGTTTATCACATAGTCAGTTTGTTTTGGCAATAGTGACAACATTTCATAAAAGCATAAGAAATAAGGTTTTTTTAATCAATTTGATGATATAAATGCATGATTCATTATATAACAGCATTAAACAGTACCCAAAAAAATATTTATTTATTTACTTTCAATTTTGAAATTTTCATGTTCAACGTGCGAATGATCCCCCAAAATGTCCTAATCACCCTTGTTTCAATATGCGCTTGAACAAATAATGAGGTTTAAGCTTTGAAGCCGACAAAATGTCACCCCTTTTTTTCCTTCTTTAATTATGCTTCTTCTTCTTCTTCGTTTCTTTTTCCGAATTAGATTAATTATCCAATCGTCCTAATTTCAGTTGCCACGAAAGCTATAACTAACAATGCGGCACTCATGCCTGGCGTGATTTGCAAATTTAAAGACAAAAAATAAAATGATGTAAAATCAATAATTGATGCTATTTTTCTAGTATTTTAACTAGTTTTTTTTCCCTCCATACTTGAATAATATTTGGAAAAAAAAAAAAACACATTATATATTTTCCATTTCTCGGTGGAGAAATTATTTCAGGTGATCACATTCGTGTGTCGTCCCCTATACCTGAGCATTATGTTAGTCTCATATAGGGTCCCCCATAATATCGAAATCGTTTTTCATCATTGCGATAGTCATATGCATCTATATCTTGAATTAATTACTTGATTCTTTTTTAGGAAATTCTAAGAAATAAAGTCAAGTATGAACATCAATGCAGGCACGAGATTGTAGGCATAGTGACGGAGGTGGGCAGCAAGGTCCAAAAGTTCAAAGTTGGGGACAAAGCCGGTATAGGACCCTACATTGGAGGGTGCAATTCCTGCAATAACTGTAAAAACAACCTCGAAAACTATTGTCGAAAAGTTATACTCACATACTCCACCACGTACCACGATGGAACCACCACATACGGTGAACACGATGGTGGCCGATGAGCATTTTGTGGTTCTCATACCAAACAACCTACCTCTTGATGCTACTGCACCACTTCTATGTGCTGGGATTACAGTTTATAGTCCTTTGAAGAAACTTGGACTTGATAAATTTGGTGGTGGACATGTTGGAGTGGTAGGTCTTGGTGGTTTGGGTCATTTAGCTGTGAGGTTTGCAAAGGCCTTGGGCTTCAAAGTGACTGTGATTAGTACTTCCCCGAGCAAGAAGAAGGAAGCTATTGACCACTTTGGGGCTGATTCATTCTTGGTTAGCAGTGACCCGAATCAAATGGAGGTGGGTACCATATTTTTAACAATACCACTTCTGTCATTTTCTTTAGTTACTTTTCATCTTGTTTTAATCTACTACTCTTTCCGTTCTATTTTATGTATCCCTCTTAGAGAATTCAACTGTTTAAGGGGACTAAAGAATCTACACCTACTTTCCACAATTGCTCATAATCATAACACTTTCTTTTTTTGTTTTATTTTGGTATTGATTGCAAGGAAGAGTAGGTTGGAAAACTAATTAAAATTTGCATACTAATTTAGGAAAGTAGACAACAATTTTAGGACATCCCAAAAAAAAAAAAGATGATACATTTGGACGGAGGAAATATAAGATTTACATGAGTGCAACACAGACACATACAATTGCAGAAGTTTACCACAAAAAAATTCCATACAATAGAAAAAGTACCCAAGTATTTTCCTATTTTAAAATTGTAAATAACATAGACGTTTACCAAGTTATAGCTTTAATTATGTGTTATCCCATAAATTTGATAAAATCTTCGTTAAAGTTTATACATGTGTTTTAAAAAACCTCTTCACTTAAACAACTGGAAAAGAAAACGATGGTTTATGCTGACACGAACCTTCAATCTTTTTTAATACCAAAATTCCCCTTTAATGAATATGTAAAGGTTTGAAAAGACAGAAATGCCTCCCATGCATGGTTATGAGGCTAGTGTATCAAAAATCAAACGATATGGATATAAGATGAGAATAAACATGCCTTTTACTATTTATAATTAATTCGTATAATAAACTGGTTGCATTAAAGTCATTTCACTATTTTTCATTTAGTTTGTTTAAGGGAAATTAGGATTATTAACCAAAACAAAAATATAAATCTCAAGGAAGTTCAATGATAGTTCGTCAAACTTAATTATAGGTAAATGATATAAAGCTAAACGTCAAAGGATGTGGATGCATGTTTTGTCAATACATAAATATTTATCCATTCCCATGTTCTTGGACATGTAGGGTGCAAAGGACACAATTTCGATATCATATTCAAATAAAAATGAAAGAAGAAAACTATTATCAAACACATTTTCGGTTTTAATTTTCAGAAAAAGAAAAGTGAAAACAATTACCTAACACATTTTTAATTTTTGCTTTCTCCAGGAAAGTACCATGGAGAACAGATCTAGTTACAGTAGAAATTAAGATAGAAGGGATCGATCTAATTAAATAGTCTTGCATCTTATATAGGGCTATAGGAGTCAACTTGGTGTTATGTGTGTTGGATTTATTTTGAGTGTTTGGGTTATATTATTTGATTGGGATATTTACTACAAATTTAAACCAAACAAAAATAAATTTTGGGTCTTGGGCCTTATTTACTTCAAAAACTCAAACACAAGCCTAAAAGTACTAGAGTACTTTTCCATGCACACCTTATATGTAATTTCATTTCATAAGCTTGTAAGTTTATGTTAGTTGAGAGGCTCTCTCACGCGCACGCATGTGGCCACTGCAAATCACAAATTTGGACCGCCCGACTTAGCATGAAAATCAAAATTTGCGCAGGATATTACATATATGAGTTGATATACATTAATTACTTGCAATGAATAAAAAAATGGCAGGCGGGAAGACAGTGACCGGAAGTGGCAGTGGAAGTATGAAAGAAACGCAAGAGATGATTGAATTTGCCGCAACTCACAACATAACAGCAGAGATTGAAGTTATTCCAATGAACTATGTGAACACTGCCATAGCGCGTCTTGAAAAAGTTGATGTTAGATATCGATTTGTCATAGACATAGCCAACACACTCTTCACCTAAGACACTACTTAAGAGGCCACTTAAGAATTTTAGAAACCTAATGAATGCTGAAATAAGCAAATCTTTGCAATAGCCAATAAATTAAATAAGCACTTCCATAGAGCAGTTTATTAAATTTGGGATGTATTGATTCACATGATAAGTTTGGTTTATTTAAAACAGATTAAAAATAAATTTTTACCTTTCATCTATTACAAAATTGGCACTTAGTTCAGAACAACAAACTGAACATGAACAAGATTGTTAATGTCGGAGAGCAATCATGACCTTCACATCCAACTCTTGTGAAGTCTAGTCCGGATCCAAATAAGTATAAAAAAAACACACACACACACACAAAAACAAAGAAAGAATTAGACACCGAAGAACACCATATTAATGCAACACACGTACAGTAACAGAAGAAAGACAAATTAAGGAAGGCTTTTAGTTTGCAACAGAAGAACCAAATAGCTAGCTAGCAACCTCATTTGATAAATTAATGCCAATAACGTATCAAAGGGACGAAGTTAATTCATCCTATAATTAAAGTCAGTACTAATGAACAAATATATATATATATATATATATCATTAAGTAGTTGTAAACTTAATTTAATTTGTCCTCCTGAAAAATATAAATTAACTTCAATATCTATCAAAACATTTCTTGGGGAATTAAGGCCATGCATAACTATATATTTTCCATTTCTCGAACAACAATGGCCACAACTCTAACATGAGCAATATATATAAGTTAATTAGTAAAAACAAGTAACAATATTATATCCTACTCGTATTATTTATCAAAAAATGACATTGATACCTCGTACGACTGGGGCAAACATTAGCGAAGTATGAGATGGATCACCACAAACATAACACCTACTGCCCAGAGGCAGAGATGGGATCACTTGTTGCTGACACAACTGTCACAACATTGGTATGTGGAGTTCACATTTGCTCACCTTGGGTGAGCATAACCCAAGCACCCCATTGGTGAATGCACTGGGATCCACGATTAAACAATATTTGTTTAATCGTGGGTCCCAGTGCATTGGCCAATGGGGTGCTTGGATTATGCTCACCCAACCCTTAAATGGGTGAGCAAAAATGCACTCTTGGCATGTGCCTCCACTCTGAGCAATTAAAATATCTACACAAAAAAATTAATTAATTGCTTCAATTCTTTGGATTACTCTTTTGATTTTGTTTTCAAATATCTAGCTACTTGGTCCCCCCTAAGAAAATTGTTTAGAGCATGTGGGGCATTTGTATTTCTTTTAATTGAAAATTATTCTTTAATGTCTTGTGGTTGTTGATGCACATGCAGTTAAAGTATACAATGAAGGTACTGTATGCTTTTTTCAGTTTTGTCACCCTGAATACATTTTAAAGGCTGAAGTATAGATGAAGTCACTGAGTTATTTGGATTCTATGGATTGGAAAAATGCATTCAAATTGAAAAAAAAAAAAAAAAAAAACCTGGCTTAGAGCTTGATGGTGGACTTGGAGTAATCAAATGATGATGTAAATGAAATGTGCGTGTAGACGATATAAATGTCCAACTAGCTAGGATGATTTGCGTATACTTTGAGCATATATATAAATGACCATGAGGAAATTGAAAGTGAGGTTGACAGTGAGGGTAGTGAAGGTGAACAAGACTTAGCATTCTATGATAGTGAGTATGAATTCTCTATTTTTGAACTTCACCGCTTAGTTATTGTTTGCTATATAATTTGCGCGGGCGGGTCAGAACCAAAAGTGGTTCGAGTGTGTGCAAATTAATTTCCTAAAGTACTTGTGTGAGTGATACATAAGGCTTAATGAATCTGACTTCTAACAAAACGACTGTGTGAGGTGAGTAGGAAAGTACTCTCACCAAAAGTCCTATGGCAGTATGAAGCGCACAAACCATATAAGTGATGAAAAAAAAAGAAATTAAATAAAAGGGATGTTTTATTCAATTAAAAGTAGAAAAGATTACAAGAGATGTAATATAAAAAAAAAGCTATGAAAGCCTAAAAACTAATAACGCTAAAAATGCTTTAAGAATGCATTGGGATGCGGTTTGTCGAAGTGACGCGAAGTCAGCTGAATAGCTAGCTGGCCTGCTGATTTATAGGCCTGGCTGAAGCTGATGAAGATAAGGCAATAAAATCTCTTGAATAATAATATGGTAAAAAATACCAGTTTATTTCCATATACTGCTCAAAGCTTCCATATCTTCAAATATATATACAAGTGTATGTATATATATATCCTGAACCTGGTCCGAATTTAGTCTTGATTTGGCTGACTTTGCTAGCAAGTAAAAGATATTACTTCCAATATGTTAAAGATTATCTTCCCTAATGTGATAATATTATCTTATATACTTTCCTTATCCGCAAACTGATATGATCTACCAAATTCTACCTTCAATAAACTGATAAAGCTTATCAGGAGATATTAGGGATAAATATGTCACACCCGTGCCATAAATTGCATGTTTTATAATACAGGAATTTAGATTTGTGGGATTATTAATGGTTATTAATAATCTGAGGTGAAGTTGACTGTGAGTCAACGGTGAGGTGTCAGTAAAGACACGAGGAAATTGATAATTGAGATTTTCTTTGACTCGAGTAAATGACATTTATATGATTTAAATGCTATTTGACTTATATGGTATTTTGTGAATCGTGAATTATACCTGTGTAGTATAATTTCTGATATTTCCGATATTGTTATATATCAGTTTGAGAACTGTGGTGAGAACGTGAGTGACACGTTAACTAAAAAGGTAGGTTGTGTAAAGATTCCACATAACTTAGTTTTCGGACGTGATTTTGGACCCAAACGAGACTTAGTCGAAAACTTTTGGAATTTATAATTTTCACTCGTAAAGGCATAAAATGAACGTGTGCAAAGTTTCATGGGTTAATGAGAAGTTTTGAGAAACTTGCGGGAAGGTAAACGTAATTCCCAGAAAGTTTGTCTATATATAGAAGTGGATGAGATTCCATTCTCATCCAAACTTCCAAATATCTAGAGAGAGGAGAGAGAAGGGAGATTGAACCAACGGGCTTTGCGACGCCGATCGACGAGCGTTCGTCCGTCAGATTTTCTCCAGATTTTATATTTGAACTCGTGTAGGTAAGTGCTACATTTTGATACTACTTAGGCCATGTTTGGCTAATTTTTTTTGTAAAAATCTTAATTCTAGACTTTTGGGGAAAACCCAGTAAAACTTGTAGGAATCGTCTCAAATTTGAAATCTGACGATTAATTAGCCCCCTAGACCATCCTTCAAAGTTTGAAGAGAATCGCACGAGCTATGAATTCTAGATCTATGAAATATAAGGATTTTCATGTTTTGAACATCAATTTTTGATATCTTTGGATTCGGGCGAAATTCATGTATTAGTTAGACCTGTTAATTATGCACATGAAATTATGTAAAAAGCACGTATAACTGTTTATGTGAGCTTGTTATGTGTCTACTTGGGTCAAAGGGGAGTTTGGTGCAAATTCATACGGGGTAAGCTCCTTGAACCTTGAGGATTGTGATTTTGATTGTGATGGAATTAGAATTTTGGTTGTGTTTGGATTGGAGGTGGGCCCAACCAGGACACAATACCTGGTATGGAGGAAGCCCCAACCAGTGTACGAGATGCGTGGGAGAGGTGGGCCTCCTACGGCATCAACCGGATGATTGCGTACCACTCACCCTAGAGACTATTTCTATGTGTTTTAGATGCTTAAACCATGAACTGTCATATAAGCATACATTTAGAATTATGCACTCAGCATATAGCTGAGCAGTGGAGATGTACTCCATTGCAGGTAAGAAGAAAGACAAGAAGAATCGTGAGGAGTGAGGCCGAGGAACACCGGGGAACCACATTTGTATATGTTTTTGTTTTAATCCTAAAAACTTGTGTAAGGATTAGAAATTGTAATAATATGTTGTAATAGAGCTATAGATTAGTTTCGTAGTATTGTAATCTTGTAATTGAACGTCTAAAGTTATGTTTTGAATGTTGAAAATCAGTTATAGTTGTAATTGTGGTTGGTGTGGAGAAGCATGAGTTGTTAATATTTCATTACAGGCTGCCCAGCAGGGGAGCAGTCGACTGGAGCCAGGATCAGTCGACTGGATCTCGTGGGATTGAGACACTGAAAGTGAATAGTAAGAGAAGCAGTCGACTGGACCTTTGATCAGTCAACTGAGTCACTGTAGATTTTAGCTACTGATCCAAATAGTAACCAGTGCAGTCGACTGGGTTCCCTTATCAGTCGACTGAACCTCTGATGAGAAATGTTGAATTTTAGTTCTGCATAACACAGTCGACTGGGTTCCCTGATCAGTCGACTGGACCTCTGTTGAGTAATTTGGGTTTTGGTTTCTGCTGAGTACAGTCGACTGGACCCTAGGCACAGTCGACTGAACCTCTATTTTCAGAACTGATTCTTTTGGATGTGTTTCCAATTGGCCGAAACTTTTTATAACTCTGATTTCAATGGATTTTACAAACTCAGAGGGTAATGTTTCCTAAAGTTTTAAATACCCAGGGTTGTTTTAAAGTTCTTTTCGCTGCGTATAGTTATATGATGTTTGGATGAGCCTTGGTGGGGTGTCACGTGTCCTATTTCCATGCGTAGTGGGATGGGTCGTGACATTTAGTGGTATCAAAGCTATAGGTAACAAAACTTTGGGACGCGTGGAGTGTTGAGTGATTTGTCACATGTTCTCAATTACATCCATACATATTAGAGATGTTTGATGCATATGTATGTTGTTTTACATACATGGTATTGTTATTATTGTACATGCATAGTGTTTATGCATTGAGAACTACAGGATTGTAATCATGAGTGACGAAGAGCGAAATCTGTTGCCACACACTCGACGCATAAATGAAATAGCAGAAATGATGGGGAGTATGGGGGAGATGATACGGAACATAGCGGAACGTTTGCCTCCAACACCTCCATTCGAACCACCACCATTAACTGTGGTACATCCACCTAAGAATAGGGGTATGAGATCCATATCCGAACAATTTACTCGAAAGAAACCAATGGTATTTCATGGGACACCTGATACAACATTGGCAGAACATTGGGTCATGGACATGGAACGAATTTTTCGATTTATTCCGATGTCAGACAGGGAGAAGATTGAGAACGCAAGTGACATATTGAGGGGTGAAGCTCAGAACTGGTGGGTAAATGTGTTAGATCAAGGAGCACCGATTACTTGGGAAGGGTTTAAGGCAGAATTCAATCGCCGGTTCTTTCCACGAGCCGCCTATAATGCAAAGAAGAGAGAGTTTGATAACTTGAAGCAAGGAGACATGATTGTAACAGAGTATACTTCCAAGTATAACGCATTGTTGAGGTTTGGTAAGGGTTCAGTGCCTGAATAGGAAGATAGGGCAAGAAAATTTGAAGAGGGTTTAAGGGATAATATTCGGTTGAGAATAGAGACCTACGAGCATTCGACTGTTGCCGCAGTACAGCAGACGACACTTGTAGCCGAAAGTGGAATAGAGAGATCGAGACAAAATCACCAAGGAAAGTGAAGTCATGAGGGTGGTGACCGAAGTCAGTGGGGATCTTTTAAGAAGTCGTTTTCACGAGGCTCTAGTTCTGGTTTTAATGATTCCAGGAGAGTGTCAAGTAATATACCGTTGTGCCCACTTTGCAACCGACCACACACCGGTCGATGTTTTCTGACCAACTTTCAGAACAGATCTACAGGGGAAACAGTGTGAGTTCTGCGCCCTACCCGCAACTCAAGTGCTTTGATTGTGGTACCTTAGGACATCGAGCGAAGGATTGCCCAAAGAAGCGTTCTCAACAAGGAGCAAGTTCTATGGCTTCTAGTGGTTAGAAGCCTAAGCAGTCTAGTGATGGGAGACAAAGGACAGAGCAACGTCAGGGAAGATCATTCCAGATGAACCCTGGAGACGTGGCTACTACTAATACAGTGGTCTCAGGTATGGTGCTTATATGTTCGCACTTAGCACGCATACTCGTTGATTCGGGATCTTCGCATTCGTTTGTATCTTATAACTTTGTTGAACATTGAATGTTAAGTCCGCGCCACTAGGATATGATTTATCCATTGCCGTGCCGCTTAGTAAACCGGTAGTGACATTTACAATATATAAAGACTGTGAGATCAAACTAGGCGAGAAGTTAATGACCGTAGACCTTATACCGATTGTAGTGAATCATTTCGATGTGATATTAGGGATGGATTGGTTAGCCCTTAACCAAGCCACCATAGACTGTAAACGGAAGGAGGTTAATTTTTGATCACCGGTATATGGGAACTTTTGTCTCCAAGGGAGTGGGGTTATACCGCCGCCGTATTTGATTTCAGCTATCCGAGCAGGAATGTTATTGAAAAAAGGATGTCAGGGATTTCTATGTTCAGTGACTGATGTCTCAGCGACCGAATTAAAAGTAGAAGACATTCCGATAGTGCGAGAATATCCCGATGTATTTCCTGATGACTTACCAGATGTTCTTATTGAGAGAGAAGTCGAGTTCACTATTGAGGTTATGCCAGACTCAAGACCCGTATCAAAGGCACCGTATAGAATGGCACCTGTAGAATTGAAAGAGCTAAAAATCCAATTACAGGAGCAACTTGACAAGGGTTTCATCCGACCAAGTGTATCGCCGTGGGGAGCTCCAGTGTTGTTTGTAAAGAAGAAAGATGGTTCGATGAGAATGTGTGTTGATTACCGGGAAGTGAACAAGTTAACAATTAAGAACAAGTATCCACTGCCGAGATTCGATGACCTATTTGATCAACTTCGTGGGGCTCAAGTATTTTTGAAGATAGATTTGAGATCAGGTTACCATCAATTGAAAGTGAAGGCCGAAGACGTTAAGAAAACAGCTTTCAGAACGCGTTATGGACACTATGAGTTCTTAGTTATGCCATTTGGAGTTACAAATGCACCAGCCACATTCATGGACCTTATGAATCGAGTATTCAAGGATTATTTAGATGACTTTGTAATTGTATTCATTGACGATATCCTTATCTATTCACCGAGTGAGATAGAACACGAGAACCACTTGAGGTTGATACTTCAGAGATTGCGAGAGAAGCAATTATTTGGTAAATTCAAGAAATGTGAATTTTGGTTGTCTAGTATTACTTTTCTTGGTCACGTAATTGACAAGAATGGAGTATCAGTTGATCCTCACAAAGTAGATGCTGTATCTAATTGGCAGAGGCCGACATCCGTATCTGAAATTCGAAGTTTCTTGGGATTAGCAGGATATTATCGCCGTTTTATTGAACGTTTCTCAAAGATTTCATTGCCGATGACAAAGTTAATGAGAAAGGGTGTGATTTTTGAATGGAGTCAGGAATGTGAAGACAGTTTTCAGGAGTTGAAGACAAGGTTGACAAGGGCACCTATTTTGACAATACCATCCAGAACACTGCACCAGAATGGCCGATTTGTCACTGCTCTGGGAGGTGACAAAGGGCCTTTGTCACTGTATTGGACCGTGACAGTTTCGAGGGTGGCAAAAAATATTTGTCACTGCTGTGAGCAGTGACAATTGCCTTTGTCACTGCCCATTTGAGGACCCCTTAAAGGGTTAATTTCCTTCCCTTTGTCACTGCTCTATGCAGTGACAATATTTTTAAATTTGTCACTGCTACAAGCGGTGACAATTTTGGTGACAATAATTTTAATTTTGTCACTGCTATTAGTGGTAACAATGTTGGTGACAATAATTTTAATTTTGTCACTGCTCTTAACAATGATAATTTTGGTGACAATAATTTTAATTGCTATTAGTGGTGACAATGTTGGTGATAATAATTTTCTTTTAGAATCAGTACAATTGCAATCCAAAACATATAGCTTGAAAATGGATTTGTGCCAAAGATGAATCATACTCAAAATTAACAATGGATATTTGTAAACAAAAGTTAATTCATCGGACAACATAGTTCAACAATCAGTGCACGCCGGAATTATTACAACATTGGATAATTCAATCCCTATGAACAAACATTAGTGCACGTCGAAATTATTACAATATTGGATAATTCAATCCCTATGAAAACACTTTAGTTTACTGTCATAATTACTTAAAACCATAAAAATGTACAAACAAAATACAAAAAAAAGAAAAGAAAAAAGTGATGTCTTATCATCAGAGCACAGAAAACACAACACTAAACGAAGACCATCGAAGCTTGCTTTCCTGCAAAATTACATAAAAATCAGTTTTAGAGAAAAATATCCATTTATTTTGTACTCATATCCCATTCCAAATTGAGAGCAAATGCTCCAAAACGATAGAAATACGGTGTGTGTGTGTGTGTGTGAGAAAGAGGGGGAGTGTTCTAAGACTATGAAAGTACGTGCCCATTTGATTTTCCAGCAAGGCATAGGTCGACTCAGGGCTGACAAGAAAAATTCAAAGTCATAAATGTAGAAGAAAATATTTGTTTTGTATTAAAATGGTAAAGATGGTTCAACTATTCTGCTGGATAAAAATAGATATTGTTAGATAAATGATACGCACTAGAGGCTGATTTAGCGGCTGTTTAGGGGCTGATTCTATGATTAGTGGTGTCAATCGGGTCGGGTTGGCCCGGCCCGGCCCGGCCTTCTTTTTTCGGGCTAAAAGCCCTGCCCGCCACAAGGCCCGGGCCGCTAGGCCCAGTTCACATACCCCGGGCCGGGGTGGACACCCATCCTTCCGTCCATGGCCCAGCCCGGCCCGAAGCCCGCCATGGCCCACTTCAAAAATAGAAGAAAGCCCGGTAGCCCGTCCGGCCCGGCCCGATGTCTGGCCCGCTAGGCCTGGGCCACCGGTTCGGGGCGATGTTTGGTGAAGCCCGGCCCGGCCCTGCCCAAAGCCCGCTCGGGGCCCTCTTTGACTGAGCCCGGCCCATTTGACACCTCTATCTCTAATTTAGCGGCTGATTCTAGACACGTAAAGAGTGAAGAATAATTAATCGTGTTGTGCATGTGCGTGTGTTGTGCGCTGCTAGGCGTGTGTGCCTGTGCGTGTGTTGTGCGCTACCAAGCGTGTGTGCTTGTGCGCGTGTTGTGCGTTGTGTGCATTACACGTGTGTTGTGCGCTGTTGTGTGTGTGTGCATTGCATGTGTGTTGTGCGCATGTGTGTGATGTGATGTGCTTCTATATATGCACATGTGCAGCATTGCATGAGACCCAAAAAAAAAGATGCTGGAGTTTCCATGTCTACTGCTCAATGTACAAAAAATCAAAAGCTCAAAAGCTCATGTGCATTAAGTCTTAGTAGCTGTTTTGAAAGGAAAAAAAAAGTAGTATGCATGTAAAAACAGATTGTGTATTCCTAGCATGTAAAAAAAATAAGAATCTTCATAGTCCCCATTAGGAATCAAAATCTAAATGCATTAAGTGTGCAAATTTTAGAAAATGAGAAGTTTAGAATAAAACCAATGCATTAAGAAATGACCAAAACACACATCTGTGTGTATAAACAACAAAAAGTGATGACTGATGATGATAACTTTAGTGCAAGAGGGATGTTAAGCAACCAGCCTCTCAGAATGGTGAGGAATTTGTTCTTATTGAACAATCAAGTGATATAACATGTAAACTCGCAAGTGATAGGCATTATTTCTGCTACCTTGACCTCTATCAAAGCAAGTTGTTTCCATTTGATTGTAATTAAACTCGCAAGTGCAGGACACAGACTGTGACACTTAATACTTTGATGTTATATCAGTACAACTATACTGAAAAACTTGGAACATACCACATAATCCCAGCCGTATTTCTTAGCAAATTCCTTAGCAGCCTTTTCGCTATCAAAACTAAGTTCCTAATTGATGAGGTAATTGAATGGTTCTTTGAAGCTCCAGCAGTTTTAGATACAACATAGAGCAAACAAAATACTATAGTAGACAGTAACCCAACCACCATAAAATAATTACTAAACACATTTGCTGAGTTAGATAATCACATACTAAACATGCCATTATAATTGCCCAACTACCATTAAAAAACAATGTTAATGAAAAGTAACCGCATATATACCCATTGCAATTAAAGAAAGGGGAATTAAGAAAATGGCCATAAAAATGCACAGAATAAACTCAATTTTTTTTTTCAAAAATCCTACCCCCAAAAAATATAAATTAATGGAACAACGGAAAAATTTACGCCAAGTCAGCTACCTCCAAACTCCCCTGTGAGTTTGCCACAGGGAACCTCACTTGTAGTCTTGTAGACCTTGTCTAGGATCCCAAATGGTCAGGGTCGACACACTGAGGCACCCCCAATAATTTCTCGTTTCTTTTGGTCTTTTCTCCCCAGCACACCCCCCCCCCCCCCCAAAAAAAAAAAATGGACCAAGAATCTATCCATCGCATGTTCATCACACTGTGCGTGTATATATCTGTACACACATAAAAGGCTTACATATAATACATGAGGTAATTGTGTAGAAAAAGTTAATATTAGTATCTCACAAATGTGTCACATGTACTACAAGTTACTTGTGTGCATGGTAACTATCATTTTGAGATAATTAATTCATACATGAAATCGGATACAAACTAATACAACTTCAAAGATACATCCAAAAGTACTTACTTATTGTAGGTAATGGTTAACAACTTACATAGTTTGACCATCACATGTCACCAACGACTCCACGTGTATCAATATCGCCACCAATTATGGGTTCCACCTATATGATCACCATGGATCCAGTCCAAGACTGTGCACGTCCACCCTACCGCAGAGGAGCCCATTCTAACAACCTACTCCGAGGCGAGCCCATTCTAACAACCTACTCTGAGGCCCACTTCAGAGTACCTACTCTGAAGCCCACCTCAGAGTACCAAACCCTGAGGCCTACTTCAGAATACCCACTCTGAAGCCAACTTCAGAGTACCCACAAACGAAGCCCACTACGAAGAGGGCCCACCCAAAGCAAAGTGGCCCCATTTTTCACTTGTTGCTCTCTCCACTCTCGATCCACCACCACCCATTTGGCACGTGGATGTTATCTCTAAACCTCACATGGTCAATTCTTCGATCAATGACCAATGCTCGCCATCGCTTCTCTTGGAACGACATTAGTCGATCAATGACCAAGGTTTGCCATTGCTTTGCTTGGAATGACCATCCTTGCCATCGCTTCGTTTGGAATGACCATCCTTGCAGTCGCTTCACTTGGAATAACTACTCGCTATCAAGCGCGTCACTTGTAATCCTCACGCGCTGCAACAATCTCTCCTCGATACTCTCCACAAATACTATACTACACATAAACACACACTTACACGTGGATTCTCCACCCTTGGTCATGAAGCAGTACTAAGGGTGGCCACATCCACTGGGAACTCGAGAGCTCATGGCTCGGTGGCTAGAACCAGGGGTACCACCCTATTTGAATGCCACACATTTTAGGCAAAGTTAGGGTTGGTCCCAAAGAGAAAGAGAGACACGTGACCATCGATCACGTGCCCTGCCCCCTCCAGTCTCAAAACCAATCAGAGAGGCCTACAACCGCAATACCAGCTAAAACCCTTGACTCTCACCTTGCTTAGTCACTTCGACCTCGCTGAACATTCTGCGAGCCAATAGCATTGTCTCAGCATTCCCCCTTCGCTTAAGGGTCTGCACTAATGGCCTTAGCTTCGGTATCCACCCTTGTTTAATTCCTGCACCAATAGAAACCATTCTCCTTTGATCACTGCGCAATATTGAGTTATCACTTCAAGCGATAATACCACTTGCTTAGCGTTCTGCACCAATAAAAACATCATCCCCTTCGACCGACAGAATCACGAAAGTGACAACACCTTCATCTCGTATGACTCGCCCCCTTGGCTTGTCCATATCTCATTCAATGACCCCAACTACTTTACACATACACATTTAAGTCCTTCACCTACGTTAAACAGGCGAACCACTTCGAAGATGCCAACTCAGCTCCTTCCAGCTATACCCTAAACCTCACAAACCCTGTATAAATACCAACCCCCATTCAATACATCCAATAAGGCAGTCGAACCCAAGCTAGTTCAACCTGGATCTTAAGCTCTAACCCAGTCTTAAGCTTCAACTCTAGCACTTAAGACATTCATCGTCTTCTCCAAAAATTCCCAAGTAGTCCAACCCAGTTCAACTCAGTCTAACCAAGCGACACCCAAATCTGAATCTATACTTCAGACATTTCCTCCCGTCCTTAGACTCCCCAAAAAGACTCTTGGTCATCACTTGGTCTCCATCAACAGCCTTTAGACCTTCCATCATACCTAAGACTCCACTACAGACCTACCACATACTACCACCTCCATCTAAGAGCTCATTACTTACTGCTTTCTCTCTCTCTCATTTGGGGCTACCTTGGCTCTCACTCGAGCCATGTCCTCTCGACTCCCATTTCTCTACTGCATTTTTATACATTATTATTGTACCACACTTTCTGCATTATTTTATCATTTTTATCTGTTGTTCCACCTGTACTAACCTGCTTACGTGTTATACCTATCCATATATCTCATACACTTCACTAAAGAACTCACACATTTTGGCGACCACAGTGGGAGGTATACTCGCAAGCATGGTTAGCAAACAACCTCTAGAGCTACCGATGCCCAACATCACCATTTGCATGTCAAGGGCTTTATGTTACTCACACTCAAATACCAGCTCACCTCTCAAAAGCTTTGTCTACGGTACGCTACTAGTACCCCCTTCTTAATCAAAGTACAAGGAAAATGGTTTGGCTTAGCTTTTGCACAGCCGCAAATATTTGTGGTTAGTACTTGTTTTATAAAATCACCTTTGTTGTGTTTTCTTTTTTTTGCTACAATTTATTAGCAATAGTCAAAAGTCACCATTTTGGGCAAATTTAAATTTATTGAAAATCATTTTTTTTAGTAATTTTATCTCCAAAAATGTGAAACATGTCATTTAAATTGTCATTTTGGGTATAAAAAAAAAAAAAAAAAAAACATGCCCAAAACCATTTTGAAATAAAGTGCTCGTTGACACGAGCTCGCAACTTCTAAAATGGTCCCAAACATACATCGAATAACAAAGTTATTGCAAGTCAAAGTTCATTTAGTCAAGAAAGTCAACATGGTCACTTGGACCCTGCTACACCCAATGAGCTCCATTTCTACTGACAGGCTCGATTTTTCCAACTCACGGGATTATTTAATTCAACATCATTTCATTATTTAATTATTATACTCATTTGATCTATTAAAGTCTATACCTATCAGGCTGCCATGTAATTTGGCAAACTCAAAACATGAATACCTCCCTTTCTATTGCCAGTACTCTCTCTCACCTCACTTCTCAGGCTCCCACTCGTATCCTCTCTTTGGGCCCCACCACCCAAATATATAGGATATATATAATACTCCATCCACCCTCTCATGTCGCTAGCCCTTCACTCTCTCGCCTCTCACATTCTACTCCAACTTCATGACATCACTCTAGCTTTGCGATACTCACATATTTTGCGCTGCAATTTATTATGGAAAATCAAAAATCACAATTTCTGTAAACTTAAATTTATTGAAAAATCATTTTTCAATAATTTTACCTCCAAAATTTAAAATGAGTCAGTTAAATTATTTTTCTTTTTTAGTTAGAAAAAGACATGCTCCAAACCGGTGCAAAATAAAGCGCTCGTTGATACGAGCCCGTCGCTTTTTGAATCATCCCAATCAGATCTCCAATGGAAGGGAAATTGCAAGTCAATTTTTTTATTTTTTTTTTAAATTTAAAAAGTCTATATTCTGAGGTGGACTTGGCACCTCAGGTCTCTCCACTCTCGGGTCACACACACACACACACACACACACACATATATATATATACACACATAAACAATAACAAAAAAGGGAGACCCAAGCCCAATCACTTTATCGGTATCATCGTGTCACAATTTTTAGTCATGATGGTTATACAATTATTTATTTATTTATAATTATTGGAGGAGACTACAAAATCACATCTATTGCAATTTTATTTTTATTATCATAGTGGTTAAATTTTGTTTTTTTCCTTTCTCTCATGGACCAAAATCTCAATTATTAGAATTTTAGTTGGTTTAAACTTATACCACTTGTCCAACCTACCACACTATATAATTCTCCCCATAGTACATAAAGCCACACTCTCCGGAATTCTCATACATACACTTCAAAAAATATATATATTTGGACAAAGTTCAAGATATTAAATAAGAGTCTGTGAATTTGACAGAATTTTTTACCGAAGGCATCAAAATGGGGCAAATAATGCCCTCACCCATCACTGTTTCAACTTAATTCCTAAACCCATCACTTTTCTATAAGTCGCGACTTCAACTAGCGAGTTCAGGCAAAACCAAATCCAGGCTGAAATCGCGAGTTCAAATAGCGACTTTAAAAGAACTCGCTACTTGAAGTAGCGACTTCATCAGAAATCGCTACTTGAAGTAGCGATTTCATTTAAATTGGGAAAACCCGCCGCATCTTCTTCTTCTTCCCTCAGTCTAGATCTGCTCTATACTCTCTCTCTATCTCTCAGCCCTCTCTGCGATCTCGTTCTCTCGCTCAGTGATCTCTCTCTCTCCCTCTCAGTGATCTCTCTCTCTCAGGTGTGATCTCTCTCTCTCTCTCAGGTGCCTCTCTCTCTCTCTCTGTAGACACACACACACAGATACACATACACACACTCACATACACACACACTAACATACACACACTCACAGACACACATACTCACATAGACACACAATGTGTGTATATATATACTCACAGAGATACACATACTTAGATACTCATAGACACACATACACATACACATACACATACACATACACATACACTCACACACACACACAGACACATACTCACAGAGACACATACACATACACACACAGACACATACACATACACATACACAGACACACACACACAGATACACATACATACACACATACACATACACATACACATACACATACACATACACATACACATACACATACACATACACATACACACACAGAGATACATATACACACAGATAGGCCTATAAGCGGATCGGATTTGGATCCGATTCGATCCGAATCCGACAGAAAATAACCGATAAGGATCCGAACCTGCTTAAAGATTCAACATGAAATTCGAATGCTCACAACTAGTCACTAATGTAAGGATTTGACTAGTTAAATTGCAAGGATTTGAACACTAAATTCTTATTGTAATTTGGAAATTAATGATTTTTTTATATTATTTTAGTATGGATAAAACACAAAAGTAGACATTAGAAAAATAGAATTTCTCATCGTTTTCAATTCCAGATGATATATAAGAACTAAGGATGATCGTTCCATATTCAAATCCTAATTTATGAACCATATGCAATTGAAATATACGATTTAAAGTTCCAACATGCATGAACCTATTGGAAACCTGGACTAGGAACAATGTAATCATTTCGATCCATTGAGAACTGAAAGCACTTTTCCTGGGTGAATCCATATTAACAAGCTTAATTCATAAAGTTTTACATAGTGAACTGATTGAAACTAGTAACTCATTAGAAATTCAGCGAACCCCCCAAGTTCTTCTGTAACCTAATTACCAAACTAGTAACTCATCAATATAATTGTTTGTCTTTTAATAATCTCATGTTTTGTAGGAATTCTTTCTCAATAGAAAAGTACAATTCTTAACGACGCGATGGACCATTGATTACTTACACTTGAATTTGCAAATGTGAAGGTATTAAAATGGCTAGTGTTGTAACTTTAATGCTGTATTGGGGGGGGGGGAACATGTTCATCGGAGCTGATGGTCTATACTATGATAGTAACTGTCGAAGTTTCATTCGCCTGAGAACAGACGCTCAATACACTGAACTTGTTAGAAACGTCTGCAAGAAAATGGGGGTTCATCAGAATAGTGTTCGTTTGAAGTTCACTTGTAGGTTTCCGTCGGTTCTTGGATATCAGGTTTCCAAGTTTATACCGTTTGAAGTAATTGATGACGAAAGTCTGCAAGTAATACTAGAAACAGCATCTACCAATGCGGCTATAAACTCTATGGATCTATATGTCGAGACAGAGAATCTTCCCGATGCCCATCAAACATTAGATGACTGGATTGGGCCGTACACCTCTCTGTTGACACAAGAAGGCGAAAGCTCAAACCCGTTGGTACAGGGGTTATTGCCGTCCACGTCTAGACAACACGTGGATTGCTCAAATGCATTGCAAAATAGTCAGAATGATTACAGGAGTCCGATGCAAGACATTATTTCAGAACGGCCAATTCATGTGCAGTTCGATTCAGATGATTGCGGATATGGTGATGATTGGGCACACAGAGGGATCGACACCAACCTGACACCGGAAAACTCGGATTACAAAGATGTGCATGCAGACGAGTATACTGGGGGGGATGAGGAAGACGATGTTATCGAAGATATTGAGCCGACTACCCAAATAAATCCTGAAAATGCTTTGTATGAGCCTCGTTCATCAACTTTTACATCGTTTGACTTGGGCATCCATACTGGAGAGGCATGTTATGCTTCAAACATTGAGGGTAGGCAATGGAATCCAGATCGAGACGAGTTGGTGAAGGGTATGATGTTCAAAACCAAAGATGATCTTCAGAGATTTGTGGAGTTGTACTCAATAAGAACACATCAACGGTACACGGTGGATCAAACTAGTTCGGATCGTTGGTCGTTGAAATGTCAATTGGCGTCACAAGGTTGCAAGTGGCAACTACGAGCAAGGTTGAAATGACACGGGATGTTTGAAGTCATAAAGGTTGGGCAAAGCCACACTTGTATGTCCACTACGATGAACCTTGGTCATAGAAATCTAAATGCTTGGCTAGTGGCTAGGGACATAATGCCAATGATTAAGGAGGACATATCTATTAACATCGCTGCGCTAATGCAAAAGGTGAAAGATAAGTATTTGTACACCGTCTCATACAAGAAGGCGTGGAATGCGAAACAGAAAGCCATTGGAATGATATTTGGGGATTGGTGTACATCATACACAGAATTGCCCAAGTTCATGGCTGCAATTCAATAGTATAATCCTGGAACGGTTGTAAAATGGTTCTACGTGAACGGTGGTAGTGCGACTGTAAAGAACTTCGAAAGAGTATTTTGGGCGTTTAAGGCGTCCATTGATGGGTTCAAACACTGTCGCCCCGTCATAAGTATCGACGCCACATTCTTGTATGGGAAATATAAGGGCAAATTACTAATCGCTATGGGAACAGACGCAAACGATCAAATTTTTCCTTTAGCATTTGCCATCGTTGACGAGGAGAAAGCTGAAACATGGACGTGGTTTCTGAAATTGCTAAGGGACTACGTTGTGCCTGGCAGAGAAGGCATTTGTTTAATATCCGATCGACATAGAGGCATCCTTTCTGCGATGAATGAGCATGATGTAGGGTTTCATGAGCCCGATGGGTATCATCGCTATTGCCTCCGGCATGTGCAGAGTAATTTCGCCACAAAGTTTAAAAATGCATACCTAAAGAAACTTGTGTGGAATGCTGGGAGTACCCACCAAGTCCGTAAATTTAATGGGTTCATGGAAGAGATTAAGAAGGTTGATCCAAAGGCGTGGGAGTATCTTGATGCAATTCCCGCCCAAAAATGGACCATTGCCCACGACGGGGGACGACGGTACGGTATGCGAACAACCAACATCTCAGAGGTGTTTAATGGTGTACTCAAGACATCTAGGCATCTTCCTATCACCGCTTGTGTTGAAATGATATTTTTTCGTGTTGTTAAGTACTCTAGCGAGCGACATGAAATTGCTGAGACAGCCATCAGGGAAGGTTTTAACTTCACCCCAAGAGCAATGTGCAGATTGTTGAAATTAGAAGGCAAGATTGGTAGGTACAACCTCGAGATTTTTCATTCCGGGCACGGGTACGTGCAGGTCAACAAAGGGGGATCATCGGGTTCTAGTCAAATTGTGAACATATCTAATAGGACTTGCAATTGTGGAAAATGGGATATATATAAAATGCCATGTACTCACGCATTGGCAGTTCTAGCTAATTTTAGAACTTCATACCAAAATTTCGTTCATCAATGTTACACAATTGAGTCGTACAACCAGTGTTGGGCACCCCAGTTTTTCCCAATCCATCACAAAGATTACTGGAACCCACCTTCTGGTCCTACAGTTGTGCACAATCCTGCTATGCTTCATGGTAAGGGCCGACCACGATCAACCCGCATGACAAATGAGATGGATTTGAGAGAGGGGGGTAGGGCTACTTATCAATGTGGATTATGCCATCAACAAGGCCATGACAGGAGACGATGCCCCCAACAACGCAGTCAAGCTGGGCCATCTAATGTAGTATAATTTTTAGTGTTGTGTTTGAGCGATGTGCTTTGTAATATGTACTTACTTGTTGTGACTATGTAATGTTCAATTGGAAATGAAAACTTTATTTAGTAAAAAGTCCTTGTATATCCACTACAAACTGCGTAGTTAACTAGTACAAACATTGTAAACAAACTCCTTAGTAAACAAATAGCTTAGATAACTAGTACAAACATCCTAGTAAACAACAATTGTGCGGTCAACACTTCAACCTCCGTAGAATTTCCTCAGTGTTGTTCCTCGCTTCATTTCCAGATGAGTTGGCAACATTTGACGGGCCCACACCACTTTCTTTTGTCGAGCCTGTGACCGGCAGCGGTTTAAAGATATTACAACATCTATGATAGCGGTAGTGTGCATAGTACCTCAACGATGTTGCAGTACTGTCATAGCTTTTCTACACGTATAATTCATGAAAACAATTTTCATAAGATACATATCATCATAACCATTGAAATGGAAGTGATGAGAGGTTTTGGTTCTAACCTTAGCACACCATTCATACCAAGTCTGGTCAGGAACTTCTAGCAACCGTTGTTCAGTAAAACAAACACCTCTCATCGTTAACAACTCCTGAAGGAGTTCATGTTCCTTCTGCCAGCTCCAAACTTGAGTCGCAATGGCATCATCTGGAAGATAACATCCAGGGATTGTCTCAGCAAAGACAGTCTGCAAAGCTTCGAAAGCAACATATTTAAATGAACCATCTTCATGTTTCCATTCCGGAGTAGCAAAATCCATGAGTGCTTCTAGTAGAACACCCTTCTCTTCATTACTCATTATCCTTTTTTCAAAAAAATGTGGGTGGTACGTAGGTGTATACTTACTTGCCATACTTAAAAACAATGCAATGAAGAAGAAGAAGGATAAGTTGGAAAGCTTGGGATATCACATTGAATCAAACCCACAGTATATATAGACCATGCAATGCCCAGCAGTTGACGCGACAAGTCACTGCTTCTGACAACATTCCAGTTGATGCGACAAGTCACTGGGTCAGACGCCCAGCAGTTGACGCGACAAGTCACTGCTTCTGACGCCCAGCAGTTGACGCGACAAGTCACTGCTTTAAGTTTCTTTACACCACTTAATTTAACATTTTTAACTCTTGTTTAGTAGTATGTTGTAGCTTCATTACATTTAGTAGTGATTTTGTTGACTAACCATCATGTTTGAACAGCTTGCTTACCATGGATGTACATCCTGGACCTGAGGATCACTCAGTACTGACATTACAGGACGCACATCGGACATCCGCCATTTAGGATGCTCAGATCTTGAGACAGCTTTACTGCCGGCGCTCTGAGGCTGTTTTACGACGAGGTCCAGATCTAGATCAGCGCATATTAGATTACATCAGACAGATCGGGTTCTACGGCACATACAGACTCGACTTTATACAGTATGATTGGGGTCTGATCACTGCCCTAGTTGAGAGGTGGCGTGTAGAGACACACACGTTTCACCTACCTGTCGGCGAGACCACGATAACGCTGCAGGACGTCAGCATTATATTGGGCCTACCTGTCGATGGCCGAGCAGTTACCGGTATTGATGTGTCACGCTCCAAGGAGCAGTGACAGGAGCTATGTCAGGAGTTGCTCGAT
Source organism: Hydrangea macrophylla (assembly GCA_033977485.1). Classification (NCBI taxonomy): domain Eukaryota; kingdom Viridiplantae; phylum Streptophyta; class Magnoliopsida; order Cornales; family Hydrangeaceae; genus Hydrangea; species Hydrangea macrophylla. The sequence goes on along the minus strand of CM066984.1, from coordinate 7,966,434 downwards.
TTCACGCCACCCCTAGCCACTATCTCAGGATATTCACTGCGACTGACTACGATACTGGACCATTTCACTCCCCAGATCGCTCAGGATGCCGACGACGCCACTATTCAGCAGATGGCTCGATGTTATTGTATGATGTTGATAGGAGGGTCGTTGTTCCCAGACAAGTCTGGGAACAAGGTCAGCCTCATATATCTACCACATCTACGACACTTTGATGCTGGCTATAGCTGGGGCAGTGCAGCATTGGCATATCTATACCGTGAGTTGTGTGTTGCAGTTCATCGTACCGCTGTTGAGATATCCGGCCCGCTTATACTTTTACAGGTTATTTGTTATGTAAATTCTATGAATTACGCATCTTTTACGATTGTTCAGTCTATCATACATAACTTAACTCAATTATTATCAATCGCAGCTTTGGGCATGGGAGAGATTGACCCATATCCGACTAGTCCCCTTACCAGCAGCTGTACCAGAGGATGGTCCATTGGGTTGTAGGTATACATACATTGTTTTATACATTATTTGTATTCATTACTCGTACATTCATTTAAGTGCTAACAATTTTGTCATTACTTTAGGTGGTTGACCCGATTCTCAGTTCGGGATGTGCCTACTTATGTCCAGCGTCACTTTCGGGACCAGTTGGATCAGATGAGGCCCGAGCAGGTAAATAATGTACAGAGTTAAACCGCTATTTGCATTATTGTTCGAGTTGCTAATTATTTATACATTTTTCATAGATGATTTGGCAGCCGTACAGTGCTGAGCTTGTCGCTTCATTACCTTCGTACTGTCGAGCTGGGTAGGGCACATGGATGGCCAGATGTCCGTTGATCATGTACGCCATGGTTGAGTGGCATCATCCCGACAGAGTGATGAGATAGTTCGGGATGAGGCAGGTAGTCCCAGAGCCATGTAACACTATGAGGACATTACATCGCATTGATCGACGTGGTCATGCGAATACCGACTGGAGTCACTTCCATAGGGAGTATGTAGAGCTCTGGGACCATCGGCTACAGCATGTTATTGTAGGTATTCCAGATGCAGCTCAGATGCTTGCCTCAGACCCATATATGAGATGGTATAGCCGCATTACACGTAGACTGATTGGACCAGTTAGAGATCCACCGACTGTTGGCTTCCAGCCAGTCAGTACGATTCGCGGCGTTCTGGTGAGATGTTTTACTTATTGTACAGCATATAAAATTTTCATCCTGCACTTGGCATAAAATGTGGGATACGTAATTAAACTTTCCATTTGTTTTTCAGGAGGATGGTGTGACTCGTGTGTATGAGGTTGCACGATCGGTGTTGGCTAGTTTAGTAGCAGGCGGCCCTCATTCCGTCCCTCCAGAGGTGATGGCGGCATTGGAGGAGATTCGTACTATTACTGAGCATTCATTACAGGCTGTTCATGAGGACCGACGTTTAGACGGGGGTGTTCCATCTTCCACAGTATTCGTGCCCCGCGTCTCACAGCCTCAGCCTCAGCCTCAGCCTCAGACGCATCCTCATCCACAGCCTCATCCTCATCCTCAGACGCATCATCATACTCAGCCTCAGTCTCAGACTCAGGAGCAGACAGACCCATCTACACACTCTGAGTCTGAGCTACATACACCAGATGATCAGGGTCCTACTGTGTATGCATATGATGATACTGACGACGTTTATAGGCCTTAGACTCCAGGGGGCTCTCAGTTCCGTATATCTCCGATCCGTGACTTCTCCATCCCACAGTACACATATACAGATGCACCGTCGTCATCGTCGATCCCGCTAACACATACAGATTCACAGCTCGAGGCGATGGTGATGATGGTGGAGAGTTTGACGCAGGTGGGGGCGGAGGAGATGCATGTGGAGGCGAGAGAGACGACTGGACATGATACCCCCATGGCAGAGACAGAGACACAGGATGAGGTTTTGACACAGGCCGAGTCTCAGCGACGACCTCCGATACGTTCAGTTTACGCTAGGGGTAGAGGTCGTCATGGCCACAGAGGGCGAGGGGTATCGCAGGTCATCCAGTCACAGGCCGCAGAGCAGGTACCACTCGTGGAGGATCCACTACAGGTTCCACTCGTGGAGGATCCACCACAGGCAGAGGGTAGGCCTAAGAGAACGAAGAGGGTCCCGTGGTGTGGGACACATTATAAACAAAGATAGTCCATAGGATCCACAAAATAATTACACTTTTGTTTGTTTTTTGATGTATTATAAACAAATAGTTACACATTTGTATATGTATAAATTTAATTAATTCTATACATCTATATCTCTCTCCCCCTCACTCTCTCTCTCTATCTCTCTCCCCCTCACTCTCTCTCTATCTCTCCCACTCTCTCTCTCTCACTCTATCTCTCGCACTCTCTATCTCTCTCCCAATCTCTTGCACCTATCTCTCTATCTTTCTCCCACTCCCACTCTCTCTCTCTCGCACTCTCTATCTTATCTCTCTATCTCTCCCACTCTCTCGCACTCTCTATCTTATCTCTCTATCTCTCCCACTCTCTCGCACTCTCTATCTTATCTCTCTATCTCTCCCACTCTCTCGCACTCTCTATCTCTCTCCCACTCTCTCGCACTCTCTATCTTATCTCTCTATCTCTCTCCCACTCTCTCACACATTTCTCTCTATCTCTCTCCCACTCTCTCTCACTTTTTACAAATACACATTGTAATTGGATTAATTATGTTGGATTCATAATGCTTGGTGGTTCAATTCTGCAATATATGTTGGATATCTCTAGCAGGGAGCTGCTGCAATGGGACAGACTGCTAAGGATTTAGCTTCTGATGAAGTCGCTACTTCAAGTAGTGATTTCTGATGAAGTCGCTACTTCAAGTAGCGATTTCTGATAAAGTCGCTATTTAAACTCGCGATTTCAGCCTGGATTTGGTTTGGCCTGAACTCGCTAGTTGAAGTCGCGACTTATAGAAAAGTGATGGGTTTGGGAATTAAGTTGAAACAGTGATGGGTGAGGGCATTATTTGCCCCATATTGATGCCTTGGGTAAAAAATTCGAATTTGACTCCACCACATGTGTATGTGTCCTATTCTGACACACAATCAAATGTCATGCCCAATCACATACCCCCATCTCTACACTATATACCATCGCCATGTACCATCGTCATGCCCAATCACATGTCGTCGCCGAGACACCCCCCCTCCCTGTCGCCAGCCTGTGGGCCCAACGAACCCCTACCAACGCCAAGACCAACACCCATACTCTCGACGTTTCTCCCCACCTCGGGCCCACCTTTTGCCATCGTTGAAACGCCTCACCATCTCCATCAATTGTTAATAGTGTCATCGCTCCAAACCCACTATTTTTCTGTCCCATTTTGTGAGTTTATCTTTAGAACTCAACTTATTTGGACAAAAATTACACATATTTTTTACAATTGTCCCTAATTAGTGCAACAATTTTAAAAATTTTTTTTTTTTTTTTGGTCTTAGTGTAGATTATATGGTGGGATAGTTTTGAAAAATAAAGAAAAATTGTAACTCTCTCTATGATTCTCTCGCTCTTTCTCCTACCTGGTATCACCATAATACCCAAAAATTATTACACTAAAAGTGTAATTTTTAAAATTCTAGGAGCCTTTACTTTTGAGTTTCATATACATGTATATATGTATATATATACACGTAGTTGATGACACTAAATTGGCTTGGGGAGACCTAAATGTAAAATACTAAAAAATCTCAAGGTAAAAATGTAATTACAAAAATTTCATGAGGACCCTTAAAATTTTATGAACTCTAGTGGCCCAGGCTGTTGCCCCTTTTGCCCCTCCTTTGGGCCGGCCTTGCCTTCTCCGATCCCCACCATCCATCGCCACTTCCCGTCGCCGAGACCCCATTGCCACCCCTGTCCCCGGCCCATGGGTCCACCCCCTCTCCGATCCACTCCACCCCTCCCATCGCCACACCAATCGACACCAACCCCCCCCTCCCCTCCCCCAATCGACAACTCCATCGATAACTCACCCCCTTCGTTGGCCACCTAAACCGTCGCCAAACACTATCGACGACACCATTTCCTCACCACTTGACATCGCTGCTTAAAAAAAATAAAAATAATAAATAAAAATAAAAATAGTACCGACAATCACCCAATCCGTCGTTGGCACAATCTGGGCCCACAAAGATCCGTCGCCAAGCCCCCTGGCTCGGCGACAGCTTTGTAAACCTACAACCCCAGCGACAACCTTTTGTCATTGCCAAAGCAAGAGCCACCCAGCCCTTTGACTTGACCGTCGCTGTCACCACCCCCTCACCATCACCAAATCTCTCAATCCTCACAACAAAAAAAAAAAAAAAAAAAAAAAAACAGCGACTATGCCGTTGCTTAAAGGGTCCCCTCTCGCCAAAGCTGTCACCATCACACTGTCGCCACCACCATTGACAGCCATCCCACCACCATCTACCGACAAGTCGTTGCTGACCATTGCTTCACCCCTCCCTCCAACTCCACCGACAAATCCCACCTCTACCCACCAAAATCTGACCATCGATGCCCCAACTCCATCGACAGTCACCCTAACCTGCATATAAAAAAAAAACAAAAAAACCAAAGCTTCAACAGCTTCATCAACAACACACTAGTGACAGCGCAATCAACAACACACTAGTGACAGCGCCATCGACAATACACTAGTGACAGTGCCATCGATAGCGCCATCGACACCAGTGACAGCGCCATCGATAGCTCCATCGACACCAGTGACAGCACCATCAACAACACACTAGTGACATCGCCATCGACAATACACTAGTGACAGCGCCATCGATAGCGCCATCGACACCAGTGACAGCGCCATCGATAGCGCCATCGACACCAGTGACAGCGCCATCAACAACACACCAGTAACAATGCCATTGACACCAGTGACAGTGCAATCAACAACACACCAGCGATAGTGCCATCGATATCCAAAGCACTGACTCATCGCTATAAAAGAGGGGTCTATCGACAAAGACCCCATCACCAACTCCATCGATAGGCCCGGGCCCACCCTAATCGCCAAGACCATCGCCACCTCCTTGCCATCGACACGACTTATTACCATCCCATCCTCAACGACACACCGATTTTTGCACCCACCGACAAACAAAAAAACTAAAGTTGCAAGCGACTGCCCTCGACAAAAAGGGGTCCCACCCCTGTCATCACCACCAACCACCGACCTAAAATCACAGTAGGGACCACCCCCTCTCTTCGATAACCTAACCCATCGTTGTAATATATATATAGGTATAAACAAAAAAAAACCAACAGCACCATCGCTAGCACTGGACACACCCCAAACCCCATAAGACAACCACACAATTCATCGTCGACACCAACCCCGTGGGACCCAACCTTCATCTCCCTTCTCAGCGTCATCGATACCCATTTTCCATCACACATACACCAACCGACAAACACTACTACCCCGTACTACCTAAACCTATCACCGAATACCCTCACCATCGATATAAAAAAAAAAAAAAACCCCATCGCTAAGACCAGCGGCTTTGCCGTCGCCTAAAGGGTTCCCCCTCGCTAGATATGTCCCAGTCATGACACCCATCGCCTACACCATCGGGCCCACCCTACACCGTAGAGCCCATTCGACAATACTTCCGTCGCTACACCTGGGCCCCACATCACTGCCCCTTCCCGTGGCCACTCCACAAGCCCAACCCTCCACCAACAAAAATTCTGTCGTCGCTGGGACCATGACCTAGCCTTCGAGGGACCCACCCCGCCATCGCCACAACCCGTCGATAGCCCCCCTCCCCATCGAATCATACCTTCATCAACAAACCCCCAACACGTCATCGCATCCCGTCGCCGAAACCTCCAACCATCGAAACACCCCCCTACACACACGAATCACCCTACACTTCAACACTACTACCCAAAACTACCAGATCTAACTACCAAAAAAAATACATAAAAAAATAGGCTTTCTCAAACCATAGAGCAAGAACATACCCAGAGTATTGATGTGCCTTCACGACCGTCGCCACTACACAAAGCCATTGTTTCCCCTATCCTCTACCACCAACCCGTTGCAATATGGCGGGACCCACCACCCCATCGTCATACCATTCGACAACACATGTGTCGATGACACAAAAGGGACCCACACCACAACCATCGACACCTAAGCCAGAGCCAAACTCCATTGCCAACCTCTCCCATCACCACAGAACCCACAAACCCCACCCATCACCGAGAGACCACTGCCACCCCTATCGTCGCCAAGACCTACTGTCACCCCGCCGTCACTGAGACACCACCATTACCTCACCCCCACCCGTCACCAAATAAGGTGGGACCCAACCCCACCCTTCGACCATCGCCCAAACTCCAACTTGTCACCGCTACCACCGGCCAACCTGTCGGCACTACCACCTCCCAATCACCGCTCTCCGACACCTCCCACAATCACCCGATACCACCTAAGATACATAGTTGCCACAACTCAGCTTTACCAAACAACCAACCACCCTCGTTATCTTACCAGAGCTGCCTATTACTGGCTAAGAGGGAATTATATATTACCCATTTATAGTACATCCAGTACAATACTGCAGCACAGCACAGCCAGAGCCAGGCCACTACCAATTTTCTTTTTGAGAAGGAAAACACTACACCAATTTTTTAGTGAAAGGGGGAAGAAAAATGTCTCATCAGCTCTTATCTCATGTTAGCTGCCAGTTTTTATTTCTTTCCATGGGTGGAGAAGGAAATGTTCTACCTAAGCAACGAGCTCTTATTTCTTTTCAAATGGGAGGAGATGGGATCCATTGATCTAAACAGTCTCACACCTAAGTTGTATCCCAAGGAGTCCATATTCCTTGATAGGCAGATGAAAGGGACCCTCCGAGTGACAAGCTTTTTTGCTCAATTTTAGACGCCTCACTCTCTAAAAAAAAACCCTTTCTCCAAGACCATCGGTTGGTCAGCTTCTCTCTCTCTCTCTCTCTCTCTCTCTCACTCATCATATACAACTAGTCGCAGCACGCTTATTGTTGATGGAATTAATGTAAAGGGCTGGCAAATGTTAGCTCACCACATCAACATAGAAGCAAAAAAAAAAAAGGGCCCTCTGAAGATACAAAATTTTCAACTTCACTATCCCAAAGACCACGGTGAAAACAATGTCCCCACAAACATGCTTGCCTCACGACATGTTGCCACCACTTGCTCTCTCGTCAGCAACATGGCGCCACCACTTATAGCTAGCGACATCCTCCATTTGCTCGCTCATGTACAAATTTACTCTCTAGCATCCCTCGGGAAAGTATTTGCTTTGTTTCACTATTGATGCTACAAAGCTGACCGGGTCTACATCTCTAAGCAAGACAAAGCATCAAGATAGTTTCAATAGTCATTGCCAACCAAACACGTCCTTGTACCCTCTCCAAACAGTGCAAGTACTTTAATACATCAAAGCATGAGTAATCACCAACATATAGTCTACACCATCGACAAGCGCTTAATAACTCCACACTATCAACTCCACTATCACTTATTCTTCGTCTCTACACAATGATCGAGCTCCACTCTCCATAAGGTGGCACGAGTATCGTACTCTCCACTAGAAGGGCAGCACGAGCAATCGCTCTCCCACCTAATCTCCATATCTCCGAAGAATAGTGGTGGCACGAGCAATCGCTCTCCCCCTGAATCTCCATATTTCCAAAGAGGGCGGCACGCGCTTACCCCCTAATCTCTATATCTCTAAAGTAAGGCACGACCCTTATTTCCATGTCTCTATAGGATGGTACGGGCATCGTGCTCTCCCCCTTATCTCCAAATCTACATAGCATCACAAGCATCGTGCTCTTCCTCTCGGGGCAGCATGAACATCACATTCTCTCCCAATTTCACTATCTCTAAATGGCTCAGTCATAATCTCCAATCCCCAAAGAGCACAAGCATTATGCTCTCCACCACGTGGGCAGCATGAGTAACACACTCTCTCCTAGGGGCACACTCTCCAACATGGGCAGTTTGAGTATTGCATTCTTTCCTTAAAAGTTGGCCGAGCATCATGCTCTCTACCACTTCGCCTCACCAAGATTGTACATGTACAAACTCCGACCAACGTTCTCAATATCTCTCCACAAGCAGGGAAATGATAAATAAAACACCCGCATCTGATCAAATACAAAATCACCAACCACAAGCGCAAGAAGAAGAAGAAAGAAAAGTCTGATCATCATTGCGATACATCTAAATTACAGACCCAATACATACACCAATACATAACAAGGATAAACATGTGTGTTTTGTACAGACCCAATACATACATTAAAAGGGGACACACATGATTTTACTGGGATCAGATTCAGAACGAGGAACAGAGTCGGGACCACGACGTCACTATCGATGATTGTTTAAATCAAGATCTTACAACGAGAACTTGTACAACCATTTCGCATCGGCCCAAGATCTCCTAAAAATAAAATCACAGGCCGTAGTAGCCCAGTACTTTCGCGAAAGGAGGGCTCGCAATGCAAAAGAACAGAAATATCAGTTCTCACCAACTCATCCCAAGGTCGCAACCTTCATCCCAAAAATACGAGGAGAGAAATAAAAAGCGGTCTCTCACCTTAAGCACCACAAAGAATCATAGCACCAGGATAGGGCATGCACTGTCTAACAAGGCAAGTGCACTGCTAGAAAAGATCTCTCCCCATTTTTGCACTGATAGAAAAGATCCCTAGACATATGCTAGGCAAAACTTGAAGCCCCACTCCATGAAGAAGCTTGGTACAAGGCATGGCAGAGGTCCCAAGAAGTTTTGACCCCACGCCATTGCCAAAACACCTTGGCCTCACATAGTAAAGAGCTCTCTGCAACATACATAGGAATCCGAAGCATGTCTCACACTTTCACCAAAACAGCAAGAAAGAGAATATGTGTCGAAGAGTTGGATATATGAATTCTCCAAAGCCCCTTTTTTTTTATAGCAACTATCGAAGGATGATACACAATGGATACCACGGTAACACTAATATCCATTGGACCAAGTTATCAACTAAATTCGTGACCAGCAAAGTTACCAGTACCACCTGCAAAAGTTGAGAGGTCCATCAATCGTCAGCAAATTCACCAGTAAAGATGAGATATCCATCCACCATCAGAAAAGGCATTCTAGAAAGACATATAAGATTATGCCCCCATCCTAGCCACTTCACGCCTAGAATGCAGACAGGGGGGCTAATGTAGGTAATGGTTAACAACTTACATAGTTTGACCATCACATGTCACCAACGACTCCACGTGTATCAATATCGCCACCAATTATGGGTTCCACCTATATGATCACCATGGATCCAGTCCAAGACTGTGCACGTCCACCCTACCGCAGAGGAGCCCATTCTAACAACCTACTCCGAGGCGAGCCCATTCTAACAACCTACTCTGAGGCCCACTTCAGAGTACCTACTCTGAAGCCCACCTCAGAGTACCAAACCCTGAGGCCTACTTCAGAATACCCACTCTGAAGCCAACTTCAGAGTACCTATAAACGAAGCCCACTACGAAGAGGGCCCACCCAAAGCAAAGTGGCCCCATTTTTCACATGTTGCTCTCTCCACTCTCGATCCACCACCACCCATTTGGCACGTGGATGTTATCTCTAAACCTCACATGGTCAATTCATCGATCAATGACCAATGCTCGCCATCGCTTCGCTTGGAACGACATTCGTCGATCAATGACCAAGGTTTGCCATTGCTTTGCTTGGAATGACCATCCTTGCCATCGCTTCGCTTGGAATGACCATCCTTGCAGTCGCTTCACTTGGAATAACTACTCGCTATCAAGCGCGTCGTTTGTAATCCTCACGCGCTGCAACAATCTCTCCTCGATACTCTCCACAAATACTATACTATACACAAACACACACTTACACGTGGATTCTCCACCCTTGGTCATGAAGCAGTACTAAGGGTGGCCACATCCACTGGGAACTCGAGAGCTCATGGATCGGTGGCTAGAACCAAGGGTACCTCCCTATCTGAATGCCATACATTTTAGGCAAAGTTAGGGTTGGTCCCAAAGAGAAAGAGAGACACGTGACCATCGATCACGTGCCCTGCCCCCTCCAGTCTCAAAACCAATCAGAGAGGCGCACAACCGCAATACCAGCTGAAACCCTTGACTCTCACCTTGCTTAGTCACTTCGACCTCGCTGAACATTCTGTGAGCCAATAGCATTGTCTCAGCATTCCCCCTTCGCTTAAGGGTCTGCACTAATGGCCTTAGCTTCGGTATCCACCCTTGTTTAACCCTCTGCACCAATAGAAACCATTCTCCTTTGATCACTACGCAATATTGAGTTGTCACTTCAAGCGACAATACCACTTGCTTAGCGTTCTGCACCAATAAAAACATCATCCCCTTCGACCGACAGAATCACAAAAGTGACAACACCTTCATCTCGTATGACTCGCCCCCTTGGCTTGTCCATATCTCATTCAATGACCCCAACTACTTTAAACATACACATTTAAGTCCTTCACCTACGTTAAACAGGCGAACCACTTCGAAGATGCTAACTCAGCTCCTTCCAGCTATACCCTAAACCTCACAAACCCTGTATAAATACCAACCCCCATTCAATACATCCAATAAGGCAGTCGAATCCAAGCTAGTTCAACCTGGATCTTAAGCTCTAACCCAGTCTTAAGCTTCAGCTCTAGCACTTAAGACATTCATCGTCTTCTCCAAAAATTCCCAAGTAGTCCAACCCAGTTTAACTCAGTCTAACCAAGCGACACCCAAATCTGAATCTATACTTCAGACATTTACTCCCGTCCTTAGACTCCCCAAAAAGACTCTTGGTCATCACTTGGTCTCCATCAACAGCCTTTAGACCTTCCATCATACCTAAGACTCCACTATAGACCTACCACATGCTACCACCTCCATCTAAGAGCTCGTTACTTACTGCTTTCTCTCTCTCTCATTTGGGGCTACCTTGGTTCTCACTCGAGCCATGTCCTCTCTGACTCCCATTTCTCTACTGCATTTTTATGCATTATTATTGTACTACACTTTCTGCATTATTTTATCATTTTTATCTGTTGTTCCGCCTGTACTAACCTGCTTACGTGTTATACCTATCCATATATCTCATACACTTCACTAAAGAACTCACACACTTATCATACATGTATACCAATACAAATTGTTAACTTGGAAAAAGGTTGGTCCATTCATATTATGGCAAACTATCTACAGCATGAAAAATACATTTTAATTTATAAGTATACATGTGTGTGACTAGTTTTCAAATTGGGCCACCAAAGTTTTGTTGGCCAGAAAGAAACATTAACTCAAAATGTGGGATTTGAGGGTGCAAGGCATTTAATGAACTACTAAAACTAAGAGGATAGTCCAAATAAAATAATTCAAAATTGATAATTGCTCTTGTCAATGTTTTTGAAGCATATATACGTATAAGACCTATTGATTAGATTGTCTGAGTTGACATATCATGTACTATATGGTCTGTGGGTACCATGATATAATTAATGCAATGTAAGACTACCAATATCAAATTAATTTATATATGATTTGTAACCATATTTCCATTTGATATATTTTTGGCATTCCTAAAAACAAACTTTTAACATTAATTTCATCCAAAAAAATTTTAAATTGTGTTATTTTTTTGCTCAGGGTAGTGGTAGAGAATGGGAAGGAAAATAGATATACAAGGAAACAAGTACATACTTTTTCATCTGAGTTTCTTATACATAGGCCGAAAGGGCCCACTCGGGGTGATCCCGAACCAGCCGCCGTTTCAAGTATTCATAGCCTTGGAAGAAGCCGTCGTCAAACGCCTCTTCTAGAGCCCCCGCAGAAGGTGCCTCAGCAGCCACCTTCGCCCGGGCTTCAGCTGCCACCGTGAGGCCCCGGGCAGTTTCCAAGTCGGCCAAAGCAGCCGCCAGGTCTGCCTGAGCCGTACCCAATCTCAGGGCCAGCGACTTGGTCTTGCTAATCTCGACGGCCAGGGCGGCTTTCCCGACCCGAGATTCTTCCCGCTCCTTCGAGAGGGCAGCCTCAGCAGCACTGGCTCTCCCGGCCAGAGAGGTCAGGAGGGACTCGGATCTTGCGGCCATACAGCCAACCTGCAATAAGAGGAAGAGGATTGTTCAGTTAAACGGGGCAAGCAAAAAAACGGATCACTATTTAAAAAAAAAAAAAGATAGAACGTTCACCAGATGTGAGAGGTTATATAGCCACCCCGGGAAATCCTCAGGGGACAGGCCGGTGCATGTTTCCACCTGGCTCGGGATAAGGGCAGACTTCACCCTCTCTCGGACCTCACCATGGTCGCCCATGGGTACACCGAACGGAACACCAGCCCGGATGGTAGGCTCCTACACAGTGAACACCCAAGGAGTTGATATCCCCACGGGATTCGGACGATTGGTTGTCCCATGGCGAATGCGCCTTAGGGGGCGCTCACTGCCCGGGGCCTCGGCGGCTGGCCTCTTCCCTTGAGCGACTGCCACCCGAGCAACAGCGTCGGCGACGGCGGCGGCAGCCTGTCTTTCCCTCAGCTGCTCCAAATTCTGTTTGGGGGCCATTTTTGTAAAGACGAGATCGCACGGTTAGTAGTGTAAAATGTGGCAAAAACTGATGCAGGAGTAACAAGTAAGCCAACCCGGACGCTCACTAGGGATGATCGGTGAAAAACTGGGGATTGGAACGGGCTCCCGTTTGAGACAATACGTTCGAAACACTGGTGGGCAGCTCCGCTAAGCCCAAAATCCTGGCCTGGCACGACTCAGGGATCTTGGGAGGTTCTGTTGAGCCAGCTGTGGACAGAGGGATGAAATCAATTAGTAAGCTAGTGCGCTCAAAAAAAAAAAAAGAAAAGAAAAACGGACAGGGAAGGATGGGCGGCCTTACCCCTCAACTCCCCTGCCTAGGACGTCCTCAGCTGGGCCCCCGGCGCCCTGTTGCAGAAACGAAGGGTGGACACCTGGAAAAACTTGCTTTTCCACCCCTTGTTGTTGCTGGGGCACTTGTCAATGATTTTCCTACTCGGCCGGGCCGAAAAGGAGAAAAACCCCGCTTCCCGGTGTACACGAAATGGACGGTGAGCCCATAGAAACTCCCGGAGGGTAATCTCGTACCCAAACGCCTAGGGCCACAGGGATATGCACCCCATTAAGAATCTTCACCCGTTAGGAGCCAGCTGTTCGGGAGCAATACCGAGATAAATTAGGACATCCCGGGCAACGTTGTGAAGTGGCAGGCGGAGGCCCGCCATCATCGCATCCTCAAACAAGGTGACAAACCCTCGCTAGTAGAGATGCGCGCCATCGGAGTTTACAGCTAGGGCGCAACCATCAGGAAGGGAATATCTCTCCCTGATCCAAAGAAGGTCTTGGGAGCACAATACAGAGAAGGTAGACTCACAGGCAAATACCACATGGGGATCAGCCTCCCAGGGCGTCTCGTCACCCGAGCCCCTCGAGACGGAGGCAACAGGGGCCTCCTGGGTGGACTCGCTATCAGATATGCGGACGGGAACTCTACCATCGCTCTGGCGATCGGACGGGAGCATGAAGGAGAGGCCTAAACTGGGGTCAGGTTCGCCCGACCGAAACATCTCACTTTCCGATCGGGAGGCAGAGTTAAAACCAGAGTGTTCCATCTCTAGTAACCCTGCGACAAGGTCAGGGAATAAACTGCGGCCTAAGTACGGGTCAGCAACCCCAAGCCTAGCGTACAGGGGGGAAAGTGTCACTAACCTGAATGGAAAAGAGTAGATGCTCCTTAACACCAGGAAACACCCTCTCAAGACAGCCTGGAAAGTCTGTCCGGTCCAATTGAACTAAGATTCCGCCCGATTTAAAGAAGGAACAAAACCTGAGGAAGAAGAAATCCCACTCCCGCTAGAACCCTACCAGACTCGCTCCCTCCAGCCTCGGTCCAACGAAAAGAGAAGTGGGGAAGAAGAAGAAGTAGAAGGAACTTGAAAAAGTTAAAAACGCACAAGGGCTCAAGAATCTCGCTTAGGATTCTCTTCGCTCTCTAGATCACTCGGGGATACTCGTTTCAACAGAGGAAGTGAACAAGAAATGGGCAAGTGTTCCTTATATAGGAGCTGTTGACGGCCAAGATCAGGACAGATCCAACGGTCCAAACTATTTCCCGCCTAAACCGTCGCTTCGGGCACGTGAAGCATCGCCTCAAAAGGCGCGCACATTCAATGCATGACAGGACGGCTCGGTTGGCACGCAGAACGCTTCGGTTACGATCGAACAGGCATCGTCGGATCCTGACCTTGCCAATAACCGGTTGGCACGTGGCACTAGTGGGGCTCGATCCTCTCTATGGCTACCCGGACTTTTTTTTTTCTACCCCGGTCGGGCAATCCGCCGGGTGGGGTGGAATAGTGCCCCCGACCCTGAGCATTATCCCCGGGAGATATCCCGACAGCTTCTAAGGCAGCATGGATTTTCGGCTTACACCCGGTGAAGCATCCAGTTAGTTCGGAAACTGGGGGGGGCGGAAGCTATCAGTCGACAAGGTTTCAAGGTCATCTCCTAAGAGGCACGGAGCCAGGGCTAGTTCGGTCAACGAAACTTGGCCGGACATTGGAGCTTAAGTGCAGTACAGAAATAATAAACGGGTAGAAAAACAAAGCAAAATAAAAAGTTGGCCTCCAGGATCCTTTTATTACTATGAAAAGTGAACTATACAGAGGTCGGGGGCAATTATCATAGCCTTCCTGAACCGAAAAAAAAAAAAAAAAAAAAAAAAAAAAAAAAAAAAAAAAAAGAAGCCTTCAAGTTCCTTTGCCCTTCAGGGCCTTGACCTCCTCTTCCAGGGCCGTCACCCTCGCCACCAGCTCCTGTACAGTGAGCTCGAGGGCGTGAATATCCACCTCCTGCATGGCCAAGCCCATCTGTAGGTGAGCGGTCTGCTTTTCCACCCCCTGAAGACGACCCTCCAGGTTACCAAGAGAGAGCCCGGTCCAAGATCTGGGCACGTGAAGGCCGGTCGGGTATTCCATTCGACTTTTCTTTTGTGGCGGTGGCGGTTCTTCCCCGACTGCCTTCCCTTTTCCCTTCCTGGACGGGCCCGGTGGCGGGCTTGCCTCCTCGGATGAGGTAGAATCACTATTGGTGGACAGAGTAACCGGCCCCTCGGGTGGGCCGGCCCTGCCAGTGGCGCGGGGGCCGGTCGCCATGGATCGAGTATAGCGGCGCGATCCGGAGGCAGCAGCGGCCGGAGCCGCGGAGGAAGTTCCAGTGCCTACATCATCCGCAGGCCCCCCGGCCAAATCAGAGAACGACAGGCCGGCTTCGATGGCTCGGTCAATCGCCTTCGTGTCATCAACAGTAGAAGCAATGCCACGGAAGGCAGCAAAAGATTGTTTGCAGAGGTCGGGATCAAAAACTGCAGGAGGGCAGAGAGCGGAGTCCTCCAGCCAGTTGCCGGAGACCACGACCCAAGGGTATCGCCGCCAGTTCTTGTTCGAAAAGTCCAGACCTTGGACAAGGTTCCTTCCCTCGGCCCCGGGGCGCAAGTAAGGGCCCCCGTGGTCGATACCCAGGATATAACACCTGACGACGTCGACGGAACGGAGGAACAACCCAAGTCGCTGGTTCAGTACTGATATACCCTAAAGGAGGCGGGTGACATTTGGGCGGCACTTGGAGAGAGGAATTCGCAACCCCTGAAGCAGGTCGCAGAAAGAGACCGGAAGGGGGAAGCGTAGTCCCACAACAAGCAGCAGATAGCTGCTAATGAGGACGAAAGAGAAGGCTACTTCCTCCCCTTCGGTGTAAGGACGGACTGCAATGTCGTCTGGAATGTGACAGTCCTCTCAAAAAGTTTGGAGTCCTTCATCAGAGGTCAGATCAATGTGAGAAGCCATTTGAGGGAAGCTTGAAAAAACAAAAGCAACGGAGAAGAAGAGCTCGGGAATGCTTTGCTTGGAAAAGTCGCTCGGGCGATTCAGTTGTTAATTTGCAGTGAGAAACAGAATGAACAGGTGCTCCTTATATAGGCATCGCGAACGGCTGGGATCAAACTTGATCGGATGGCTCATACGCTCTCCCGCCAAAACTGTCACTTCGGGCATGTGGGGCGTCGTCTCAAAAAGTGTGAACATTGAATGCACGACGTGATGGTTCGGTTGTCACATGGACGATTCGGTTACTTCCAAACTGGCAGTGTTGGATCCAAACCGGACCAGTAACCAATGGACACGTGGTGTCAGGGAGCCCGATCCTGCAGGGTCACCGCTCGGTCGATGTACCGACGGTTTATTCCCAGTCGGCCCCGTTCTGACGGGGGTCCCGGTCTTTTCCCGGTCAGCATCTGGAAGACATTCTTAATTTTCAAATTTCATCCGACAAGACGTCATATCAACTTTGAAAATGGGGGGCAGCTGATACGTCCAGAAATATCCGCTAAAGAGCAACCGCCACGTGGTAGAAGGGCCCGAGCTATCCGGGAGGAGACCTTGGGGCCCGCGCCCCGCATTAGACGTCACCGCTCGGGACGGTCAGCCGGCCCGGGCGTGATGTGCGGCGGCTTTCCAGTAGGAGTACCTCGTGAAGAACATTCCAGGCAGTTTCCTTATATGACCCGGACTCTATTAAGGGAAGATGAGTAGTTTCTTAAATCACTTAGGGAACTCTCCTAAGATCATGCAAATCTATTGTGATTAGATTAGGCTTTCTAATCTAATTAACTTACCGTGTAAGGGTGGACTCTTGCATCTAAAAAGAGCCACCTACCCTGTCAAGAAGGGACCCCCGAAAATCACTTCTCTAAGCATATAATTACCCGCTAGAGAACTCATCACCTACACGCATATACCCGGCTGGTATTACTGGTAGTGCCGCCCACCTTTGTTGGCTCACCATGCCCGCCGGTGATCTGCTAGTGAGGAGCGCATAGACGCAACCATGGATGTAGGTCACCTTGTTAACGGGACCGAACCACACGCAAACCTCTTCTTACTTTATTTTTTGCTCAAATCCTGCTTACCAACTTTCGGCATCATCATATATTATATTCATTTTTTATTTGGGTAAAGAAAACACTAGTGAGTGAGCTTCTCACCCTATCAAGTTGTGCAGACTTGACGGGCATACGGCAAGGGTGGCCGGGCTGCTGTATATATCCCGGAGACAGTGTGCTATTTTCTACTGCACCGGGTATTACCCGTAGAGGGCGCGTATCGTCTCAAGAGAGCTTTGTGCCTCATCCCATTCACCTTCGTATTGGTTCATTTGGTGGAATTGACGGTGATATTTATCTACTGGTGAGATCGTTAATTTGAAGGCTATTTCTATATTATTCTCCAACAATTTGAGACGATACCTAAGGAAATGTGATTCGGGTATATGCAACTGTGTTCGGTAAGAGCTCGTATGTCTATTTGCAAACACTATTTCCAAGGCGCAGGTATGTCATCTAAATTTGCTTCTCTGAGATATACAAATATATTTAATGGAAATAGTGGAGGTATAAGATTTGATTATTTCAATAATTTTTATTCTTGTGATAATAAGCAAATTGGACCACATTTAGTTTGTGTGAAAGTGCAAGAAAATGAAAGTAAAAATTAGATATATGTTAGCATTTTATTTTTGTTTTAAGTATGTAAAATTGTGCTCGGAAGATTTCTATTAACTTCTAAATATTATATTTTGTGCATGTAAGAGATTATGTTTGGTATCACTATATAGTACACTACCAACTGTGTTTTGCCAAATGATTTATTGGGGCTACATGTTTAGAGCAAGGACGTTAGAATACGTGAAAATGTATCTGCCTGATAAGTCACTTTTGTTATTGAATTCCGTGCCTAAGGGTTGCTTCACTTGCTTGGGTGTAAAGAAAAAATTATCTTAAGACAACCAAAATCTATATATATTGAGATATTGATTGAAGTCATGTGGTATGCATTCCTTAAAGTATTTACTCCCATATGACATATGTGCTGAACTGTATTTTTTGTCCGGTGATCCTTGTTTGGTTTTTTCAAACATTGCATTACATAGTAAAGTGTTTGAAAATATAATACTTGTTGGGTGTGATTATGGGTTTCATGAAATGAAAGATATAGTGTTGGAAATATCTTTTTTATTATGAGAATAAGAGTTGATGCTTAAAGAGGTGTAATCTAAGACATAGATTTAAGAATAAGTTTTGCGTAGAGCTGCTAAAGGAAAAATAAATTTAAAGGATTGTGTTCGTTTAGTGTACGTTAACTTTGAGAGTCTCACTTTTGAGAAGTTCAACTGTTTTAATAATAGATCTTCTTTTTATTTTTTATGAGGAGAATATTCGGGCTATATAGAGAAAGATCTTGAGAGAGATTATGATTTTTTTTGCAAAGTGCACTATTACGAGTTTTTGAACAAAGATGGTCTTAGTAATGATTTTTCATATTTTTAGAAAACTCCGCTGTGAATTTTGGAGACTAGCGTACAAATGTTTATGAGTATTTGTAAATTTGTTGAAGGAAATATAAATTGTTCTTTTGAGATGTGTTCTAAGTTCTAGCTCAGTGTATTTTGTGGCAAAGTATGTTATAAAGGACAATCAACTTTGCGGGTCAGTTAAAGTTTTACCAGATAGTGGGGGTTATCTTTAAAAAATATATTGATCGAGCTGTTTGGCATAATTTTGTCTTTGAAAAATTACATAGAAAAACCCTGTTTAAAAAAAATAATAAAAAAATGTATTTACCTTGGATTCAATCAATCCAAGATGATGGTACGTGTTCCCTTGGTTGTTATTCTGAGATGATTGTTTTATGGTTGCCTTGGACATTCTCCAAGATGAATATTTGAGTGAACATTGGTTTAATCCAAGATAGTTGAATATGATAAATTTGGATTTTTTTTCCAAAAATGACAGGATACCTCAAATTTGATTCAAGATGACTTGACAAAGTACATAGTGTGAAACTCATGTTTTCCTTGGAGTTAACCAAGATGGATTTGTGATACTTTGAGATTTCGAAGATGATTAACTATTATTTTGAATATCATTACTTGTATAATGAGAGATAATTAACGAAACTATGAATATTGGTTTGTTTAACCAAAGGTTTTCCAATGTACTAAAAAAAAGTATTGTGATGAGTTTTGGAACTCCCTATGAGGTGATTGGTTGTATACCATTGGCTATGCGATATATTGGGATGTGGAGTTATTTGTTGAATGCCAATGAAGAAGTGGGTTGGTTAGTGATTTTCTATATGAAACTTGAATGCTGGAGAAAATCAGTACCGCTTGTTTTTTTATCCATTGTAATTGTACTTTAATGATTGGAAGAGTAGGAAAAGAAAGTACTACAATAGAAAAAATCAAATTTATGGAGATCGATAATTCATTTATATATAAGTTCTAGTTAGATTAAAAGTGTGATTGCATTGAGGGGGATAGACCTAAAGCCGAAAGAAAAATAAATCGCCTATGAGATACTCTACCTAGGGACTAGAGATCCTGAGAACTAGGTTCAAAGGGAAAAACGAATCATAGAGTGGTTTGATAGACATGCACTAATTGAGCACCAGCTCATTGGCTATCCCTATTGTGTAAGTGCATGGATCTCATGACGGATATGAGGTTGAGTTGTTTGCAACTCTTAATGAGTTCTATTGCCATTATTGGTGGGATGTAAGAGTCATGAGAACATCCTTGATAGACTCACCTATTTGAGTGTGGAAGTAGGGCCGCTTTCTATGAGAATTGGCCTAATTCTCTAGAGCAATCAAGAAACCGGGATTTAGCACATGGCCATTACAGTGCTAGCTTAGAAGCTTGGAATAGAGTGTTAAAAAATTATGTGTGTGACGCAATATCTTGTTTTCCCAAAGTAGTCATAGATCAAGACATTGTCACTACTGACTCTGGAGCAAAATTTGCTGAACACTAAGTGGGGGTTCAAGCCATTGGCACCCTTATTATGCATAATTTTTTATCTTTACCCAAATGTATGAGTATTTTTATTTTATTAAAATAAGTGGGAGAATGTTGGATTATTTTAATAGAATAAAAGAATCATTATTATATGATGTTAATGCTTTTTAACATATAATTATAGACATATTAAAATTCCCATGTGCTTTGAAGTCCAACACATTGCACAACCAAATATTTTGTATATCAGTCATGCAATAGTTTTATCAGGTAATCAGTTACTTAATCTTTTCATTAAGAGGGTTAATGTCTCATGAAGGCCTCATATTGGTATTGAGTCAGTTAGCTATTATATATATATATACATAGCTACGTATGTGATGAATGATTTGCTATTCTCCTTTTTTTTTTTTTGAAAAACAATAAAGATTTCTTCTTGTCTCCAGCAATTTTATATATACATCTACAATATATATTATATTCATTTTTTATTTGGGTAAAGAAGACACTAGTGAGCGAGCTTCTCGCCCTATCAAGTTGTGAAGATTTGACGGGCATACGGTAAGGGTGGCCGGGCTGTTGTAAATATCCCGGAGACGGCGTGCTATTTCCTACTGCATCGGGTATTACCCATAGAGGGAGCGTATCATCTCAAGAGAGTTTTGCGCCTCATCCCAGTCACCTTCGTATTGGTTCTTTTGGTGGAATTGACGGTGATATTTATCTATTGGTGAGATCGTTAATTTGAAGGCTATTTCTAACACAACCTTTGTAATTTCAGTAGCTGCAAAGGAAACAACTAATGCTATGACACTTGGGCTCTGTTTGATTTGCGGTTTAAAGATAAAAAGTTAAACTGAAGGAAAACAATTATAGAAACTATTTTTCAATATTTAGTCTTTCACAGCATGCTTAAAAACATTTAAAGTTAAAAACTTTTAAAACATTATAGAAACTAAAGAACATATTTTAACAACTGACTCAATTTTTCAAAAGTTTTAATTTTGTTTTCTCCCTAAACTATTTTCACTCTCTATTTATTTGTATTAAATAAACAAAGAAAGCATAATGCTCGGTGTTTCTTTTCCTTTTGTGTGAGGGGAATGTAAAAATCGACCATCGCACAGTGTGACACTCAGATACATCTAAATCTGGAAATAATGATTTATTCATTTTTTTGTAAGGAAATTAAATCTATCAAATGTACTCAACTATGATATTTGAATCTATAGAATTGAACATCAATGCAGGCACGAGATCGTAGGCATAGTGACTGAGGTGGGCAGCAAGGTACAAAAGTTTAAAGTTGGGGACAAAGCTGGTATAAGAGGCTATATTGGAACGTGCAATTCCTGCAATAACTGTAAAATCAATCAAGAAAGTTATTGTCGAAATATAATACTCACATACTCTGGCACGTACCATGACGGAACCACCACGTACGGTGGTTACTCGGACATCATGGTGGCCGATGAGAACTATGTGGTTCACATACCAAATAACTTGCCTCTTGATGCTGCTGCACCACTTCTATGTGCTGGGATCACAGTTTATAGCCCCTTGAAAAAGTTAAAACTTGAAAAAAATGGTGGTGGACATGTTGGAGTGGTGGGTCTTGGTGGTTTGGGCCATGTAGCTGTGAAGTTTTCCAAGGCCTTGGGCTTTAAAGTGACTGTGATTAGTACCTCCCCTGGCAAGAAAATGAAGCAATTGAGCAGTTTGGGGCTAATTCATTTTTGGTTAGCAGTGACCCGGTGCAAATGGAGGTGGGCAACCATAATTTTGAAGGTTAAATTAATATTATTGATATTTACTATTTGATAAGTTGATAAAATTTTCCTTAAAAGTTAAAATTTGTGTTTCAATATTAATGTCTTCACTTAAACAATAGAAGTTTGAAAAGACAGATTTGCCCCCGAAGTCATGGGACTAGCTTATCAAAAATCAAATGTTACATATATAATATCAGAATAATCATGCCTTTTACTATTTATAAATTGAAATTTGTATAATCTATTGGGGGCATTTATACTCAATTTCACTATTTGAGTATTTTCATTTAGCTTAGGGTAAAGCCATTGTGAGAAACTTCTCATATGAGAAAACAATTTATGACTCTTGGATGAGAAAACAGCCATTAGATTTTGGAGGATCTTGAGATGTATTTATGGCTCATCCAATGACTAAAGAGTGCTTTCTCATATGAGAACATGCTCACAATAGCCTTAACCTTTACGCTTATTCAAGTGAAGGGTCATAAATACAAATTTCAAGGTCGTTTACTGACGTTTTGTTATACATGTGTTATATATTTCATTTTGTTCTATTCTCATGATTTTGTTCTTGTGTAGAGTGCAACAGAAACAATGGATGGTATCATTGACACAGTTTCTGCAATTCATCCTCTCTTACCATTGATTGAACTTCTCAATACACATGGAAAGCTCATCATGGTTGGTGTTCCAAATAAACCACTTGAGTTGCCAATTCAGCCTTTTCTTATGGGTAAGAATTGAAATTGATCACTAATTAATTTGGATAACAGGCTAATCTTCGTTAACGAGCTCACAATGACAGGAAGGTTTGGGCCACACCCCACAAGGTAACAAATTTAGTTTTCTAAATTCTGAAAACGGAAACTAGTTTTTATTTTCCTTTTATAAAAACAAAAACTTGAAAACACTTACTTTTTCTTTTCTTTTTTTTTTTGGGTTCTGGTTTACTTCCTTTGGTTTTCATTTGGTGGCCAATTTCATTTTTGTTTTAGAAAAAAAAAAAAAAAACCTATTACCAAATAAGTTTTCATAAAAAGAAAAACATTTTTAAATTTTTTTTTGTTTTTTTAAAAAAACCTAAACACTGAAAATCACAATGTTACGAAATGGGCTCTTTGCTTTTACCTAATCTAATAGACAAGATGGTCTGGAAAAGGACCAAAAGTATAATAGAAAATGAATCTAGCTTTAGTTGAAAAGATAGAAGGGACCTAAAACAACCTTGTTACCATGTCATACCAAATGCTGGTGTAGCTTTGGGGATATACCTGCAGCCTGCAGGCTCAAGTAACAATCAAAGTGTCGAATTTTTCAAAATTGTGAAACTAAGGATGGTAGGAAATCTATACTTTTCTTATATTTCTGAGAGAAGATAGTGTCTTTGTGTAATGGTAAGACTTTAATATCAGACATTTTGAAAGGAGTTTGGTGCACAAGCTAGGTCTATAATAATATACTTTAATATGCTCCTCAATGTGCATCCAAGAGTACTTAGTGTCAGTCACCTATCCATATCCATATTAGGGTGTCAAGAATTTGACACACATATGACAGGGGCCTACATCAAACCAATAAAAAAAAACATTTTCAAGTCCAATGTATGCATATATATATACACTTGTATGTTTGCGTGTATATGACTTGATATACATTACTTACAATGAATGAAAAATGACAGGTGGGAAGTGTATAACTGGAAGTGCAGATAAGTATGAAGGAAACACAAGAAATGATTGAATTTGCGGCAACTCACAACATAACGACAGATATTGAAGTCATGCCAATGAACTATGTGAACACTACCATGGAGCGTCTTGCAAAAGTCGATGTTAGATATAGATTCGTCATCGAATAGCCAACACAATCTTCCCTTAAGACAGCATACTTTGGAGGCCACTTAAGAATTGTGGAATAATTAAGTATTGCAACAAAGTAGTTTGTTAACTTTGGGATGTATGGTTTTTCATAAGTTTGGTTCATTTGGAATAAAATAAAAGAAGCCTTAGCTTTCAACTACTGTAATGTTGGTATTTAGTTTAGAACAAGTAACTAGACTTGAACAAGATTGTCAATATAAGGGTAAACACAATAAATAATTGTTTAGTTTTTGAATGGCTATCTGCATTACTAGAGTAGCAATGGTTAATACCAGAGCAAAAAATATTGCTAAGACACTTTTTTTTGTCACTAAAACTTTTAGTGACATTTTTTGCTCTGGCATTAACCATTACTACTCTGGCAATAACATTACCCGTTTTGAATTTATTTCCTAAATTTAGATCGCAGTGATGTGGCTGTAGGGTCCAATTCAACTATAATCGGGACACCATAATTTCGTAATGGGTTGCTAGGACTAGTGTCACTAAGATGTCACATGAAAAATAAACTCGGATTGTAAACTTTGGGAACTATAAAATTACTTAAGTGAAATTATCCGTCAAAAGTGACTCAGATATCCAATGGATTTGACACCGGCTGACCCATACTATAGTGTCACATCCCAGAGTAGCCAAAATAGGAAAAAATTTAAAACATTTTCTCTTTTGGTCCAGTGGACACATGGCAATTGAGGATTGCATAATTGTCCAAACATGAAAGAACCGAGACACTAAATAATAAGCAGTAAATGGAAGCAGTAATAATAAATATGGTGGTTCTAGGCATACTTAATATTAAACATCAACATATGGGTCATAAATTTCATTATTACATCACTTAGAAAGGGAGAAGAAAGAAGATTAATATCCTAGGCATAAAGCCCTACAACATAATAAAATGTTTGGCATTTAATGCCTCAACATAAACAAAAGATAGATGAAACAAAAGTCTTCAACCTCCGCCAGCTAACTTGTGAAGCCATAGCCTTCCTCGCCATACTCCTCCTCTGAGTAGTCAGCCTCTGCAAGATCTGGACTTTTGATTGTCCAAGACATGAAAGTCGTAAGCTTGAATGCAAGCTAAGCGAGTAAACCTGCTGCACATGAATAGGCTCAAATAACATTGTCAACCCGTTAAGAAAGTAAAGTGTTCCTTTTTCCTTCTTTTGAAAACATTATGATTAAATCCTGCTTGATCTCAATCTCGACGTATTACGTACAATAGGAAACATTCAACGACATACTCTAACATTAGGAACTCAATAGACATCAACTGACTCACTTTGGACTATTTGTCTAATTTGTACCTACTCGACTTTACTTTGAATCGTAGACTTACTTTGGACCATAGCACCAATCTTTACTGATCGACACTTAACTTTGGATCACAGATCCAATACATTGCCAACTCGACTCTTTGCATGCATCCGACACAAGTGCCGTTGGCCGGAAAATCTCTACCTTAGGGCCACTTACTTGACATCTGCCTTACGACCTTACTAATTGGTAACCCCAATCTTATTCCATTCAACCTTGGTTAACTTGTCATCTTTGCCTTACGGCCACTTTCTTAACATCTGCCCAAATGACCTATTAACCATCTCACACAACTAAACCAGACAGTAATGACAAGGTACTAATACTGCACTTGCTATCATGGCATCCACAATCAATAGTACCGATAAGGTACAACTACTTTTGCTGCCATTGCCTATATGGCTTCGGTGAAATCTCAAGCACTGAACAGAACTCGTTACTCTTTCTCGAACTGATCATATGAATGAAACATAAGAACCAGACAGATGGATACGATCATCTTGTTACTAATGTTATCGCAGCTTTCTTGTAACCAACGAACGTGAGTGGTACAAGTCATTTAAGCATCATATTATCAAGATAGCGTACTCAAGTAAGTCACATTATTATTCTTGGAGTTTACGTATCTCGCATGTATACGACTTATAGGTCCATCACTTCTAATGTATAGCAAAGATAACATATCATTTCTTCTTTTATTATAAGAGTTGTGCATTAGCATGGTACCATCAAATAGCATACAGTACCACTTTGGAAAGTATGAAACTAACATACATATTCATATAGGTCATATACAAGGTTCAGCTATCCCAGTTCATAGTACAACACATATAGCATAGGTCATATTAGATTCAACATGCAACAAGCAGATTTTCTAAATACTGCAGAATTTGAGTGCTCAAACTTGGCCTGTTTGTGGGGCTTGAGCTCTCTGGTTCTACAGATTTCCAGTAGTTTTGTAACTTAACAACAGAATTTCGTATTTTACTCTTTGCATGTAACGTGCATGCATCTAGACTTCAAATTAAACTTATAAAAACATGATTTAAAGTAAGTAAGTGTACTCACTTAGAATTAGATGATCAAATTGATGCTAGATCATGAAGAATGTGAAGAAATATGTGTGTGTGATGATCTTGCTTCAATACTACTTCAAGAAAGCTCCAAGACCTCTAACTTCTTCTTTCTTCCTTGATCCTTCAAGATTCAGCCCTAGAACTTCAATGTAGTAGCAATGTATGTGTGAAGGTTTACGGTTTGCAAGCATGTTTGCACATGAAATATGTATAGGAATATATGAACTCTCAAAATCTCTCTCTAAGGCTCTCTCTCTAGAATGACTCTATTTTAAATGTAAAATTTCACAGGAGAGTCTGGTATTTATAGATTTTCAAGACCCAAGGGAAAAATAGTCTTTTCACCCTTTTAATGTCTTGAGCACTAGCACATGACTCGAGCACTCCAAGGGTCTAATCGCCCAGGGCACCTAGTTCACAAATCTTTCTAAGGTTCAAGGGTCCAAAGGGTTCAAGTATTACAACATTCTTATGCGATACAACAAGAGTTCATTATATACAATTGTAACTTATATATATGAACATAGAAATACAAAAATACATTCATGTATTGATAATTATAGATAAAAGGGTCGGTGTTACATATAGTACTAAATAAAATGTCTAAGATAATGAGAAAGAAAAATAAGAAAAAAGAACAGAGGAGGCATCTTTATGGTTATGACCTAATATTTGATTGGAAGAAAATGTAGGTGACAAGTGGGGGTATTTGTCAAATACAACCGCGCTAAAAGAGGAAAATACATTAGAAAAGTCTACAATTCCCCTGTTTATCTGTAGTTTGAATTACAATACCAGTTTTGCACAAATTGATTAAACTATGATGAGTGGTATTGTTTTAGTGATTATTTGTGCAGATTATTGCTGCTGTATATAAGATTGAAGAATGTTGATAAAAGGAAGTGCTTTGTCCAGATGAAGACAACTCAAAGTTGAAATACAAGGTTCGAGCGATCGAACATGGTTTGAGCGATCGACGTTTCGATCGATCGAGTGGGTTCAAGCGATCGCAGTTTCTGGAAGTTCAATCGATCGAGAGTTTCTCGATCGATCGAAGATGCCTTTTATCAGATTTTCGCGCATGCAGCAGTAACGGGTTTTTAACCCTAGCATTAGGTTTAGGCTATATATAATCGTTTTGTTGACGTCCCAAAGGGACGCACACACTTTGTTTCATCAGTTTTCATAGAGAGTAGAGAGTTTCCTTGTGTTTTTGTAGGTTTTATCAGGATTCACCATTGTGAGCTTGGATTTTTTCATAGTTAATACAAGTTTCTTCGTTCCAGGTTCCGTATTATTGTTTTGTTTATTTTCTACATCTAGTTAATCACAGTTTAGCTTTCAATCTCGTAGTATTGCATGATAGATAAGTTAAAATCGTTGATTTTCATAGTTTTCATGAAAAACTTGCAACCAAACATGTCTTTAATGAACCTTTTCGTAAAAAATAAAACTGAGACTTCCCAGACCATGTCTGAGTAGTCCGGGGTTGGGAAATCGCGATGAACCCGTGATTTCAGGCCTCTGCCATGCAGTATTTTTATTCCTGTGTTCGATCGATCGAATGTGGTTCGATCGATCAGACCAGAGACATAGTCGAGCGATCGAAGATATTTCGATCGATCGAGAGATGAAGAAGTTAGATCGATCGAAAGCGCGTCGATCGATCGAGATTTCTGATTCTTGAGGACATCTAATACAGTATTCCAAGACTTTCTGCTTTACTGGTTCGTTATCAAACTGTCCCCAAATGCTCAGTTTTTCAAAACAGTCTTTAAACGTTAAGCCTTAAGGCATTTTCTTTCAATATATTTTGCAAACCACCCTCAATGCTAATACCATTGTAGGTAAGAGTCTTAACTATTGAATTAAACCACCTTTGCGTATTTCAAACTTATTTGTGATGATATAGTCCCGGTCATGAAAGGACTATTGATTCTATATCCTTAGAGAAGTACTGGATACTGTAGAAGTTGCCCTCCGTTGAGCTTAATTGCATTTGCATGGTAGATGGTTGAGTCATAGTGGATTCGCGTGATCCCAACACTTTCTTTCATTAAGAAAAACCATTTTCAAATCTTGCTTTAGTTAAATAGTTAATCATTAGTTAATTTAATTTAGTTGTTTTTAAGTTTAGTAGTTGTTAATTGTAGAACTTTGTGTTCTACGCTTCTCTTAAAATATTGAATTTTCTTTTCTTTTAGAGTCTAATCTAAGTAATTTAATTCTCATCCTTCCCTGTGGGATCGACCTGGTCTTACCAGTTACTACTTGCACGTCTACCTACACTTGGGTATAGCACACAAGCGCACACAGAAAAATATTCGTGTCAGTAGGCTTCGCATATGAGGTCAATTGTCCACACATCAGTTAAATGGTATGACAAAGGATTAATATATACAGTTGGGCCTAAGATCTAGTAGCTTAAGCTTCAATGACCCTTGATGAGAAGAAGTTAGCTCTACGTAAACTCGTTTATTTTTACATCACTCTAGAAGACTTCTAGATTCCCATAAGATGTGTGGTCATTTGTTATGTGAACAAATCATTAGGCAGGAGTTTCATCTAACAAAGGTAGTGAATAAATCATTACACAAATGTAAACTTTATAATTTGACCAAAAAAATTGCCTTATTTTTGTAGGCAAATGTAGTATCCTCCCAAAAAATAAATTGCCTTAAAAATCAATCAAGACGTTTATTCATGATTGCCATAACTATTTTTATTTTCTCAAACAACAATGACCATAACTTTAACTGACCTCTAGGTTAGTAAAACAAATACCAAATCATTTTTGGTATATATCAAACACAGTATAAAAAAATTTGCAAGAGATTGCTCACCGCTCAAAGCCACTAAAAGAGCTATGCCAATCGCCGAAGAAGACTTTATCGTTTGAAGCCAGAGACCATGTCTTTCTCAAAGTATCACCATGACGAGGATTGCAATGCTTTGGCCAATATGGGAAGTTATCTCCATATTTCATTGGCCCATTTCAGATTTTGGATAAGGTTGGTGAGGTAGCCTATCACTTGGCTCTCCCACCTCAGCTTTTAAATGCTTACATCGTGTT
Organism: Hydrangea macrophylla; assembly: GCA_033977485.1. Classification (NCBI taxonomy): domain Eukaryota; kingdom Viridiplantae; phylum Streptophyta; class Magnoliopsida; order Cornales; family Hydrangeaceae; genus Hydrangea; species Hydrangea macrophylla. The sequence continues at coordinate 7,937,377 of CM066984.1, read as the reverse complement.
TCACATCTCCTTGTTGCGTTTATAGAAGCAGCATTCATCGTATATTGTGAAGTGGACCAATCTTATGCTCGAGCAAGATGCATCCTATGAAGAACAATTGATTCGCATCTTGGAGACCAAGTAGCATGTACTATGAGGCAAGATGATTAAATTGGTGAAGGTACTTTGGAAACACCACAGAACCGAAGGATCAACTTGGGAAGACGAGCAATAGGCAAGATCACGTTATCCACATCTCTTCTCCGATTAGGGTAAAATTTCTAAACCATTGTATGTTTATTGAAATAGCTTTCCATTACGATACCGTTCGAATTCCAGACGGAATTCTTTTAAGGGGATAGATTGTAGAAACCTATATTCTTTAGAAGGGTTTTTTGGTAATTTTGGACCAATGTGGGTCTTGATTTGGGACAGTGTATTTTAATTTGATACATGTTGGCATCACTTTGTGTTATTGGAGACACATGTGTGTAAAGATACTTGTGTGTGTGTGTTACACCAAAGACCACCCCACACCTACCCCTATCACATTACCCCCTTTTTGAGACAACTTTTCAAAAAGTTAACTCTTTCTCTCTCCTCCCTTCCCTCTTTGGCCATCCATTCTTCTCCTCTCTCTCTTATTTTTCTTTTGTATTTTCTCTCTCTATATATATCTCTTCTCTCTCTCTCTCTCTCTCTCTCTCTCTCTCTCTCTCACTGTGTGTGTGTGTGTGTGTGTGTATTTGAATGTCAAAAACCCCCATGGAAGCATAAGCTTCAAGCTTCATTTTGCAGACCTAAGACTCATTGCTGGAGTTGCACTACAAGAAAAAAGGCTATTCATGTCACTTTTAAAATTGTATTTATGTCACTTTCATTTCGAGTGACATAATTATTTCTTGCATGAGCTTTTTATGTCACTTTTTTAGTATTTATGTCAGTTTTTAAAAAAGTGACATAAATACTTGAGTATTTATGTCATTTTTTTTTTCAAAAGAGTGACATAAATAATAAAGTATTTCTGTCATTTTTTTAAAAAAGTGACATAAACAATAATGTATTTATGTCACTTTTTTAAAATGACATAAATAAAAACGCGGTGGCATTTTTGTAAATAAAACATTTCATTTTTACGTCACTTTTTATAAAAAGTGATATAAATATCTAAAATTTTAAAAAAGCGACATAAAAAATATTTATGCGCGCGGGAAATGGCACACCCTTTTTTAGTCCCTATAGCTCTCATCTCCTCCCACCTCCTCTTATCTCTCTCTCTCTCTCTCTCTCTCTCTCTCTCTCTCTCTCTCTCTCTCTCTCTCTCTCTCTCTCTCTCGATGCCGGTGACCATACTTCCATTCCCGATAGATAGATCAGCGGGACTGGGCAGCTTCGGAGATAGATCGGCGGCAGTGTGGAGCGCCGGCGGTGGTGTGTATCGATGTGTGTATCGATGTGTATCTCTCTCTCTCTCTCTCTCTCTCTCTCTCTCTCTCTCTCTTCTTCTTCTTCTTCTTCTTTCTGTTTTTTTCCTGGTTTTGAAGATTTGGATTTCATATCTCAGGTTTACACTCATCATCTCAAACCCTAAACCTAATTTCGCAGTGAACCAAGTCAGAGTCAGAGTCGGAGAACAATCACAGATATGTTTAGAGCAACCCAAGGTCAAGCCAGAGCTTCGATCGCCTACTTACACCTATTAGTTCACCCGATTGCAGGTTAGCTTTTTTTATTTTGGTCACATTCATCTACAATATGAAAAATCCCCAAAATTTCTCCTCCTTATTTTTCAATTTTTTTTTTTAAATTTGGGCCATAGCTTTGTTACTTCAAATCCTGTTTGTCCACCTATAAGTTTTTTCAAATTTTCATTCTATTACATATATTTGTTCCACTTTCATAAGAACCATAGAAGATCTATTGTATTTTGCTTTCAGTGGTTTTATACACACAAAGCTTGATGGTATATTGAGACGGCATTGATACACCCGTATAAGTATGAGCACTAGTACATATCTTCTAATTTGTAGGTGCAATGTAAATTCCCCTTCAAATATCTTTGTTTTTTATTCCGAATATAGCTGTGATTGAGGCTTGGAATTTGATCCTTGAACCTTTTGGAATGAAGAGGTAGTTTAACACCAATGGTTATAATTACTAGGTGTCTATTTCTGTGGCTTAGTAATCTTGTTTAATGGTTATTTTATTTACCAATATGAGCACTTGAATAATTTAATTAGGGATGCGAATATTCGTTGTCTTGGTTCTTTGTGCAACGCACACATGCATATAGCAAGAAGTCTTTGGGACAAAAGTTTGTACTACCTGGTAGCTTTTCCTTCTGGTATCATGGATTGTAAGCTTGCTTCTCTATATATGATAAGTTGTTGACATGAAAAAGTAAATTTAATCCATGATTCATAACTTTTTTTTTATCTGAAGGTAATTCAACCATAATTTGAGAAATTTTTTGCTTCTATGTGTGTGTGTGTGTGTGTACGTGTGATCGCGAGTTCAAATCTGTTGGTCATATTTTTCTTGAGGCTATTCTTTCAGTGGACTTGCTTTTTGGGCTATCACTTACAATAGCTCCATTAACTATGGCAAAATTCTTCCCTCTTACTAAGAAATATATTAAATTAGTTGTTACAATTCAAGCAAATTAAGATCCATGTTTCTAACTTCCTTAGTTGAATTGCCTCTGGAAGTGTACCTGACACAAATCATTTGATGATACAGGTCAAACTTTTATTATGTACCTAGATAGGGGAAATTCTACATCGGTTCAAATATAATGAAGATGTGCAAATATACGTAGTAGTACATAGCATAGGCAACGCAGACAGATATCCTAAGAAAACCTACTAAGTTTAAGCAGAACAAATTTTCAAGTTAGTCAAGAAAACATTATTTACAACTATTGATTTTAATAGCATGAAACGCAAAATCATTGCTGGGCAATTAAAGAAACAGAATGAGCTAGCACGAAATGCAACGTCATTACTCGCCAGTTAAAGAATTGCTGAAATGAACTAACACGAAATGCAAAGTCACTGTCGGCCAACCAAAGAATTGCTGCAATAAACTAGCACAAAAATGCAAAGTCGTCATCAGGCAGATAAAAAATTTGCTGCAATAGTTCAACTCCAATGGGCTCTCTCATTTCCATGTATACCCTGAAGATTTGGAGTTGACTTCCGATAGATCCAAAGGTTTTAAGACTTTAGGAAATAATAATTAATTGCTTCTTTCTTAATTACTGAAGTTCTGTTGATACTTTATTTTTCTTCTTAAAACTTATCTTTTGATTGCTACACTCATTGCATTTCACAAATATGTATACATACATAGTATAGAGACCTATACTATCACTATGTCCATTTTGTCACTATATATTAGAAAAGTTGAATTGACCATATACTTTCTTTGATATACTAAGATGTATATCTTCTTATTCTTCAGAGTTCATCTTCATATTGCTCTTCGCTTTCCCGGATGATGGGTCTGTCAATTTATCAAGTTTGATCATTAATCCCTCACCAATGAAGAATCTACAACCATTTTGACTTATTTCTATCTTCACACAGGTTCGGTTTTTCTCTCTACATGTTTCCTTCACTGGTTTTACTTGTCAAAATTTCCTCTTAATTAGGACGGATGTAATACGTACTGTAAACTTATTTGTTTTCTTTTAATTAATGAGTAATGGTAAATTTCTACTTTTGTGGGTGACAAAGATTTGATGATACAAGTAAAACTTTTAAAACGTGCCAAGATAGTGAAATTTCTACATCATTTCAAACATAATGAAGATGTGCAAATATATTTAGCACATATAAAAAATGTCATTAAGCCAAAGAAGCCACAAAAATCTACTTAAGTTCAAGAAATAAGAAACTCAAGGCAGAGAATCTAACAAAGACTGAGAACTTCCAAGGACTTTGTTGAGATTTCATCATCTTGCCACCTTCCATTTAGTCTCAAAAGACATCTTGCCATAAATTATTAGTTGCTCTCATATTTAAATTCAATAATGCCATACAACACTTCAATGAAAAGGTCAAGGAATAAAAATTTATAGTGCGGATGTCACAAGGAGCTTAATCTGTAACATTTCTCTTGCCACATATAGCACGATCCCCCACCTACAAAGTCGATGTATAAAGAATCTCTAATTTTGATAAAAGCAATTAAAGCATATTGTCACTTCAAAAAATTCGACAAATTTGGTTTAGGAATATGAAAAAAAAAGCTGCCACTTAACCGCCCGAGTCCCAAGCAATAAGTAGTCTAAAGTCAGATTGAAGTAAAGTGAGGCCCGTATTCCTAGATTCAGAAAAGACAATAGTAAAAATTATCAATCTTTTACATGGCCCTCTAAGTCCGAATGAGATTCTTGCAACTAATGCACCTGAGAGCCTTGTCTCCAAAGGCCTTTTATCTATAGTGTTTATTTATTTTTAAGGTTTAGTCCACAAATTTAGATAACTAAATCTGGTGCACTTGGCATTTTCTCACTATTAAAGATAATCAAGGAAACAACATTCATAGGTTTTTGTTTTACTGGCATGAAAGTCATCACTGCAATGAATTAGCAAGAAATTAAAATATGAAGATGAAGTGTCAAATTTAAAACTCTTAAAGTGTTTATGCCTCTTCTATATAACACTTCAACCAAAACATTAAGCAATAATTCTTGACTTCAAAGTGAGCTAAACAAATCAAGGTTGTCGATGGAAAGCCTCTAAAAATCCATCTATTTGGTCATTAAAGCTGAAGACCATAGAAAATGGTCTTATGGGTTGCTATGAGTCACAACCTGTAAACTAGTTTTTTTAATTACTCTAGTCCTCTGGCAGTTCTTTATTTATTGGCAGCCTCACTGTGACAACTATCTTCTTTCTTTTATTAATAACTTTGAATTGTAATTCTTCATCACCTTGATTCAGCAATGCTCTGGAGAAAATTAGCTAACAAGTCCAATTTTATGGTATTGTTGACTTGGTATTTGATAGGTAAGCTCTATGGGTGAAATGAGATGATTGATTGAATTCTCTATTGTAAACTACTTCATTACTCAATTATTTCGGAACTAAAACTTTATCGGGACAAACTTGATTCCTCTCTTTTATGTCAATATTATCAAGGGCCGAATAGAAGATAATTGCGTAGTGAATTGATTGCTAGAAACATGGATTAAATCTAAATAACATAGATTTAATCTACAAGTTGCAAGTGTGAACATTATGATATATCTACATTAATCTACAAGTTGCAAGCATGAACATTATGATATATTAGACTGAAAGTGAAATCTTATGATATTAGGTGTTCGCAAACCTGATGCATGATCACCTGCCGTCCACTTTTTAATTAATCTAAACCTTACCTATATAACATTAGGTGGAAGAGATTTTCAAGGGTTAGAAGTTGCCACATTCTTTATCACGCGGGAAAAGTTACCTTTTAACCCCACTAAGGATGTTTATAGAATTACAAATACGTCCCCGAACATTCTTATGTGCTGAAACTGATTAGTATGTGCTGAAATTGGACATAGATACGTATGTGGTGAAACTGATTAGTATGTGCTGAAATTGGATATTTATGTGCTGAAACTGGAAAATTATGTGCTGAAATTGTGCTGAAACTGACTATAGTATGTGCTGAAACTGGGAAATTATGTGCTGAAACTGTGCTGAGAAACTGATTAGTATGTGCTGAAAGTGCTGAAATTTTTTTTTTTGCTGAGAACTGAAAGTGTTGAAATTGTGTGCTGAAACTGATTAGTATGTGCTGAAAGTGCTGAAATTTGTGCTGAAAGTGGAAATGTATGTGCTGAAACTGATGAGTATGTGCTGAAACTGGAAAATGATGTGCTAAAATTGATTAGTGTGTGCTAAAACTGGAAAATGATGTGCTGAAACTGATTAGTGTGTGCTGAAACTGGAAAATTATGTGCTGAAATTGTGCTGAAACTGATTAGTATATGCTGAAAATGGAAAATTATGTGCAGAAACTGATTTGTGCTAAAATTGGAAATTTATGAGCTGAAAATGATTAGTATATGCTGAAACTGATTTTTGCTGAGAAACTGATTAGTATATGCTGAAAATGGAAAATTATCTGTCCAATTCTCTTTTCTTATTTAAAGCTAATGAGTTTGTTTTTCTACTTTATTACTCATTTTGTACACTGGTTGGTGGTTTTGCTTTATTTTCAAGGTAATACCTCACTACACACTGACATGGGCCTTTTTGAACTATGTTTGCTTACTTTTCATTCCACAGAGAATCGATACCTGAAAAATCAGAAGCTTTTACTATGGGAAAGAGGTTTAGAGAACACTGAAGAAGGTATATTTTCTGTTATTTGCACAATTTTCTTCTTATATCCGCAATAAAAGAACACTGTAGTTATCCGCAATGAAATTTCTCAAAGCTGCTGATAACTTCTAATGCAAAAATTGTACTTGATAATGTGTTGATTCTAAAATTATGTATTGATGGAGGTTGAATATGAGATAATTTCTGTGCAGAAAATAAATCTCTCCATCTCTCTGTTTTGTGTGTGTGTGTGTGTGTGTGTGTGTGTGTTTTTCCTTTCTGTAATTTGTTTCTGCATTTACCATTACCATGATAATAGGTCTGACCTTGACAGAGAGGTTGCAAACCAAGATGTAAACCTTCGCAAAATTCTACCAAGACTGATAGGGCAATTTTATTTTGTATTTGGAAAGCCAATTGAAACACAAAGGTATGTTTATATCTGATCCTTTTGTTTGAACTTTGATTTGTCTTATCTGGAATTGTACAGTCCATGGTGCCATCAAGTTGTAAATCAGTTATTATTTAGAAAAAAATGCTATGACCACCTCCTGAATGCCTCAAATCAACTGATGGCTTTCCTAAAATGTAAGTTAAATTCTGGTTAAGGTAATGTAGTGGTGCAGGTTGTAGAATTTTCTCATAGACCATCCATAAATGTCTAATGGAAGTAAAATTAGCAAGTCAAATGCTGTATTTTTTTACCACTTGTATTCAAAATGCGATTGAGTTAATAAAATCTCACTTGTTGCATCATGTATGGTTATTATACTTGAATTGATGAACAAGCCGGAGATATTACAAAGAAGACTTATTTGGCATGGATCATCAACTAGCATGATTCAATCAACAGCCGCCAAAACTAAGAGAAGCTCCAGCAAAAAGAACACTTAGCTGCCTTGTATCAATGGGAAAGAAGCATGGAAGTCTTTCCAAACTAAGCTTAGGTTATATGTACATTGTTTGCCCCTTTTTTTTTGGCTCAAAGTGTTTACCCCTATTTATTTTCCTTTTGAATATGTTGAAGCTCAACTTGGAAAGTTGAATTCAAACAAATGGAGTGTTTTTGTCACGCCCCGACGTAGCATAAATAAGGAAAGCGTTTAATTTCCTTTATGGACCCGTAGGTCACGACAGTTTGAAGGATCGATTCCGTCCCAAACGTCGAACAACAATAAACAATAATCAGAGTAGAGTAATCAAAGGTTACAAACATCTTTCTAACTTAATAAATATTACAGTACGGGGTCTCTAAAGGCACAGACCGCCTTGAAACAAAACAATATCTTAATGTCTATTACAGTCATCCTTATTACAAACCAGTTCGTAACATAAAACATATAACTTAAATATGCAATGACGATGACAGTTTCTCTTCCAAAAGCAGCTGTTCTCAATCAGCATAGTCATAAGGCTCAGCATAGTCGTAACCTGAAAAGCCTGAACACGAATGTCCAGGACGCATCAACGTCGTCAGCTTCAAGAAGCTGGTGAGTATTAAAAAAAAACATAACTTTGAATGTAACTCATACCCACTTACCTCTTTCCATTTTTTTTCAGTTTTGTTAAATCAACGGTTTAACCATAGGAAGAGTTCAATTTATAAACCAACGAGAGATATATATTTTAAAGATCGTTCATTCATTTAAAACATATGATCGTGTATGAGACAATGCACCACGCTCATCTTACCGACTCTTTTCTCTCGACAAACACAACAACCCAATATCTCACTCCAGTATCTTTGAAACACTAAGGTAGCCACACTTTAGCAACGGGGTGCCAGGGAATGTCCAGTTTGCCTCACACTTTGGTCCGGGGTACCAGGGAGTGTCCAATGCCTCACACTTTGAGTACCTAAACCGCCATGCAAATACTGGAGGAACCCTCACGCAGTATCCAGACTCGGGTATCAGGGAGTGTCCGTAGGCCACACTTTAGCACTACCATGGGTGCCAGGGAATGTCCAAGTTCGGCGTCACACACTTTAACGCTACCATGGGCGCCAGGGAGTGTCCAGTTTTGCCATCGTCGCATTACAAAGATATTCTCACCGCAATCTCAACACGTCACACTTTGGTACACCATAACCAGGGAGTGTCCACCACACAATCTCAATCTCAATCTCATACTCTTTTCCACACTGACTGACACCCACATGCATGTACCACTGACCCCACAGGTATGTCATGAAACTTAAACATAAAAGGAATTCGCTGAATTAAAGGAACAACGTACGTACGAGGGTTGATAAGTCATAATTCATTGTTTTAATCTTTCCAACATAACCAATAGCATTCTGTTTTAACAAAAATTCCCAAACAGAACCTTAACAGTGCTTTAAAATTAATCCAAACAGTTCCTTAACACAAAACAAGCAAGAACTAGAAACTACCGGAAATCGCGCGCGCGGGCCGCTTGCGTGAACGGTTGCTCACGCGGGTCGCTCGCGCGATGTGCCCATTTTTCATTTTATTATAAAAACCTTTCTTTCTGCCTGAAATTAGCCACCTCGCGCGCGTGGGTCACTCGCGCGAAAGGTCTCTCGCGCGACCCTCGCTCGCGCGGTATGCCTATTTTTCATTTTCTATTTAAAACTTTTCTGTCTGCCTAAAACCACGCGGCTCGCTCGCGTGAGGGGTCGCTCGCGCGGGCCGCTCGCGTGATCCTCGCTCACGCGATCGTGGCGCGAGATGAAGCAGAGGCTTCATCTTCTTCATGGAGAATGCTTTGTTTCAGATTTTCAGGGTCCAAATTGACCCATTTTCAATTCTGGAAGTAAATGAGGCATGTAATATATGATTCTCTTCGGTTTTTCACAAGGATTAAGAATCTACAACTAATTTTACATGAATCAAACTATAACTCAAGAATTTTTTGAAAACTAAAAGATCACAAAACTAATTTTCTTATATACTTTTGCATATGAATGAATTAGGCTTAAATACTTCAAACATAGCACATATATCCTGTAGTCATTCAAAATTATCTATCAACACAGATTTTAATTGAGTTTGAAAAATCCATGTTTTGAGCTTCAAGCTTCAATTTGAAATCAACAATGGTGAACTCACAATCACATCTACATAAGTAGTAAATAGGTATGAAATACATTCATAGTGAGTTAATAATACTCACTGAGATTGGAGATTCAAATAGATGTTGAGAAAGAAAGATCAATTAAGAAATCCACTTAAGCTTAGCTATGGTGGATTGAAGCTTCTCTCACTATAAAATTTTGTATAACTCCCGGTGTAGCTCTCTCTCAATTCAGATTGCAGAAGGTGTGGAGTGTGTGTATAAGGGTGTGTATGAGGGCATATTAATAGGAACCACAAAGATGAACTTGGAGGCCAAGACATTTGTTGTTCACTCAAAAAATGGAATTTTGTTTTAATTACTAACATAAACACAATGATCAGCATATATGTATCTACGTATATACACTGCATATACATATGAACTCTCCAGGTTTGGAAGGGTTAACTTAGATATGTAGGGGTCAAGTGGTGTTTGGGAATACTAGTTTCTAGTCACAAGACTACACACACACAATTCAAACTTCCAAACAAGGCTTATACAATCATTAGCAACATTAATTAGATATAAAGCAATTGTCCAATCAGTCACCTCCAAAATCTGTGGAAGTTTTAGCACAGCACGGACAGTTTTGGACATAAATTGGTATTTTCGCGGCGCGGTGTCCGTCACAAAAATACAGAAAATTTATTTTAACGTAAGAAATGGTTTTCTTGTCTTATAAAAATACTGATTGAGTTTAAAATAAACATTTTCACCGTTTAGAAATACAGTTTTGAAATCTAACACAGGTGTTGCTAAATTGCAGTTTGACCCCAATAAGAATTTCAATAGTTACTAAATCAAGATTTAACATGCAAGAATTAGAATTAAATTAAGAGCAGACAATATCACATGAATTTAATTATGACAATGTCATTACAAATTAAATATGAAAATGTAATATAAAATTAAATGGAAATGCAGGTTGTTACATCCTTCCTCCCTTAAACAGGATTTCGTCCCCAAAATCAAGACTAAGTAGTCATGAAATAACTCCGGGTACTTCTTCCTCATATCCGCTTCAACTTTCCACGAGGCTTCATTCTCGTCATGGTGATTCCACTGAACTTTCACCAATGGAATGTCTTTATTCCTCAGCTTCTTGATACTTTGATCGAGAATCTTCACAGGTCTCTCCTTGTAAGAAATGTTATGACTCGTCTCAATATCGTCATAACTAACCACATGCGAGGGGTCTCGTATGTACTTTCACAGCATACTTACATGGAATACATTGTGAACCCTAGATATCTTCGGTGGTAGCGCGAGTCGATAAGCCACTTTCCCGATAAGATCCAAAATCTCGAACGGTCCAATGAAACGTGGAGCTAACTTTCCCCTCTTGAGACTGAAACGAACCACTCCCCGGGCCGGTGAAACCCTAAGGAGTACGTGATCTCCAACACTAAACTCCAAATCCTTCCGGAGTCGATCAGCATAACTCTTATACCGGCTCTAAGCGGTTCTCATTCTTTCCTTGACCAAGGAAATCTTCTCGTTGGTTTCTCTAACCAAATCTGGTCCCAACAATTCTGTGTCCCCAACCTCTGCCCAACACAATGGAGAACGACATGGTCGTCCGTACAATGCTTCAAACGGAGCCATCCCGATACTCGTGTGATAGCTGTTGTTATAAGCAAATTCAACCAACGGTAAGTGTGTCTCCCAAGATTCTTTGAAATCGATTACACAAGCCCTAAGCATATCTTCCATGATCTGATTAACACGCTCAGTTTTCCCATCTGTCTGAGGGTGAAAAGTCGTACTCATCTTGAGCGAGGTTCCCATAGCTTCTTACAGACTTTCCCAAAATCCAGAAGTAAAACGTGCGTCACGGTTCGACACAATTGACACAGGTGCACCGTGAAGTCGCATAACTTGTTGTATGTACATCCGGCTCATCTTTTCCACCGGGTATGTCATACTATAAGCAATAAAATGGGCAGACTTTGTCAATCGATCCACATTACCCAAATGGCGTCATGACTCTGCTGTGATCGAGGCAATCCTACTACAAAATCCATGGTGATGTGCTCCCACTTCCAACCAGGAATAGGCAGTGGTTGCAACAGTCCTGACGGTCTCTGATGTTCGGCCTTGACTTGTTGGCATGTCAAACACTTGGATACAAATTCGGCCATGTCCTTCTTTATACCTTCCCACCAGAAATTTCTCTTCAAATCTTTGTACATTTTCGTTCCTCCTGGGTGAACTGTATATCTTGACTTATGTGCTTCTTCCAGAATGTCTTTCCTTAGTCCACCATAATCCAGCACACATAATCTATTCATGCACCGATATCCTCCGTCAACCCCCACTTTCCATTCTGTCGGGTCTTTCTCTGACATCTTCACAAACTATGTCTGAAACTTCTCATCTTCTTTCTGAGCTTCAATAATACGGTCGATAAGAACAGGCTGTAGGATAAGACATCCGAATAATTATCCTTCTCCTTCTTCAGCATTCTGTACATCGAACTCCGCCAATGTCTCCAGTGCTCGCCATTCTCTAACCATCAAGGAGGCGATCGTCTCCCGAGTCTGTCGACTCAAAGCATCGGCAACCACATTAGCTTTACCAGGGTGGTATTCCAATGTGAAGTCGTAATCTTTGATCAACTCCATCCATTTGCTCTGCCTCATGTTTAACTCTTTCTGTGTAAACAAGCATTTTAGGCTCTTGTGATCGGAGAACAAATCAAACTTCTCACCATATAGATAATGTCTCCAAATCTTGAGTGCAAATACTACTGCTGCCAACTCCAAATCATGAATGGGATAGTTCAACTCATTCGGCTTTAGCTGTCTAGATCCATAGGCGATAACTCTGCCATCTTGCATGAGTACACACCCCAGTCCCTGATATAACGCGTCACTAAAGATAGTGAACTTCTCATCAGGCTTGGGTATAGCTAGTACCGGCACGGTAGTGAGTCTCTCTTTCAATTCCAGAAAGGCGCGCTCATGCTTCTCGGCCCATTCGAATTTCAAATTCTTCTTCATCAATCCAGTCAATGGTGCGGCTATTTTAGAGAATCCCTCAACAAATCTTCTGTAATAGCCCGCGAGTCCAAGAAAACTTCTAATCTCCGTAGGGTTGCTCAGCCTAACCCGGTTTGACACAGCATCGGTCTTGGATGAATCCTTGAGATGACACCTTGTGTCCCAAAAATTTCACTTCTTGCAACCAGAACTCACACTTACTGAACTTGGCATACAAGTGATGGTCCTTGAGCGTCTGCATCACAATCCGTAGGTGTTGCTCGTGTTCTTCTCCTGACTTAGAATAGATCAAAATATCATCTATAAAGACGATGACAAACTGATCCAAATAAGGCTTGAACACTCTGTTCATCAGATCCATAAACACTGCCGGGGCATTCGTCATTCCGAACGGCATCACTAGAAATTCATAATGACCATATCGGGTTCTGAAAGCAGTCTTAGGTATGTCTTCCTTCCGTACCCTCAACTGATGATATCCCGACCTAAGGTCTATCTTGGAAAATGTCGTAGCTCCTTGTAGTTGATCAAACAAATCGTCAATCCGTGGTAAGGGATACTTGTTCTTGATAGTCACTCGATTCAATTCTCTATAGTCGATACACAATCGAAGTATTCTGTCCTTCGTCTTTACGAATAACACCGGTGCTCCCCAAGGCGATGTATTTGGGCGTACAAAACCCAGGTTCTTGAGCTCTTGAACTTGTTCCTTCAATTCTGATAGTTCAGCGGGGGCCATTCTGTAGGGAACCTTGGTGATCGGTACGGTACCCGGTATAAGCTCAATACAGAACTCTATACTTCTCTCGGGCGGCAAACCAGAAATGTCTTAAAATACTTCTTCGAAGTCCTTAACTACAGGTATAGACGACACTGTTACTTCTGTACTGACGACTTCGATGCTGGCTAAACATCTCGTGAGGAACATATCTCCCGAAGGGTTACATTGAAAATCAAAGGGTTGATTCTCATTGTCGGGGAATGTAATTCTCTTCCTCGCGCAATCCAACTTTGCTTGATTCTGAGAGAGCCAATCCATTCCTAGGATTATGTCAAACTCCTTCATCGATAGGACGACCAGCCTTGCAGGGATTTCACGGTCTCCTAGCCATAAAGGACAATCCTTGCACACGTGTCCTAATCTGACTGCGGCTCCTAATGGTGATGTAGCCTTTAAAGCTTTCTCTAAGCGATGAGGTAAGATACCCAATCTCCAAATTGTGTTAACAGATATGAACGAAAGAGCAGCACCCGTATCAAATAATACTTTAACATGGGAGTTAAATAGGTTAATGTACCTTCCACTGCTTGCTGATCAGGTTGAGCTTCTCTATAATCTCCTTCTTCGTACACAGTTCCATCATATCCAGCGGCATCAGGGATAACAGCATGCAAGCGAGTCTGACCCTGTTGACCATAAGTCACCTGCTTAGGAGCAGTGCAGAACCTGCTGATGTGACTTGGTTCACCATAGTTGAAGTAGACTATTCCTTGCTGAGCATCACGCCTTGGTGCCTTGCAATCTCGAGCCAGATGAACAGGGTTGCCACAGTTGAAGCACTTTCCACTACTACTTCCTTCTCCTACTCGGGGTTGAGTCAGATAGGTAATAGCCTGCGTCTTCTTGCTTCCGTAAAAATTCCTCTTCTGCCCTTGGGTACGATTCATTGGTGGTCTATTCCCAAAATTACCCCTTTGAGGCGGTCAGAATTCAAATTATTTTTGGTTCACTCGAGCATCTTCTTCCAGATCGGTAGCCAAACTAACAAGTCCTTCAAACGATTTATCTAAGTGGCCGAGAGTCAGGCGACGAATCTGCGGTGTCAGCCCTTGGTTATATTTACATATCTTCTTCTCCTCAGTATCAACCAGGGAAGTACTTTTCCAGGAATCTTCCTTTGAATGCAGTCCAAGTCATTCCCGTAGCAACTGTGTTCCCAATAGTGGCTATCACCGAGTCCCACCAATCTGCAGTGGCGTCGGTCAATTGAAATGTAGCCAATCTCCTCTTATCCATCTCGTTGCACTGGACAGCCTCGAACATACGGTCCATTTGTCTTAACCATTGTTCGGCTTTCCAGGGTTCTATGGTACCCACAAATTGCTCGGGTCTTAGAGCACGGAATCTCTCCAGCAGTTTGTCTCCAATCTGGCGGTCTCGTCGGTTGTCATTCGTATTACTGATTCTCTCCAAACGTCTGACAAAAGCTTCGAACATCCCCGTAGGATCGGCAGCCTCGGGTGCTCCCTCAATCAAATTCTGACTCCTCCTCGGTCTCCCAGCCATTCTATGCATGATAGTGATGAAGGGATGAGAAACATGCATGAAGCAGAAATGTAACGAAATTTAAGCGATGACAACAACATTCAAAAGAGTATATTTTATATATAACTTCTTCTCAACTTGATACAAAAAGCATGTATGGTCAGATCAATGCCTACCCTACCTGTATGGGTTAGGACGCATGCAAGAGTTAATGTTACAAAAATGGGGTCATTGCCCTACACTCTAATGCATGTAATTGTAATTTGCAAAAAGAGATAGAGCTAATAGTCAAAAGTAGTTAATATGTACAAGGTCGTATCTAGAACGTCAATCATCTCCATAAGCAGCTATCAGGAGATCTAGTGAATCGACGGGGCGAAATCGTTGCACAAAGAACGAACCAACCCCGTCATAACCGTGAGAGGTCGACGATGAAGCAGGCACAGGGGCATCTGCCTCAACTACCATCTCCTCAGGTAAGGCTAGCTCGAGTGCTAGCTCAACCTCTAGGTCAGCGGCTAAGTCGCCTAGACCTATGCCATCCTCCACATCCTCTCCACCTACTGGGACCACATGAACAGCCTCAGCATCATCCTCGGCGATGGGAACTATTGGTGGGGGCATCTCTAGCTGAGCTAGATGGGCATGCACAATCTGGATCTCGAGGGGAGGATAGAAAGCATCGCTATCAACCAACCACAAAACTTCAATTAAAACCAAGCGCTGAGCCTCTGCACAGTAACGAAGCTCTAGGCGGATACGAGTCAGGTCAACTAAGCCTACCATGTGAACCTGGTGCCATACATCAGACGTCGAACAACAATAAACAATAATCAGAGTAGAGTAATCAAAGCTTACAAACAACTTTCTAACTTAATAAAAATTACAGTACGGGGTCTCTAAAGGCACAGACCGCCTTGAAACAAAACAATATCTTAATGTCTATTACAGTCATCCTTATTACAAACTAGTTCGTAACATAAAACATATAACTTAAATATGCAATGACGATGACAGTTTCTCTTCCAAAAGCAGCCGTTCTCAATTAGCATAGTCATAAGGCTCAGCATAGTCGTAACCTGAAAAGCCTGAACACGAATGTCCAGGACGCATCAACGTCGTCAGCTTCAAGAAGCTGGTGAGTATTTAAAAAAACATAACTTTAAATGTAACTCATACCCACTTACCTCTTTCCATTTTTTTTTCAGTTTTGTTAAATCAACAGTTAACCATAGGAAAAATTCAATTTATAAACCAACGAGGGATATACATTTTAAAGATCGTTCATTCATTTAAAACATATGATCGTGTATGAGACAATGCACCATGCTCATCTTACCGACTCTTTTCTCTCGACAAACACAACAACCTACTATCTCACTCTAGTATCTTTGAAACACTAAGGTAGCCACACTTTAGCAACGGGGTGCCAGGGAATGTCCAGTTTGCCTCACACTTTGGTCCGGGGTACCAGGGAGTGTCCAATGCCTCACACTTTGAGTACCTAAACCGCCATGCAAATACCGGAGGAACCCTCACGCAGTATCCAGACTCGGGTATCAGGGAGTGTCCGTAGGCCACACTTTAGCGCTACCATGGGTGCCAGGGAATGTCCAAGTTTGGCGTCACACACTTTAACGCTACCATGGGCGCCAGGGAGTGTCCAGTTTTGCCACCGTCGCATTACAAAGATATTCTCACCGCAATCTCAACACATCACACTTTGGTACACCATAACCAGGGAGTGTCCACCACACAATCTCAATCTCAATCTTATACTCTTTTCCACACTGACTGACACCCACATGCATGTACCACTGACCCCAAAGGTATGTCATGAAGCTTAAACATAAAAGGAATTCGCTGAATTAAAGGAACAACGTACGTACGGGGGTTGATAAGTCATAATTCATTGTTTTAATCTTTCCAACATAACAAATAGCATTCTGTTTTAACAAAAATTCCCAAATAGAACCTTAACAGTGCTTTAAAATTAATCCAAACTGTTCCTTAACACAAAACAAGCAAGAACTAGAAACTGCCAGAAATCGCGCGCGCTGGTCGCTCGCGCGAACCGTTGCTCACGCAGGTCGCTCGCGCAATGTGCCCATTTTTCATTTTATTATAAAAACCTTTCTTTCTGCCTGAAATTAAACACCTCGCGCGCGCGGGGCGCTCGCGCGAAAGGTCTCTCACGCGACCCTCGCTCACGCGGTATGCCTTTTTTTCATTTTCTTTTTAAAACTTTTCTGTCTGCCTGAAACCACGTGGCTCGCTCGCACGAGGGGTCGCTCGCGCGGGCCGCTCGCGCGATCGTGGCGCGAGATTAAGCAGAGGCTTCATCTTCTTCGTGGAGAATGCTCTGTTTCAGATTTTCAGGGTCCAAATTGACCCATTTTCAATTCTGGAATTAAATGAGGCATGTAATATATGATTCTCTTCGATTTTTCACAAGGATTAGGAATCTACAACTAATTTTACATGAATCAAACTATAACTTAAGAATTTTATGAAAAACTAAAAGATCACAAAACTAATTTTATTATATACTTTTGCATATGAATGAATTAGGCTTAAATACTTCAAACATAGCACGTATATCCTGTAGTCATTCAAAATTATCTATCAACATAGATTTTAATTGAGTTTGAAAAATCCATGTTTTGAGCTTCAAGATTTAATTTGAAATCAACAATGGTGAACTCACAATCACATCTACATAAGCAGTAAATAGGTATGAAATACATTCATAGTGAGTTAATAATACTCACTGAGATTGGAGATTCAAATAGATGTCGAGAAAGAAAGACCAATTAAGAAATCCACTTAAGCTTGGCTATGGTGGATTGAAGCTTCTCTCACTATAAAATTTTGTATAACTCCCTGTGTAGCTCTCTCTCAATTCAGATTGCAGAAGGTGTGGAGTGTGTGTATAAGGGTGTTGTATGAGGGCATATTAATAGGAACCACAAAGATGAGCTTGGAGGCCAAGACATTTGTTGTTCACTCAACAAATGGAATTTGGTTTTAATTACTAACATAAACACAATGATCAGCATCTATGTATCTACGTATATACACTGCATATACATATGAACTCTCCAGGTTTGGAAGGGTCAACTTAGATATGTAGGGGTCAAGTGGTGTTTGGGAATACTAGTTTCTAGTCACAAGACTACACACACACAATTCAAACTTCCAAACAAGGCTTATACAATCATTAGCAACATTAATTAGATATAAAGCAATTGTCCAATCAGTCACCTCCAAAATCTGTGGAAGTTTTAGCACAGCACGGACAGTTTTGGACATAAACTGGTATTTTCGCGGCGCGGTGTCCGTCACAAAAATACAGAAAATTTATTTTAACGTAAGAAATGGTTTTCTGGTCTTATAAAAATACTAATTGAGTTAAAAATAAACATTTTCACCGTTTTGAAATACAGTTTTGAAATCTAACACAGGTGTTGCTAAATTGCAGTTTGACCCCAATAAGAATTTCAATAGTAACTAAATCAAGATTTAACATGCAAGAATTAGAATTAAATTAAGAGCACACAATATCACATGAATTTAATTATGACAATGCCATTACAAATTAAATATGAAAATGTAATATAAAATTAAATGGAAATGCAGGTTGTTACAGTTTTGCTCTCACCAAACTTATGTATATTGTGTAGGTAAGAGTGACTTTCATACTCCTATTCAACAGCTTATCACCCTTAACAATATTACAATAGTGTAGTTTATAAAATATTCTACGAACACGGGCACAGGCACGTGCAACGCACGTGCTCCACACTAGTATATATATATATGTTAGTCATATCCTAGGACTAAAAGGAAAGAAAGAAAAGAAGTTAAGACTTCTTTAGGTCCTTGTTTAAGGTTTTGGGAAGGTCAAGGCAAGCATGAGCTGTCATTGTTTTTCTTTCCTAAGTGACACATAGAGAGGGAGAGAGATGAGCTGCACCTTGTCTCTACTGGCCACATGGTGGTCAAGTAGTCACTAAAAGTGAGATCGAGCTTGAGAGAATACATTAGATGTGAATCACTGCGTGTTATTCATGAAATCGCAGATAAAACTGATGAACATAAGCTTTACATTCTCGAATTCTTTGTTTGCGCCTTTGCTCTCGCCGGTGATGTTGAGGCAAATGTTTCATCTTTTTTTGCTTCTTCAAATTCTATAACTATCATATATTTATATATTGTTTGTAATCAATGTTATGAGTTTCATTGATTTGCACAGATTGAAATGCTTATGGCAGTGCAAGTTGGTCTTTATATAATAATTTATCGAACTTTTTAAGTAATGAAATTCACTTATGGCTAGTGTGTACAAATTTCTCTTGATTCATATATCTATGAAAATCCTTATGGCTAATATGTAATTAGCCATTAATTGTGACTTGAATTTTATTTTTGCTATATCAGTTCACCAAATTCAGGTACAAGAAAAGCCATTGGAATTCATGATTGTCTGTTGTGGACGCAGCTTCTTTTGAGAAGATCATATGTTTTGGGTTTTTTCCCTCTCAACTATGTTGTTGCCTATTACCCCTTTTGTACTGCTTAGCTCTTCTGTGCTTCAGAATTTAGATAGATGTGGGATATTTGGATTCCAATCTGATATTTAATTTTCTCATTTTCTTATCCCTAGATCATTCATCGTTGGAGGTTTATGGTTGTATCTTTTGGGTTCCATTGACATAGCTAAGAGCTCATGAGTCATGCTGCATTTAGAAGTTATAAAGAGATGTGATACAATGCTACTTTTTGACTTCCTGGTAAGTGATTTTCTAATCAAAACTGATTTCATAGTTCTTTAATGTTCTTTAAAGGGGCTGGTTTCCTAAAATGGTCTCAATGAAGACTCCCATTGTGTTTGTAACTTTGTTTCTAAGGATCCTTGCTGTTTTGGCGATTTATCTTCAGTTCTGGTTCCCAATGCTCTTTCAACGGACCTACACCAACATGATATATCTTGTTTAGAGGTGCCAGGAATTGCTGACTGGTCGTTAAACTGTACGAACTTTTGTTGTTCAACTTACTTTGCCTTGTGCGTTCACAAAATACTTATAACTTTGAATTCATCTGACTTTACTTCTGCAGTAAGAGTGTGCCTAACATTTTGCATCTGTCTATTACTTTATGGCTACCTTGCAACATTTAGATATATCATTATAGTTCTTTGATTGAGTTAGATCAAGCACAATTAAATAGCTATTGACGCTTAACCAAATGCCACGAAACCTTACTCACACCTCAAACATGCCGAACGAAACTTATGGGAACTAACGGAATGCACAACGGAATCACAATTCACAAATAATGCAAAAAATTGACTCTTTCATCACATAGGCTTTGAAAAAACGTAGTTTTGGGATTTTGAGGGTTGAAAATGTTAACCACTAAACCAAACGTCACAAAACCTCACTCACACCTCAAACATGCCTAAAGAAACTTGTAGAAACTAACAGAATGCATAATGGAATCACAGTTAACAATTAATGCGGAAAAATGACTTTTTCATCACTTAGACTTGAAAAAACTTAGTTTTTGAGGTTTTGAGTAGTGAAACGGTAAGGTGTGTATCCACATACCACGAAACCTTACTCGCATCTCAAACATGCCTAAATAAACTTGTGAGAACTAACCGAATGCATAACGGAATCACGGATCACAAATAATGCGGAAAAATGACTTTTTCATCACTTAGACTTGAAAAAACTTAGTTTTTGAGGTTTTGAGTAGTGAAACGGTAAAGCATGTATCCAAATACCACGAAACATTACTCGCACCTCAAACATGCCTAAATAAACTTGTGAGAACTAACCGAATGCATAATGGAGTCACGATTCACAAATAATGCAAAAAAATGACTTTTTCGTCACTTAGGCTTGAAAAAACTTAGTTTTTGAGATTTTGAGTAGTGAAACGGTAAAGCGTGTATCCGAATACCACGAAACCTTACTCGTACCTCAAACATGCCTAAATAAACTTATGAGAACTAACCGAATGCATAACGGAATCACGGTTCACAAATAATGCGAAAAAATGACTTTTTCATCACTTAGGCTTGACAAAACTTAGTTTTGGGGGTTTTGAGAGTTGAAACTGTAAACCGCTTAACCAAATGTCATGAAACCTTACTCACACCTCAAACATGCCTAAAGAAACTTTTGGGAACTAACCGAATGCATAACGGAATCACGGTTCACAAGTAATGCGAAAAAGTGACTTTTTCATCACTTAGACTTGAAAAAACTTAGTTTTTGAGGTTTTGAGTAGTGAAACGGTGAACCGCTTAACCAAACGCCACGAAACCATACTCACACCTCAAACATGCCTAAAGAAACTTGTAAGAACTAACCGAATGCATAACGGAATCACGGTTCACAAATAATGCGAAAAAAATGACTTTTTCATCACTTAGGCTTGAAAAAACTTAGTTTTGGGGGTTTTGATGGTTGAAACTGTAAACTGCTTAACCAAACGTTACGAAACCTTACTCATACCTCAAACATGTCTAAAGAAACTTGTGGGAACAAACGGGATGCATAACGGAATCATGGTTAACAATTAATGCGAAAAAATGACTCTTTCATAATTCCGAGTCCTCGAACATATTTTGGTCTCTCAAAACCCCCAAAAATAGTTTTACTCTTTTATTATTTTATATATACAACTAATTAATGAAAACTTTTTCTTTTTTGTAGGTACAAAGTTTTACATTTTGATGGAAAGTTCTAACAAGTGAACCACTTTTTTTGTTGGGCTAATTTTTTTTTTGTTGCTTTCATAGCTTTCTTAGTACTTTTGATGAATATGTAATATGTATATGTTATTAGTTTAGCACTTGACTCAGATTGATTGCATTTTTTTTTTGTTCAGTCCAATTAATTGGTTGATATTGAGATAAATCGATGGAATTTAGTAGTTGAAATAGATCATTGAGTTGGATTTAATTTCGTACAAGGTGGTATTGTATATATGTACAGGGTGGTATATATTATTTTTATAGGGTGAAATTGAATCAGTATTATTTAAAACATTTATGTAATTTGTTAAAAAAAATTGACATAACTAATTACACATTTATGTCACTTTTATCAAGTATTTATGTCACTTTTATAAAGTATTTATGTCACTTTTACAGTATTTATGTCACTTTTAAGACTTTGATGTAATAATTTTGTTTGGTATTTATGTCACTTTTTTACTTTTATGTCATTTTAGGTTAAAAGTGACATAAATAAAATGGTATTTATGTCACTTTGAAGTATTTGTCACTTTTTATTAATATATGTGTTTGTATTATGAAACATTTATGTCACTTTTCTACTTTTATGTCACTTTAGGTTAAAAGTGACATAAATAAAATGGTATTTATGTCACTTTTAAGTATTTATGTCACTTTTTATTAACATATGTGTTCGTATTATGAAACATTTATGACACTTTTATAAAACATTTATGTCACTTTTAAAACATTTATGTCGTCTCCATTTATGTCACTTTTTATTGGAAAAAAAGTGACATAAATACTTATTTATGTCACTTTTTAAGTGACATAAAAATCCTTTTTCGCTATTTGTAGCAAAGTTGATCATCTATACTTGGGCTTCTTATTGGTGCTTCTTTTTTTTGGAGTTCCCCTAGCTCAAGACATGGCCTAGAGGAAGAAGAGGGTTTTCTAATTACTTGTTCTTGGAAGCTTTATACTTGGGCTCATTTATTTCTCTCGCTTGGACTTTCTATTGCTCTTGTTTTTCATTCTCAAGAACAAGGTAGATGTCATTGTCTAAGTGCACTCCTATTCTAACCTCATGGTTTGCTATGTGTAAGATTTGAGATATTACATACTAATCTTGTTTTATGACTTTCACTACAAGAAAAAAATGCTATTTATGTCACTTTTAAATTTGTTTTTATGTCACTTTTTTTTTTAGTGACATAATTGTTCTTTGCGTGTGCTTTTTATGTCGCTTTTTAAGCTTTTATGTCGATTTTTGTAAAAATGACATAAATAATAAACTTTTCATGTCACTTTTTAATAAACCGACATAAATATGTGTTGGCACTAAATTTCTGGTGTGGTGTGTGTGTTGGGCGTGCCAGAGTCCGTATGGACTCAAAGTGGTGGTGATTATCTGATCTGACTTCTAATTTAAGCAATTTGTTATTTAATGATAAAATAACTATGGGCTTTCTCTACTCTGATGCAAGTAAGAAATTACAAATGAAAACTGCAAAAAGGGAAACAAAATACAATGATTCAGAGTACCTCCATAGACAACATCTTCTCCATTGATTGAAAGGTGATGATTACAAATATTCAACGTAAAAGAATAAAAACTGAGCACTCAAGAACCAGAACTCACAAATCACTCAAGAACAAGAAAGAATTGTTATGAGGAGACAATAAAAGTCTGCTGAGAGCAGAAGTGGCGTGTGTGTTAGCCCCTTTCCAATGTTGCACCACATGTCCTATTTATAGACTTGTTTGCACAACTGCTCATGTTAGTGGGGATCATGGGGTAATGGGGTATGTGGCCCCTGATTTCTAGGCATGTATCCATTTATGCTCCCACTATGTCCCATGATCAACTTTCATGACTTCTGTGATGATCCCACTTCTGCCACGTTTCTCTTCTCATGTAACTGCTTTCCTTTCCAACTAAGCATATTCTGAGGATCACATTCTCATTTCTGCTTAACTGTATTCTCTGAGTAAACTCATGGCCGATTGTGTTTCTCTCTGTGTAGTTTAATCTCTGCTGATGATATTAATCGGCCTTCTATGAAGTGCTCGTGTATCTCGGTCTTTTTTACACCGATGTTGCCTTTGACCTTTACTAATCTCATGGACTGCTTTTATCATCCTATGGACTTGCCTTATCTGTTAATGCCGAGGTGTCCCTGATCTTTTCTGATATCGGTCTTGTTTACTGAGACCGATATCTTTTTGATAGCCGTTTTGCCATTGCCGATATTAGGGCTCAATGATCATACATAAGTTAGGTATCGGTCCAATTTTACCGATGTTAGGGCTGCATTTGAGGCTACTCTGTCACTAGCCATACTTTGTTAAAACTAGGGTACTTCTCTGAGACTTTCATATCAATCTGTCCTCGGTCTTGATACCGATATTCTCATATGGAACATATCATCTTTACCAGTAGCTAGATCAAATATCAGTTTTCCTGGGTCATCGGCCTTGTCTCCATTCATCTGCCTACGTGGTCTGGTGATGACGTCTTGAGTTCATATGACCGTCATGTGCCCTGGGAAATCCTAATTTAGGGTGTAAACAATGCCCCCAAAACGTCTTGTCAAACGTGGCTCCATCAGTTTGATGAGACGTTTTGAATTCAAATTTAATTAACAACTGAAAACTGGCGGCGTACGGGTCCACGTGGCATCCCCCCAATAGTCCTTCCTGCCTCGTTTCCGGAATCGAGGCATACCTCTTGGGAACTCGTTCCGAAATCATAATGACCCCCCTTCTGTCTTCTATATAAGTCCCTCACCCTGTCATTTTCCATGCTTACTTTCTTTCCTTAATATTTTCTCGGAAAATATCTTTCCCTTTTCTATTTCCCATGGCTTCTTCCTCTGCAATTAGCGCTTCCCAATCCGCCGGTGCAACCTCGTCTTCCCCTGCTGCTACTGAATCTGCGCCGGCGGCGAAAACAACCGCCACCGCCGTTAAGCAAGCCCTTGAGACCATCCCTGGGTTAATCAACCCTCAGGTATTGATTCCTTCATCTTCTGGTTCAACGGGACTTGGTCCCTCCTTCGATTCTTTCCCCCCATCTTCTTTGGACCCATACTTCCCTTTAGTTGTAGATGATAAAGAATTGCTTTATCGCTCCTCTTCCTTTGATTGGGGCTCTCAGTACGCCCCTTCCAATCCTTTGAGGAATTGGCCTACTCCTTCTCCTGATTGGATTTCATGGGTAGACCGATTGGTGGAGGTGAAAAAGGATTTGTGGAAGGCCCTTGACATCTATGATGCCATTATGCTGAGCCGCGAGAAGTTCCTTCTTGATAAACCTCTCTTCTTTTCTTCTTTATTCTTCTGGTCGACCTCGGCCAATGCTTTCTTCTTTCGTTGCGGTCTCATGAGCCCAACAATTCAAGATGTTTGCTTTCTTACCGGTCTTTCCGCTCACGGTGAGGAAGTCACTCCCAGTCTTTCCTCCAATCTCGAATTCGAATACCCCAGGACCACATCGGGCAAGGGTTCCAGGGTTGTTACTGGCTTTGGTCCTTTCATAATGGCCTGTATGGGACAAGGGGATGTCTCTGACCAGGAGCACGTTGCTTTCCTGGTCTACTGGCTGAACCGCTTTGTGTTTTGCTCAGCCTCATACGCCGTTACCCAAGAATATACCCATATCGCTCTTGCATTGGCCGAGGGTCGAAGACATGCTCTTGCTCCTCTCGCCCTTTCTCATCTTTACCGGGGTATTCTTGAACTCATTTTTTCAGAGTTCAAGCATTCAGGGGGTCCCCTATGGCTCCTTCAGTCTTGGCTCCAATCTTATTTCCCCGAGAAATGCTCAGTTGACCACTTCGATCCTACCATTCTACCAGAACATTCCTCGGCCTTCGCTTTTCATTTTGCCGGTATCAGCCCCATGGGCCTTTCTTTTGAGCACCTTTTTTCCTTCTTCTATGAACACAGGGGAACCGATCCCCCCAGCAGTTCCTCCCTTTTCATCCTCGGCTTAGATGTCCGAGCTGGCTTCTCCACAGTCCTGGCTAGGCTCCTGAGGCCGAGACAAAAGAGCATGAATCAATCTGGGCCAGCTTCCTAGTTGGCCGAGATCTATTGTATAGTCCTGTTGTGCCCCCTCGTAATAACAAGTGTGGGGTGGAGTATTATAATGCTCCCGCTTTAGCCCGACAACTCGGGCTAAAACAACTTATTCCTATTCCCCCTTTCCGGACCTTCAACCGTTCCATATCAGGGCGGTCTCTTCTTTCCGACCTCGCCAAGGTCGAGAAGTGCCGAGCTTTTGGCAGAATGGCCTATGAAGGATTGGAATTCATCACCTTCCGAGAGCTTCCTTCAACATCCACGAGTTTGAAACTTGGTGGTCCAAAATATTGTCGGGCTTACGTTCTGAGCCCCTTTTTTCTGTACTTAGACGTATTTCTCCTCCTGTTGCCGAGAAACCATCTCGTTCCACTAACCCTTCTCTGGTTCAGGTTGCAGGTCACAAGAGGAAAGCGGCCACCTCCAAAGGTAAAATACCGTACCAAGCCGTTCTGGCTTTTGAAAAGTTTTTTAAATTCAAGTTTGATCCCAGGCAACCCGAGATCATGCGGTCCGACATGAAGTGGCATTTGAGGGCGCTTGAACAGGAACACAGGGAGAAAACGGCACGGGCATATAAGAAGTACCTTGAGACGGCTGACTACACCTCTGTCATATCCTTTGAGCAGTTCCTCAAGCCGTTTGAATGTCGGCCACCTCCCTTACCCAAGGCCGATTTTGCAATTGCCATTCCGATGGTGGACAAGCAAGCATCGTCTATGAAGGAACATTGGGAGAGAGTTACTTTTATCGGCTGGCATAATCTCGGGGTTGTTGATCATTCATCGGCCATAAGGGTTGTAGACACTGGAGCACCAGTTTTAGGTATTCTTTTCATTTGTTTCAATCAGCCTTCCCTTTCTCTAACTGATTTTATCTCTATTCTTGTCCAGATGCTCTTCCTAGAGAGAACCCTTCTGGGGCGACCGATATCGAGTCGGATGAGGATATCCCTCTCTCAACTCGTCAACGACGTAACGTTGCCATGGCCACAGTTAAATCGGCCAAGGTATTAAATCTCCTGTATTTGTTTTGCCTTTAAATATAAAATTTTGAAGCTGACCTATACTTGTTTTGATATTAGGGGGCTAGTGGTGCTGCTGCCAAGAAGACTGGCAAGGCGACGATGAAGCCTCCAACTTCTCGGGCAAAGATGCCTCCACCTCCGAAATCTCCTTTGAAACCTCCAACTCCAACATCCTTCCCAGCTGTACCCGTGGAGACAGCCCCTTAGATGACCTACGATCAGCTGATGGCCGAGCTCCAACGGTTGAGAGGGCTGGATGAGACCAGGCAGGCCGTCCTTCGTGGTGGGACCGAGGTACTGTCTCCCACAACTGACAGTACCGGTGCTGGTGACACCATGGGTACTACTGAAGATGAGAGACCCTCTGGATCGGGTTGTAATGATCCCATCGACCTCAGCGATCCTGAGACTCCTCAGGATACTGAAGTCGTGCGTGAGCAATCTGTCCCTGACCAGCCTCCTTCCGTGGATGTTTCTCATACCGAGACATCGGCCTCGCCAACAGCACAAGTGCAGTCATTCACTGTACCACCGCCTCCACCGGCAACTTCCTCGACTAGCTCTCCCTTGGTCCAGGTACTTTATTGCCTCTGTACTTCGCGTCATCTGCCTCTTCATTGTACTTTGTACTTAATGTACTTCCTTTTGCAGGTTTCCAGCTCTCTTCCCATCCCGGACTTTAGTTCGATCTCCTCAGTTGAAGCCTTCTTTGCTCTGCTTAATCCTGAACAACTCCTACAAGCCGAACCTGTCGTTGCTCAGGCTGCCGCTGGTCCTTCCGCTGCAGAGTACCAACGGGCTGAGGAGTGGTTTCGAACTATGGTTCAACGCAAACTCTCCCAGCTCCCAGACTTTGATGAATTTCACTCGGCCATGGGCCTCTTGCTTTCCTGGCCGGACATATCCGAAGAAATGAAGGCCGATCTCCGGGATCTGCAAGTAAGGCTGCCAGACTATTTGAACCGACATCGGTCTGCCACCAAGCTCATCTCTGGAATCGAAGAGAAGTCCAGGGAACGGAAAGCCCAGGTCGAGAGTCTGGGTGCTTGGAAGCAGCAGTTTAAAGCATCCAGAGCCATGAAGGGGCCCCTTGTTCAGGAGAAGGCTAGGATCGAGGCCGAGATGGCAAAGCTTCAGGCCGAGCTGACCAATACTAATGCAGGCCTAGCACTTTCTGAGAAGGCCATTCTCGATGTTGGCCGCACCGCGCAAGAACATGTTGATGCTTTGACAGGAACTGCAGCTGCTGCAACCAGGTGGGAGGCCGACAAAGCTACTGCGGAAAAGGAGTTGGAATACCTGGACCGGGCTTGGGAAGAGCTTAGATTGAGATTTGCTAAGAAATAATGTAAATTTTTTTTTTTTTATGTACGGCTAAACCCATGTAAAACTATTGGAACATTTAATGAAAATTCTTATTTCCATCATTCATCTTTCATTCATCTATTTTTACTGATTCCCAAAGGGATGGTACATATTGCTTCAAGTATTTTCCATTTATCGGTCTCGTATGCATCTCGCCATCTAAGTCCATCAACCGATATGCACCCCCTGTAATGACCGATATCACCTGGAATGGTCCTTCCCATTTAGCTGACCATTTTCCATATCGGGCATCTTTTTCACCCAGTGGTAACACAGCTCTCCACACTAGGTCTCCTTCGCCAAATGACTTATGTTTCACCCTCTTGTTGTATGCCCGAGTAACTCTATTCTTCTGCGCCTTGATACAATCTAACGCTTTAAGACGAACATCATCAAGTTCTTCCAACTCGGCTATCATTGCTTCAGTGTAATCAGCTGAGTTAAGGCCGAGTTGGAATGCTCGTCTTGTTGACCGGACGGTTACTTCCATTGGCAGCATTGCGTCATGACCGTACGTAAGCATGAATGGAGTTATGTTCGTAGATGCTCTTTTAGAAGTCCGATATACCCATAACGCCTCAGATAATAGATCATGCCATACCCTAGGGTTGTCTTCCACCGTCTTCTCAATTATCCCTTTGATTGTTTTATTTGAGGATTCGGCCTGTCCATTTCCTTGAGCAAAATACGGAGTAGAATTTAGGATTTTGATTCCCCGGCTTTCAGCAAATGCCTTAACTTCATCCCCAGTGAAGACCGATCCTTGATCTGCTGTAATTGTTTTGGGAAGTCCGAATCGGTGAATTATGTGTTCGTTAATGAATTTGATCACATATGCTTGATTCACCGATTTTGCTGGTACTGCCTCCACCCATTTGGTAAAGTAATCAGTAGCCACCACAATGAAACAGTGTTGGCCCGATGATGGTGGATAAATCTTTCCAATTAAATCCATGGCCCAACCCCGAAATGGCCATGGTCTGACAATCACCTGCATCTCGGTGGCTGGTACTCGTTGTATTGGCCCGTGTTTTTGGTATGCTTGGCATCCTTTGGCATAGTCAATGCAGTCTTTTAGCATGCTTGGCCAATAGTAATTGTATCTTCTAAGAAGCCACTTCATTTTTGTCCCCGCTTGATGTGCCCCGCAGATACCTTCATGTATTTCGGCCATTACTTTCATGGCCTCGGTCTTATCTAGGCATCTTAACAAATTTTCATCCTTTAAGCTCTTTTTAAACAATTCACCATCCAATAAGACATAGTTGACTAACGACAGCTTGGTTTTCCTCTCGGTCACTCTATTTGGGCATAAGAGGCGCTTAATTATTGGATCTCTCCAATCTTGATCATCCGTTATCACCGAGAAAATCTCTGTTGCCATTTCTCGTTGCCTTACTGACGGCAAGATTCTTCTTTGCACTCTTATCAATTTTTCGCTATCGGTTACCTCCAATTTCGTTCCCGATGCTACTTGTGCTAGATTATCGGCCTCGTCATTATAAGCACGAGCAACGTGTTGGACCCTAACATCATCAAACTCTCGTAATAACTGCAAGGCGATTGAGTTAAAAGGCAGCAACTCCCAACTCTTACACCTAAACTCACCACTTAGTTGGCTAATCACTAAGTTTGAATCACCGATGATATGGATTGCTGATATATCCATCTCGGCCATGATCTCAAGGCCAATGATCAGTGCTTCGTATTCAGCCTGGTAATAGAACATTCAAACTCTAGTTTGAACGAGAAGACGGTTTTCCGTTTTCTCGACGATATTACAATTATCCCTGCTCCTGCGCCGTCGGCATTTTTGGATCCGTCAAATATCAACGTCCATGGGGTCAGCGAGATTGTTGATAACAAAGTAGAATCAATGGCTTCATTTAATTCAGGGCCGACATCCAAACAAGGATGATCGGCCAAGAAATCGGCCAGGGCTTGGCCTTTTACCAATCTCTGTGGAACGTATTGGAATGTGAACTCCATCATTGCCAGAGTCCATTTTACGCATTATTGGTCTAGACAGCATGTATTTAATGACATCGGTTTGACAGATCAATAAACTAAAACGGGGAGCATATATACTCTTAATTTTTGTGAAGCAAAGTACAAGGCTAAGCATAATTTTTCAATCAGCGTATATTTACGCTCGACATTAGTAAGTACTCTACTTAGGTAGTATACTGCCTGTTCCTTTCCCCACTCGTTATCCTGTGCCAGCATACAAGCCATTGATTCTTCTGAGGCCGATAAATACAGCTTTAACTGACAAGACCCAAATTTTCATTATTCATTAAATTTTATCATATATTTTTATGTTTAAACACCCAATTAACCTTTGACATATGTCAAAGACTTAGTGGTCTTTCACCTAACCAACTAACCTACATGTGACTTCAGAAAATAGCCTAAGTGGAAAACTTCTACCTAACACAAATGTTACGAAAACTTTATCATACAAAGAGTTAAAACTCAAACTTCAATTAATGAAATATGCTCATTACTCTCCCCTGTTAATGCATGTGTTTTGTTTCATGTTGTATTCTCCAATGCAACGCTTCATTTAATATACATAATTAATATAAGTAAACCTCATCTCTAAATTCACAGTATAAATATGGAGGCTTCCATATGGTTTAATTCACTCATCTTGAGAGAATTTAGTACGAGAGAGTTAGAGAGCTAAGGAAGAAATTAAGGTGAGAAAGAGAAAGAGAGAGAGAGAGAGAGTCTTAGGAGAGAGAGAAAGGGAGCCAGAGAGTTAGAGAAAGTGTTGGGATATAATTATTGTCTACTCTCTTAGAGGGTTGTTTTGCATAAACTACTAGACTAGTATCCATTGGCGAAGGAAGTTTGAGCCAAACTACAAATTCCAAACTCTATCGTCAATTAGTGGGTAAATTTCTTTTCCAAAATTTTCTCATGCATTTTATAATATGTACATTCTATATGTATTTTTATCATCTGCATTAGATCCTTAAAAGACCTTCCCTAAACTTAAAGCTTGAGCAAGGCCAAATAGACCCCAAATCATCATTAATGTCGAATTCAAGTTTTAAAGTTGATTTAAATATAGGAAATGTACAAAGGGCATTTTTGGTATTTCAAAAGTTTATAAATTCCTTGTAAATTATTTTCTGCCATTTCCTAAAATTTGGTGTTCTATGAACATCATTTAGTATTTAATTGAATTCCAAGTTTATAACTAAATAATATGAGTTATTAACTGTAAAATTACTTTTAAAATCTTGTACAACTCCAACGAAAAATAAATGGTCACTGCCGTTGTGACCAATAGAATATTTACAATATTTAGATACTAATTTTGTAAATTTTGAAGAAATGAACTTTTACCAATAATTTTAGAGCCCAAATTGCTAAATAAAAGTTACATATTTCTCATTGAATATTGTAACAAAGTCGGAATCGACACTAGTCAATGGTATTAGTATTCTAATAATATAATAATCAATTTAGTAAAATAAAAACTCTATTTTCATAAATTTCCTAAATACCCCTAAGAAGTTATATTTAAATTTTACCCCTATGCTTTGAAATTAGACTAAATGACAGGTTTTATAAACATTTTGTGTAGGACTTGAAGGTTAATTTCAAAAGAAACTCTTTAACCACCTAAACTACCGAGGTGAGTGATCGTATTTCCTTTTTACTGATTCAACTCCTCACGGGTGAATCTTGTCCTATTACTTGAACAAGTTTTATTTTAATGATGAAATCGTTGTTCTTATATTTATTCTGGAACACGTCGATTCATTCCACTGAAAGAGGTTATCGTATTTGATGTTATTGTAAGTTCCATACTTCTTTGATTCCAGTGTCAATTACCACCATTCTACATGATTATATATTGGTTCTATTAAGAATCTATGAGCCCCTATGTGGGATGATCCATATTGGATCTACAAGTGGCCCAAAGTTGGTCGACCCTCTTTATTGGGTCTATGAGTGCTTCTGATCAGTTAGCTATTGCAGTATATGTATATGTATGAGTACGTGAATGGGTGGTTGGTAATCTGACCTTATAAAAATGTATTCGTTATACCTGTCCTGATGATATTCTACTTTCTTGATATATCGATTGTTATGTTTATCTTATTTACCGTTGATATACAGATTTCTCTTTATGTTCATCATCCAAAATTACGATTATTTCACTGAGTCTTCTACTCACACTCTCCAAATCTTTCTAACCCCTTTCAGGTGATGAAAAGTATAAGAAGGTGGGAGATAACCTGGTTGAGGAAGACATATAGAAGAAGAACTTAAAATACTAGTTACCTAGTTAAATAATATGAGTAATTCCAATGGAATTCTCAAAGGCAATATTTAAAGGCTCAAGTTAGCCAATCATAATATATATTATGTAATAAATTTGGAATGACTTGTAATATTATGGTCTTCATGACCTATATTTGTAATAAAATTTAATTATGTTGCTTCCGCTAGTCTCTGAACAAGTTATGAGGCCTTGGT